>OY987264.1:35132247-35732247 GCA_963920665.1 Straminergon stramineum | reverse complement strand
CTTACCAAACCCTGGAACTGGGAAAGCTTTTCCATGACCATATAAACCCCTAAGTGCCCATGCTAAAATAGAAAGTCCACTTTTGATTATTTGACATTCAACTATGTGAAGCTGACATGGCTTTACTGGATTCCAGGCTGGTCGAGAACATGGGGAGAAGAGCATTTTGGAAACGGGTAAATTATGGGGCCTGCCTGGAAATCGATGAACATTGCCTGAATTTCCTAGTATATAATATTTTTAATAATTATTTTTCTCTCTTTGGAGTTCGGTGGAATCATTGAGTGTCGGCACGCCTCGTCATCAGTGCGACTTGCCCATTATTGGAACTGGAATTTATCGATGCAGTATGGACAATTCTGAGAAATTTCGGGATGATTCCGTTATTTGTCTAGTGCAGCTGCCAAAAAAACAATTCAGAAAAGAGTTCAAACTGAACAAACAAACTTCTATTTAAGGCGCTTGCCACATTGAACCAAGCCTTGAATTTTCAGCTTTCCTATACATTTCTAAATATCTGTGTTTTTATTGATGTTGTTAGTATTGAGATTGAGATTGAGATTGTTAATATTGGTATCGACTGATTGTATAACAGGAAAGTGCACAAATACGGAAGAAGTACAAGTGGCGAGAATTGGGATAACGTTGTTGAGGAGGGCACATACTACCAGTAAGTTTAGTGTCATTGGCTCTCATTTGAATGCATTATATATATATCGGAGAAATTGTTTTTGCAATTCTGCGTGTAACTAATTTCAACTACTTATTTCAATTGCTCTATCAGGGCCGAGCCGCACTATGGATGGGCTGATGCAATAGGCAACTCAGTTCAGCTTCTGAGTATAGAGCCTCTGGAACGGCCTCCCGGCACCTTCCCCAGTGTTGAACCCACCCCTAGAGACCAACAACAAATGCGAGAGCCAGTGATGAAGGAAGGAGACCCGGGAAGCATGGAAGAGCAGGCTCCTGAACCACCAGGGCCAGAGCCAGGCATGGACGAGGATCAACCCAGACAGGATTAATTGTGCCTTGCCCATGCTGTTGTATTGTTACTGGATTGAAGGTAGAGAGCAGCAGGATTTGATTAGACCATTGATTTTTCACATCATCTCGACTGTGGCTTTTTGGTTTGAGAGGTCTGTATTTATAAAGAGAACCATTGTGTTGAATCCCGGTACAAGGAAAAAAAACCATGGTTTTCTCGAGTGTTGGATGGGCTTTTTATGGCAGGTGCCAGAGGATTCTTATCATTGTTGTAAAACTTTATTTAATTGTTATTGTGAATTTATTTGATCTCATTTCTGTTGTGATCAAGTGGTGGTTGGTGCTACGGGAAGATGACTTGAAATTTCTAGTCTGCAGTTGGCAATGTCGCTTTTGTTCCTAGATAGATTCAACAAAAAGTTCATGAACTTCAAGAAGCTCTAGTATACTCAACAATAGATGGATTCCTAAACTGCAAATTGCACTGGAATTTTAGTGAAGAGTACTTGATAATCATAACAAATATACAAATGTGAAATTCAAAATAATACAAAAATTTGGATCTTTTCTATTTACTATCTACCATGTAGTGTTGCCAACTTTTGTTGCAATTATAGCTTGCATTCTATTGGGCATCTTAGAAATGAGCATTTGCAATTGCTATAGAGATACTTGATCCCATACTATTGGAATTGTTTGTTCGTTGGTTTGCTTCAACATCACAACAAATCTTTGACTATCTTCCAAAGGTTTTCTAGGGTGAAGTAGGGAGCTCAACTAACTCCATAATATGAGCTTGCCTCCACTTCTCTAGAAGTTGTATGATATTCAATTACTCTTTACTACAAATCCAAAGCAATCTATGATTTGGAAATCTTTTCATTTTTTAGTATGCTAGAGCTTCCAAAAATTTATGAACTTTTTGCTAGCTGAATCTCATTGGGGAAGAAAAATTTGTCAAATTATTGAACCTAATTGTATGTAGTGCATGCACTATAATATGCTAATGAAAACTCTAACCCTATTATTAAAGAAACACTTATTTAGTGTATTTTTGTATAGAGATGAGTTGATGAAAATTTTAAAAATTTTATATTTTATAGTTTTGTTTCTTTTATTCTTAAAATACCCCCCAAATGACATTACTTTTTTTATATATCATTTGATTCTACAATAAACCTATTCAATTTGTATTAATGATTCAAACATATTCTTTTAACTTCATAAGACATACACCTATTAAAGAATGTTTATTCAAATTTTGAATATACCTTTTATATTTTGACAATTTGACTGATTTTAGTTATTGGAATTGCTCTAGGATTCATTTAAATTCATGTAATTCAAATCATAGTCATCTAAAAGAATTGAGTTAGTATAAGTAATCCCCTCGATACTAGTTCTTAATTAGAAATTGTAACACTAATGACTACCAATAGCAATTATGATCTAACTCTAAAGTTGATTTAGCATAATATTTCTAGCTTCAAAGATGCCAAGTATCACTGTTTATTTATTGATGTTGAAATGTGATAAAAGATGAAAGATTATTGTGCCCCACTTTTTGAATGTGTACAATTTTTATTCATCAATAATTTTTTAGATTTAGCATCCAATCTACTGACCTACATACAATACCATACTTGAAATTGTGAGGATTTCATGTCTAGGTTTTGCACTAAGATTTTCAAAAAATTGATAATATAGATGACCAACAAAAAAATTGAAATTTTATAGTATCTTGAAATATTATAATCTCCTAATGAACAATGGATTAAGGTGGGATTTGGTATGCTAAGGTCAAAGCAAGTGTAGAATCCATTTCAACATGGAATTTTTTAGTGACCAGATCAATGGGAAGTAAGAGCATTGACACCAGTTCCACAAAATTGGACCACGGCATGAGGAAGTGGCAAGGCACTTATTGCCTCATGAAATGTGGCAATGCACTCAAGACTTGATGCTTTGCACCAACCACCCCTTAAAAACCTTGCTAAATTTTTTCTCTTTCTTTTCACACTTGTCACCAGCCTCCACATCTTCCACTAAGGCCATAGTCAAAGTTGACCAAATTGGCCTGAATGTAAAACTACCCACCACAAAGGCCTTTTGTTGCCAAGCAAATTTGAGTGACAAGAAGAATGGTACAATTTTTTATGTGATAAGGTGCTGGTGTTGGTTCGTTATTCTGAAACAGAGCATGGTAGGCAAAAAATGACGTTGCTAAGGTGGAAGGGCATGGTTGATGACAATGCTCTAAAGTGGGTACCCCCAAACCTACCACTCTTTGCTTCTACACCTAGTTACTATTATTATACTGGTCAAATTTTCATATTTTTTTGTTGGCAAGTGAGGAGGTTAGACTACTCCAAAGAATGCAACATTTGGTAGACATTCTAGAATCATTTCTTCCATATAGGTACATATTGATTTTGGAGATGTACACAAAGTGATGATGGTAGTTTTGGGTCAATGGTGCATTTAGGGGTGTCCACCTTACTGTAAGATTATCTAACAAAAGAACTTTGACAATAGTGAGGACCTAGGCTCCTTACTTAGGGGTAAACAAATACATACAACAAAAAATTGAGTTCATACATATAATTGACCTTTGCAACCACTTATGTCAAGGCCTAAACCTAACCCAAAACCAAGATTATGATTGATCAATGTATTGAAAATGGGGTTGGAATACAATCTAAAATGGTTTAGATGCACTTTCTAAGAAATGGAATTGGGGCTGGGAACAGAATGAAGTCTTTCTACCTTAAATAGCATGTTGACATGGCAGCATTGTGCCCTACTCGAATTCTTTAGTTGCAATTTTACTGTTCGTGATTATTGCACATGCAAACAGTATCAGTGATACAAGGAAAAATCCTATCAGTGTCAATTTTACTGCAAAAAACATAATACATGTGATTTGTAAATCAAATAAATGGGTCCTTCACAAATTGTTTGTGATAGCTCAAATAAAGAGCCATCACCCTCATGCGTACTACACACAGGAGAGCCTAGGATACGTGGTGTGCAATAGACCTTCTGTTAAATTATCTTACACATCAGACCAGTTGGTCCCCAACAGTCAATAGCATCCTAAACACACTAGAGGATTACACCTACTGGCACTTCGTGCCAGCTCCTGCACTCTCTAGTAGGTTCTTCCATCTGAGCTCCACTTTATTCCTCGTCACTGCGCATTCACAACAGAAGTTAACGATTGATGCTAATGTAAAAATCACCCAAGTAGGTTGGACGATAAAAGTAGGGCCAACAGCTACCTCACATTATATTATTTCAAGACAATAGCTTAGTCTAGGTTTACTTAAAATTGAGCTAAAAGATCGAGATTTAACTGACCTTCGTTGCTGAGCGGTACAATTGAAGCACAGATTCCACAGATAGTATTCAACACTGCCTTCACAAGCAGAAAAATAGTATTCTTGGAGGTGGATTGTTTCAGCAGTTAAGAGGGAGTAATTCCAGTTTTAGACAATGTCTTATGCCACTCTGCTTTCATGCTCTTAATCTCTTCAGCTCGTTTTTCTCTCTCAGCTGTCCATTCCTCCATTCTCTCACGCTCCTCCCAAGCAGAGCTTGCTTTCTCCCAGTCCCACACATCTCTCCAGAGGATTTTTCTGTCACGCTGCCTGTATTGTTTCCTGATTTCCTGCATGGCATAGACCAAAAAAGGATATCAGTCTTGCTAACGACGCTGTCCAAATCAGTCAGGATACAAAACGACCACTTTAAGGCCACCTGTTGGAGCACAGTGAAACTTAGAGGAAGCTTACCGGTAGGCCAATGATATGGGGCCGGCGGGACTTCTTGCCAATCTGCCGAGGCGCTCGACCTCCATACTTGTCCCGTCCAATATCATGAAACTTCTCGATGGGTTGTCCCTGCAATCGCATTGTAAAAACAAAGATGCAGGTTGAGGATTCTGACGTCACTTGTAAAACCATCCTAGGTACACAGACCACACAAATCACTACCAAAAAAATACTGTGATGAATTCAAAACTACTGCAAAGCTTATAATTATCCTTCACAAATCAATGGACGCTAATACTCTGGAGTGATGTGCTCTGAAGACTCAGCTATTCAAGATTTAGTAAAATTCACATCGTCTGGATTGATCGTTTAATAATGAACTTGTAGAAGAGCACATCCCTCACTTAAAGAATCTCTGACAAAGGTGCGAAGTAAATATGAAATAAGTATGTCTTCCTACATTACCCGGTAGAGTATCCATGCTTGAATGTGAATTGAAAATTGTAAGAAGGAAGATTTAAATACCAAATGTGATTACTTGCAGTCCTAAACCTACTACTTCTGTAAAGTTTGTGAAGAAATGGCATGCCTCATGGACGCGCTCCATGAAATCCCTCCACAATGGTGCTGCATGGGAAGAACCTGTTGCTGCAGTATTCAAAGTTGAAGGTTAGAAACAATCGTTGGACCTCACAGCTTCATCTTTCAATGCTTTTCAAATCCTTCAGCTTTTGCATTTACCTGGCCAAATTCCGCCAAGCGGAGTGTTATCATCGTAGCCTAGCCAAACCTGAGGCAAAGAAATGAGAAAAATACACCATTCAGTTCACGAAGAACATTTCTATACCGTGTTGTTCACTCTGAAGCACAATGAAAGGCTGAACTTAATCCAAAATTAATCCAAAAGACAAATACTAACTCCGTCTAGTCTTGATTAATGGAACTTTGACCGACTCTCATACACTAAAAATAATTTTTTCTTTAACAAATGATGCACTCTTACCACACACGAAAGCATGGGAGTAAAGCCAGCAAACCAAGCATCTCGATGGCCATCAGAAGTGCCTGTCTTCCCTGCACATGGGCGTCCAAGTCGTGCACCTCGTCCAGTACCTCGGTCCACCACTGCCTGTAATTTCGTTTGGCAGAAAAATCTCGTTGAACACGCATAGATAGCATAGATAGCACAAAATTTCAAAGCTGTGATCGTTTCTTGGAGGTCAGACATTCTAGCATTAAAATACAGATTCACCGACTGAGTTATATAATTTGGGAATGTATACTGAATTATAAAATTATAACAGGATCTTGTAAACAATGTGCCACCCACTCAGACGTGAGGTTATACTTGTTATGTGATCCAAGTCAACAGAAACCATAAGTCAGGAAACTGACTTGCAACAGTGACCGAAGCTCTGATACAGCACTCTCATCCACAACCGTCTTACAATGCTCAGTAGAAATCGGTTGCTGCAAGACACCCCCCATGAAGAAAATTGATTATGGTATACTCTTGTCACAGAAAATGTAAAAGTGCATGAAACTCTTAGTAGGAGGCTAGGATACTACCTTCTCCTCTATGACTCGTCCTTCATGGTTCTCCACCCGTGAAATTAAGAAAGGCTTGTGGAGTACACCCCCTGACGCTATTGTTGAATAAGCAATAGTCAACTGCAATGGAGTCATCTGCAGAGTCGAATGGCAGATGATCGTCACGAATTTCTTTTCCATAGGCATCTCGATGATCACCAATTACAGCGTCGGAGAGCAATTGGAAAACTGAAATACCCCAAGATGGAGTAATAAATGTACGAAGGTATTAAGGGAGTGGCTTAAATAATCTTCACATACACACATGCAAGTCTCAATCTTAATCTCGATCATCACCCTCGTCAAGAAGTGAGGCAGTGGTAAATACCTCGCAACCTCCAAGAGACAAAGAAAGCTCATGCGGAAGGTAAGAATCAATGCCCAAAGCCTTTCCCATGCTACAAACCTGCAAGAATTATCAAACAAAAATATTATGACCCAAGTGACCGAATATCACCTCTTCAATGATTCGAAATCAGAAACACAGAATAGAGTTAATTGATCACGAGAGGTCTGAGCTTTCAGTTTGCGCGAGACCTTGTCCACCCCAATTTCTGCACAGAGTTTTACAGTTGGCACGTTCAAAGACTTCAACAAAGCTTCCTCAACCGTCACCTATTTATCAAGAGACAAAGTTCAAAGTGGTGAGATGTTCTTGCTGCCACACAAACAAGTCCTTCAACATATACAGTGGCGGAAAAAAGCATGAGATGGTCAACATACACATTCCAATCATTGACAGCACATTTAAGTACAGAATAGCAATTGCAAATTCAAAATCCCACCTTTCCTCTAAATTTTTTATCATAATTTTCCGGAGAAAAATCACCAACTGTGTACGGTTCATCCATAATGACATGATTTCGTTCACTGTATCCAAATAATAACCAGTAGCAGATAAGTATGATAGAAAAAGAAATAACACCAGAGATTTAAAATGGAGACAGCTAAAACTCCAAGTAAATATGAAAGAATACAGTCCGAAGGCCCTAACTAGTACCCTATTAATCCTTGATTAATGGACAGATAGAAAGCCTTACATTCCTTCAGCTAGGGCTGTCAAGTAGACAATCGGCTTGAATGTGGAACCTGGGGGACGGAAGGCCTACAACAAATAAAAAATTTGCCTTCAGTCCCGGTAATCACAAATCATTGCCATGACACGGTAAACACTGACCAAGTACCAGCATTAAAGACCACAGTGGGAGGATACAAACATCAATGACATTGGCGTAATACAAATCAAAAGAAAACTCTCACAAGGTCTGATTCTTTTCATTTTTCTCCATCGTTCGGTTAACCCTGCACTCTAACCTTCAGTATCGGCAAATTTGCCTGCCCATAACAACTCTCCAATCACGTTCATTGTGAAAACATATATTCACAAGATACTATTGCATTACTTAACACGGCTTAATGTAATATAAATAGGGAAGCAGTAGTCGTTAAAATAAACATCCAGGAGTAGAACAGAAAGAACAGATGCTTGCAGAGAAACGCAATGCACCTGAGTAGCACGATTGAAATTACTTTCATAATAATCTCTGCCTCCAACCAAAACTCGAACTGCTCCGTTCATAGGGTCGATTGCTACCATCGCACCCTCTACTCTGCAACATCAACAACAATCACTAAATGCCTAGCATGACTTCGTAATGTTACAGGCCAGCAACCAGAGGTTACTTAAAAGAGATCACTGGCAAAGAAAAAAGGAATATACATACACCAGCTCTCCAGCTTGTAAGAGTACATGCAAATAAGGAATAGTTCATAGAAGTAAAATGACCAAGGAAAATTATAGTACCTAGCAAGTGCTGCCTTTTTTGCTTCCTCTTGACGTTCTACTAATGATTCAAGTAGTCCCTTCTCCCTGCAATGCCAAAGAAAAAGCACCCAACTCTTGATAAATAACTCTCGAAATCCAATCCTCAGGAGTCTATACAAGTAGTTAACAAGGTTATGATGAGTATCATGTCACTTCATGGTGTACAGTGCAAGAGTACTTACGTTGCATCAAATCTCCTTTGAACAGCTTCACCTGCTTTGATAGCGGCTGCAGAAGCCGCAAGTTCTTCAAGCTTTGCCCTGCAAGAAGAGTGCAAAGCTCTATCATAATCTACGTGGGAGATGGATACAGCAACACACACCTGGATAATGACATGACAAAACTCATATTATTTCAAAGCTAAGAATGACATTTCAAGACAAAAGCAACATCTTGGTAAAGAATTATTTTAATCAAGTGAAAATCTTGAGTGGCATCCCAAGGTGTCAATACAATCATCAATCAACTCATGACCAACAACGGCAAGCAGAGACTGCAGGATTTATAAAAGTTTTATTATTAAAAGGACTCAAAAGAACTATAATCTGACCCACAAACTGCTCCATTATTGTACAATCCTTAATAAGCAATAAGCAGTTTAATTGACCCAGAAATGAGAGAATTTAAGATGAAAGAGCACTCGCCACAAAGGGCTACCTGTCTTCTGCAGTCGTCTGATTACCCTTTCCAGCTTCTCTCAAAATATACTTTTGCGCTTGTTCACGAGCCCTACACCCAATTGGAGAAATAGTATAATTCAACTTAATACGGAAATCCCCAGTCAGCAAACTACAAAATAAGTGCTCACCTTGAGAAGCTAGGCAGTCGACGATTTAAAAAGTTACCACGACAGGATACGTGCCAACAGATGCCAACATAGTAAAAAGGTGGATACAAGAATAACTCTGACACGACGGAAGAGAATCGAGAACGATAATATCTCTCTGTTAATAATCTCCCTTAATAGACCGGATAACCAATTGTTCAATTTCCCAGCGTATACAGCAACTACAGAGTGCTAAATTGTTGTAGATACCAATAGAGAACATAAAAATAGTACTATAACCCACCGATTAGCAGCTACAAGAGCAGCTTGTTCCATCTTTTGCTCTCGGGATTGGCCAAGGATGCTTAAGGCATCAACACATCTTTTTATGGACTTTTCAGCCAACACTATTCGCTCGTCATCATATTCAATTCCTGCGTCCTCGACTGCCTTCTCTGCTACTTCCTGCATTGCTAGATCCACTGTAGTATGCACCTGCTTGGAATGGAAATATGATCAGAAACTCTAGAGCAATGGCATTGAGAATATACCATTTTCGCACATCAGAAACCTGAAATGTACATAACGAATTGGAATAGCATAAACATTAAGGTGGAGATTGAAGAAAGAAGAAGCAAGCGACCAACGATCCGACTCCAAAACTGCAAAATCTTAGAGCAAAAGATAGTCCACAATCTTGAATACGAAGCAAAACTCATTTCCAAGGCAGAAAAAAGCACGTGGGCATGTTCCCGGTGGGCAGCACCTGGAATCCATTTTGCAGAACCTCATCCCTCCCATACTTTTGGAACAACTCATATAGCACCTGTCACAACCAACACAAAGTCAACAAGTTACAAACCGTCCTCCGCTTCAATCTAGAGGTGGAGATAAATCGTAAGTCTAACAAGAAGCTTGTGTCGTCGAGTAAGGTGAGGACAAGGAATGCAAATATGTTGCATGATACATACCTCACTCACGAAGTATGGAGCTCTCCATGGCCCTGATGAGCCATCGTCTCCTTCTACACCCAAGCGAAGGGGCTCATTAACCGCTGCCGCTGCTGTAGCAGAATCAAGAAAACCGACCTCAACCATTCGACGGAGCGCTCTCGCTTGGGGTTTCTTTCCTCGACTGGGATCCCGATACGGGGAAAGATATTCCGGTGCTGGGATGATCCCCGCAAGCATTGCACATTCGCCCAAGGTTAGCACTGAAGGGTGCTTGCCAAAATAAAGGGCTGCAGCTGCCTCTATTCCATATACGCCATGCCCCCAATAGATCTGAAATCGAAGCCATTGTCCAGATTTGGAATCCAGTGGAAGGACTGCAGGCGGTCAGCAAAAGCACCAATACGCTCAACTTTACAACAGATGCGCACACCGCTTGCACAGTCAACAATCTCTGATGACACATTCTATAGTTACAAATTTCCAGTATATCCACAAAATGTGTCATGTTGTGCACACGCAACTTCCACACGCCAAGTTGGAAACCCATGTGAGTGCATTTAGAAGCCAATTCGTTCCCCCGAAGGCAGTGTCATTAGAAAGAGTTGCATGTACATGAAAAAACTGAAGGACAACCGTAGCTCCAAGTAATCACCTTATTCAAATAGTGATGCAGTATGTCCCACTTCGACATTTGCCGCTCCAACATAACCGCCAAGATCATCTCCATGAGCTTCCGGGTCCATTTCCGGTCATTTGAGAGAAACACATTCTTGACCAGCTGCATGAGGAAATCACAGAATTGCTCACTTCAAAATTCACTTCATCCCAGCCATGGTAATAAACAATTTAAAAGTCTGAAATTTTTACGTTCATGAGCTTCCGAGTCCGTTTCCGGTCATTCGAGAGAAACACAGTCTCAACCAGCTGCATGAAGAAATCACGGAAATGATATCTTCAAAATTCACAAGAGTCAACAATCCAAAGGCAGAATTTTTTCGGTTTTCTTACAACAAACCTGTTGAGTGATAGTACTCCCCCCTCCACTCGACGTCAGTGACAGAATGGCCCGAGCAAGCCCCCTCGGATCCACCCCTCGATGCTCAAAGAACCTCCGATCCTCCGACGCCACCACCGCCTGCCACAAAGTGGACGGAATGTCACTGGGATGCAGTGGAGCTCCAGTTGCAATTGCTTTCCGTTTCCCAACTTTCTTCCCAGTGCGATATTCAGTTTGCACAATTTTCGCCAGCACCACACCATGGCAATCATAAATGACAGTTGCCGGTTGCGCTTCCAGCTCCACGGGCTTCGGCGCTTGCAAGGGTTGGTCATGAATCAGCTTATTCCACCGGTCGAAAAAATCGGGAGGCAGAGATTTCAACAACGCTCGTACACAACCTGCGATTCCACCGAAGAGTAACGCAATCGCCAAACTACGAACCGAAAGGAGCTTCTTCGCTAATAATCTCGATTTAATAATAGGCGGTTCGCCACCTTCATTCGCTGTTCCTGATACCTTCAAACACTCGACAGACCTCATCTCAAACTCACGTAAAACTGCTTTCTGCAAAGAGGAGGCAGCCAACGAAGACTCCATTCCTAATCCCACGCGCATTGCTCCACCATTCATCAGCCAAAATCTTATTCTGAAAGCTTTCTTGAGCGAAAATTGATAAGATTTGTGCTGGTTATGTCCGGGCAAGGAGCATCCGGACGCGAGCACAATGCAGTCCATTGCGAAGCAATCACGACATCGACTCTAGTAAGGTTCTAATCAATCTATGCCATTTTTTTGGGAAGCGTTTCCAGAAATTTGGAGAATAAACGAGCCGATTCTCTAATGGTGATACTGAGGAGAATTTGAGGACAGCCAGAAGGAAGGTGCAGATTCACGAGGAACTTGCGAGCTCCGAAGAAGCCAATTGGGAAAACAAAGACGACGACGTATTCTGGCTGGAAACTTTGCCCTAATTCTATGGCGACATATTTTAAATGGAATTTGTTTTCCTCTTTATTTCACTCAGTAGGTCCCAACTTTGTCTCATGTACAATATTATATACAGCAATTAGGTGACCCCCAAATTGGTCAAAAAGTGAAGAATTTATTTTTCGGCATTGGAGGCATCAAATTTCCATCGGACACATTTGGATAGATTGGACAGAATTGTTGGGACTTAGATGCCAAATTGGATTCCATTTTGGCTAAACCTTATGTGATTCCAACTTCAAAGTTCATAACTAGTTCCACAAAGATTCAAAGAATATGAAATCACAAGGGATCCATGCCAATTCCATTTCTTTTAGTCTTTTAAAGTTCATAGAAAACCACATGTACAACAGGGCTTTTTTTTTGGACCAGTGTCCCCTCTGCTGCCTTCACTGCATAGGCCAGATTTTGGAGGGCCAGATTCTTAGTGGTCAGATTCTGACAGATCTGGCGAAATTTCGCCAGAAAAAAAAGCCCTGATGTACAATATTACTTTCAATTATTAGAATACAAATTATGTAATTATGTACTAGTATGTGATAGGAGGTACATACACCACTGGATTGAAAATTCGACAACTAGCATATCTCATTGGGATGCTATTGTAGCATCTAAGTTAGTTAGCATCTCACCCTACTGGACCCAAAAGTACTAAGTTCTGCCGTCACCGCTGATGTGGCATTGTAGCAACTCCGCACACATGGCCGTGAAATTTCCGTAATCCGTATTGAAAAGACACTCACCCCAAGTGCTCTGACATTCTTCCCGAAAGTTCCTTCGCCCTCCATTTCTGAACTAAACCTTCATAGAAGTTTTGCAACCATGGACCACGCGCTACTCATTCGAAGTTAGTCTTGGTCTCCTTCACTAGTACTCTCTCCATCGCACCCAATTGTTGCCAAGATTGCAACATTTCTTCTCAATTCGACGCCCAACAATCTTTTCTCAGGTGGGGATTGCTCACATCGGGGAATTGCAGTCCTCCAATGACTCATTCCTTCAATTTGGGATACATCATTTTGGTCTGGGCTGTGTCTGAATTTTTTGGGTATTTCGTATTCCTGAATTGTTGGTCGAATTGATGCCCGGAGTTCACACTAATGCCGGATTGTTGTGTGGATTTATGCCGGATTCCCACTAATGTATGCAGCATTTGGTGATTGGTTTAGTTTTGAACCTTTCGTAAATTTTGCGTCAATTCTTGCTGAGTGAATAATCAACTAAATAATCTAGACCAGGTTTTGTTGAAATTGCTATTGCATATGCTGTGTGACTGAAGATCGGCTACAATTTTCTATTGACTGTGTAGGCCCTAGTTGTTGGTATGCAATAAATCAGAAAACAGTGTTTTGTGTAAAATCAATTGATCTAGACGCGGTTTTGGTTGAGATCGCTACTGCGCATGTTCAAGTATCAGCAATTGGGGTATGAAGAGAGACTGTTTCTTCAATAAGGTTATATTTTCAGGTAGTGTTGATTAGGTTATTGTATGTAACTCAAATCTAAGGTAGAGGAACTGAAATGGACTTACTGTTACTTTCTTTTGCGTCTTTGCAGAAGAGTCGTACTGATCAAAGCTGAAGAAAATGAAGGTGGAGAGGGGTCAAGTTGCTCTGATCACAGGAGCTGGAGGTGGAATAGGTTCGTCTTTGCTTCTCTTTTACTCGCCAATCAGGTTTTTTCTCTCCATCAATTGTGGGTTTCTCATTATAGTAAGTTGTAATTGTCCAACTTCGGCGTTATTCCAACCTTTGATGGTTATGGACCAGATAAGTTGGCATGCGTGGGATCTCATTTTAGGTTGATCAGAGAGTTCACGAAACACCTGAATTCTCCTTTAATTCCAACTCTCAACTAAGGGAGAGGGTTATATGGTTTGCTGTGGTTAAGGAACGTGCAAAACAACCCTTATGACCAATATATTTAAGGGCTTTAGTTAAGAGGGTATTTTGAAACTCTTTTTTTGTGGTAGGTAAGGTGAATGAATTGATCTTTAACCCTCAAATGTCACAGTGACTGAAAATGCATTGACAATGGTTAACCCTTAGAGGGCAGAGGCTTTCAAAATATACTGAAAACTCAGCCCCAGGCGCCTGGTTTAACTTTAAGGGTTAAAGGACATTGGAACCCTGAGGGGGGTTTGATCAAAATAGTTTTATTATTAATAAACTCATAATATAAAAACTGATTGTCCAACGGTTAAGATACAACATAAATCTTGTGGTCGTCATTTTATTTAATCATTTACAAAAACTTGGACTTCGTGAATAATCGGTCTTCTGTTGTTTTCTTGTATGATTCTCCAGGACGAGCTTTAGCCTTGGCTTTAGCGAAACGAGGAGTGCAAGTATCAGTGCTGGACTTGGCATCCCAACAAGGCGAGGAGACAGTGCGTGTAGTCACAGAGGAGCATGCTCGAGTGGGTTACAAGCCCACGTCTCCCTCTGCAATTTTCATAAAATGCGATGTTAGCAATACTGGTATGATTGTCTCCCTTGGAACCAATGAAAAAGAAAAGAAATCCAATCAAGACACCTTGGTCAAACTAATTGCTAACTTTTACTCCAGTAAAGTATGCGCTCCCACAATCGTCACTAATTGCAACTGAGCAGCGTAACTATTATCAAGCATATATTATTTTCATTGGATCTTATTGGCAATTGAAAGAGGATTTCATCGTACTTTAGCGTGCATTATTTGGACACCGTATGAATAAGTTATGAATTTTCAAAGTACTGTCTCTAGGTGTACCAAAAACTAATACTAGGCTCTCATAGGCTCTCATGTTTTGATTATGCTCATCTTGTGTACGCAATATCTAGTGTCTTTTTTGGTCCAAATGTAGGGTGTCTCATTTTGGGCAGAGTTGATTATGGTTGTACATACATAACGGAGTGGTTTCTAGGGTTTGTTGAATGCAATGCATTGCACTGTGAATGTGAATGTGAATGTCCAAGTTGCAATTTCCGAGTGGACACTAAAATTTTCAACGTTAAACTTGTTTCGCATCCCTCCACTTGGCGGTCATGTCATTGTATTAATGAAGAACATTAAGGATTGGATAAAATTCAAGAGATAGGAGGCTTGAGAAGGTTAAAGGACATAATGCTCAGTTTTGCACAGTTTTGCTCAGTTTTGGATCATTAGAGAGCTCACATTGAACGCAACACTGTGTTTTTGACTGGCGGGACTTGTTAAATTGTGCACTTGATTTCAAGTTGCAAGTTCAATCTCATTATTTTCCAATGCCAATTCCTGAAGGGGTTTTGTTTAGGGTTTAGGGGATTTGCTCACTTCGGATGTTGACAATTCTGGTGTGGGAATTCAGCTGAGCTGACTGCGGCGTTTTCCCAGCATCAACGTGTATTCGGACGGCTGGACATATGTATCAACAACGCCGGCGTTATAGAGAAGGGTCCATTTTATGAAGAGGGGGTGAATTGGGCGAAAGTGATGGACATCAATTTGACAGCTGTCATTGATGGCACAAGACTAGCGGTATATGATCCCTTTTTTTTCCTTTTATGTTCGTAGATTACTTGGCCTTGTATGTTTTTTCATATGCTAGTTCAGTGTTATGGCTGAACCAATTAATTGCATACGTTTCTGCACAGGTCCAAGCGATGAAAGGCCGAGGAGGCCAAATTCTGAATATTGCTTCTGCAGCAGGCTTGTATCCAATGCAGTTTGGGCCCCTATACTCAGCCTCCAAAGGTTTGCGCCTATCTTGTATATTTCCAATTTCGGGTTGTTGGTTATTTCTTCCCTTTGATTTGTATCACAGCCTTTAATTTCTTGTGGGTTTAATCTTTTAGTTTAATTCACAGATAGTTTATGTATGATACAGGTGGCGTTGTGATGTTCACAAGGGCGCTACGGGGTTTGAAGACGATGGGAATTCGTGCCAACGTGCTTTGTCCTGAGGTTTTGACCATATTCCTTGGCTTTGAAATAGCGGTTCTAATAGTAAGATGCTATAATATTCTTGAAAAAAACTCCTATTATCTTGGGACCATCTCCTAATTCAGGGAGGAATCAGTTTATTCACAATCCACTGGCATCTTCCTTCTTTGACTCACATACCCTTTCATCTTAAGTTCAAGGCTTTGAGCCATTGCAGAAGCAATACTGCAAAAAACCAGTCGTTGTTGCTATGTGGGATCATGGAAATTTATATAAATACACGTATCATATTGGAAGAATAGATATTTTAGGTGCAATGGAAAAGAATGCTGTAACCAGAAAAGAAGACTGTCTTTTTGTTGTCATGTAACTAGAGCAGGTGAACCTTTGTATACATACATCAGGTGCCCATATATGAAAAAGGCAACTTAAGAATATTATGGTTAATTTTACATTTGTGCGCTTTCTTTTGAGACTCATCTGTGCACTTTCTCCTGGACTGAGGTGGGAACGTTTCGGGTGAGCAGTTTTTGCAGACACCGTTCTTGGCAAACCTCCAACCGGATCAGATGGAGTTTATAAACCGCGTGGGTTTCGTAACCTTCGATCGACTATTAGAAGGTAAACAAAAAAATGCTCTACCTGTTTATCTCAACTGGGTTTGCTAAAGGATTTGATAATTTTTTGCCATTGTTTACCTTTGTTTTCATCATGTTTAAGATTTGCTGAATGACGTATCGTTGTGTTGTACCTCATGGATAGCTGCATTCTTGCTGCTTGACGATGAGCGCCAGGCTGGAGCATGTGTTTGGGTCCCCTCCGACAAACCCATTCAATTTTGGCCTACTGCAGAAGAGAAGAAGAAATATGTAAGCCTAGTGGCTCCTGCTAGAAAGAATCAGAGCGGTGCTCCTTTAGCCTTAGCCCCTCCTATACCTTCAAAATTCCAGAAAGTGTAAGTCGTCAAACCCCTTTAGTTATGGATGCCAAAACACCATGATCATCACCTGCAATTTTCTTACTTTTTCAAGGTCTATATCAGCAGTTTTATGTGTTGTATGAGCGCATATTGTAACATTATTAGAGCCCCTTTCGTGAATGAAAATTTTAGATTCCCTTTGATACCATTCGAGGTTTAGTCTCAAAGAAAAAGATTACTCTTCTTTTACTGCTTAATAATATTATTATTACTATGTAGTAGTAGAAAATGTTTTTGCTTTTCACTTTCGTGTTTGGTTTCTACAGTGTGGTGCACACCTTGAGTTCAAATTTTCGAGCAGCGACCAAAGTTGTGACTGTACCTTATAAACCTCCTGTGAAGCCTGACCACGTTCTCATAAAGTACCTGTATGTGGGCATCAACGCAAGTGATGTAAGCCTTTTTTTCTTTCTTAATCCTTCGTTTTCGCATATTTCACGAAGAGAACCAGGCTTCTTGTTAGCTGACGTTTCTGCAATTCATTTTTTCACTATTTTATCCTGTGTGGATGAAGTTTCATCTGTATGTGGATAAATGTTGTTAAAAATTGTGATAAAATTATCTCAAAATGTTCACTAACAAAGTTAGTTTTTCTTCAACTGATGAGGATTTCAAGCATGTTATTTTCTTTTGGTAAATGCTTGTTGGAATCGCTCCAGATTAACTTCAGTGCTGGGCGGTACCATGCCACCACACAACTTGCAGCTACTGGGTTACCTCTTGACGCCGGTTTCGAGGTAACCTTCTCAATCCCTCGCATGTAACAACTTTTGTAGTTGTTTAACTCCTAAATGCCCAGAAGGTTCTGTGGGGGAGCTCCCAATCTTAAAACTCAAATGACAATTTTAGCGAATTCATAAGATTGGGACTATAGAATTTTCTTCTGTTATGAATCTATTGGAGTTGTCCAATCATTAAAATGAATAGAAACGAATGTTTGAAAACTATAGCTTTAATAAGTTAACAAATTTTGAATATGCATAAATTCGTAGGTTTTGCTTGATTATGATTGTTTTTCATTCTTAGTGTTACAATATGCATGTTTTTATGTATGTTATTCAAAATAATCTAATCTTAGAGTCACCATCATGAAAAAAACAAAATATGCCTGAACTTCAATTTTGGTGTGCTCGTTTGAGGAATGTGGCAACAAATTCTAAATTTTGATGGAGCATAGAAAACTAAATTTAAACTTAAAAGTTCTTCATGTTCATCATTTTATTTTTTAATTCATGTTATTTTCTTTATGATGGTTAAAGTCATATGAAGGTTGCGATCTGGCTGCAGTTGTATGGATATGCTGAATTTAGCTGTTCCTTCTTGTAGTATTCAAATCTTGTGACTTTCTGAACCAAAAATTACCATTGGGCGCAGGCTGTGGGGCTCATTACCGCTGTTGGTGACAACGTGTCCCGTGCGGATTTGGCACCTGGCTCACCGGTTGCCACCCTCTCAACCGGTGGATTCTCAGAATACCGAGAGGTACCTCACTTAAAATCCCTTCCCTACACTGAGTTCCTGGTGATCAATTTTGCCACCCCAATTGAGCTTTGATCTGCAACAAGCAGCTTAACATTCTTTAGCCATCAAAGCACTGCACCCCTTTCGATGCATGAATGCTTAGATACTCTACTGCTCCTACTTGATTCTACAACTACTCATATGTTATCGTATGCAACTATGCTTTCTTCATTTTATTTCTTACATCTGTCAACACTCATCTCATTTTGAGGTTTATATGTAGAATGAGAGCATGGGCATCACGGTCTCTTGACCGATTGCTCGGTATCACAAGTCCTCCCTAAAGAATATATGCTGCGAATTGATCACTGCAGGTACCTGCAAAACACGTTTTCGCAGTACCAGCAGCTACTCCTGAAGTTGTGGCCATGCTAACCTCAGGTCTCACTGCTTCCATAGGCCTTGAGCAGGTCAGTTCTCCTACACCTGGAATCGCTCATACCGATAACGCATGACGGAGAGGATATGAAAACTATTAGGGATCTCATGCCCTTGGTTGACCTTCCATGAGCAAATTGGTTGTAAGCATGACCTGGTTAATAATCTATGGCCGCTGATCTTTGAATAGAATGGTGTGGCGTCCCACTTTGAAATTGAATAAGAAATTTATTGATCTCAACGCATTTGACTGTTTGTACCCAAACCCTGAACATTGAACCTTAAACTACAGGTCTATATTGATCTCCCAAAGAAAGCTCACTCTTAAATAGTGTTTATAGTGACTTGTTCAGCTTTTTGACAGCGGAATTGTTTGCAACCTCAGGCAGGAAAATTGAAGTCGGGGGAGACAGTTCTAGTGACAGCAGCCGCTGGAGGAACTGGCCAATTTGCGGTGCAGTTGGCAAAGATCGCCGGAAACAAAGTGGTGGCCACATGCGGTGGAGCAGACAAGGCAGCGCTGCTCCGGGACTTGGGCGTCGACCGTGTCATCGACTACAAGAAGGAGACCATCAAAGAGGTAAAATCAATTAGCACCTAATAAACCTCAATGGAGGCCATTTCTGTGGATTTAGCCACCAAGCTTTGGATATGGAGTTTTTATCTCATGTAATGCTGTCATGATTTTTATGGTGTTTTTAGACCCTTGATTGACATGATTTCAACCATTGAGGTTATGTACCAGATAACTGGTCCAGGGTCAGACGCTCATGTTTCCAGGGTTTAGGTTTAGGGTGCAAAGAGCTTGTAAGCTGAATATGGCTTACGAATGAGCGCCTCACAAGTCGGTGTATAGTTAGCCCGTTATGTCTGGTAATGTGCAGCCTTGTTATGGAAATAACGTCCCATGCCTCTCGTGCAGCACGGCATGGTATTTCTCATATCGAGGCTCTCATTTTACATTACCTAATCCATTCTCACATAGCCCTGCAGATTTAGGGTTTAGGGTTTTACTTGAGCCCGTGGCCGTTTGATTAATTGTCCTTCATGCGTGTTCTGAGTGACTGCACTCTTTTTTCAATCTTTTGTCTCAGGTCTTGAAGAAGGAGTTTCCCAAGGGAGTCGACGTCATTTACGAGTCAGTCGGAGGACAGATGTTCGACACCTGCATGAACGCTTTGGCCGTGTTTGGCCGCATGGTGGTGATTGGCATGATCTCTCAGTACACGGAGGGTGAGGGTGGGGCATGGAAGCCTGCCAATTATCCAGGACTTTGTGAGAAGCTTCTTTGGAAATCACAAACAGTGGTGAGAATTTCGTACCCACAAATGCCTGAAAAAAGCTTTACTTGGTGCCCTTTGATAATTCGAAGTATTTGGTAACCAATTGCTTAAATTTTTATGAGACCTTCGTGGAGTTTTCTGTGTTCAAACAGGGGTGAGTATTATTTACTCACAGAATCCTTCACAAATGCCTGACGAAGTCTTAATTGGTGCCCTTTGAGAATTCTATGTGTTTGATAACGAATTGTTTGAATTTTTATGAGACTTCCGTGGAATTCTCTTTGTTCTTCCATGCCTTGGTTGCATGGGAACTGACCGCAACAAGCAATTCCCTAAGCCATAAACCCCTAAACATCACCACTATTTGATCCTGACGATCATGTGGGTTGAAATCTGGGTTTGCAGACTGGCTTCCTCCTTCTCCACTACACCAAGATGTATCAGGAACATATTGGGAAGCTTTATAATTTATACAGTTCAGGCAAACTGAAGGTGACGTACCCTTGGCAATTTGTTTCTTTACATTGGTACTTGTGCGAAGACTTTGATGTGCTTGTGTTTATAGAATCTTGTGGTACCCTAATTACAGGGTTCAGTTTCTTAAATAATCGCGGTTTCACTGTTTGGTTGAGAAAAAGAACCTGTAGCGTGTTTCACCTCACTAATAACCAGGGAATTCCATTTCCCACGTTTAGGAGTATGAAGATGGTTGGTGATTGAGAGAATGTGTCTCCATCTCTACCTTTACAAGTTTCCTTCTCCACCTTTGTAGGATTCACTAATTCCATTCACCGCTCATCTTCTTTTCTCAACACCCACTAATTAAGCAAAGTATGAAACACTAATCAAACAGACGTTATTAAATTAATTTTCCTAAATTTCCTAAATTTTCATGCGTTGTTTCCATGACTTGCTTTATCTGAAAAAGCGAAGGGAATTTTCGTTCAATGTTTATAGCTCTTCATGAACTGTGAATCTCCAGATTTGGTAACTTTTCCAGAATTTTCAAAATTAAATTATGACAAGTTGAATTCCAAAATTGGATCTCTTTTGACACACAAATGTTGAAACTGATCGAGGGGTTCGGTATTGACAGATTTTGATAGACCCGAAGAAGTTTGTGGGAGTCCATTCGGTGGTGGATGCTGTTGAGCATCTTCATTCCGGGAACAGCCTTGGCAAGGTTTGTGCCTTGGCTCTCTCTCTCTCTCTTCAAACTGTATTTCCCTTGATTTTCTTTGTCTTGCTGATTTTTCTCTAATTTTGTGACCTTGACTCTGCCATGGTTGTCTCCAGGTCATCGTTCAGCTCACAACAGACGCTTCATCGTCGCAACCTGCTTCTCGTCTCTAAAGCTGGGGTGACGAAGGTTGCTAATCTAGAGTTTCTAAATGCATGACAACTGGAGAGAGTGCTTTGAAAAATTGTAACTTGTCCACAGAGTGTCCAAATAATGCATGTTGAAGGGCATTGGAATCCTCTTTCAATTGCCAATAAGATTCGTGTGCCCTATTCCAACTATGCCGTCGCCACTGTCAAAATAAAAGTAAAGTAATTTTCTAATTTTTTAATTCATAAAAAACTTCAAAACTCAATAAATTTTACACCATAGGTCCAAACACCATAGAACCAAGCGTGTGCACCCCTCCTCACCGAGGGCTTTCCAATGGTACCAAGAACTTGATTGGGGGATGCACGGTCTAGGAGATCTCAATGTAACAAACAAATAGACACCCTAACTTACAGTATTGTCAACAAGATCTAATGAAAGATTCTACATTTAATAATATTGAATATGCTTCTTCTGATTGGTAACAATTATAGATACACCATACATTAGAGCATGTCCAATCCAACTAGAAACCTCCTCATCTGTGCTATAATGATGGGGCAATCCCCAAAGACATGCACCAATGCAATTGGTATGGGTCTCTCTGTATTCTTGGGTTTGTCATTTTCTTTGCCTAACTTGGCAAGTTGACCAAATACGAAGAGCCCACAACTTAGTTCACCATAAGAAGATTTTGTAGTTAATTGTCATGAATTGTCTTTTTGAGCATTATTATGTATGCCATTAAATTGGATCTTTTTTTGTATGAAATGTCTTTTTATAATGTAGAATCGTTTTGTCTCTTTTTTATAATGCAAGAAAAGTCCATTTGAGGTTTGGATTGTTGGCTTTGCAAACAAAATGAGGTTCACTTCCTACCACTTGAAAATTCCTATATCATTCCCATTTCTACTCATGGATTGAAGATGCCCTTAGTTTCAATGTCTCTTATTTATTGGAGAGACATGTTTCATATGCATGATCCCAATTTCTCATTGCCTTTTTCACTTTCACTATTGATGTATGCTAACCTCTAAATGCCCAATGCACCATATTTTGGTGTCAACTAAACTTTGAAATTAATTAAAATCTTACCCAAAATGCTAAGGCTTATTGATTTCCTAAAAGACAATCTAAGTTCTTCAAGAAATAATATTTCAAGCTTTGGTTTTTCATATGATAGTATAAATGACTCCCTAAATAATGTGAAATGCCAATTATTATAGTACGACAATGGAGAATCAATTAAAACTTGAATTAGTACAAGATGCAAATGCAAATCCTTTTCTATTGTTCAACCCAGGGAATGATATTGTTGTGGGTCAATTTATGGTTCTTACTATATAACTAAGTGAAGTAAAAGGAGGAATACCATTTTATGTGGAGAAGGTGTTGGAATTTGTTCACGGGAGGTGGGCCTCGAAGATTAAGGTTGTGTGATATTAGCCATCTCAAAGATTTTGGATGCAAGTAGGCAATAACCAAATAAGGTACACAAACTATATGGAAGCCGTATGGAAACAAGTGGATGTCAAAAAAAAATGTGTCATAAAAAAACACGGGTTTCTTCTAGTAGTGACAAGTTTTCTTGGGTTGTAAAAGAAGCAATTATATATTCATAGGTGGATGTCCCTAGAAGAAGAAGTGGCCACCTAGTAAGTTCAAACATGAGAATGCATGCTGTGCAAATCGAGGTGACAATAATGATTCTATAGAAAGCTAAACAACATCTTAAAGAGTATTAATATAGCAATACAAATGGAAGACTTGGATGACAAACACTTGAAGAATGATTTGGATATGTACTATGAAAAGCATTTTGTTGTTGAATGCACTTTAGACATTGTAGTTGTAGCACTTAGATGCACTTGAATGTAGAGTGAAACTTGTACAATTTCTTATTTACGTAATTATAAAGTGTGGAATAGTATGACAAATATTCATTGAACAATTTTTTGTACAATGATTAAATGGAGCATTTGAAAAAAACCCTCACCCCCTCAAATAAAAAAAATGGAAAGTGTCTTTTGTAGTTGGTGTACGGGCCAAGTGCAATGTCACACCACCCCAAGTACAAAAATGTCTAATTTGGTGGTCTTTTACTTTCCAAGGACTCCAAGCAAGCTTCAAGACTTGCATAAAAAATGATGTCCTCATATTAAGAAAGGGATTCAAAAATAGCAATATATGCACTAGTCTTCAATGTGGGACCATTATAATGAAGACTAAATAAATTAGGCTACTATGAACAATTGTGTAACATGAGCAATGTGCTTCTACATAAGAGGTTCATAAAACACCCATATAAAGGGTTGATAATTAATTTACAAAGGTTAGACTTCCTAAAATATTTTTCGCTAAATCTTTCTTGAAAAACAAATAGAATTAGCATCTAACTTAGGTTGTTTCATATTTTTTGGAGCTTCATGGAATTAATTATTGAATTTTTGAAGTTGAAATGTAGTAGCTAAGAATATTCAAGGTCTAATAATGTAGTCACAAAAGGTGCATCAAAATCCATTTTTTTCCTTTAAACACAAAAACCTTGCAACCTATGTGGTCAAAGTTTTTGAAATTTCTTCCACACATTCTTATACTAGTTCAGTGCAAGATCCTAACAATGAATATGTAAAAAATGAAAGTTTAAATATTTTTTGCTCTTTACTATTTAATGACGGTTTTGAGTGTTTTTAAAATTTTTAAATGCATTAAGATTTTAGGAATTATGGATTGTAGTGTGTACTAGAATGATTACAAAAACAATACCTAAACAAAAGAATACAATATTAGTAATTTTTCAAACCATTTAGGACATCAAGTAAGGTCCCTGGACTAGAATGAGGTCTACCTGCCCCCTACTTCAAAATTCTAATATGGTAGAACTATCCATTTTCAACAAAAACTTTATGGGCTATCTATAGGTACTAGGGGTTCACTGCAAGAAACACTTATTGTTTTGGGCTTAAAACAACTTATTTCAATGAGTATTGTGATTTTTGGAATAATTTATTTTAAATGAAAGAAATATGCATAATTTGTAAAGCATTGAAAATAGTATGTCTCTAAAAATTCAAACCAAGAAAAATTTATATCTAAAATTTATGCACAAAAAAAACACAATGGAAAATACCAAGAAAATGGACACTTTGATGTTTGATTTTTAGAAAATAGTAAAAAGATTCAAAAATTTAAAAAAAAAATAAAAAAAAATAAAAAAAGCCATTTTTCTTAATTTTAAGATGCTTTTTTTCAACTATTTTCATCTTTGGGAAAAAAATTGTGTTCTCTACACTTGCCCAAAGGTATTGCACTTTGAACACATGTGGAAGGTAGACAATTATTAATTTTAGAAGTAAGGCCACATTTGTTATATTGAGACTATTTGGAGTCTCATTTTTATCCTCGACTCAAAGATAAATTGTTTTATCTCTTTATTCGTATTTTTTTATAAATAGGTAACAACACTAACTTTTAGAATTTCATTATAGGATCACTATTTGAGCATTAATTATTTTTTGTTTCAATTACTATTTTTTTAAATGAATTTTTCAATAACTAGCATTCTGTCTCAAAATCTACAAAAAGTATCAATATAACGAATATGGCCTTGAAGATTTCTTTATGCGCTTGTATAACAACAATAGGAGTCCTAAACTAATTTTGAGCTTCAAATATGCATTTTAGGGTCAAAAATAGCACGAAAAAACTCACAGAATGGCAAAGGTAGACATCCAATTGGGGGATGTTTAAAAATAGTCAAATAATTTTCAAATCATGAAAAAAATGACTCAATGTCTAAAACTACCATTTGTACCTTCATATCAAATTTCATGTAAAACTAACATATGACGCAAAAGTTATGAGCAAAAAGTCACATATCTGAAAGCAAGGGGACAAAAAATAGGACAAGTGTTTCTTGCAATCACCTTGGGAAATTCAATAGAGACTATACTTAATTTCTAACCATAAGTTCTTGGTTTTTGACCATCTTCTAATAATCACTGTCATGACACATGTCCTTGGTTTTAAGAGCCAAAGTAGTCTTTGAATGAGTAGTTATGGAAAACTCTATGTATTGGGTATGGGTCTAGACCAACTTTTTGCTTCCAAAACTCAAAATAATTTCAATTTAAGATTTCAAGGCATAAAATTACCAAAAAAAATTTGCAATCCCATTAATTTCTATCATTGTATATGGGAAAAAAAATTTAATTTCCTTATACTGTCCAGAAAATGTGCAAAATCATTGAAGTGGTTGACTATGGGTGCTTCTACTATCTTTGTTTTAGTTCCTAGATTCAAGATGCTCTAAACAATGTTATGTGAACCCTAAACTCTTGAACTTGTACACGTGTCTTTGTCCAAATCACTCCAACTTCAGTGTCCAATGGTGCCGAAGAGACTTTTTTCCTTTGATCCTAATCTTGAGCCTAAGGGAGGCGATCCATTTCCAATCACCCCAGACCCCATTTCTTCCATGCAAGCTACTTTCTTTTTGTGTTAGTAGATATGAGTAGTGATTAGTTATGATGCAGTTTCGGGTGTAGTTGTTGCATATTATGATTGGTTACAAGATTCTCAATAGTGCAACCATTTTTTAGTTGATTTTGCAAATAGCCCTCGATGGGAAATAGGAAGACCTAATTATATAACGAATATGGTTCAAACAGAATCTTGAGCTAAAAAATTCATAATAAATATGTTTTGAGAAAGAAAATTTTGAAAAATTATAGAATCCTTCCAAAATCTATTTCTGTCACATGGAAAAAAAAATTCCCCACTTGATAAACCTATGCTCCATATGTGCGTAATTGCTTAAGTGATCATAAATGAGTCGCCTACCTTACTTCCAAACCTGTCTTGTCCAAGAAGTAAGGTAGAAGCACCTAAATGCGACACTTGTTTTGGATCTCTTGATATGGAGGGTGCATACAAGAAAAAATGATGTAGGTGTGTTAGGAAATAGTTTAGGAATCCAACAAAATTGGTTTTGTATTTTTCAAGCTTGTATGAATATTACACAAATTTTTGAAAACAACTTAAGAGATGCACCTTTTGTGGACACTAGACTAACACCAAAGTGGGCACTGAAACACCCAAAAGCAACACTCTCTAAACTTGGATCAAGTGCAAGTGATTGGTTGCTTCTTGGAAGAGTGACAACTTCTTGGAACCCCACATGTCTACTTTGAAATGCCACATGTCTACTTTGGAACCCCACTTGTCTACTTTGGGTCCACAAGCGTTTGGATTTCGGTTGCTTTTTAGGTATCATCAAACGGATGGTGTTACATTTCGGTGCTTCTACCTTACAGTGCAGTACATGGGGAAGTGCTGAAGGACGTCACATGTAAACTGGCACTCTTTCCCTGTCAGTGAGTCTCACAGGGAACCCATTGCAGAAAATTATACCAGCCGTCAGTCCCACAATTATATGACTCACATAATTTCTACCTATAGAAGGTACACTCTGCAGCTAAGAGATAAGAAGGTCTTTTCGAAATCTTCACACGTTTTTCATGCTTGATTGGAGCTCCTCACTGGCTAGCTCCCATACGGAAAATTGTGTTCCTTGCCCGAGCTGCTATCTCTCTAGCTAAGTTTAGGTCATGACCTCTTCAAATATATAGCCTGAGTAGATCTGTTGTAGACTCACAGCGGCCCCGGCCTCATGAAGTTGAAATCAACGCCATTGCTGCGTCAAATTTAGGCCATTGCTGCACTCGCGCATGCCGACTTTGGAGCGTCTCCTGCCGCGCCGCTACTGTGAAATTGCAAGCTCTGTGGGGAGTGTCGTAGATCGATCTTCCGGACAAGGTACGTAGTGGATAAGTACTGTACCATTCGCATCGTTTTAAGCATTTTTGTCGAATACTTAGGAGTGGGGTTC
Source organism: Straminergon stramineum (assembly GCA_963920665.1). NCBI lineage: Eukaryota > Viridiplantae > Streptophyta > Bryopsida > Hypnales > Calliergonaceae > Straminergon > Straminergon stramineum. Next base: position 35,705,085 of record OY987264.1, on the reverse strand, counting down.
TGCATTGTTGTGGAGAGATCGATCACTTTGGGTAAACAACCACCAAGCTCTCTTTGAGATCAAATTCTTATCAATATGTCTGAAGTTCTTAATATACAATCATCCGAAGTGGCTGAGTGAAGTTAGAGCACTATTGAAAGGATAATAACCAACCCCATGTCCTATCAAAGATCCGTGGTGATGGACATTAGCCAAGACACGCTTACTTCACTTGACAATGGTAAGTCCAACCAAAGATGAGTTATTGGCAACAGGGGTCAGCATAGGAGACGGAAATTACTGTAACTGGTGTTTGTTGAATGGAGCTCAGAACTATTGCTGACTCGATCACTTCGAGTGCTGTTTTTAGTAAAAAAGTGATGGAAGGCGCTTGTTGCTTTGAATTTTCTGCAGGAAATTAGGGTTGGCAGTGAAGGATTCCAAGCAGCCATGGTAATGAAGCTGTATGGGATAAACACTATGAATGTGCATCGTGCCATTCTGCCACTCTTTGAAGCCAAGGTACGGTATAATTAAATTTCTCCTATTCCAGGGTCTATTAGAATTTGGTCTGTTCTAGTTCATTGCAATGGCTTACTAATTGCTAACATAACCAGTGATAATTAACTGTGGGCACTTTTGAAGGTGGATGCTGAGAAAGAATTAGAGTTGGTGAAGGTGAGCGTATGGGACGGACATCACCTGCTGCCCAGTTTCACCCAAAAGCAGGTAAACTAGCTACAGTACTCTCTTTGCTGGGTGTTTACATAGAATTTATAACTAAAAAAACAGTTTACTGGCAATATAATTTCTTGTCCTAAAGTTTCAGCATTGTTGATGAAGTGTTTATCTTGCATGAACTGTGGCGGCAGCCTTTTGGGAAAATCCCTTTCTTCGAGGATGGCGACATCACAATCTTCGGTAAGCAGGTTTCGAACTACTTAGAAACAGCTCAAGCAGCTAGGCTGGGATCATTCCAACAATACATGTGTAGGCAATGTTGGTGGTAACATAACCATGAGTTCACCACAAACCTCGATATCAAAACTCGTCTCAATTTTTGATCAACTTCCAAAAACACTTTGAACCCTTCTAATGATGTTCGTAGCAGGTTAAAGGAGAGATATCAGCATTGAGAGTAAAGTCCAAAGTTTACATAAATTCATTTCTAAGTTAAATTGCTGACACCAAATATGCCGGCAAGTGTGAAGAGTTTTAAATTATGTGGCCCATCTCGTTGCTTTTGAGCAAACCCACTAGTTTTTGACACTTTGTCACTATAGTTTGTGGTAAGAAGCGACGCCATTCTCCCAATGAATAAGCTCTTCATTTGGTCCATTGGAATCCTCTTTCTTTCACTTGATAACAAGCAAAGTCAAAGTGAAACTATGCTCCAAGCTTAAAATCATGTTGTTATTATTTAAATGTGGTTGTCCTTAGTTCCTTCTTCCATCTTAAGCCCTCTAAGCTCAAGAGATTGATCTCTTTCAAACTTATGCGATTACACTAATTAACTGGGACATGAACGCTTCACCAACTTTGACAGAATCCCGAGCCATCGCCAGGTACTTAGCCGAGAAATACGAAGGTCAAGGAACAAATCTCCTGGGCAAGACGGCCAAGGAGAGAGCGGCGGTCCACCAGTGGAGCGAGACCGAAGCCCATGGCTTCACAGCTACCGGTGCTCCCTTGATCAGGGAACTCTACTACGCGGAAGCTCAAAAACGACCTGTGAACGAAGACACTCTCAAAAGCGTTGAGCCGCCGTTCAACAAAGTGCTGGACATTTACGAAGCGCATCTGAGCTCCCAAGGGACCAAGTACCTGGCTGGGGATCAGTACTCCCTGGCGGAGGTTTTCCACACGCCGAATGTGCATTATGTAGCGGTGCGTCGGCCGGAATTCTTTGCAACTCGGCCTTGTTTGTTGGCGTGGGTGAAGGACATCACCACTCGGCCCTCGTTCGTGAAATGTCTCCAAATGGACTGGGAAAGGGCTCCACTGCTGGAGTAACTAGTAACTTAGAGTCTAGGGGAATAGTTGCATTGTGTGCGCAGAGCATTTGAAGTAAACCACTGGTTTGCTTACTGTTGGCATTGTTGAATTTTTTTTAAAAGAAATCCACATGAAGAAAAATTGTGGGAGTAATGGGGAGAGCAGAGTATGAATTTGATATGAATTTTTGAAGTGTGTTAACCAATTGATCCAAAAGGGTCAATTTAGATTGCCCCCAAACCAACAAAAAGTGTATTCATAATGGTCATCTTACTCACCTGAAGCAATCTCAATATTTCCTATCATGGCTACAACATGAAGGCCTAAAAAAGTCACTTCCTCTAATGAAATTACACTCAAAAGGAAGAAGTTCCTATAACGGTCACTAATCATTCCATCACCATCATCCAAGACATTGATTGTGGCCACTTACTCAACCTAATGTAGCCCAAATCTCATTTATTAAAAAAAGTTGTCTATCAATCATAGGTTGATGCAAGATTGTAATGGCTCATTCCTAAGGTGTATGTGATGGGTCTTTTGCCTACTATAGGTTGGTTTACCTTAATGATTAATGTGTTTTGGGAGAAGGAGAGTGATTTAGTACCTAAAAGTTATGCAATTTTTTTTGAGAGAATATTTGACGATACATTTTCCTATTTTCAATGAATGAAATCGCTCAATTGGTACAAAATCATGGGACAATATAGCTCTATTATAGATGTGTTGATACATATTTGGATGAATATGTATATTTATAATCATGTTTTTTTGTTTCATCTATGTTGATGGATGTAAATAGCTTCACCACTCTATTAGAGATTGCTTTATGCATTGTCCAAATAATGAAAAGAAAACCTTGATATTGCCCCATGTATTAGACTTAGGCTTGCCAATTTCCATGGTCAATTACAACTCTTGCAAGCCCTACAAGGTCATTCAAGGATTTAACACAACACAACTATACTCCCTAACCTTTTGATATCAATCAACCATTGTAATGAGGATTATTATATACCTCTCAAGGTTAAGATATGCCCTCATGGTGCGAAAATGCCCTAAGAAAGCTTAGTAGGAAGGGGAGTATTGGAGAAGATAGCTTGGGATTTTGTAAGGGATTAAATTATAGCTCAAGAAGAATCTAAATGTATGATCTTCATTTTGCAAGTTCTTTTTCTTTTCCAATCCTTGTGTAAATTGATAAGAACCTTGCACAAAATTCATGAAGTACTAATTGACCAAGCTAGTCATATAGCTAAGGAATAAACAAAACTTTCTTCTTCAACATATTTGGATGTATATTATTGATTTTGTATAATTCCCGTAATAAGATTGTGAATTCCTTCATCATCCACCCAATGGATTGGTCTATCTTACATATTGAATACTTCAATGCTATTGTAAGTTGTATCCTAATAGCATTGCTCCTTCAAGGCCGGAATCGTCAGATGGCCTTTCAAGGAGATTATTGCCTTAGAAAACTAATGAATTAAAAAAAAAATTCAAGATAAATGCCAATACATTCCTCATACCACAACTAGCAGTGACAGAGACAAAATTCATTACCTAAAAGAGTCTAGGAGGAGAGGAGAGGAATAGTGATTTAGAGTTTTCAAGGCAAAAAAAATTGTTACTTGACAAGATGCCAAACAAAATCCTTTCTTTTTTTCTTTTCATACTATTTAGACCGGAATCAGTCCAAAACCTTAATACAAAATTTGCAAAGCATCAAGTGACCAACTAGTCTCATTGCTAAAAAAATAGACAAAAACATTGATAGTTGGATATACATCATTCTTTTCATGTAGCTCATGAGGTACTCTCTTGAAATTACTCAACATTTATGGACTCAATATTGACTCTCCTAGGATTTAATATTATATTGAATGAAGAGATGGAATGTAGATACTAGAATATTAAATCAAAATTTCATTTTTTGTTTTCAGGTGTGAACGGAGATCATTTTATCTTTGGTTTTAGGAATACATGGTGATAGGTGATAAATTGTCAAATGATTTGAGGAATTGCCATGGGATTTCAAATGAACAATGGATGAGTTTTAACGGTTAGACTAAAAAGGATCTAGATAGTCACTTAAGTCATATTGATAAGTGATTTTCATTCTCATTTTCTCTTTTTTTTTTTGGTTTGTGTGTGAGTTTTGGAATACTTTTGTGGGTTTTTTTTGTTGATCTTTGTGTAATAAGAAGCTTTAAGCATATATATTTTTAATTGTGTATAAGTCCTAGTGATTGGGCATCATTGTGTGTGTGTGTGGAATTTTCATGTGAGAGGAATTATTATTTATTGTATCTAAGGCAATTGTTTGTCTGCGAGTGTTTGATTAAATCATTTTGTTTCTTTATATGAGCTTGTAGCAGTGGATGATCTAGTTGAAGCTTGAAGCAGTTGTTTGTTTGTAAGGATTGAAGCTTTCAGTAAAGGTTGGTAGGAATTTTTATTGAATCATTATATCAATATATGAAAGCTTTGAGCGTTGTATGTGATAATAATGCTTGGAGAAAATTTGTGAGTAGCGTATGTAATAATTCAAGTTAATGTCCTATGTATGTGTGTCGTAAGTGAGCTTGGGAGCTATATTGTTAGATATGGTTTAAAGGTTTAAAGCATGTGGTAATTGAAGGAGAGAATTAATTATTAAGTGTATAAATTGTTGTGGTTCTATGTAAAAATCCCAAAGATTAGGTAATGCTAGAAATTGTGAGTGTATCTAGGGATTGGATTTAAATGAATTCTGAGTTAAGAGCTTAAAGCAATTGCTTAGTTCCACAATGAATTGGTGAAAGGTTACAGTGGACTATTTAGATAGAATGACTTTAAGCAAATTAATATAGTAATGCTACAAGCAAACGTGTAGATTAATGATGAACTGTAAAAATGATTATTGAAGGAGTATATTGTGTAGTTGCTTAAAAGCAAGTTAGAACAAAATATGATATAAGCAATACTAAGACTATGATGGTCTAAGTGGAGTTGGAAATACTAATAGTGGTTTGTTGAATGAATTGAGTGATGCTTAAGCGAATTATGTAAGCTTGTGCTTTAAACAAATGCAACAAGAAATGGATACTATTGTGTTTAAAGCTATATGTCATGTTTATCCTTGCTTTAAGCAAATTTCTTATTCATCTCCGTGCTAGGATAAGACAGGGATTGCATGCTTGTTTTGTTGTATCCATATGTGTCGAACAAAAATTAGTGATTGAATAAGAGAGAGATCCTTTCCCTAAAACCAAAGGGTTGTTTTTGTAATACTTTCCATTAGAATCTAGTTTATAAGGCATTTCTATTTTAAAAAGGGACTTTAGTAACAATGTGTTCATTCCTTGGATTTGAACCCCTATACTATAGTCTTGGGTTTTGTTGAGAAAGGCAAAATTCTAGATTATATGGAAATAAGAATTATTTTGAAAATGTTAGGGTACATTGACCTAGATACTACCAAAAAAATTTGACAGTAAATGACTATTGAATTTGAAAATATACAAAGCATCAACATCAAAACTTGGGTACATTTTAGATCATCTACCCTAAACCTTTTAGCCCTTGAAACTTTTGCATCAAAAGTGAAAACAGAGTTCAAAAATCATATTTGATTGTGAGTTTATTTTGTAGGCCACTTGTACTATTTAATTAGAATTTCAAGGAAAGAATAATAATAGAAACATTGGTCTTAAAGACCATCATGAATGAAAAATATATTGGGGATAGTTCAACTAGCCATCCCTCTAAGGCATTACTGCATTGGGAGAAGAGGTAATATATCTTGCCTTCTATTAAAGGTAGACTCTATGAAACCCAAAGAAATCAATCTCTAGCATTGCAAGAGATCCTATGTCCAACAAGTGGATACAATTGGTTAAGCCTAATAACTAATTTGAGCCTCCTCTAAGCACAAGATTTGCCTTCATTGAACTTTTCGCAATTCATTGAGTAAAATTAATTGCCTATATATCTCAAATTTATCATAGTTGTCTTTTAGGTCAACTAGGGTAGTTTAACATTAGAAGATTTATTTACGCTTTTAGTTGAATGTGTTAAGAAGGGTTCCTTGTCTTTTTTTGATGTAGATGAAGTAAATTAGGCATAGGTTTAGTACAATGACAAGAAAAAAAATGCATAAATAAATACAAGGACAACCTCTTCAGGATAACAATGCAAGATGATCATTGCAGGACAACCCACAAGATGCATAAGATAGTAGGATTGAAACTCTAGAACAACTTACATGACAAGATGTACTTTGGGACAACTTGGATTGCAATCAAATAGCTCAATAGAAACACATCTAGTGTGACCTAGAAAACATTGTTACTTGTCAACAGTGAATTGTAAATTTACCAAGCAGGCAAGAAGACAACTTGCTAGCCTTTTCAAGAAAATAAGCAAAGATTTCTGTAGTATTAGATGTGTGTTCCCTTTCTAGCCCATTTTCTTAGTTGACTCTAGATTAAGAAATAGTGGCTAGGGTTTCATAAGGAAGAAAATAAGGCATTTAGAAGACCCCACTTTTGCACCACTTGTGAAAGTTTCACTGCAAATTTAAAAAATTCAGAAAAAAATAAAAATGAAAAAATTGCAATCCATTCAAAACGACAATTTTGACAAGACTACGATTTCTTAGTTGTTGTTCTTTTCTTTTCTTTTTTCTTTTTAAATTTTTAAATTTTTTTCCCACAATCTATTGCTCACTTTTGGTCACAACTTTCTCAAAGGGAAGATGACATATGGAGGTCTTGTTTTCTTCCATATGGTGAATCCTTCTTCTTCATCATCTTGATAGGGAGACAACTCACTTTTTGTATTCTTCTCCTCTTTGGGTTTTTTCTTCTCTTGTCTTTTTGATTCAAGCTTTGAAGTATTTTTCCACTCTCTCTCTCTTGCAACCTAACTTTCAAGTTCTACTCCTCCTAATTTGTCCGTCATCTTTGTTTTGGCTTCTCTTTCTTCTTCATCAAGATCTGGTATCATCTAACTCTCTTTGTTCAATAGGGAAAAAACTTGTATCACTCAATATGGTTTTGTAGGAAGGTTGCTTTCATTGTAAACAATCTAGTTCATCATCTTTGAATTCCCTAGAATACATTACATTACTCCAACCTTAGTATTAGAAGCTACTACTCTTCCTAGGCAATAGATTCTAGACTCTAACATTGGAATTCAAAGTATTCCTAACCTTGGATGTATTTATTTTTCCACTATCTTGTATGATTTCATCTTTACCTTATATATCTGGTTGTTCAAACCTTGCAATTTAGATCCAAAGGTGTAAATTTGTATGACACATTTTGCAAAATGGTTCAAAAGACAATTGAGGACAACCTAAGATAGTTAAAGAGAACTTTAAGATAGTTAAGGACAACTTAATGAATCACGAGAAATAAAATCACAAACCTTATGTTCATTCTTCTAAGTTGTCTAATGATTTAATATACAACAAGAAATATAACACAACAACAAGACACATAATTTAGACCAAAAGAATTAGAGGCAAATAACTATAGTAAATTGGAAATTAGTCAATATTTATCTTAGAACTGGAGAACTTATTGTCATCCAAAGGAGAACTTTTGGGCTTACATCTCTAGGAGCTTGTTTGATTAAGGTAGGAGGTCCAAAAAATGTGCCTTTTAGAGTTAATTGCATTTTTTGAGATGATAAAATCCTTGAATTATTTTTCAATAAATTTTCATAGAAAGAAAAATAGAATTGGAATCTAACCTAAGTCATTTCATATTGTTGGAGACCTTTGTGGAACTAGTTACAAATTTTTGAAGATGAAGCGCAATGATAATTGTCCACTTTTTCAAATATATATTATTGGCACATTGATAGTGCAATGAAGAAAGTAAATATACCTTTGCATTATATGACGCTTTCAAAGGTTGTTCAATTTTAGGACCACTTGCTTCAACAAAGAGTACATACTTTACATGTGTTGGTCAAAAAATAAACCAAATTGAAAACCAAAAATGTCTCCAAGTGACCTTCCCAAACCAACTTAAAAAAATATGAGGTCCAATTTGGATATCTTCATCTTTTTAAGGGTTAGGGTTAGATAATTAGGAACCATGCTCAAACCTACAAAGTAAACCAATCTCTTATTGTCCCCTTTCAATTTTGCCCTTATATATCCACACAATATATTCATAGCAAAGTGTGTAGTATATGTACATGACATTAACTTTTCACTTTGATTAGTAATAGTCTGACTCACCTTATTTGGTCAATTTGTGGTGGTATTACCTTAGTTTGTGTTGCCATCTAACTTCCCATCAAGGTACAAATAGAACAAAAAGTTAGTTATAGATGGGATGAAATGTTTTTCCAAATAGCTAATTCATAATGAGAACCATAGGCAAAGTATTGGTCTATATTTAAAATAAATTATTAATTCAAATACAAATGAAAGAATTGATCAATGCATATCAATAAATAACTACATAATTATAAAGAACTTGAAGTTGAGTTTTTGTTTGGTTTGGCCCAAAGTTTTCCCTAGACATTGCTCCCCATTGGTCCCAAGCTAGCAAATGGGTCCAATAAATCCTTTGGGGGGACGGGCACTAGGAGGCCAGATTGAATTAATTAAAAAGAAATCTCTAATTTGTCAAACAAAAGTATTCTTCTTTTCACTTGAAATTTTTTATTTCTATTTGAAATGGGGATAAATTTGCCAAATTTGGATGAAAAAGTATATGAATACAATGGAAAGGTGTTTTTGTTTTAAAAATGGAAGAATGTAGAATTTGGGGGGAAGCATTGTAAAGTAGTTTGTTCTAAAAGCAATCATTTAAGGGTTGGTGTGCCTTTTTTGTGTGGGTCCATGAATTAGAAGATTTCTAGTTCATTTTTTAGACAAAGAGAAAAAGGTGGAAAAAGATACAACATGTGACACAAGTGGTTTTGTATTTTTTCAAGCATTAGTGAATTACTTATGAATTTTCAAAGATTTTTGTCCTAGGCACCTATTTAAAATGGTAGGTCTAGCAAAATGCATACACACGCACCTTCTAAAGAGAGATGGGGAAACCAAGAAGAAGTATAGGGGCTTACAATAAATAACAAGCAAAGGTCTTAAATGTATTCTTTCATTTTAAAAATCTAATCTTTGTTTGTGTCAATTTCATTTCACAAATTATACATTCTCTATAATGAAGTAAGGTAGTTGGCTTGCCAACTTTTAATTTAAAAGCATGAATATCTGTCCACTTGTCACTACATTTGAAAATGGACCCACACACATATTTATACCATCTATATTTCAACCTTGGAACAATATTTAATAGACTTTAATGTGTTCCCATTTTATCCTCAATACATTCCCTGTGTACTTGTCTTTTGAATGCATAGGTGACAATTCCATTAATATTCAACTCAAATGTACTTGTTGTACACATGACATCTAGTGATAGGACATAATTTTTTTAAATCCCCACCCCACCCCACTCCACCTACTTATTTCTAATTTCAGATTGCAACTCCAAATGCAATTGATATGGGATATTTGTCGTATTACCGTACCCATATCCATATTGGTATTCTGTATCCATATATATCTTCCATATTCGTATCCCGTAGCAACGGCCATTGATTTTTGGCTAATCAATGGGGTGGGATTTTGAGCAAATGGAAAGCATGGGGATACTTTTGTTTATTTCTTGGACGGCTACAAAATTTTAGGATGGGCAGGTTGTTTCATAGGGGTGTTTGCATCTTTTCAGGAGATAGTCATATATTTGATTTTGGGACTACCTCATGTCCATTTTCGAACTAATTGTAGGGTCCATTTCAAGGAGATGTTTGCTTTTAGAGTATAGGCTACTATATATTTCTACAAAATTTTAACCCCTAATTGATGAGGTGGACATTTTTTGTCCGATGAATGACAAGAAATTCTCCTGTGTAGGATAGAAGTGCAACTATTCATCTTCGGAATTAGGGGTCGAAAGGGAAGATCTTCTACAGTAGTTTGACTCCCACTCAGTAGTGATTTTTTTAAAGTAGATGATGTCACACGGTTCCAAAATGGCTGATTTCCACGGGCACCAGCCCGGCGTTCTAGGGTTAAGTGATCGCCATCCCGGCACTTTCTCAAAAATTAAAAATTAAAAAGTCCTGGTCCCAATTCCCGGAATCCTGAAACCGACGGAATCCCGGGTCCCCCAATCCGCGCATCCCGTGGCCCACTTCCGTCAAACCCTAACCACTTCCCTGCATGACCACCATGAAATCCCGTAACCGCAACTCTTCGTCGTTGACGTCCTCACAAAAGTCACAAATAGCTGGATGTCGCAGCAAATCCTCTCAAGCAGACGACGGAGTGATCATCGCTTTTGCGGTGTAAAAGAGACTCACCACTCGGACAGATCATGCGCACTCATGCCCGTGGCAAGCTGCCTGTAAGCCAAGTGAGCGCCACTTCAGCAGCTCGATGAAGACTTAATTCCGTCGTCGGTTGCCTGCATGCATTTCACACATCGCTCCGTTCTCGCCTCCTCATCGAATGTATGTAGCAACGCCAGCGTCACCTCCTCGGTCTGAGCGACGGGAAAAGTCGGTGCTATTCGAGCATTCGGGACCCTTTCGAAACCCATTCGAGTATTGATTGCTCTGTTCGAGTGATGCGAGAATTGGGTGCGAATTGGAGCATTGGGTCGTTCGTATGAGAGTGGCGAGAGTTGGGTGCTTATTGAAACATTGCTAGAATCCGTTGGCTGGGAGTTGTGAGAAGTGGGTGGCATTTGGAGGATTGCCCGCGTCCTCTGTCTGGGAGTTGTGAGAAGTGGGTGACATTGGAGGATTGCCCGCGTCTTCTGTCTGGGAATTGTGAGAATTGGGTGCCCATTTGGAGGATTGCCTGCGCTCTCTTTCTGGGATTTGTGAGAAGTGGGTGCCATTTGGAGGATTGCCCGCGTTTTCTGTCAGAGTTTCTCGCCCTCGGTGTGAAATTGAGCATGGCGATGGCGATGGCGTGCACGGGAGCTTTGGGACGCGCTATGCAAGCCAGAGGCAGTTTGTTTCCCGTACGAGCTGACGCTTCTGGCGTGAAGGATCCCGTGACCGGAACTTCAACTCCCGAGGGCGACGCACTCATAGACCGCGTCAAGAGCAATACGGTAAAGAAAGCACCGGCGATTTACACCCGAACCCCATCGAAGCGCGACACTCGCACCCCCCACAGCGGGTACCACTTCGACGGCACGAGCCGCCGTTTCTTCGAGGGCTGGTACTTCAAGGTGTCTATCCCCGAGGAGAAGCAGAGCTTCGCTTGGATGTATTCCGTGGAAGATCCTGGAGTCGCGACTGTGAACTCTCTCCCGTTTGGTAATCTGTTTCAGGGGGATACTTTTCCTGGGGTGGGCGCGCAGATTATGGGCGCGGACGACAAGTATTTGTGTCAGTTTGATGAAAGTGTGACGCCGTTTTGGGGGAGTCGGCATGAGCTTGCACTCGGATACACGTTTTTGTCGAAAGGGAGCGTATCAACGCCCAAGGGCGAGGTCAATCCCAAGGTAATTGTGCCGTGATATCCCCAAACCCTAATTTGGGAATTGTTTGATTTCTTCGGGAGGGGAGGACACATTCTTGCGCGTTCATCCTGTTCCAACGTCCGAAATGACATTATTTTCAAGCATGTTGCGTACTCAAACCTTCACAAAAGAATTAGCAAAAAAAAAGCATTCACCGAAGTCTGGGTTAAACAACTGTCGAAGAGAGGGTTTTGACGAGAGGGGATGGTGGGGGGATGATTTAGAACAGGAGTTTCTGAATCGAGTCGAGGAAGGGTTTCAAGTCACGCCGACATGGCATCAAGGATCCCTTCGTGACAATGGCAGGTATGAATATCCGTCTTCTTCTGGCTATGTTCTTTGTTGGCTCTGGACTGAAGGGGGGGAAGGCTTCTCATCGACAGAAGCTACCCTGAGGAAGTTTGAGTAGCTACCCTTAGTAAGCCTGTGCTCCAAGGACAGGGCCCCTCATAGTGTAGCTCCTTGTTTTTATAGAATGTTGGAGAATTTCATGGTGAATGATTTTGGTGTTTTTTTCAGGACGAGTTATGTGGAGACCGTGCCGACGGCGCGCTGGGAGTACAGCACGCGTCCGATCTACGGATGGGGCGACAGCGGCACGGTGCAGAAGGCCACAGCGGGCTGGCTCGCCGCCCTTCCTGTTTTTGAACCTCACTGGCAGATTTGCATGGCGGGCGGTCTTTCGACAGGCATGCTTCTCTCCCGCAGTTCAAATCCGAATCAATTCCAATGCTGAAAATCCCTTGAGAATTTCGAGGAACCAGCGTAGCAATCTAGCGGCACCCTTATGCAATGTGGAATCAGAGTGAAAAATATTTCAATCACTGGATCACTGTGGCATCTAATTGACAAAGAATTTCAACCACCATGAAGTCTAGGCATATGGAGCTTGGAGCGAGCAAACTCCATAGAAATGAGAAATGAGAATGCATCGTTGAAAAGCCTGGTGTGGCTCAAGATTGTGTCCAGAAAGAATGTAGATTTCATGAACAGTTCCAAGGTTTTTGAGGGAGCTCCTTAAGAATGGTACAATTTGCATCTTACACTCCAGGGGCTTCTGATTTCCTGCTGCAGGTTGGATTGAGTGGGGTGGGAAGCGCTACGAGTTCGAAGATGCGCCCTCGTACTCGGAGAAGAACTGGGGCGGCTCGTTTCCCTTGAAATGGTTCTGGGTAAGCCTGTCCACCTTTTGAACCCCCCCCTTACCCCCAACCCTTAGGTATCCAAATCTAAAAGCGACACATTGGCTGATCCCACCATTTCTGGGCTAAAATTTGAAATCAGGGTGTGAACTCATGGAAAAGATTCACAACACAATCCGTTTCTCATTTTTTCAATAATCCAATAATACTCTTATACGTTTACAAATCCAAATCCTAATGTTCTCGCTAGACTATTCCTTAATTGGGCATCTTTCATGCTTCAACTCCCATTGCTTGTTTAAAGAACTCTGCAACTTCCGTTCGTCACTTTTGAAAGCTTGTGATAGTTTGAGAGCTTTTGTGCTTCCCTTCGTCGCATTTTGAGAGGCTTTGACTTTGCGCTTGACTGAGAAAAGTCTTAGACGTCAAGGTTACTGTGTGTGTCCTCCTTATTTGGTCGTACCTCATAAAGTGGAGATAGACTATCTAGGTTATGTCGAAAATCACATTTCAAATCCTATTCGCTGACCCTTTTGTGATCCGTCACCTTGAACGACTGTTTCTATGATGACTGATCCTTGAATTCCTCAACAGATCCAATGTAATGTGTTCGATGGCGTCACCGGTGAGGTCGCTCTCACAGCAGGCGGCGGCCGTCGAAGCCTCCCCTTCAGTCCCGGTACCGTCGAGGAAGTGGCGATGGTCGGCATCCACTACGCCTCAAAATTCTACGAGTTCGTCCCCTGGGAAGGTACCGTGGAGTGGGAAGTCAGTCCTTGGGGCTCCTGGAAGATGCAGGCGCAGCGTGAGCAGTTCGAGGTGAGTTTGGAAGCCACAGCGGACGTCCCGGGCTGCACCTTGCGAGCTCCCACCTCGGACGCAGGGTTGGTGCCCTTCTGCAACGACACGTTCGCCGGGAAGCTGAAGCTGAAGCTGTGGGAGAGAGATTCCGGGGTGCGAGGGAAGCTGATTCTGGATGTCACTAGTGAGATGTGCGCGCTGGAAGTTGGAGGAGGGCCTTGGTACAGCGATTGGAAAACGAAGGCGCGAGTGCAGGAGCCGCTGCGATCGCTGCTGAGATACTCCGTGGACGTGGAGAGTGTGTTCAACCTGGTGCCGCAGCTCAAGCCTCCAGGACTGTAGAATTTACTCTCCGGAGGTCGGACTCTCGTTCTTGTACGTACACTTGTATAGGAATCTTTTGCTGCCGGTTAAGGGGTTGCGGCAACCTTCTCTTCTTGTAACATGCAATTTTTGGTTTCACAACAATCTTTCACAATCTTTCACTTTGTCTTGGTTTGTGGAGCCTCCTGGACTGTAGAGACCACACTCCGTTTGTCAGCCTCTCGTTCTTTTACTCTTGTATAGGAATCTGTTGCTGCTGTTGGAATTATTTTCGGGTTGCGGCAGCCTTCTCTTCGTGTACGTATGGAACATGCAATTTTGATTTTCTCATCATTCTTTCACTTTTTGTCTTGGTTTGAGGGAATGAAGTTTCGTCTTTGTATCTGTGGGTTCTGGGAGACTGAATGAAACTCGTGACTCATAAGGTAACTACACCGTAAATCTTTCGAATTAGCATTTGTGCAAGAATCGTGTTATTATTCTAAGTTTTTGTTTGGGATGAAGCTTCTTGTTTGTATCGGAGGGGTCTGACCTTCTGGGACAACGCATGAGTCTAATAACTTGAAGTGTTGAACAATAGGTGCATCCATATTTGACCCGTGGGACTCATGAATAGAAGCCGTGCATTTCAGTAAAGATTCTGGGGGTAGGTTTTGCTAACAGTTCGTAATCTGGTGTAGCAATTTTTTCTTGTGAAGGTTCGTAATCTGTAAAGTTTTTTTCTGAACTGCTTTAGATCATGCAGTGGACGTAATGCAAATGACATTTTTAACTTAGAAACGGAATCTGATCATTCTATCCAAAAGTAGTCTTTGGTATTAGATTTGCAGAATTTAATTGTTCGATCTTGAAGTGGATTTCAGTCACAAGCACAAGGGGAATTGTTTGCAATTAATGTGAGTGCAATTCTCTTCTTCATTTGATTCTCTTTAGAGCTTGTGAGCATTCTAGTGACATTCATCCATCTTTTTACCTGAAACTGTGGCTGCTGGATATTTCAAAAAAGGTGGAGGCGCAATGAGTAGAAGGTGTATCATGAGACATAGTTTGTACTCCCTCTATTTCAAAATAAATTTGTTGTACTCTGACTAGTTTTCCACTAGAAACACAGATTCATAGTAACTACACCTAAAATTGCACAAATAAGCTTTGTGGCACACTTAATATGCTTTAGAAAGTGAACAATACTATGAATCAAAATGCAAGTGGTTCCATAATTATTGAACACAATGTGAATTAGTTACAAATTTTCAAAGATGGAAGGTGTAGGGTGCTAAAAGTGTCATGTAGGTGATGCCAAAATCCAATTGGTGTAAATCAAGAAATCACACTAGTAATATCCAAACTTGTCACATAGAAGAAGTTAAAACAATAGAAAGTATACCCAAAAGCAACCATTTGTAAGGTTGCCACCTCTATAGTACTATAAATAGAGTTGCACACTTCTCAAAATGGCCCTTACCTCCACCTTACACTTGTCCTTGTAATGCAATGCGCACCATCTTGGGTATCCTCCTTGTTTAGTTTTCCTTCAAAAATAGGGGTCAATTTTGAGGAGTGGTTCATTTTAGGTGTATTTACCTTATATTGAGACAAAGATAGTACCCCATCACTTAGCACCTCCTAAAGGCGGGCCTAAAGGTTCCTCAAGCACTTGGCAAATTTGCTAGAAATGCTAGGAAGTACATATCTTATATCAAAGTCTTTAGAGTGTTGGCCCCTTTGCATGCTAAAATTGGCATGCCATAATTTCACATCTATATTTGATGAGCCATTTGACTTCTTCCTTCCTACTATTCACTACAAGAGAAGTGTGTGTTTGAAGTATAGTCCTACAAGTAATGACTTGAAAGGGGTGTTTGTAGTAAATTTTTATTAAAAATACATGCATTTCGAGTAAAGTTTTATTGAAAACACCCCTTTTAGGTCACTACTTATAGGACTATACTATTGGGACTATATTTAAAACACCCCTTTCTCTTGTAGTGGTTGTACACCAAATGTGTCCAATAAACATTGGATTGATTAATCACAAGTAAAATGTAGGAAAAACCTATCTAAATTTAGATTTGATGGGCCTTGTTTTGATGTGGTAGGATAAAGTCCTTGAAGAATACTTGAAACAATTTTCTACAATTTTAATTGTATATGAGACTTGTGCAAAAAATGCACGTGTCTTGATAATATTAAATAAGTGAAGCCTACTCATATATTTTGTCTTGCAATGAACCATCTTCTTTGTCCTCAAAGGTCTTTAAAATATGGAATGCCTTTGTAAGTAAGGTGTTTTTTTGAGCAAATTTTTTCTCAGAAGTGATACAAATAAAGTTTGAGGGAATAATTGACTATACATCTTCCCTTTCTCAATTCATAAAATTGTTAACTAAACCACTATAAAATCTTAGGATGATATCTATGATGGATGAATGTACACATTGCTAGATAATCAATAATTTCCATCCATACCCCATGCATATTTCATCCATGCTTATGGATGTAAAAAGATTCATCACTCCACAAAGTCTTCAAAGTCTTGACCTAAAAGGGACATTTTTTCTAATCCCATTCCTTCAAAGGTCAAGTGATGAAAAAAATTGATGAGGTTGGTAGGCAAACTCAAGAAAAATGCAACCTAAGTAGTTTTATAATTTTAGTAATAATTTCATAAATTTTTCAAAGTTGAAAAGATAGGATAGCCTACACTTAACACTAATTAAAGCTCACCTTGAATGGATCCCCTTAAAGCAAGAAAATGTCTCAACTTTCATTAGTTGCTTCAAAAAACTCCTCACTTTTCATTAGTTGCCTTTGAAAAGTTCTTGTAATTTTGAGTCTTCAAAGTGTTCATTCAAGGCCATTTTTTAGGTGTCAAAAAATGGAGAGTTTTGCAATTAGGTGTTGCTTCACCAAAATTTCCTAATTTCATTGGAATTGCCAAGCAAGATTCCTCATAGTAGGGTTTTTTGGAACAAGCCATAAGTCTTCACATCATTAGTACAATTTTGGAGGGACATAATGTGTAGGTCTCAAACACCTATCAAAGAGTGTAAAATTTTGCCCCCCCCCCCCCGCCCCCCGCCCCCCAAATCTCCCTTGGTCCTTGATTTCACCTCATTCAACGTGTATTTTTTGGGTAAAAATTTTGCTCTTTCTTACTAGTTCAAGCTTGTCAAACTCTGTTCCTCCAAAAGTGTTGTGAAGGCTAGGGTGAATTGACCCCCTCATTGCCCAGAATTTACCTTAGAGAAAACTCTGAAATTTTTTATTTGCAACACATGATAAAATTTGGAAATTATGAATTCACATTTGCAATCATAGGCCCCAAATTAGGTAGAAGAGGTGAAGAAATCCAAAAAATAATGCGGCAGAAAATACAGGGCAATTTTTAACAATTACCTTGGCCTCCCGTGGTGAAAGCTTGTGGCAGGTAAGTTACTGTTCCAAAAGGAAAACGCTGACGTCATTGCTTTCCAGTTTCTGTATGACTGCCACTTGTCGTGTTTCTGGGTTTAGGGTTTGCGGTCGTCTTGAAGCCTGTCGGTACCATAATTCCAGTTTTTGCAGCAATTCGGCAGACCTGGAAGCGAAGTTAACATCCGTATGCTGTAATGGACGACGGCGTAGGAGAGAGAGAGAGAGCGCCAGTTTGTATATTTAATCCACATAATTTCGTGCCTTTTTCCTGGTTTAAGAATTATTATTCATGCACTGCGTGTACTGTCGTAAGTTTCAGTTTTTGCAGCAATTCCGCAATGAGGGAAGCTGGCTTAAGGTCACGGATGACATTGAGAGAGAGAGAGAAAGGGAGAGCCGGTTTGCATATAACTGCGTTTCTTGTTTCCAGGTTTAGGGTTTAGAGATGCTTCTAGTGCAGGTAGTTTCAGTTCTTGCAGCAGTTGAGGTAATCGAAGTTACATTTTCTTACTGTGATGATGGATGACGGTGGGAGAGAGATCGATCAAAGCGAGGAGAGAGGGATGGAACAGTCAAATGAAGTTGCTGTGGAAGAATCCGAGAACAGGCGCGACAATACTGGGATTCGCAAACGCAGAAGAAGTGCTGAATCGTCTGGAGAGGGAAGCTTAGAACCGTCGCAGAGAGTCGTGGTCCACAACGAGAATCCCTTCTTTCTCTGGCTCTGGTTCATGGCCATTGTGTCGATTGTCATGCTTATTTTTGTCGCTGCGACAAGCATTTCGAACCGAAGTGAGAAGATCGAGATTCTGTCCATGCCTGCTGGAGTGCGGGCGCATTTCGAGGCCGGGAAGCTCGTGAAAGTGGAGGTCGGCAGGGATCGCAGCCCTGTGAAGATGTTCGTGCGCTCATCGCCGATAATTGTCGCAGGTGAAACCGCTCTTCTGCTTCACGGGCTGGGATCGAGCTCCTACTTGTACCGGAAACTCATTCCTCTCCTCGCCGCGCGAGAAATCTCTGCCGTTGCTGTGGATTTTCCAGGTGCAGGGCTCTCGGAGAAAACCTACCTTGGAAGGGACGACGACGAAGAGGACGACTCGATCGAAGATTTAAATCACCGGCGAAGGGGGTTTCTCCACGTCCGATTCGAGGCGTTGAAGGCGCTCCTCGTGGAGGGGTTATTCCGTAATAGTCACGACGAGAGCGTTGAGCATGAGTTTCTGGCAAAGCTGAGAAGCGTCACGAAGCAGAACAGAGGGAAGAAGGTGCTGGCGCTTGGCCCGGATGAAATGGGAGAGGCGCTCGACCAAATTGTGGAGTCCTTGGAACTCGCTCCTGTGCATCTTGTCATGCACGACACAGGAGTGGAGGTCGGCTTGGCTTGGGCTTCTCAGAATCCGACCAAAGTGGCCAGTCTCACTCTTGTGGATTCTGTTCCTCGGTTGCCTTCCTTGCCTTTCTGGCTCTTCAAGGTTCCGCTCCTTGGACCTTTTATAGCCCAATCGGATTTTGCATTCAGGTACGGCCCCGTCGTCAGCTCCACATTCAATTTTCTCTTTATTCCTGTGCATCTGTTTTCTTTTTATAGGTTCTGTCATACCAGTGGTGAGTGTGGTTCCATAATGTATGCTTTGTGAGTATCAATGTGTTTAGGGTCTAAGGTTCTTGAGCTGGAAGTGTTAAATTAATGTTTTATTTGCTTTTCCAGATTGGTGTTGCGGTCTTGGTGCTTTTCCTCTGTGACTACAGAGGAGGCTGAAGACCATGATTACCTCTTGCGGAGTAGTGACGGCTTGCGAGCTTTGTTGGCGTCCTTGGCTGCGTCGAACACGAGTATGGACGTGGCAGGGTGGGCGGGTCACTCCCACTTAGAAGACATCCCAAAGCAGATTCTCTGGGCCAGTGGTTGGTCGAAAGAATGGCAGAGCGAGGGGGAGCAGCTTGCAGTGGCGCTGCCTGGGGCTTCGTTCCACTCCCACCACGGCAGTCGATGGCCTCAGGTATGTTCCTGGTCCTTGCAAATGTTTTTTTAACAGTCATTTGGATCAGTTCTGTACCATTTACCAGAAATGTATAGGTTAACTTGTGCACTTCCACTCATGCACCACGAATGACTCCTCCCATTAGATTGACAAATTTCTTAATGTTAAGTTAAAACGCATTAGATTCTTGCTGTCCTCATGTCGAATTGATGTTAAGTTAAGTTAAGGTTCATGTAATGCAAATGGTGTTAACTTAATATTAGTGTGATGCCCAATGTCATTAGCATTAACTATTACATTGGCAACTATTTTGGAAATCTCCTCAATTTTGGAAATTTGGACTGCCCACTGGTCCTTGGGGGGTAAAGTAAACATTAAATTGTTATACTAATTTAACATTCTCTTAGTATTAATCTGATGTCCTACTAGAGTAACATGAACGTACCGTGATAATTTCGTTAATCTAATGGGGAATCTTTTGGGATGTGCTTTGTGAGCAGGAGGATGCAGCTCCGGAGATTGCAGATATGATCGCAGAGTTCGTGAAGAGCTTACCTTCCAGCCTACGGCAGCATATTGATTATGAAACGTTGCCTAATAACGGTGAACTGTTGTATGAGATGGCCAAAGAGACTGGAAATTCTCCACGGAGTAGCCATTCTCAAGATAACCTCGGACGTTATCATAGACATCACCACAGCCACGAGCAGGAACTTGGCTATATGGAAGGCCTTGGACAAGGTGCTGGAGTAGGTCACGGTGGATGGGTCATATAATATATTCTTTAGGGTTTCATTCATTGGAAGAGAGTGTACAGAGATCAACCAATAGTAGCTGGAGACACTCAGGGATTTGAGGAAGTAGTGTTTTTTGTTTCGTTTTAATTTCTTTTTAATTTATGTGTGATATTATGTTAAATAGAGCGCCCATGCGCCAACTACGCCGAATACTTTGTCATTGAGAAAGGATCCGAAGGAGTAATCATCAGTTGCAGGATCCCACAAGGATTTGCTTGCGAATTGGAAACCTTGGTCTTTCGCCTCTCCAATGACTGATTGGACTACAATCTTGTACCTTTGCAAGCCCATATCTGTACATCATCACAGGTCAACCTGAAGGTAAGGGCCAAAATAGTGCAACGTTATTAGACTTTCAACTTTGAACTTACATTTTGATTGTGACATGTACGAAGGTGTTCTTCCTAGTTCTGATCTTCTGTAGTTATTTCCAGAATCTGAGTAGTTGCGTATGCAGGTGGAAGTAAGAATCACCATCTTTGGACTCGGTTCTGGTACTGAAATTTTATTGTTTGATACTCAAATCATCATGGACGTGACGGAATATGAAAGAGGTTGGAAATCAAAGTGGCATTACTGTGATTGCCAGCTGGCATCTTATTAAGTGGAAACTCGCATTTCCTCGTTTCCTCTTCGCGTCAAGAAGCCAAGACCCTCGACATCGGAACCGCTATGACAAATGTGAGGATCACTGGACTGGACATAAGCCTCTTTTATCATTTTCTACAGTGATTCATGGATACAAATTTTAGAATTCGGGGTATTCCCGTGGTTGGAGTTGAAGCTCTCAAAGTTGAATTCACCAATTTCGTGGGTCAGATTATGAAGAGTGAAAAAGGGAGGGTGGGCAGCAACCTCGAATTTGATACTTGACACCATCAGCAATCTCTCGGGCTATTGCGGGAGCCTGCTCGAAATCATATGCTGGCAATGATCCAAGCCTCTCCTTGAGCATTCTATTGATGATGTCTTTAACTTTTCCTGGTTGGAATCGCGATGCTGGGGCGTACGGCAACTCCGAGTGCACCACCACCTGCACAAAATATTTCATAAATCCTTCAGGTTCTGCTGATGATCTAGTTAATTATATCCTCAGGCCTGATTTTTGTAGACTCCCCACTCTCAGAACCCTTTATTTTGTCTAGGGTAGCGAGACTTCACCTGGGAACCTTCCTAAAATTTCAAGCATGTTAGTTCCTGCTGAGACCCTAATTTTCAATAGGGTAAACACTGTCCTGCTGGTGGTTATAATCCTCGATACAAAATTTTCTCCTATTGAGAGTCATTTGGATATCTTTGTCAAACCCTAATTTTCTTGTGGTGGCTTTCTCACAGATGGATTGAGATTCAGAGTTATAGATTCCAATTTGAATGCTGTTACATTGACTTTTTGAACTGTGTCTGCTGCTGGTGCATCCGGCGGCACCGCTGTGAGCTCCTCTTTCATCTCCTGTAAGGTCTCTGGTGGCTTTGGAGTCGGAGTCTCCGCCATTTTAGGTCAAGAATGGAGACGCTTTAATGATTGAGGTTTTTATTCTTCCTACAAGACCAGAGTGAGTGGCAATGGCGCAGATGGCGTAGGGGAGAAGCAAATTGGTGTTTACTCTTACAGCTTGTGGTTAACAAACGCTAACAGGGAGTGGTTGAGAGTCATGAACGATGTAGTTGTGATTCTCCCTTGCTCTGCAAAACAGTTGACCGTTCGGATAAATGAACGACCCCCACAGATGATGATATCTCCTATTCTTTACGAGATTCGTCTGTAGGATCACTCAAAACGGAGCGAAAATTTCCCTTACAGCCATGGTTGTGTATCACAAGATCTGATTTTGGGCAGTCACATGAGTAGGCAAATTTTGGCTCAACTTCGATGACGTTCGAGAATGGCATTCAACACTTCTTTCTGAGAATGTAGAGAGTAGGAGGCTTGCAGAAACAGGGGCCAGTTCGCACTGTGGAGCCATTCACATGGTAAAAAAAATGAAAGAAAGGACATGTTTAGATTGTGGACCCATTGCACACATAAACCACGCACGGGTCAATCGGTCACAGCGGAGTCAATGCTCACATAGGAAGTACACACATAGACCACAATTTATACTCTGAAGTCTGTGCATACGTGAAACACACATAAAACATGAAATAATGAGACAATTTGGACTGAAGAGCATAGGCAAACCCAGAAAGCACACATAACTTGGGACCCCCAGCCCTTCTAAATTCAGGGCGACTCAAAAGGAATTCCCCAAGAAGAACATTACAATTCCAAATACCTCAATAGTTTTGAGATATCATGTTCAGAAAGGCTGGCCTCAAAACGGTAATTCTTGAACCTGACAACAAGGTACCAAAGTGATTATCCTACGATCCGTCGACAACAAACACAAGTAATACTAGACTAACGTGTTTTTTAAACAAGCAGCAACGCTACCAGAGGTTCTGTCCCTGTTAGCACTAGCTGGCTTTTCAAGTAAGGTCCAACTCAAATTCTCTAACTTCCTCATGCAACTTTTGTCGATGCGAAACCTCCTTTCCTTTGGTCCAGAGCCAAAAAGCCAAAAAGCCAAAAAGCCAATAAGCGGACTATCAATCCACAGAGCCAAACAGCCAAAAAGAACACTATCAATCCAGAGCCAAAAAGTCAAAAAGCAGTTAATCAATCAACAGGGGTCTTAATACGTGGTTCCCCAGCAGCAGAATCCCGAACAGCAGCAGCCGAGGCTGCCTCCGCAGCCTCATGAAGCCCTCGCTTCGCCAGGGCTTCCAGAAACGCATCCGTTTGCTGCTGGTCGATTCGATACGGCGTGTGCACATCCGACGGAAACTTATTCGCTGTCACCTCGTCCCGGTACTCTGTGAGCGCCTCCTGGATCACGTTGCCCAGACTTGCATACTGCTTCGAGAATTTCGGTGTGACCTAAAACATCGTCACAATCACCGGTTATTTTTTTTCCGAAATCAGGCACAAGGAAATCATAAATCTTCAACAAAACAAAAAAGAATTTTGGAGCATTATTGTCATTTCTGTGAATTTTCAAACTTAGAAGATGGGATTGCTGCATTAGTCACAATCACCAGAATCGCACGTTATTTTCCCCCTCGTAAGGTAATGAAATCAGAAATCTTCAACAAATCGCCTAGCCCTTCATTTTTTGTGGTAAGAATATAGGGGTGAAGTGCAAAGTAACAACAGATATGAAGTTAGGAATTCAGCAGGTTCACTGAATCTACTATGACTTCCAAGAAAAAAGTTCGCTGACAATCGACTAAGTTTGATCTGGAAGAAAGGAAATACCTTCACGTAATGGGGGTGTTGCATCATGCCGAGAAGGTCATGGTACACCAAGACCTACAATCACACCAAACGATCTGGCACAAGTGAGACAGGAAGTACCAATCTAGTCAAATCAGGCCAAGCTGCTTTGAGGTTGCATTAACGAAGAAAAAGGAAGCAGTAGGAGGTATGATGTATCACCTGCCCACTGCAGAATGGGCCAGCACCGATTCCTATGGTGGGAACATTGAGAGCGGATGTAATAGCTGCCGCAATAGGAGATGGAACGCACTCTAGAACTAAGGAAAAGCAACCCGCGGCTTGCAAAGCCAAAGCATGGTCTAAAACCTACATTCCACAACACACCAAAACGTTAAAAAAGGACAAAAAAAAAGTAGTGCGTTTCAAAGCTTTAGGATGAATGGGCATTGAGAGAATATCGTTGAACTTGCTACGGAGCAATCACAACATTCAACAACGTACAAACTTTGAGGACCCCAGACAATACTTATGATATTGAACAATGATCACAAAGAGAACCACTTATCTTAGTCATCGAAGAGAGGATAATGGAGAAGAGAGACAGTTCACAACTGGAGGTTCAATTCCATACAATATAATCAACCACAGTAGTCATTTTAAAGCCTTGACATCTCAATCCGTAATTTTAAGGCCGATATTGGTGGGTACCAGAAGCGCACTGTCCACATTCCGGCCTTGGGGACGGAAGCCGCCCAGCACACTGATAGCCTGCGGCGTGAGGCCCACGTGACCCATGACGGCGATGCCAGCTTCAGCAATGGCTTTGGCTGCTTGCACGCGAGAGCCTCCCCCGCCCTCCATCTTCACGGCGTCCATGCCGCCCTCCTTGAGGAGCCGCGTTGCACTGGCCACCGCCTACCTTACCCAACCTTGCTCGTTCGGTCATTGTCACCACACCAACGAATGCTAACAACACATAGAACTCCAACATTCCCCATCACAAAAATCCCTTTCCAATTGTTTGTGTCTCATCAATTATTTTCAGTGTCTCCATGTATTCATACTAAACTGAAACTAGTTTAGTGTCCATCCAATGATTCAATGTTTAATGTCTCTTTAATGCTTTTTTCAAATTTTGATCTTTAACACACTGAAAGGATACCATAAAAATGATAAAATTACCACTAAAACTATATCAATTGAGTATTAAACCATGAATCAATCCAAGCAGCAGTAAGGGGATACTGGGTAGGACAGGACTTTCGTGATGTCAGTAGAAAACTGGACCACATTTTGGTTGTAACATTTGATTTGTTTCCTGTAAGCACCTGCTGGGTGCCACCGCACCACTCACTGCTGAAAACAACTATAACTCCAACATTCTCCATCACAAAACTCCCTCCGGAATCGTCTCAGTATCGCTTCTATTACTCCGTGCATTCATACTAAACTGAAACTAGTTTAGAATTATTTCAATGATTGTTTAATGTTTCTATAGTGTCTCTTTTCCAGATTTCGATATTTAAACACTCTGAAAGGATACTAGAATAATGCTAAAATGACAAATACAATGTCATTTCAGTGTTAACCAGCCCTTTTTTTTTGGCAACATGGGGCCAGATTGCACCATTTTAAAATAAATGTCTACTTTTCGCCAGATAAAAGTAATCTTTTTTCGACAGAAATTTTCCTTTTCCATGAAAAATGTGGATGAAATTGCCAAATTTGAATGAAAAAGTGCATGAATAAGACTGAAAAGTGTTTTTTGGTCCAAAAGATGGATGATTATAGAAATATAATGCTTCACTAAATTTTAAGTGATCGCCATCTTGGCACTTTCTCAAAAAGTGAAAAAAAAGGGCTACTGTTAACCCATGAACTGGACTTTTGTGATGTGAATACAGATCGGATTTGTTTCCTATACACACCTGCTGCGTGCTCTGCTCGTAGCTTCCAAACGGTAAATCTCCAATTAAAAGTGGCCGATTTGCACCCCTCGCCACAGCCTTGCAATGCAACAGCATGTCGTCCATGGTAACGGGGAGCGTGGTGTCGTGTCCATGCACCACCATGCCCACAGAATCCCCCACCAGTATTATATCGATTCCCGCTCGGTCCACATGCACTCCTGCCAATAACACACCCCGTTACAAAATTTCAGAGGATCGGAATGAACCAGAACAGCGGGTGTAAAAGCCTTGCTGACACAAATTGGAAGCCCTCGGCAACAAACGTCAACCGATTGCTGCAATCGCAATACAGGTAATCCTTTGTTAGAAGCACAATGTTCACAGCTTACCAACTAGCTGTCAATTGCACGATTTGACACAGAAATGAGCTAGAAACATCACAAAAACAACGGCTTGTTGACTCCTCTTTATCATTATCGCTGCACACCTTCAATGCTTCACGTGATCACAATACTTTGCGCTAGGAGAATTATGATAGCTGCATTGCCAGTACCTTTCCAGCAAGGTATTACTCAAATTAACAGGTTCAGAATTGAGCACGAAATCTCCATTGGAAATTTGGAGTGCAACCATTTGTCACATCACCTAGGACCTATGTATACCGAGCATCACAGAAGGGTTTGGTGATCGAACCTGAGGGGTAGTCATACGCAGTGACCATCGTGATAGGCTGATTCTTCTGATACTTGGCCTCAAGATGCCGCAAGGTCACGCGCTTCCACGGCGACTTCGATTGCGGGCCACCATACACTGTGCTCTCAGGTAAGTTGCTCATGGAACGAGCTCCCTGTACAAATCTCGCCACATTGTTGCAAACAGTCCTCAAATTCCTCGAATTTTTCCACATCGTCGCTTATGCACTGATCCTGGAGGTTGAAAACACGGCGATTTTCAATACCTGCACATCCTAAGGAAATTTTTCAGAAAGAGTCGCTCACATACACAAGGTGACCTTACTAAACCCTGAATCCTTAAACCCTGAATCCTCTACGATCACGACAGCCTACCGAATGGTGCTTCTAGAATCTAAAAGCGCCTGACGATCGAAGCTTGCTAAGAAGCACCACTAATCATCCCCTCGAATTCATAGCGCAGAAACTCAACCCTAACTTACTAGCTCAAATTTTTGATAATCAATTGCGCTTCAATTTTTGAAACTCAATTTCCAATTGCGCTTCCGAGACTCATCACTCACCCAAAATAGAAAACAACAATCCAATCAGTCGCAAATCACCATTGATACCAAATCCCAACGGCCTCCGCTTTGAAACCCGCATCACTTAGCCATGCGGAGTTCTTCACAAACACCTTCATCCATTACGGCGTTAGTCAAAAAACCGACAAATCCAAGTAGGAAGCCTCCACGAACCTCCTCCTTCAAATGGACCCTCCAGGAAACTAAATTGACTAGGAATTATTCCGCTCACTAGACCATCACTAACTTATCAAAAAAGATGTACATTCATTGAAAGTATTTCAATACTTTGATCTTTTTTTCCCTTAAAACTTGATTTAGACATTCAAAATGATTTCATTTGCTTGTAGCAAATCTATCAAAATAAAGCTTCCACAAATATTAAATTCTACTCTTCTTGGAAATAATTTAGAATTCCAAAAAATAAGCGTTTTATTGAAGGTTGAAGGCACCTAAGGTTCTATAACCACATTTCTAAACATTGTGACATGGAAAATTTCTCACACCACAATGTTCTATACTATCATTTACTTCTACTTTGAAATTTTTAGATTTCTTAAGCTTGTGTTGTATTTGATATGAAATTTCTTCATTTTTCTCTTCAAAACTTCTTGATAATTTGCAATTTTCCCCTACAAATTCGGAATTTCTGTGGACCGCATAAATCAAACATGTGATTTCATCTCTAAAAACTAAAACTAAAAAATTTGCTTACAAATAGCAAAGAAATGAGGATATAAAGTGGGTGTTTTTAAAGTTTGACTTCAAAATCATAGACTCATGGGCTATGTCTTGTAGAAATTAAAGTAGACAAGCCTATTACCGTGCATGCAAACTAGCAATCTAAATATATTGGAGACCAATTCCAAGAGGGTCACATATTTTTTGAAGATGAACACTTGTTTTCCTAATTAAACCCAAGTAGAATTAAAATTTTCCAACTAAAATTGTAATTTTTGTGAATTTCTATAGCAGTGTGCCCTAAATTTACAAAACCATTCGTAGATTGAGTAGAGTCATGGACATCCTACAAACAACCCATAATCACTCTCTCATGTGTCTAAGGGCACTTATGGAGGTTCAAGATGCCATGTGTTGTTCCCAAGCTAAATGAGGCTAAAATGATCCTATCTCCAACATGCACACCCCATCTCTATTATAACCCTTTTGCAAGTGTAAAGCTGTTTTGGTAGTGTCCTATTTAAGTCATATAGTTACTATATATAGTGATTTTAAAAGAAACTATCTAGATTTAGATGATGTTTTAGACAATATTGGGCCCCAAAAGTAGGATGATGAAATTAGGTAGCAAATGGAAATATCCTAGTCTAGTTTAAGTCCTTCAACAATGTCTTTCCATGATTAGTAAGTGAAGTGGCCAAGGCCGCTCTTCAATCTTTAGCACTAATAGGGGAGTTCGTGATGAACACAAAACAATTTGCACAAGTATTGATATTGGAAGAAGCTAGATTTAAAAGAGCATTTTTTTTGAAGGAATAACAAACTTGAGCAATAAGAGTAAGTCAGTAATCATAGCCTTGCTATTGATTTCCCAAGGCATTATTTCCTTGTCATTAGACAATATTAATCTTCTTCTATGCTCTCTATCAGACTATCCAATGCTACACTCAAAATTGTATTTAGTGTCACCCCTATTAGCTTACCACTTTCTCAAGGCTATAATTGTCTATTATAGATGAATCTTTTTACCAGGAGCATAGATATCAATACTAATCAAAGACGAAGATCTCTGTAAGTAAAGAATTCACTTGGTAAGAATATAATATTCATCAAGAGTAAAACTGTATAGCATTTTAAAATCAGTTACCATACTCAAAGGTTTGATTTGGCACTTGAGTGTTGAAATTGAGTTTTTCACGTCAAATTTTCAGGGGGCACGTCACCTCAGACCATTCACAAGATGACACGTGGCACACTGGCACTCTTTTACAAAGATGACTTTTTTTTTGTCCGCCAAATCTGACCTTTGAACTAATAGGGTAGTGTATGTGGCACTAAGTTAGTACAGTTTTTAATGTAGTGTGGTCTTCTTGTTAAGCCCTGCTAGCAAATTGATAGCAGAGTTCAAGGCTGAATCAATTAAGAACTCGACTTGACATTGAATCAGAGTTTGCATGGGGGTATCCAGCGACGTCGTCGGGCAGCTCAGGTAGAACGGAAGCTGAGGCTGAGTGAGCGGGATCCAGCCCAGTCGGGATGCCATCGAAATTCGCTCAATCACACTGGCCGGCTGGCTCTGGATCGAGCACGCGTGTTTTTTTGAAACAATAACTAAGCTGCCACAAGTCTTCACAGCACTGGCGCAATTCTGGCATGGAGGAACCGACCGACCGAGTCTGCAAGATGTCCGAGAGTGGGAAACTTCGGCCCAAAAACACACGCCGCCTTCGTGCATGATCGCTCGGCTTCACAGTGATCAGCTCCGCTGCGCTTCGTGATTGGTTCATACGGATCTTGGATGTATGGTATCATGGATGTATACAGACAAATGATGAACAGTGTACAGACAATTTATTTTTCCTTCTATACCACCAGATTCAATGGGCCCACAGGTCGGGGTCGTGCTACTGTAGCTTTTATCTCTCTGTGGCCACAGCTCTGGCTTGGGTATAAATGTTAACGTAAAACGCCCCTCAGACTGCGAGGCGATCTTACTGCAAGCGCTCATCGTCGCCGCAGTTCTCCCCCCAGGTTTTACTTTGCATCCCTTCAACTCGATCTGTGTGTTCCGCTCAATCTTGGAATTGGCTCTGTCCGCTGCATGATCACAATGACGTAGCCTAGATGGTGTGTGGTTTTCTCTCCAGCTTTTTTCCATGGCCTCTACGGTCGTGGAGGTTGGGAACAAGACAATGATTTTGGGATTGGAAGGGGAAGGAATTTCTTTTTCCTGTTCTGAGTTTTATGCTCAAACATTTGGTTCAAGAACCTCATGGAGCTCTAATCTCAACCGATCTTGAACTTATTTGGTGGTTCTTTCTTTGTTTTGACGCAACTGGACACTCGTTTAATTGCAAGAAAGAGAAAAGAGAGTATGTATTTTGAATTTTTGGATACCTGCTGAGAATGCTGCCCCGATCGTCTCCTGTTGCTTTCATCGTCAAAAGGTGAATTAGGATTTTCGTCGCATCATCGTGAGAATGGCTCTTTAGAGTGGCCGAGCGTGTAGTGACGGAGGGTAACTGTAATAGATATTTGTGTGAGGATCGGTGATCCTCTACTGGTATCCTTCGCCTTGCCGCTTACCGTCTTTTTCCTTGTATTCTCCTCCAATCTAGCGATGTGAATCGTAGCTAATACTGGTTTTTGTTGAAACCCCATCTGTTGTGTATTTTATTTTTGCCTACGAATTAGAGTTTCTGTTTTCCTTGGTACGAAGTAAGAGGCATCATTGAACCGCTCCGTGTGTTGATCTACACAATTTCCCCTGAGTACCATATTGGAGATGGAGGGATGGAGGGATCTGTTAATGATGTCGGGGAAGTAAAACTTGTCGGTTTTATTTCAGTATTAGACGGAAGACTCGTTTTCCTCTGGACTTGTTTCATTGTCGTGGCCCTCGTCGGGTGTTCTCATTCTTGAAAATGGCGTTTTCTTAACAATCATGCGGTTTGTACTAAAGAGGACTGACAAGCACCTCACTTTGTTGTTTTTGAACAGAGTCATTCCGCCTTGAGCCGCCCAGCGCACCGATCTAGATTCAGGGGCACATCCAGACTTGTGGCGTGGCGTAGTCTTTCAAGTTGGACTACACAGCCCGTGTCGATACGAGGTTTCTTAGTTTGATTTAATTTCAATTGTGATATTCTGGCTGCAAGGATATTATGGCTCCATCAAACGAGAGAACTGGTTGTGCCCCTGCGTCTGCTTAGTTTAGTACCGATTTGCGCTCGGTCTTTCATGGCGACTTGGCTGGGATAGCTGTGAAAGGCGTCTGCGCAAGTAACCCGTTTGATGACCTCGAACGGAGAGGCGTTGCCTGGTAGACTGGCTAAAAAGAAGCAGCACTGGGGCAATCCGTTTGGGGACCTCTGCCAGTGCGTCAGGCGTTGGTACCCAGGTGGGTTTCCAGAAAGGTGGGAATTAAACTCATTGTGGAAGTCCCAGTTACTAGTGGAACACGTGAGTTTGGGGAAATTGGCTACATTTCTGGTTGTGGGTGAGCGCCAAATTGGTTTCCCTTCTGTGCG
The DNA here is from genome assembly GCA_963920665.1 of Straminergon stramineum. Lineage (NCBI taxonomy): Eukaryota > Viridiplantae > Streptophyta > Bryopsida > Hypnales > Calliergonaceae > Straminergon > Straminergon stramineum. Next base: position 35,674,465 of record OY987264.1, on the reverse strand, counting down.
AGTGGTGTTTTGTGTTGTTCATTTTGAATGGTGGCATGCGATGGGCCGACAATGTAGAATGAAGGGAACGTGAAATTGCTCCCTCAGGTAGTGGCACCTAAATTGTTATTCAGTATAGGAGATACAATGTTATGTTTCAAGATAATTCCAAAGTGGCCTGTTAAATCTCGTGAGTTTTACTTTGGAAGACAACACTGATTCAGAGGTTCGAAGTGGTGTTAGGTTTGCACATGGCCTTGACGATATGCGCGCAAAAGGTAGATCATAAGTTACATCAGTTTTCCGCACTCACCGCTAGAATATGATGCAATCACTGCCAGTGGAAAATGACATTAATTAGTTCCATTGCATGACAACTGAGGCCGTAAATCGTCAAAATCTGCCTTCTAAAGTGACATTCTGTACACAATTATAGTCTGGAAAGCGCAGGTACAGATCAGTCTCTCACTACACGTAATCTTATGTCAGTTACATTGTCAAGCAAAGAATCTGAGGGCCTCTTCAGTCTTCACACTACGTCCCAAGTTCCACTGAATTATCAAAATTTGATTAGTAGAGAGTTGAAATTTGGGACTTGGGGTTTCACATTCTTGCAATTGGGATTTCAATTCTCAATTTCTTGTCAAAGTTATTAGCAGTTCAGGTTTTTCTTTCATGAAGTACTAGCTTCTATTTTATAATTATTTTGAAGATGAATATGAAAGTTCTTTAGGTTAATTTTTTTCTCAATCCATTTTTTTTTTGACACAAGCGTGTTCAAGAACACACTGCAAGGGTTTCTGTTAGGAAGAAAGGCTGATTTCACACTAGATAAACTAACCTATCATAGCCAAGTATCAAACCCGCAACCACTCCATTCGGTTTGGGTACCTTTCCACCATCATCCAATAGTTTAGGGTCATCTCGGACCGTCTCAATCCAGTTTTGAATCCATTGAATGATTGAAATGCACAAATTATGAGACTTTTTCCTAAAATGTTAAGAGAAGAAATATCACTATTAGAAAGGGCTTACACTATCTATGTTTTGAACTTTAAACACATTGAACTTGCAATGGGTGAGAATTTTAACTTTTAAATTTTGGTGGGATGTACTTAAACAAATTATTCCAACAATTGGATTTGTTAACCCTTACACAATGCCCAGGTTGAAAAGTGGTAGATGGATGTTTTGATTGTTCATTCTAGAAACAAAGAATGCACCTATTGGGCCAATAGTTTGGACATTTTGGTGACTACCTTGGTCATGGGTATTTGCATCCTTTAAAGGGTTAATCCTAGAAGGATGTTGCACATACTCAATGTTCAATGGATGATTTCATCTAAGACTGTGGGATGGAAGAAAATGTTTTTTCATCCAATTTATTTATTTGGAGGGTACTTGAGTATATTTTCAGTGAACAATATTGCAATGTCTCTCATTATGGTATTATTGACTTTTCTAAAGAGGAAGATGCTTCAAAAACGGATCACCCTTGTAGTGTATAAGGACTATTTCTTGCTATTTTCTCTTGATGTGAATTTTAGCCATAAAAATGATGTTTTTTGAATTTGAGTCCCACTAATGAAATGAATCTTATCAAGTGCAATTTCTACTCCAATTGGAAATTTCCAAAAATTCATAAATTTTCATATTTTATAGCAATCTAAATTTGGGGCCTATAACCAAGGTTTGTTGATTTTCTAATTTTAGAGTGGCATGGTAACATTGGTTTATACCATGATGTTCTACACTATAATATAAATCTATGGTGAAAATTTCAGATTTTTCAAGCATATTTTGAATTTGACAAGAATTATCTTCATTTTTTTCTTAAAAAATTCACAAGAATTTCAATTTTTTCCAAAAAAATTTGAAAATTTTAGGACTTGTAGTGAATATATGATTTCATCTCTGAAAAATAAAGTAAGAAAATTTCATTTATATCTAGTTGCAAAATGTCTGCAAACAAAGTGATGGATAGAGAGGCTTGAAATTAGTGATCATGGATCCATCCTTCTAGGGTTAAAGAAAAAAATATAGAGGAAAATTTTTAACCTCACTTTGGATACAAGTACTTTGAAGCACTTTGGGGTCTCAAAGGACACTTCAATATTTTAGTCTACTAAGATCCTGTTTTGCAACATTGTTTAGTATAGTTTGCTAATTTGTTTGAACAAGATTTTCACTACATGATCACATAGAAGACACTGAAGCTCTTACATTGACTGACAATTTTTTAAGGTGCCACTAACTCAAAGAGCAATTTCATGTTTGCTTCATTCTACTTTGTCAATACATAAGGTAAAACAACCCATTGTGGTTAAAATTAGGAGTTTGTACTCATGCCATTACTGAAATTTCTTCATTTTTTTTCCACATAAAGACAGGTGTGAGAAACAGTGAGAGCATTTGAAATTATATTTTTTTGACAAAGTATGAATTCGCTATGAATTTTTGAAGTATTCAGCCCATCATGGCCCAAAAGAGTCTGTAGACTATCCCAGAACCAACAAAATCTGTATCCATCATGCTCATCTTACACACCTAAAGTAGTCACAATAGTTTCTAATGTGAAAGGCCTAAAAAAGTCACTTCCTACAATGAAATTACACTAAAAAGTTAGAAGTTCCTAATGCAGTCACTAATCACTCCATTACTATCAGGTAAGACATTGATTGTGGTCCAAATCTTATTTAGTAATAAAACCCATAATGGGGTCATTCCATAGGTGTTCACTACGGGTCATCTGACCACAATGGGCTGTTTTACCTTAGCATGCAACCATTCAAAATGGACAACACAAAACACCATTCGCACAGTAATGCAGCCGCCAATCGGCGCTCACCCACAACCAAAAACGAAGTCAATTTCCCCAAACTCAAGTTTTTCCTTAGTAATTCAAGAGACTTCCACAATGAGTTTTCCACCTTTCTGAACACCCACCTCAGTGCCCCCTCCACTCCCTCCTTTTTTTTGGTGCAGCCCAGTAGCTGCCAACATTTCACCAGCACACTTCATCACAATGCTAGTCATGTCGATGCATCCACTACTAGGCCTTCTAGATATCACTATCCAATACAGTCGAACAACAGAAGATCGTGCTTGGTGCAGATCCTCGGCAGATCAATTGGGACTCGCTCTGTCCCAAGATTCTCCACCTCCATCTCAGCAACGACAACGACGACGTCGTCAGTGCTGATTTTTAGCCAATGTCGCAACGCCTCACAGGTAGACGTCCAAATTCGGTGTAGCCAATGTATCGACGCCTCTCCGTGAGAGGCCACAAAACTGATTGCACCAGCAATCGCCTCTCCGTTCGAGGTCATCAAACCGGTTACTTGGGCAAACGCCTTTCCCAGCCATCCCAGCCAAGTCGCCATGGAAGACCGAGCGCAACTCGATACTACAGCAGCCGCAGGGGCACACCCAGTTCTCAAGTTTGATGGAAATAATATCCTTGCTGCCAGAATATCACAAGTGAAATCAAAATGAGAATCCCCACGGGATGTGTAGTCCCCCTTAAAGGAGGACTACGCCACGCCGCAAGTCTGGATGTGCCCCTGCAGCTAGATCGGTGCGCTGCGCGGCTCACGGCAGAATGACTCTGTTCAAAAACAGCAAAGTGAGGTGCTTGTCAGTCTTCTTTAGCACAAACCCCATGATTGTTAAGAAAACGCCATTTTCAAGACTAAGAACACCCGACGGTGGCCACGACAATGAAACAAGTCCAGGGGAAAACGAGTCTCCCGGCCAATACTGAAATTAAACCGACAAGTTTTACTTCCCCGACATCATTATTTAACAGATCCCTCCATCCCTCCATCTCCAATTTAGTACTCAGGAGAGACTGTATGATTAGATCAACACACGCAGCAGTTCAATGATGCCTCTTACTTCGAACCAAGGAGAACAGAAACTCTAATTCGTAGGCAAAAATAAAATACACATCTTACAGGGTTTCAAAACAGACTCAAAACCCGGAATTAGCTACGACTCACATCGCTAAATTGGTGGTGAATACAAGGAAAAAGACGGTAAGCGGCAAGACGAAGGATACCAGTAGAGGATCACCGACCCTCACACATATATCTATTACAGTTACCTTCCGACACTACACGCTCAGTCACTCTAAAGCGCCATTCTCACGATGACGCAACAGGAGACGATCAGCAGATATCCAAAATTTCAAACTACATACTCCTTTTTTTCTCTTTCTTGCAATTATACGAGAATTCAATTGCGTCAAAACAAGAAGAAGCACCAAACAAATTCAAGATCGGTTGAGGTCAGCGCTCCGTGAGAAATTTGAACCAAAAGCTTGAGCATAAAACTCAGAACAGTAAAAAGAAAAGCCTTCCCCTTCCAATCCCAAGATCATTGTCCTCTTCCCAACCTCCACGGCCTCTAACGTGAAAACAAAGCTGGAGAGAAAACCACACACCATCTAGGCTACACACAGATCTTGCAACGGACAGAGCCAATTCAAAGATTGAGCGGAACACACAGAATTGAAGGGATGCAAAGCCAAACCAGGGGAGAGAACTGCAGCAACGATGAGCGCCTGTAGCAGCAGCGGCAGTAGTAAATGATCGCTTGGTAGTCTGCGAGGGGTTTTAGAGCATAGCCACCGTGCCTCTCGCAAACTGACGCGCCATACAAGTTTGGGAGGGCCCTTGTGCGGTGACGGTAGCAGTCCCACCCTCCCATCGTCGCTGTAAGGCCACTTCCAAGTTCCAACCTATGACCCCACCTCATGCTCTTTTGTCAAGGCCACGTGTAATCATCTCATTCTACTGCAGCAGCTTTTTGCTCTCACTATTAAGGCATACGACCCATTTGCAACCACTTAAGCAATTACGCATATATGGAGCTTGGGATTCTCAAGTGGGGAAATTTTCTTGTGTATAGAAATAGAGTTGGGAAGGATTCCATATTTTTTTATAATTTTATTTATCACAATATAATTATTATGAATTTTTTAGCTCAAGATTCTGTTCAACCCATATTGGTTATATAGATTTCTGTATTTCCAACCAAAGGCTGGTTGCAAAATCGACCAATGGTTGGTTGCAATATTGACAGTCCTGTAGCCAATCATAATGTGCCACAACTACATTTGGAACTATGCCACAGTTAATCACCACTCCTAACTACTTGATCAAGAAGAGTTGTAGTCTATTTGGCAAAAATGGGGGGGGTGATGGAAAAGGGGTTGCCTCCCTTGATTGCCTGTTTTTCAAAACTGCTACGCAAAACAAGACGTTAAATCATGCCCTCAAAAGTGGGCCCAATTGATCTAGCTTGACACAGTTCCAAACCTGAATCATTAGACCTGGTCGAGGGCACGGGTTGTAGGACCACGACCCCGCAAGACCTCAACTTTGCAGGACCACAACCTTACAGGACTACGATCCCGACGGAAGTGAGGAAGAAGATGACCATCCACGTCCTTTCTAAAGCGACATTTTTAGGGTTTAGAGTGATGGGTTAGGGTTCTAAGGTCTTCTTTTAAACTATGAAGTAATCCATATATCCCACATTGTTTGTTTTCCTTCCTAACACCTAAAATGTATATAAAGAATTGTCTTTCCAAATCAAAACACAAACCTTGAATGACTTTTGAAGAAAAGTGAGGTAAATGTGATGTCATGCCATATTAGCATGGGCCCATTTGAAATGGATGATTTAATGTCTTTTAAAGAAAGATAATATCCTAAGAATTTTTTCAAGTTTTACTAAAACATCAATTTTGGGCACAATTCAAACAACTTTTGGGGGAAGTTTGAAAATGACATAAAATTTAGCCCATGTCCATATGAAATTTTTAATAACCCCCAAATAACTTTGTTCCTTGTTTGCTTAGGAGAGCCGTCACTTTGGGAAGACATTGCACTTTGTACATGGAGGTTTTGGTAATGAAATTTTGAAAGCTTGCGTATTTTATTTTTGTGTTTCCAAAAAACTATCACTCATTAAGTTTGAAGTTAATATGTGTAAGTTATGAAGTGTTGTGGAGCTACCTCAAACTTTTAAGAGAATGAGCTTTGGTAGACTATGAAAGATGGACAATACCTTAGTTTTGAGTGAAACTTGAAGAGCTTGTAAATACTTATGTTAACTTTACAAAATGAATTTATTTGCTTGATTTGGAGTTACTATGTGAAAGTTATGGGCTTGAGAGTGAAAGGATGAAGAGTTACTTTCGGTTTTCAAAAAAGTGAACTTTGAAAGGATATGAAAGTGGGACAATATTATAAATTTGAGTGAAACTTGGGGAGGTTATAAATACTTATGTTAGCTTTCCAAAATGGTTTTATTGTTTTGGTTTGGAGTTAGTATGTCAAACTTATACGTTTGTGAGTGAAGTATAGGTGAACTGCCTTTGAGTTGGGAATGGTGAACTTTGACCTATCATAAAAGTTGAACAGTAATTTAGTTTTGAGTGAATTTTGGATAGGTTGTATAACTTTTTGTTAACTTTTTAGGGACATATCACACTCTTAGGTTGGAGTTGTAGAGCATTTGTGGTGCCCAATCTTTTATCAAACACTTTTTCAAAGGAAGTTTATGGAGGATATGACTTTTTCTACTATCTTTTATCACATATAATGTATATTGAGACTCCATGACATCTTTTGAGGGGTATATGGAGATGTAATAGTATTTTGGTTCATATAGCATCATCTGGAGGTTTATTATTATGTTTGTGATTTTATATGACTACGGGATCTTCCATTATTTTGGCCACACGTAGTTGCAACTAGAAGCCTTATGTTTTTTTAAAGCAAAGCCTCTCTACTCGACACCGGCCCACGAAATCTAGAATGGGTCAACCCTAGCCTCGAGTTCCCATCCTCCCATCCCTTTATCCTATATTCTAAAACAAGCAGCAACATATAAGCTAATACATTGGAAAGAGCTCAATTTCAGGTTTGACTTCTGCATTAAGGTCGCCATGGACCACCACTGTACGACCGATGATGGAGTCGACGCTGCTCAAAGGAATCTACACAAAAGTGATCTTCCAATTTGATTTAGATACAAAATTAAATTGTAAAATAAGTAAATGATACTAATTGGCCAAAGTTAACATTTTCATAAGTGTAGAGTTGCAAAACTAGTACCTAGACATCTTTCAAGGAAACTTTAGCAAAACACTTGCTATCAATGTTCCAAAAAACCGAATAAGATTCACTCCTAAACTTGCTATTGACAAAAAGTGACAATCAGTACGGTCCCTTCTACTACGTGATGAAGAGACAACAACCATGAGAATAGGATTGGAATGCATGTAACAACTTCTGAAGTCCTACCATTACTTTTGATGAGGAATGAGAAGATCACAACCACAATCATATCTATAATAACCACTAATCTCGATCTACAAATAATAATCTTCATTCTTATCATCTTCACCAACGATGACATTTCCTAAATCTCCTACATGACAAACATCATCTTCAAGAGGACTGTGCTCGAGACTCTGCATCTCAAACTTTGCTTTTGGGGTTTAAGAGGTTTGTTTGTTTGGTTTGGCAATTTTGAATTTTATGTTATAAAGTTCAAGGTTTAGAGGCTGATACTTCTTCCTCCACCTTTTTTCAGGGGCCACATAAAAATACTCCATACCGAACAAAACACCTCAGCGAGTAGCCTCTATACGTGCTGCCCAATTTGCTTCAAACCTCTTAGCAGAACAGGTCCTACAAGCTCGACTGAGTAAGTCTTGTCAAATTTGTGTTCACAATATTTGGGGTTTGGATTATTTCCGGAAGAGAAAAAATGTTGTGAAGAATGTTCTCATGCTGACTCAATTTGGGTGAGCAATGCTGCAATTACAAAGTCAGGATTTGCCTGTGAGAGCTGTGAAAAGGGAGTTTTCCAATAGAAGTGATCATCTTGACCTTACCATTCTGGAAGGGACGAAAGTTTATACATCAATAGTACGCAAATGACACAACGAAGAGCGTTCAAAAATGCCACCTAGAGACGGTGATCTGGAGCGCCAATCTACACCTCAGGGTTAGCTGAAGTGGAAGACGGCGATCTGGAGTGGGACGGGAGGCAGCTACTGTACATATGGCCGGGCCGGGATCCCACTCCGGATCTCGTGGGCCGGGAGCCAGGGACGGAGTCGAGCAAGGCAGGCTGGGAAGGGCCCCACTGCGACTGCCAAGCAGGCCCTCCCTTTACATCGAGCGGGGGTAGTTGAAGTCTCGCCCTTTTCTTAACGTAGCCTGACCTATCCTTCCCGCACTCCGCCTTGTCGCTTGCGCCGACCACAGCTCAGCTAGTTGGGTTGCAGTGGGGTGGCCAACGTGGGCTCACGTTGGAGCCTTCGGTACTCACCTTCCCTTTCCGTGGTCTCCCGTGATCTTTCGTGGCCTTCTTCCACCCTCACACCGCGTCCCGTGCCTGCTGGCCCTTGCAGTCGTCGTGTCCCTGCTGCCGCCCTGATTTTAAGCTCTCCTCGCCGCCGGAGCGAACCATTCTTCGGGCTTAGTTACTTTAGACTTCTCCTATCTTGGGGTGTAGTTTTGGCCGGCCTCCTTCGTCTTCGTCCTCGTTGTTGCACTGGCCTTGCCTTACTGCTGCCTGCCTACCACTGTGTTGATAGAGTTTGGAGTGAGAATAGCGTGGCTTGGTTCTCGGCGGGGCAAGGTAGGTACTAGGTCCGGGTATGGAATGTCCGGGTATGGAAAGCATGGAGGAACCCTAAGCGCAGGTTGTAGCATATACAATACCTGTGAAAGCTTCACTGAATTTCGTTTTGACAGGGCGTCGAGTATCTGCACTGTGTAGCGAATGGCCGTTCAATTGCGCTTTGCGTTTGTGGGTCGTGCGGATGACATTCTGTGGCTAAATCGGTTATTTTAGCCAATGTAGGCAACGCACAGAGGGCTGCCTTGCTGCGATGCCTCGGGTTGTCTTGTTAATCGATCCGAAATTTTGCAATCCTCCATCACTGCGAAGCCTACATAGGCTAAATAAGACCGTTTTTGTCACTTTTGCGATAGCTGATGCGTCTTCTTGCCGTGATGGAGAACGTCTATGATGACCATCTCTCGACTCGTGTAGGTGATCCTGGCTCTATGATTTACTGAGGGATATGTATGTTCCAATCTGGGCATTCTCAAGGTTTGCAGGCCGCACTCTCACTCAATTGTTCCTTTTTGTGGTGCTAAAATTCCCCAGGTTTTGACAAATTTTTAGGCTTGTAGGAGTTTGAAGGACGAAATTCTGATTACTATGCCAGACTTTAGTGAAGTCTTGTCGTGAACTGCAAGAAACTTCAGTATCTGTAGCGAAATATTATGCAAAATTCACCAAGACTGTGTCCCTCCATCTATGTCTTGGATTCATGCCTGTCAAAAAAAAGGGGTAAAGAAAATCTTGCCTCTTCTAACGTTCAACACTCTCCAGTTATCCACTCTGGAATTGCAGATTCCCTACCAAACCCAGAATCTCTCATATTGTGTAGAGATCTGATCTGACAACTAAGTTTCACACGTCGAAGTGCATCCGGGAACCCTAAGAAATCGGAGGACGACGCTGGGGTGAGCAATTCGTTGTGTGGTTTCGTTGCTAGTTTCGATTCGTAACCTTGTTATTGCATTTCAGCCTGAATCAACTGCTTTACTTTGTAGGAAGGATTGTAGTTTCCTCTGGTCTTCTCGAGCTCTATGTGAAATGCTGCGGCCTTGGACCATGCCCTGCGCTCAAGTAGTACTATTAATCCTGTATTGTTTGCTGGCCGATTTTCGAAAGGCGGAGGTAATTAGACGTTTCCTCCCACCGAGGATTTGCGTCCTGCGCTTATCGTAGAGCAACTGTAACTTTTCTGTGACTGAACAGGCAAAAATCTTCAATATCTGGATATTTCTGGCTCCGTTTTTCTTGAAATGGCAGAGTTAGGGTTTTAATGATGTAATGATTCCCTGAGCATGCACGAGTATGTGGGAAAAGCCATGGGTTGAAGTTTTGGTTTTTTTCGTGCATGTTTTGTCACAGGAAGAATCCAAATTCTAGTTTCGGCGAGGAGGTCGTGCCAAGACGTTAACCCTCGGTGGAAGAGAGTGCATCTTGAGAGAGGAGGTGTTATAAGAGGTTTACTCGAGCAGTGACAGGGTGCTTGACTTGGTGGATTGATCGAACTGCAGACACGATATTGAGAGTCGCCTAGTGCAGAAAGTGATACAGAGGAGGTTCGGTGGTTGTTTTATTCCATTATTGAGCTGGTACTTCAAGCAGGGACGCTGGAGGTGGTAAGGAGAGTGGTGAGTTGCGGCTCTATGCGGCGTCTGCAGGAGTGGCTGCTGGGGCACAGATGGTACACAGCAGCGAACGCTTCGTCGGGTAGTGAGATTTGGGTTTGGGGATTATGCTACAGGGTGTTTGCTGATTCCAGCAATGAAGCTGTATCGGCTCGAGCTTTGAAGAGTTTCTCCTTGATTTCAGTTCCCGAATCTGGATCAGTTACCGGAAAGGTTTGTTTTTCTTTTTTATTCTACGAATTGGTGTCCACAATGATCGCGGTGCTGTCGGGGTTCGGGCACGCTGTAACATGTGACCTTTGTTTTACCAGCGGTTATATCTCCTCTTTTTCTTTTATCTTTGTTGTTTTTAAGAAGATAAGGGCATGAGCCCCAGCTTGGGTATTCCTCTTCAATGGTTCTTATCGATTTGTTGCAGCAGCCAAGCCACCAAAGCTTTGCAAGATTTGCAGATACTCTTGCGAAGAGGGCTGAGCAACAGAAGCTCATCGAAGAGGGCTTCGCATTTGATCTTCGTTACCTTACCTGCAATAAGCAAACATAAAGGTTCATGTGAGTAGTAAGAAAGCGAGTATTTGTGGAGTTAGAATTACATCAACTTTTGACACTCAAACTCTTTAGCAGTCGGTTATCATATATCAAATCCATCAACTTCTGTAGCATTCAGTTATTATGAACATGACAGTGTACCAAATTCATCAAACTCTGCATCAATATATCATGGTCCGAAGCAAAATTGTTGGCATGTAGAAGTCAAGTACCAGCTAATGCGTTCACAACCATTTATCAAATAGTAAGGGAGGTCTTACATCACAAGAGAAATTGAGAGGTTGATCTCTCCAACACTAGACGCCCATTTCACCTAAAATGAGTTCAGGCAAATCGATTAGGTTGCCTCACAATTTTTTGAATCCTTCAAGTACTAGACCAACTTGCTATAATTCTAAGATAACATGAAACTTAGCAGGTTACAAAGATTTGATGAGGTTGGAGCTAGAAATGGTTATGTTTAATTCTCCATGACCACATCAACAAACATTACCAATATCATGTACAACATAAAAATCATAGGCTAATTCTCATTTACCTTTCATCTACAATGAAATCAAAGAGTGTACTTCCATAGTAGAGTAAGTGCTAATCTATTTCCAAGTCTCTATCATTCGAAACCTAGGAGATTTGCAAACTCATTTGATTCAAAGTAAAGTATTATACCATCAAAAAATCTATAGCATTATATATCAAACATTATATCAAATTCATCAAACTCTATAGCATTTGGTTATTATGAACATTATAGTACTTTAAGAGTTGAATGAAATCTTTTGAAGAAATTTGCATTGTTTTTAAAATACCAAGATTTGTTCCAATTGAATCACAATCTAGTGTATTCAAGACACAAATAGCCAACACATATATTTGGTCAAACTCACAAAATCTTGAACCAATTCAAAACATTCAACTGATTTATCAAAATCATAAAACTTCAAAACTATCAAAATTCATAAAATGAGCCATTGACAAAGAAAAGGTAAACAAAGATTATTGTATTAAGAGCGTCTCCTTTTTCTTGTGAGCTTTTATTTTGTATTTCATTGTAGAATAAGTGTGAGTTTTGTAAGTGTGTTCTAGTTTTTTGTTGTCTCTGTTGTTGACATGTCACTTGTTCCATTTAAGTCTACAAAATTAATTGTCTTTGATTTTATCTTTGTCATGCTAGTGCAATTTTGCAGTGGAGCCTCTCTATTTAATTTCACTATCTTTTGATTTTCTAGGCAACAATTGCTATGATTGTACTTGTCCATCCTCATGGTGGTGTTCTTGTTTTCAAAATCATTATAGAATACATCAAAAATATGCCTTAGATTCCTTGTTTAGTCAATGAACAAACTTCTAATAGACCCGAACCTCTGAGCATCACAAAGAGAACCACATTAGTGAGGAACTTTTTTTTGGATCTAGAAAATCCAAAATAATTTGACAACTACTTAGTTATTGAAGTTTTTACTGATGAAGTTTGAAGCCAACTTACTGATGAGTATGAATTTGCAATTTATAAGAGAATCCACCGTGCGAATTTTGAGATTATAATATTTCATGAACCTGGTATTCCACAAATCCTATTTTCTCTGACACATCATAGGAGTTAAGTGTACAATGTAATTCAATGACCAATGCATTTTTGCTAATGGAGCTCCTAACGAGAGCTATCACACATTCCATCCTCATAATATTTTTCCCATGGCAACTCTGACATTGACAATATTCATCCACTTCAATCTACAAGTTCTAGAAGATATGTAGGATTTCTAAAAAGCTCATAAGATATCTTTTGAGATTGTCGAAATATGAAAATGGTGCAAAACTTCACATCAATCCACATGTTCAACGGTAACTGACTCTCTCAAGCTCTCTCCACTAACCAATCTCAATCTACCTTCTCTATAGTGCATTTGCTCTCTCATTGCTAATTTTTTTTCTCAAGGTTTGTTTTCAAGTCATCCAGCACAATGCGGCGTGAGGCCCACGTGACCCATGACGGCGATGCCAGCTTCAGCAATGGCTTTGGCTGCTTGCACGCGAGAGCCTCCCCCGCCCTCCATCTTCACGGCGTCCATGCCGCCTTCCTTGAGGAGCCGCGTTGCACTGGCCACCGCCTACCTTACCCAACCTTGCTCGTTCGGTCATTGTCACCACACCAACGAATGCTAACAACACATAGAACTCCAACATTCCCCATCACAAAAATCCCTTTCCAATTGTTTGTGTCTCATCAATTATTTTCAGTGTCTCCATGTATTCATACTAAACTGAAACTAGTTTAGTGTCCATCCAATGATTCAATGTTTAATGTCTCTTTAATGCTTTTTTCAAATTTTGATCTTTAACACACTGAAAGGATACCATAAAAATGATAAAATTACCACTAAAACTAAGTCAATTGAGTATTAAACCATGAATCAATCCAAGCAGCAGTAAGGGGATACTGGGTAGGACAGGACTTTCGTGATGTCAGTAGAAAACTGGACCACATTTTGGTTGTAACATTTGATTTGTTTCCTGTAAGCACCTGCTGGGTGCCACCGCACCACTCACTGCTGAAAACAACTATAACTCCAACATTCTCCATCACAAAACTCCCTCCCCAATTGTCTCAGTATCGCTTCCATTACTCCGTGCATTCATACTAAACTGAAACTAGTTTAGAATTATTTCAATGATTGTTTAATGTCTCTATAATCCTGTTCCAGATTTTATATTTAAACACTCTGAAAGGATACTAGAAAAATGCTAAAATGACACTATTACAAAGTAATTTCAGTGTTAACCCATGAACTGGACTTTTGTGATGTGAATACAGATCGGATTTGTTTCCTATACACACCTGCTGCGTGCTCTGCTCGTAGCTTCCAAACGGTAAATCTCCAATTAAAAGTGACCGATTTGCACCCCTCGCCACAGCCTTGCAATGCAACAGCATGTCGTCCATGGTGACGGGGAGCGTGGTATCGTGTCCATGCACCACCATGCCCATAGAATCCCCCACTAGTATTAGATCGATTCCCGCTCGATCCACATGCACTCCTGCCAATAACACACCCCGTTCCAAAATTTCAGAGGATCGGAATGAACCGAAACAGCGGGCATAAAAGCCTTGCTGATATAAACTAGAAACCCTCGGCAACAATCGTCAACCCATTGCTGCAATCGCAATACTGAAAACAGCTAATCCTTTGTCAGAAGCACAATGTTCACAGCTTACCAACTAGCTGTCAATTGCACGATTTGACACAGAAATGAGCAAGAAATATCACAAAAACAACGGCTTGTTGACTCCTCTTTGTCATTATCGATGCACATCTTCAATGCTTCACGTGATCTCATTACTTTGCGCTAAGAGAATTATGATAGCTGCATTGCCAGTACCTTTCCAGCAAGGTATTACTCAAATTAACAGGTTCAGAATTGAGCACGAAATCTCCATTGGAAATTTGGAGTGCAACCATTTGTCACATCACCTAGGACCTATGTATACCGAGCATCACAGAAGAGTTTGGTGGTCGAACCTGAAGGGTAGTCATACGCAGTGACCATCGTGATAGGATGATTCTTCTGATACTTGGCCTCAAGATGCCGCAAGGTCACGCGCTTCCAAGGCGACTTCGATTGCGGACCCCCATACACTGCGCTCTCAGGTAAGTTGCTCATGGAACGAGCTCCCTGTACAAATCTCGCCACATTGTTGCAAACAGTCCTCAAATTCCTCGAATTTTCCACATCGTCGCTTACGCTGTGATCCCGAAGGTTGAAAACACGGCGATTTTTCAATACCTGCAAATTCTAAGGAAATTTTTCAGAAAGAGTCGCTCACATACACAAGGTGACCTTATTAAACCCTGAATCCTTAAACCCTGAATCCTCTACGATCACGACAGTCTACCGAATGGTGCTTCTAAAATCTAAAAGCGCCTGACGATCGAAGCTTGCTAAGAAGCACCACTAATCATCCCCTCGAATTCATAGCGCAGAAACTCAACCCTAACTTACTAGCTCAAATTTTCGATAATCAAAATCTTCAATTGCTCTTCCGAGTCTCACTCCAGTTACCAAAAATAGGAAACAACAATCCATCAGTCGCAAATCACCTTTGACACCAAATCCCAACGGCCTCCGCTTTGAAACCCGCATCACTTAACAGCCTCCACCATGCGCAGTTCTTCACAAACACCTTCATCCATTACGGTAGTGAAAAAACCCGACAAATGCAAACCTCCACGAACGTTCTCCTTCAAATTGACAATCCAGGAAACTACAAAATTGACTACTGTAGGAATTGTTCTCTGACTAGACCATTGCGATCATTGAATGCGGAGATTTTGCTACCACATGTGGACCATGTCCAACCTCGGGCTTGCTGAGTTTGCAAGTTTGCATTAGGGATGCGTGCAGCAAGTTCACTTATCGGAAAATTTGGTATATGGTAGAACCGCCCATTACCAGCCATAACCCATGGTCAATATATAGGCAATCGGAAATTCAATAGAGAGGACTGACAGATAATCATTAAATTTTCAGTTTCCAACTACCTTGTAGCCATTACTGTAATGACAGATATGCTTCGATTTGAGAGCCCAATTAGTCTCTAGATGAGCAGTGATGGAAGGATCTATATATTGGGGATGGGAGCAGGCCAACTTTTGGCTTCTAAAATTCACAACAATTTGAATTTAAGGAATAAAATTACGAAACTTTGGCAATACCCATGATTTCTATCTATCCACCGGTTTGTAAATTAAAATTGCCTTCTACAACTCCGGACCATGCACAGATTCCTTAAGTGGTTGGTCATGGGCAGTTCCACTATACCTACTTTGAGCTTTTTTATCCCTTAAAACTTGATTTTGACATTCGAAATGATTTCATTTTCTCTTAGCAAATTTAACAAAATGAAGCTTCTAAATCTGGGTTTCTACTCTGCTTGGAATTTTTGAAAAACTTCAAAAAAGAAGCATTTTATTGAAGGTTGAAGGTGAGCATCTATAACCACCTTTGTAAACATAGTGACACAAATATTATCTTTACATCACAATGTTCTGTAGGATAATTTACTTGTACTTTGAAATTTTCAGTTCTTTTAAGCTTGTGTTGTATTTGACATGATCTTCCTTCATTTCTCTCTTCAAATTTTTTTGATAATTTGCAATTTTCCCTAAAAAGCTGAAATTTCTAATGATATAAATCAAACATGTAATTCCATCTCCACAAAACTAAAATTAAAATTTCACATAATTAGCAAAGAAATGAAGGATGCAAAGTGGATATTTTCAAAGTTTGACTTCAAGGTTATGGACTCATGGGCTCTCCCTTGTAGGGATTAAAGTAGACAAGCCTATTACCATGTAAACTAGCAATTTGAATATCTTAGGGCCAACTCCAAGAGGTTGTGCACTTGTTTCACATTAGAGAAAATGTAGCCTATATGGAGGTCTATTTGACTTTTGGCAATTTTTTCTTAATTTTAAATTTTTAAATGATTTTCCTATAATTGTACATTCCTATGCAAGCAAATGACTCTACTTAGGGTCTAGATTTCCTCTAATGACAATTTAAATTCAATTGAAATTATAATTTTAAAATTAAATTGTAATACTTTTAAATTTCTAAAGTAGTTTGCCTTGAAATTACAAACCATTCATTGAATAGAGTCATCCTATGAACAATCCATAATCACTCTCTCACGTGTCCAATGGCACTTATGGAGGTTCAAGATGCTATGAGCTATTCCTAAGCTAAAAGGAGTCTCCACTAATCCTATCTCCAACTTACACGCACCTCCTATTTCTATTATCACCCTTTTGCAAGTGTAAATTATTTTTGGTAATGTCCTATTAAAGTCATGATATCACTATACTTAGTGTTTTTTTAGAAACTATTTAGACGTAGATGGTGTGCTAGACGATATTGGGCCTAAAACTACAATGACGAAATTAGACAACAAACGGAAACATGTTGGTCTATTTTGAGTCCTTGATGTCTTCCCATGTGTAATAAGCAAAGTGGTTGAGGGTGCTCTTTAATCTTCAACACTTATAAGAGAGTTTGTGATGAATACAAACAATTTGCATAGGCTTTAGGTCTTGATATTCAAACAAGATGGATGTAAAGGAGCATTTTTTTTAGAGGAAGAATGATGAGAACTGGAAAGCATGAACTAGCCATGAAGTGCCTTTTCCTACTACTACCATTTCCCAGGGCAATATTTCATTTTCATTAGACAATATGAATCTTTCCACGCTCTCTATCAGATTGCTCAATGCTACATTTAAAATTGTAATTAGTGTCACCCATCCTAACCACTTTCTCAAGGCCATAACTTTTTATGATAGATGAATCATTTTACCAAGAACATAGATATCAATTCTATTCAGAGAAGAAGATCTCTATAATCATAGTTGGTAAGAATAATTATTCCTTAAAAGTATAAATTTGTAATTAGCATTTTGAAATCAATTAGTGTAGGTGACTCTAAATCAATACAATTTTTAATGTAGTGTAGTCTTCTTGTTAACACACACACCGCTAGCAACAGGAAAGCAGGGTTCAAGGCTGCCACTGGACTGACTGAATTTACAAACTCGAATTGAGATTGAAACAGAGTTTGCATGGGGGGCAGCGACGTCGGACAGCAAGAGTGGACGCCGAAGATGAGCGGACCCAGTCTGTCGGCACCCCATCGAAGTATATTCAATCACGCTGGCCAGCTGGCCCTAGCAGACAGCCGCTACCGATTTTCTTGGAACGGTACCAGTATCTGCCACTGTGCCACAAGCCTTCACAGCACCTGGATGGATGTTTGACAAACCAATCAGAGAATGCGAAATTTCGGCTGAAAAACACCCGCTCCCTTGCAACTCCGCTGCGCTTTGTGATTGGTTGGTACGAAAATGCATATACTGTTCATGCAGAGTACAGACAATTTGAGAAACTGTACAGACAAAATGTTCCTTGCAAGAGGAGCCGGAGCCGGCCGGCAGTGCTAGCTTTTTCTCTTTGGACACGGCTCTGGGTATAAAGGATCGAAGTGTAAGTCGCTTGCATCGTAGACTGCCAAGCGATCTTACAACTGCTGCAAGCGCTGATTGTTGCCGCAGTTCTCCCCCCAGGTTTTGCTTTGTATCCCTTCAACTCTGTGTGTTCTGCTCAATCTTTGAATGGGCTCCACAGGTCCGTTGCAAGATCACGATTATGTAGCCTAGATGGTGTGTGGTTTCCTCTCTAGCTTTGTTTTCACGGCCTCTACGGTCGTGGAAGTTGGAAAGAGGACAATGATTTGGGGATAGGAAGGGGAAGGTTTTTCGATCTTCTTCCTGTTCTGAGTTTCATGCTCTACCCTCAACCGATTTTGAACCGATTTGGTGCTTCTTCTTGTTTGGTGCAATTGGACTCTCGTAGAATTGCTAGAAAGAAAACAGGAGAGTATGGAGTTTGAAATTTTTTATATCTGCTGAGAATGCTACCCCGATAGTCTCCAGTTGCTTTCATCGTCGTATGGTGAATTAGGATTTTTGTCGCATCATCGCGAACATAGCGCTTTAGAGTGGCCGAGCGTGTAGTGACGGAGGGTAACTGTAAGGATCGGTGGTCCTCTACTGGTATCCTTCGTCTTGCCGCTTACCGTCTTTTTCCTTGTATTTCACCTCTAATTTAGCGATGTCCATCGTGGCTACTACCGGTTTCTGAGTCTACTTTGAAATTAAACCCTGTAAGTTGTGTATTTTACTTTTGCCTACGAATTAGAGTTTCTGTTTTCCTTGGTTCGAAGTAAGAGGCATCATTGAAATGCTGCGTGTGTTAGCCTATACAATTTCTCCTGAGCACTGTATTAAAGATGGATGGATGGATCTGTTGATGATGTCGGGGAAGTAAAACTTGTCGGTTTTATATATATCAGTATTAGCATGGACACTACTTTCCTCCTGGACCTGTTTCATTTTCGTGCCTACAGTCGGGTGTCAGTTCTTAGTCTTGAAAATGACGTTTTCTTAACAATCATGGGCATTTGTTAAAGAGGACTGACAAACACTGCAATTTGCTGTTTTTGAATAGAACCATTCCGTCCTGAGCCGCCCAGGGCACCGATCTAGCTGCAGGGGCACATCCAGACTTGCGACGTGGTGTAGTCCTCCTTCAGGAGGGTCTACACAACCCGTGTCGATACGAGATTCCTCAGTGAGATTTCACTTGTGATATTCTCGCTGCAAGGATATTATCTCCATCAAACATGAGAGCTGGGTGTGCCCCTGCGGCTGCTATAGTACCGATTTGCGGTCGGTCTTCCTTGGCGACAAGACTGGGATGGCTGGGAAAGGCATCTGCCCAAGTAACCCGTTTGATGACCTCTCTCGCTGAGGCAATTTCTGGGGCAATCAGTTTTGTCACCTCTCTCCGAGAGGCGCTGGTACAGTGGCTAAAAAAAAGAGGCAGTGGGACAATCCGGTTTGGGGCCTATGCCCGTGACGCGCTGGTTCATTGGCTAAAAGTGTTCAGCACTGACGACGTCATTGTCGTTGCTGAGATGGAGGTGGAGAATCTTGGGACAGAGGAAGTCCCAATCGATCTCCCGAAGATCAACACCAAGCACGATTTTCTGCTGTTCGACTATGTTGGACAGTGATTTCTATAAGGCCTAGTTGTGGATCGACATGACTAGCATAGTGATGAAGTGTGCTGGTGAAATGTTGGCAGTTACTGGGATGCACCAAGGAAAGGAGGGAGTGGAGAGTGAGGTGGGTGTCCAAAAAGGTGGGGAATAAACTCATTGTGGAAGTCTCTTGAATTTCTAATAAAACACGTGAGTTTGGGGAAATTGGCTTCGTTTCTGGTTGTGTCAACTTGTGTGTGAGCGCTAATTGGCGGCTTCACTTCTGTGCAAATGGCGTTCTGTATTTTCCATTTGGAATGGTGGCATGCGATGGATCGTCAAAGTAGAATGAAGCGAACACGGGAAATTGCTCCAGCATCTTAACCTTGGAACTAGGACGCGCAGGACGAGGTGGACGCGGTGCACGCGGTGCACGCGGACCAGAGTGGTCCGATGGATGACAGAAATTCTTTCCATGTAAGTATGACAGAACTGGAGTTGTTCATCCTTGAAATTTTGTTCGAAATGGGTAGGTCTTGCACAATAGTTTGACTTCCAATGAGTGCTTTTGGTTTTTTTCCAAGTAGATGATTCACACTATACCAAATGAATGATTTCTATGATGAGCAGCACATCTTTAACCCCTAAATGCCCAAGGCACCAAAATCTAGTGTTTGCAAAACTTTGAAGTTAAATAAAACGTAATCAAGTTGCTATTACTAGTTGTTTGTATTTTTGAAAACTTCTTTTTGAAATTTAGTTTAGGCTTCAAAAACTTGATCTTGAAAATGATTGATTCTAATTTTTCTATTCAAGATTTTGTACAAGGGTACCCATTGCAATCTTGACTTTCCGTAGTACTAAGGGCTCTTGGAAATGAGCCTCAAATTCATTAGATCTTGGAGGAAAAACCACATTAAAAATTCATTTAAAAAAAATGTAGAGTAGATTTTGAAAAACCATAAATAGTTGATTGGGGTTATGCATGTTAGGCCCTTTAGCATCATATTTTTTCCCAACGACCAACTTTTTAGATTTGACATGTGAAAAGAGGAATTGAAAGACTTCAAGTCACTTTTGCAGTTTTAACACCCTCATGATCAAACATTATAATCTTTCAATCCATAAGTGATATTGTTGTACTATCTTTTCCCAATTGATCTCTAACATCTCTAGTTTGAATTTGTATGGTCACATTTCAAAAAAAATTGACAAAGCTTATCAAGATGTTGACTTTTTCTTCAATTTAGGGCAAATTTCTAGAAGCTCAAAAAAGGCCTTGGGCATTTAGGGGTTAAAGGGTTAAATTGCTAGTCACTATTAGGATTCCAGTGTCTTCTATATGACCACATCTTGAAAATCTTCAAATAGATTAGCAATTGTAGTAAAAGATGTTGCAAATTAAGATTCTAGTATTTAAAGCACTAAAAAATAGAATTGCTTTTGGGCCTAAAACTACTTCAAAGTACTCATACCCAAAGCAAGACTAGTATGCAATATATATCTTTTATTTTTGTTTATAATTATTTGAAAATTTTCAAAATTGAGTTCAAAAATCTATTTCATATGTTTATTCTTCTTTCATTGCCTACAAAATAAAACTCCTCGTTACTTTCATTTCATTATTGGAATTGAATGGTTCTAATGTTTGTGTAGGTATCAATGTAAACAAACAAATAAAATTAACAATTGATTGTATTTTTGGAATATATTTTTAACTACATGCTTTGATATAAAAATTTATAAATAAGATTATTAATACTTTGCATTATTTTTCTAAAAGACATGAAACAAAGCTTTACACGTAGATTATGATACATCCTAAAAATTTCTTGCAAAAATTTCAAATTATGAAGTCAATAGAGCTTACCTAAGTTTTTAATATATCCAAAGTGGGATCCTTAGCTAGTCCTTTAGGGGTTGTAATGCATGTGATTATCCTTCAACTTTCATCCCATTCATCCACTTCTTATTTGAAATTCATCCAAATTTGTATAACAGGATCTTATACTATTCAAACTCTCGCACTAATTGATATAACTTGTTTAGTTCGTAGAATATATTCACATCTAAGTATGTGGAAAACTTTCATCCATTTCATTTGGATTAAGGATGTGAATATTAAAAAGAACATTTTTTTTCAAGCAATTAGAGCTTCTTAAAAATACAACATTTAGACAGTTTGTCTTTGAATTTGATTTTCACAATTTTTCAAAAATAAAGACTATAAAATGTTTAGATTTTGTGCTAGTCAAATTGCATTGTTAAGATTGGTGTGTTCCATTCTATTTGAGAACTATCAAGAACATGACTTTCCTTCATCATCTTGTATCTATCACACCTTAATGATTTTTCAAAGAATGAAAATCAATTTATTTATTTTTAATTATCTTTTGAAATTCTCAACTCCATATTGCAATGCAAATTTTCTTAGATTTAAAAATGATGATGCAAAGTTTTTGACCTAATATGGCAAGTGGCAAAAGAAGTATTTTGATTCACTTTAAATGCAATTATTATACAATCTATAAGATTAAATTCTCTTAAATTCCTTCCAACATTTTTATACCTTAGGGGCCCCCTTGGGTCATTTAGGAAATAATGTAAGAACTACTTTAGGGTATTATTAATGACCTTTAGGTGAATAATTATTAAAAAAATTAAAAGGAAGTTTTAGAAGATAAAAGGGAAGTTTAAAGAAATATACAGATTAAAAAAATTTGCCTTTGTTAGAAAAAATAGAAAAAACATAGGATTCTATCTAAAAGGTAATAAATAATATATATCAAATGTGAAAAAGCATTGTAGATGGAATCTTCTCCATACTTGGTGGTGCATGATGTGGGTGGAATCAAATGTCCAAATGACATTCTTTGGTTATGTGCAATGTATTGAAGGTAGTGATATATTTTTGATTTTGTAGAACTTGTATTATTAATGAATTTATGCACTAAATTGAGGTGCCTTATTCCTTTTCCTCTTTTGATTGTTGTTAGTATACCATTGACTGTGAAGAATGAGAAATGTCTTGTTGTTTAGTGTTTTTGATTTGTTTGCAAAGTTGTAGAAATGAAGTACATACTATATTATGCACAACAAAGAATACTATAGATATAAACAAGAAATCACAGGGGTGAAGTAGGAATAAGATTGTAAATTAGGTTACAATTTTTAGTCACACGATGTTGAGTAGAGATGGTTTGCTTTGAGAAACACAAAGTTTCTAGCTATGACTAAAATTGGCTCAAGACATGAAAGAACTCATAATCACACAAAAGTAGAAGAATGTCAAATGTTCATCACATGTAGAAGTATATAACTTTGTGTAAAGCATGTATGGAGAGATGTATACCAATACTCATATGACACATATAGAATACAATACATCCTTACAAATATAATACATATGTAGAAAATTGATGTCATATTTATATCCATATATATCATATATAAGGTCATAGAAATCAAGTATAATACCATAGTATAATAAATCAAGTATAACATATTTGTAAAGAAGTCATATGAGACTTGTATAATATTATATATTCATATAAAAGTGATGTATATCATGTATAAAGTCTCATACTCATATAGGAGTTGTATAAGTAATATATAATATCATATTCTTTTATAAAAGTGAGATATGATATTGTATTTCAATGTAGAAGTTGCATTAACCAAATTTGAATTGTATAAAAGCCTTTGAAAGTATATACAATAATGAAATGAGTATCACAGTCGCTCTAAAATCCAAATCAAGAATGTGATAGTATATATATATATATATATATATATATATATATATATATATATATATATATATATATATATATATATATATATATATATATATAATATTTGAGAAAAATTATTTATTAATTCAATTCCTCGTTATTTTCTTTCGTCTAAGCAGTACTATGTTATTAGTCTATTTGCTAATTTAGGATGCAAACATCAAATCCATATTTTCTATCCATTTACCCAGTATGCATAGTATAAAAAGTTTAGAATTCATTCTTAGTTTATTTGATTTATTCTTTACGTTTGCCCTTTAGCTTTAGCTTTTGTAAGTTAATTTGTCTTTAGCTTTGTCCAAGCTCCAATCAAATCAATTCATCAAGACTCTGATTTACAACCACCCGACTATTGGACCAACACCTATGAGTGTGCGTTCACTATCTACTAGTTGTAATTCAGTCCATTAGCATGAAATCCTAGGCTACACCATCGAATAGACAAAGGCTATAAACTTGCAAATGGACTAGCTCACAGCAGCTCAAGACCATGCCCCAAACCAATTTCTGGATATTTTACTTGAAAATTGGACACATTGAACTATTTGGTAACTGCAAATATATATGAGCAACACTTACTTCTACTAATTTCTCTAATGCACTTAACTAATTGCTATTGATCCTAGTCAAGTTAACCCCTAAAGTACCATTGTCCCTTTGGGAGACAAATGAGATTTTGGGCAGGTATCTAGGGGCTCAATTTTTGTCCTGATTTTTTGAAACTTTTTATGAAGATAGAAAAATTGATTAGCTTCGTGAGAATGTAATTTTTTTTGCATTTGGTGCCCGGGAACCAAAGTTATGCCCAAATAAGCTCAAAACAAGGGAGAGGGGGCAGCAAAAAACACTTTAAAAATTTTGAATTTTTTTATTTTTTATTTTTTTCCTTATAGATTATATTTTTTTCTACACGTAAAGCTTTGATTCATTCCATTTGGATTTGTTATGAGAAAGTTATAGACAATCTTGTTTTTCGGGCACTTAGATCATCTTCCTGAAAAAATAACTTGTAGGATTCATTTCTGAATGCAATTTTTACAATTTAATAAAAAAAAAAGGCCGGTGTGGTTTCCTTTGCTTTTTAGAACAATATCACCATTGGGATTAGGGCATTTTAATTCCATCTTAGAGATATTAATAATTTAGGTTTTCCTTCTATCTTGTACCTACTTCTACATATCAACTTTTTTTAAAATAAAAATTAAATTTTTTGTATTTTCTTTTTTTCCTAAACTCTCAACTCAATTCTCCACCATAGAGATTTAAAGCTCAAAACTCTATAGTGCAAAAAATTAAAGTTATAAAGGTTCAAAGTCAAATAACCTAGTCCGGCAATGTGTGGAAAAACTTGTTTTATTCACTTTAAAAGCAGATATCTTGCAATCTATATGGTCAAAATTTCAGAAAATTTTTCCACACATTTTCATACTATTTAGGTGTAAGATCCTATGGTTAGATATGCAAAAAATACAATTTTCAAATTTTTTTACTCTTTGTTCTAAAAATGGCAGTTTTGAGTGTGTTTTTTGCAGAAATAAGGCCATGGTCCTCTAGGGGTTAATCTATTGTAAGATGAATTGCTATCCACAATGATCCTACGACCAATTACACTCAACCAATTGTCTACTCATTATTTTCATAACCCTTATTGAATTTTACACATGGGTGATTGCAAGAAACACTTGCCCTATTTCTTGTCTTCTTGCCCTTGAACAAATAGTTTTGTGCATATAACTTCGGCATCCTTAGTCTGTTTGGCATGAAATTTGGAAAGAAGGTAGATGCAAAAGTTTCAGACATTCCATAATTTTTTCAAATTCTTCCAAATTATTTTACTATTTTTAACCTACCCCCAACTGGATGTCTATTTTGGCCATTTCAGGGTTTTTTAGTACTATTAGCGATCCAAAAAAACCAAATTGGAAGCCACAAATTGGATATATTGGAGGTGTACTACCTCTACAAAGATTGACAAAGAGCTTTTGTGAAAATAGCAACATGTCGGTTGCGCACATGGGGTCAAAGTGCCCTTCCTTTGCACAAAGATTATAGAAAGGGAAAAAATTTCCTACATGAATTTTTTGCGCAATGGGAGTGAAATCTTCCCTAGCAAAATGGTTGTTTTTTTAAAAAAAAATTTGAATTACTAAAAATGAAAAAGTCAACATACCCTATTTTTTCTATTTTCTTTTGCCAATGGCTTCCATAGTACTCCATAGTACTCTATAGTACTCTATAATACTAAATCAATGGTTTAAATTTACAAGTGCAGTGCTAACACGCGAATTTGACAAGTCTTTGTAGTACTGCCAATCCTACAGCCAAAAACCACGATTTTGATTATAAAAACACGAAGTGTTTTTTACAATCATCCATATGCATTGATTCCATCTAGACATATTCAAAGAGATCATCACAAAATCACAATTCATAGACTAATGTTGCTAATTAAGGCTATATTCATTATATTGAGACTTTTTGCAGTCTCATTTTTATCCTCGACTTGAAGATAAACTGCTTTATCTCTTTACTAGTATTTTTTTATAAATAGGTAACAAAACCAACTTTTAGAATTTCATTATAGGATCACTATTTGAGCATTCTTTATTTTTGATTTCAATTATTATTTTTTTAAAGAATTTTCCAATAACTAACATTCTATCTCAAAAGCTGCGAAAAGTCTCAATATAACGAATATGGCCTTAATTGTTCACACTACAACATATGACAATTTGATTATCTCAACAAATTGACATGAGCAAACATCAATTATTAATTCAATTTTTATTAGACTCCAAATACTAAATCCAATCTAGCTTACAACCAAATGGATTACCACATCACAATGCACACAACCAATGACAAACTCATACTCACTTCTACTTTGAGCAATTTGTTATTTAAATCACTCAACAATTTATCTCATAACTCATACAACACATCATTGTCAATTAGCACAAGTACACACTTTAGTAATTATTTATTATACTTGACAGTTTCTAACACATAACTCTTACAATTTGACACAACCCATTTGCCTAGTTTATCATTGACAATTATATATACTCGATCATGCACACACATTGCGAATTAGTCACCAATCACACTCCTAGCACTTTAGTTTCAAACTGAACAATTGGATCTCACATATAACTTGACAAATTCTTACTTCATACTTATCAAACAACCACAATTAAATTGACATTCGCAGGCCACGATAAATCTCTAGACAAATGCTGAGATAAATTGTAATTAATTAGACACCGAGACTTCCCAACAAATTCATTGCAATTCAATTATTCCAACTATTCCAATTTCACCATCCAATTAGGATACACACATTAATACACAATGCAAGTCACGCATACAACATACTCAGACAATTAGCTTCACAATTCATTGAACATGCAATTACACCAATAATTCAAACCAGCTCTAGCCAATTTAATCATTGTCTACCACACATACAACTTCCAACAATTTGATCACTCAACCATTATTTTACCACAACTAATTGACTTATCTCACACAGTTCTAATTCCAACAATTATCCTCACAATTTAATACAAAAATTCTTATAGAACTCAATTCCAACAATTGCACACAAATTCACACTACAATTACTCACAACTTGTGAGCTTCACACTATTCAAATACCTAAACACAGTTGAGCCAAGTGCTCACTTTTCAAACGATTAAAATAATTTCCAATATATATATATATATATATATATATATATATATATATATATATATATATAAATTAGTTTCAACAAGTAATACGGTGCTTGATAATTGATAGTTTAAAGATTGAGTGCTCTTCAACAGGAGAGAGTAAGAGAGAAAGAAAGCAATTAGTCATTTGGACTTATGGTCCCCAAAAGAAAATTGGCCAAAGGTACGTGACTATTCACTAAAAATGCATATTTATCTATTTGACTTGCTTCAAATCCTAGCCTACTAACTCCATTCAAATCTAATTAATCTCTTTTGGACTTTTCTACAAGATATTTGGCAATTTATCATGCTACAAAGGGAGATAGACTATTTGTTTACTCTATTTACACCTACAAGTCCAAATAGAAAAAAATTTAGAAAAAAATGAGACTACACACACTAATAATCAAGCTCTTTAAATATTTATACAATTAGATTTTAAAATTGCTTCATTGAAAATAACTATAAGCTAATGTTTTTTTTCACATGAAAAACACACTTAGAAAAGCTAAAGCACTTAGGGGTTAAAACTTGCACTTTAAATCCCTAAGAGAGTTAATTTTCCAATTTATCCGCACTTAAGTGATCAAATGTCACAACCCTCATCAAGAGGCGTGCCCGTGCCACCTTGGTGAGCAAGAGGGACGTTGGGGGTGACTCCCCAAGCCTTACAAGAGATGAATTGAGGGGGACTAGGAGTCCCGAGCGATCAGAGCATTGTAACGCTCTGATCCAGATGAATTGGGGGGCATGTCGCACATTCTTGGAAAGCTTGTGAGAAGATGCATCCATGGGTTTAAAGAACGCGAGAATCCGAGTTGTGAGTCAAAAGTTATGTCTCCTCAAAGTTGGCAATGTCCCGGCCGCGTCCCGAGACATAGGGATGTGGGAAACAAGGTTTGAGAGGGTTCCTTTGAGCCAAATAGGGCATGTTGCATATCATTGGAAAGCTTAGGAGATAAAAAATTTAGAATGACAAGGCTCATGAGGAGATGAGTTGTGAGCTAAAAGTTACGGGCATCCCAAAAGGGTGGAGTCCCGGAGAACTACACCTCCCGGGGGACTCGTACCTTTAGAGGGCCATAAATTCCTCAATACTTGTCTCATTAGGGAAAGTAAATAGTCCACGGTTATATACGGAAAATGTAGATCACGAAAATGGGCTTGCACTTGGGATTTGGAGCTATGAGATAAAAGATATCCCGATGAGAAGATCGGGAGTCTTTGGAGGTCCGGTTTGGAGGATACCACTTGGAATTGGGTGGTCTTCCAAGATGGGGAGCATCTTAGAGATTTCCGGTGACCTCTAGTATGGGGGAGGGCTGTCGAATCCCGCAAAGAGTACTATGAGGAGGGGTGGTCTCCCTCCTCCCTCCTGGATGGTGCCATGGTGAGCCAAAGTGGTCCCGGGTGGTGAGGTTAGTGTTAGAGCCTCACCACCACCTGTGTGTTACCGTGGAGTACTTGTGCACTCCTTGATACCGGTTGGGTTGTGTCCTGCTCCACACTAAGCCATGGTGTGAGTCATGTTTGGTGAGTCCCGATTAGTGGGTCCCGAAATAAATTGGATTAGGCCTAGTGGGAGGTTAGGTCCCATTCAAGGGCGGTTAACACTGGTAGGGAGTAGTGCCTCCACAGAGTGCTTGGACATCAATGGAAGTTCCGCCCCATGTCATCAAATGACATGGCCGGTGTCTTGTGGGAGTTAGGTGTTGAAATGGGAGTGTTGGAAATTACGGAGGAATGGAGAATCCCATGATTTGAGTTGAAACCTAACATTGTGGATGCATGGCATGTGTGTTGTTAGGAGAGCGTAACCCTTGGTATCACTAAAGGACGAAGTGCTTGGAAAGCACTAGAAGGTGAATTTAAAGTGGTAAGTGCCACTAAGGGGTGCAACATCAAATCTTTTCAAGCAACATTCCACTTGACCACAATCTTCATACATGAAAATTCCATTGGAGCACAATCTATATGCATCATGCACATGCATCTCAAAAGTTCACAAACCAACCCTTCTCAAGTTAGCAAACATTTCTTTGCATTAGAAGAAATTTAGTAATCACATCATTTATTAATTTTTATGTCATACAAAGATGTAGGTAATACATTGAATTCTAGGGAATTGTGTTCATTTCCCCATGATGTTTGTTGTGCCTTAGGTTTTATAGCCTTATTTTTTCGTGCTCTTTTTACTCTCTTCCTTCATCGTTTTGCTCCCATACCTTCCTTTCATCTTGTCCAAGGATCTCAATTCTTGACCCCACTTACTAGAGTGCTTGATTACTGTGTTGTAGATTTTTCCGATGAATGATAGAGAATCTTCCTATGTAGAAGAGAAGTGCAATTGTTCATCTTTGAAATTTTGTGCAAAATGGAAAGATCTTACATAGTAGTTTGACCTCCAATAAATATTTTTTTATTTTTTTAAGTATATAATGTCACAAAGTTCCAAAAGGTACAATTTTCAGGGTAAGGTTACCAATCTATCCTTTAAGGGTTAACACGAGCAGCCACTGCCACGACTCCAATTTCAGTGCATCCTTACTTGTTGTGACAACAATTAGAAGATCTCTTCATGGAGATTTGGACTCCTCATTTGTTGACTAGTTAGAAATTCCACTCTAAAAACTTGAAATGCTATAAAATTTTATAATCACTTCACCTTTGAACCAACACGATAGAGTCCACACAAGGAAAACCCTGAAATTTTATAGTACTTCTACTCTTCAATTTTAACAAAACCCCAATCACAACCTTTTTCCAAGTCTAAAGGAAGTGATGACCTATTCGACAAATGGTTTTAACCTATAAGCACACCGATGTCCATTTTCTGGATGATGAACAAATTGAAATTTAAGTTTCATCCTCTTTATTGCTTGGATGAAAGTCATCCTAATTTATGGGGATACTTTATCAAGTTGTTGTCCTATCTAATGGTCAGATTTGGTGTTACTATTGTACATATTTTTCTAAAATTACAAATGTGCAAGTATGTCAAGAGGTTGACCAAGCTAAAATTGCATTGACTCTAATTCAAAATTGAGCTTATAAATTTTAAGAACACAAAAATTTTGAAAAATCAATATGTGAAGAGAACCTCATTTCAAATCCATTCCAACAAATTATACTCAAAAAATTATAATATTTTTGCATATAATTGAATTTTGAATGAATTTTGAAATTTTCCTTTCAAAATTTATTAAAGAATATTGATGATAGCATTGGTGAATCTAACCATATGGATGGAATCTACAACTTTTCTTCGTGTACCTATTCCAAAATATTCTTCCAAATAGCACTCTATAATGATTTTTCTCAAATCATCAATTTTGGAGAAGACTTTGGAGTTTGGATGTTTCTTCACCTCTAGCTTGTCTTTCGCTACTTCTCCTAACCTTTTTGCTTCATTTTGTATCACAATTTTTCACAAGCTCTCCCAAAACACATACACACACACACAAGAAATTGAGAGAGAGAGATTCAAACCCTAATTTTCATATATCAAATTCACTTAATAGACTAATTTTCATGATTGATTTCAACCTACCCTAATTTACCATTAATCTGCTAATTTACTGAAAAATACGCCAAAATAATGCTAACCATACTAATTTTGTGCAAATTACACTAAATTACTATTAAAGCCCTATTTTACTATTTTTTCTCCAATTTTGGTGTGTTTTCCAATATATTAGCCGTATAATCTTTGTTCTAACACTACTTACTAGATTTGTGTTTTTTATATTTATTATTTTTTTCTTGGTTTTTTATTTTGCGCTTTTTATATACTCTATTTTTGGTTTTTTATTTTATAGTTTTTATATTTGCTCTTTCTTTCTGATCCTCTATTTTGTTTGTAATATCATTTCCTACTTCCAATATTTTTTTTTCACTTTTTCACTATTTTACCATTTGCCTAATTTGGTTCCTTCATCAAATCTTACTTAAAGTCTTTTTTGTTTAAATCCCCCATTTTTTTCCTAGGATTTTTCTTTCATTTTCACCTAATTCCATTTCCTAATTTTCACCTATTCTTCCGAAGTTTCTATCACTATTTAACAAAAAATTCCCTAGTCTCTGGTTGTGGTTTAATTCAGGACACTAATACTTCTAAACTTGAAAATTTATGCAAATTGTTTATATATTTCAGTTTTCTAGTTTGTGAGCCACTATGGTGGCTCACAACTTTGTTATGTATGACTTATTAAAGTTGAGGCTAAAATTTGGTATGTGTTTTCAAGGTTTGAATAAGAGTTTTTGGATCGGTTTCTAGTTAGTGTTCATAAAGTTTGAAGTGAGACTATGGTAGAACCATCCATTACCAACTAGGCCTTGTGGACAATCTACAGGTATTGTAAAATTCAACAGAGATATGATTGATTTCTAAATATTAATTTCTTGGTTTTTGACCATCTTCTAGCCATCATTGTCACGACACATGTGCTTGGTTTTGAGAGTCAAATTAGTCTTTGAATGAGCAGTTATGGAAGACTCTAAAGTAAAACATCCTATTATGAACCAAATGGGGGGTTTGCCCTCTTGTCATTTCTGAAATTTTCTCCTTTTTTTTCTAGAGAAAGTCAAGTGATAGAAATGGTGAGAGCATTTGAAACTATATTTTTTTGACAAAGTGTGAATTTGTTATGAATTTTTGAAGTGTTTAGCCCATCACAACCTAAAAGAGTCTGTAGACTACCTCCAAAACCAACCAAAACTGATCCATAACACTCATCTTACTTACCTATTGTAGTTACAATATTTTCTAATATAGAAGACCTGAAAAAGGCACTTTCTACAATGGACTAACACTAAAAAACTGAAAGTTCCTATTGTGGTCACTAAGTACTCCATTCCAATTAACTAAGACATTGAATGTGGCCCAAGTCTCAATCACTAAAAAACCCCATAATGGGGTCATTCTTAGGAGTCCACAATGGGTAAAAGGTCCATAATGGGTTGTTTAACCTTACGTGTTGATGATGAATGCCAGCCAACTTTTGGCTTCCAATATTCATAAAAATTTGAATTTAGGAAAAAAAATTATGAAAATTTGACAATGCCCATCATTTCTATCTCTTTAACATTGCCGTCTAGTACTCCAGATCATGCACAGAATGCTGAAGTGGTTGGTAATAGGTGAGCTTGGATTGGTTCTTGGCTGGGCAAGTCGTGGGGAGAGGATCACGGCATCTTACAAGCAAAAAAAGTGAAATTGAAATAGTTTGCATTTTTAGTTATGCAGCTTGCAATGGTGTGAAGGAAGGTTTCATGCGAAGAGCATGATTGGAGGACGACGCTCGGTGGCTTGGGTGAGCAATTCATTGTGTGGTTTCGATTCGTAATCTTGTTACTGCATTTCTGCTTGAATCGACTGCTTTACTTTGTAGGAAGGATTGTAGATTCCTTTGGTCTTCTCGAGCTCTATGTGAAATGCTGTGGCCTTGGACCATGCCCTGCGCTCGAGTAGTGCTATTAATCCTGTATTGTTTGCTGGCCGATTTTTGAAATACGGAGGTGGTTAGACATTTCCTCCCACCGAGGATTTGCGTCCTTCACTTATCGTAGAGCAACTGTAGCTTTTCTGTGACTGAACAGGCAAAGAATCTTGAATATCTGGATATTTCTGGCTACGTTTTTCTTGAAATGGCGGAGTTAGGGCTTTAATGATGTAATGATTCCCTAAGCATGCACGAGAGTGTGGGAAAAGCACTGGTTTGAAGTTTTGGTTTCTTTCGTGCATGTTTTGTCACAGCAAGAATCCAAATTCTAGTTTCGGCGAGGTTGTGCCAAGACGTTAACCCTCGGCGGAAGAGAGTGCATCTTGAGAGAGGAGGTGTTAGAAGAGGTTTACTCGAGCAGTGACAGGGTGCTCGACTTGGTGGATTGATCGAACTTCAGCACGATATTAAGAGCCGCCTAGTGCAGAAAGTGATAAGGAGGGTCGGTGGGTGTTTTATTCCATTATTGAGCTGGTCCTACAAGCAGGGGTGCTGGAGGTGGTGAGGAGAGTGGTGAGGAGCGTCTGCTGGGGCACAGATGGTACACAGCAGCCGACGCGTCGTCGGGGAGTGCGATTTGGGTTTTGGGATTATGCTACAAGGTGTCTGCTGATTCCAGCAATGAAGCTGTGTCGGCTCAAGCTTTTGAAGAGTTTCTCCTTGATTTCAGTTCCCAAATATGGATCACGCATCGGAAAGGTTTGTTTTTCTTTTGGCTTCTATGAATTGGTGTCTGCAATGACCGCGGTGCTGTCGGGGTGAGGGCACGCTGTAACATGCGACCTTTTTTTGAACAGCAGTTATATGTCCTCTTTTTCGTTTATCTTTGTTGTTAGGGCATGAGCCAGAGCTTGGTTAGTCGTCTTCAATGATTGTTGTTGATTTGTTGCAGCAGATTTTGAATGTGTGGGCCAGTCGAAATTGACGAGCGATGTAGGGTGGGGATGCATGTTACGCAGCGGCCAGATGCTTTTAGCTCAGGTACCCATGTGGCTATTTGTAGTAGGTCCTATGCATTGCGTTCCTCTTCTAAACAGCCGGATCTTGAACTTGTTTCAGTGATTCGCTGCTGAATTTTTTTCCACATGGAATCGGTTGCTTTTTTTTTTTAATCAAAAGTGTGTTGCTTGTTGTCTGTTTTCTGGACTATCTGACTTGCGCCTGTGATGCAGGCCCTTGTTTGCCACTGTTTGGGTCGGTCATGGCGACGGGATCCTGGACAGGTTGGTGTCTCTCTCGTTTTATTTCCAACGCTGCTGCTGCGCATTTGATCCTTTGGTGTTTTTGCAAGTCTTTGTCTGGAATTCAATCCGTGGTGTTGACGGTGGACGTTCAAATCTAAGCTGTATGTTGTTCTTATGCCGTGTTCTAAGGTCCGTTAATTTCTGTTGCTCAGCCCTCTTCGCAAGAGTACCTGCAAATCTTGCAAAGCTTTGGTGACTCTGAGTCGTGCTCCTTCTCGATACACAATTTGCTGGAGGCGGGTACCCCGTTTGGCTTGGTTGCGGGGTCTTGGCTTGGGCCTTACGCTCTTTGTAGGACACTGGAAGCGCTGGCTAAGGCGGACCGAAATCAGAGCCACAAGATTGGTTCGAAGCGAGCATTACCTTTTGCCGTTTATGTTGTTTCTGGAGAAGCCGAGGGTGAGAGAGGTGGTGCACCAGTCTTATGCGTGGAAGATGTGGCGTTGTTGTGCTCTAAGTGGGGAGAGCCTACAGAAGAGTGGAGCCCGCTGTTGTTGCTTGTTCCTCTTGTGCTTGGCCTTGACAAAGTGAACCCCAGGTTAGTTGCATTGGTCTGTTTGAATGTTGATGGATCACTGTACTGTAGAATTTTCACTTTTCAGATCCTTTTATGTGGGTTACCTTTGTCGGCCCTATTGTTAGGACACCATATTGAGCAGATTTGATTGCGTTTTTGTTTTTCTGTCTTGAATGAGTGATTTTCCAAGCTGTGTTCAAGAGCAATTTATTTAATCTGGTCCGTTTCTTCTTTCAATGTATTAGAGGTTTTAGGAAATTAGTAAACTCTGAATAGGAGACTTAATTTGTTGATTCAGGTACTTACCGTCACTGAGAGCGACGTTCGCTTTCCCTCAAAGTCTTGGTATTGCAGGTGGTAAGCCGGGTGCTTCGACGTACTTAGTTGGTGTCCAAGATGATCAGGCGATGTACTTGGACCCTCACGAAACAGGTAAATTTTGCGAGATCTATGTAGAGACTCTA
The DNA here is from genome assembly GCA_963920665.1 of Straminergon stramineum. Classification (NCBI taxonomy): domain Eukaryota; kingdom Viridiplantae; phylum Streptophyta; class Bryopsida; order Hypnales; family Calliergonaceae; genus Straminergon; species Straminergon stramineum. The sequence continues at coordinate 35,639,830 of OY987264.1, read as the reverse complement.
GTTATTTTGCAGAATCCTCTTCCAGTCCTTGCCGAGTAGAATCTTTATCCATTAACGTGTTGATGAGCAGCACTTATGTGGTAGTTCGGACGCCACTGTAAAAGACCGAGACTTGATGAATTCCAGTGCTTACTTTGCAGGTGATTCTAGTAACTCCGGAGAATCTTGATCTGGATACGAGCTCCTATCATTGCAGGTAGCTCCTGATGCATTTCTAGCTTTCTCCTGTCCTTAACCCGGAGACGGGCGCGGAGTCTCCAAGGTCCTGAATCCTAACTGCTACTTGCTGCGCATTGAATGCCTGTGAGAGCTCCAGTGACTTTTGTGTTTTCAGGATGTCGAGCATCATCTCTGTCTAGCGAATGGCGGTTCAAGTGCTCTTGGCTTTCTGGGTCGTCCGGAAGAAAGTTTGTGGCCAAATCGGTTATTTTAGCCAATGCACCAGCGAACTGAGGGCTGCCTTGTTGCAAAGTCTCGGGTTAACTTGGTCATCTGACCAGCCAATGGACGTTCTATTGTCAAGGACAGCCGTTTTCTTGCAGTCGGCAGCTGATTTTTGAATCGATCCGAGATTTTGCAATCCTCCATCACTGCGTTGGGGCTTTGGCTAAAATGACCGTTTTTGTCACTTTTGCGATATCTGCTGTGTCTTCATGCGGTGATGCGGAACTTCTATGATTACCATCTCTCGACTCGTTCAAGTGTTCCTGCATCGATGATCTACTCATGGATATGTGTGTTCCATTCCGGGCATTCTCAAGGTTTGCAAGCTGCACTCTCACTCGATTGTTCCTGTTTGTGGTGCTAAAGTACGCCAGGTTTTGACAAATTTTTAGACTCAGAGGAGTTTGAAGGACGAAATTTTGATTATTACTGCCAGACTTCAGTGAGTCTTTGTTGTGAATTGCTAGAAACTGTAGCATGTGTACCGAAATCTTATGCAAAATTCACCAGGACTGTGTGCTTCCATCAAATTTTTGAGCCATGCCAGTGAGGAAAATGAGTAAAGAAACCCAGCTTCGGATAACGTTCAACACTCTCCAATTGTATATTCTGTAATTGCAGATTCCCCCTACATACCCAGAATCTCGCATATTGTATAGAGATTTGACAATTAAATTTCACACGTCGAAGTGCATCCGGGAACCCTGAAGGCAGTGCAAATTTAGAGAGGGATGAATGCATTTCAATTTAATGAAGAATCTTCGGGGAATTAAATCGAAGTGTTTTACTTTGTCTGATAATGATTTATGAAACTTATGAGGGAGTTTACTGAACCTTTGTTTCCAACCATAAAATCATCTCTTCATACACTTGGTTGGACTAATTAGCAAGTTGTGGGACTAGTCTGTTGTCTACTACTCCGGAGTATCATTTAACGGTCTACAACGTCCCGCTTCGAAATTGCAAGAGAAAGTCATTTGTAGGGAGAAAAGTTCAACAGATTTGGCTATTTTACCCTAAGATCTCTCCACAACTATATTTCCCTCTGCAAAATCACTCCTATTCAATCATGTTTAAAGTGATGCAAACAGTCTGTTCAAACATGTTACGAATGGAGGTAGCAAGTGTGTTAGGATTGGAATCATAGTCAACTTTTGCCTAGATCCACGTTACTAACTCCATAAACCGCTCTGAAATAGTGTGAGCATTTGTTTGCCGTCATTGTGATGATGCAATTGTCTGCGCACATCATGTTTGAGGGCGGCGCGTTTTCATGTCTGGAGTATCTGGAGGTCGTGCCCTGGGCAGACGACGAGGAAGAGAAGGTGACGGCACTCATGGGGCAGCTGCAGTTGGAGAGTGTGGGCGTGGCCGCCGACGTGATGAAGTGCTGCTCCGGTCTTGAGAGCTCCAACTCCGAGGACCTCCTCGTTCGCCTTTTGCAAGCCGTCACCAAATGTACTAATTCAGCTCGTACCCACTTGCACGATTTTTGTGCTTGCTGTATCATTAACGTTATTAACCCAAGCAAATGAGTTGTTTTGGGTGAGCATATGTAGCTCTGATACGTTCCAAATTTTGATCTCTATTTGCTTAAAGTTAAGAGTTTGACAATTGTGAGATTTCGTGGATCTATCCATTGTTGTGAGGAGAGTTGGACTTGTTTGATAATGTTATGATGGAGCCACGTTCAGCCTCTTTTAGTCTTTGCTTTCTGAAATGGAGGTAGTTTGACAGTACCACTCTGGTGATATGTGTTAAGAAAGAAAAATGTACTGATCCGTCTTTGTCTAGCTCGGCTACTAATTCATGCAGTTGGTTTTTGTATGAGTGATCACTTTATGTATTGCCTAAGTTAGGTTTTCTTATTTTCACTTGTTTTTTGGTAAACCATTGATCTGCAGTTCCACTCAATGTCATAATTCAATTGATTATCTGAATCCAATGAAGATGGCCACGTGCTCAGACTTCATGACTAGGAAGTACTTTGATTTTAACCTTCCTATGCCAAGCTTAATGAGTTTGGTAAATTAGGATAAGCATGATTTACTGCAAGATTACATGAGGATTACTAAGGGCTTCTTTACACTATGGCCGTCCAAGTCGAGAGGCTGTGGGAGTGAATGATCCAAACTTTGTTGAGAGTCTAAAGAAATGGGCTATTAAAAGGCAATATAAAATAGGATTTAAAGCCTTTGGCCGGCCATAGTGTGAAGCCTCCAAAGGCCAAGTCCAAAGTCCAAACCCATGGCAATGAACTCCCATGGCCTCTCAACTTAGATGGCCTTAGTGTGAAGTCTCCAAAGGCCAAGTCCAAAAGGTCCAAACCTTAGCAATGAACTCTTGTGGCCTCTTGATGGGGATGGCCATAGTGTGAAGCCTCCCACGACCAAGCCCAAAGTCCAAGCCTATGCCAATCTAATGATTGAGATCTTGTTAGATTTTGTTTTTTAATGAAAAAACTCCCATGGCCTCCCAACATGAGTTGTGGTCTCCATTTTTGCTCAACCCAAACTCTAGTCGAGAGTCCATCGCCATCTAAACATTTGATGACTTTGGCTTGTGCTACATAGTGTGAAGGGTTGAGAGGCCAAATTCATGGTTTCTTGAAATCTGATTGGCTAAAACCAAAGGACTCTTGACCTTGTGCCGTAGGGTGAAGTGGCCCTAACTTTCACAAGCAAAGGCAACTTCATAAATTTTGAGTTTCTTTGTGTTGGGTTCTAATTCTTTTTCTTTAAAGGAAAGGAAATGAAATTATATTGTGCCACACTTGTCGGATTTGTATTTGCATGGTTTAGAAAAACGTCCCTCAAATTCTCCAAAGGAACATTTGTTGTCTAATGAAGTGCCTGAAGCTCGGTGATGTTGGCATGTTGGTTATTATGAATTCCAGGGACTGATGACAAGGGTCGGAGAGAAATGAAGTCTCAACCATTTCAAAAATAGGAACTATGCTCAATGCAAAATGCGTGGGTTGCAAGTTCTCCCAATTCAAAAACAGAATTCTCTCAGCCTCACTCAGTATACATACATGTGCACATAATGGATGGTTCAGTCACCCAAGTACGTGAGATCCCTCCTACTCTTAACGTGGTTGTAGCCCCTCGTGGACGATTTTGCATGGATGCAATGGTGCTCCCGCAACTTGGTCATATAGGTAAGTCTAATAAATTCAGCAAATCAGTAATTTCCCAATTACCAAACCTAATTAAATGCAGATGTTTTTCTTCCTGAAACATCAGGAAACGTTTAGATTCCACGATTGAACAGCTCCACAACTTGTACCGAAGACTCAGATTGAAATAGTTTTTGCAGCAGTTTTGCAAGGAATATCAGAAATCTATTAACAATTTTGCAATGATTTAGTACAACATTATGCAATGTATTTGCAACCACTTGAGATTGCAATAGTTTTCGCAACAGATTAGATATAGATATGCGTCGGTTCCGTGCCTAAGACTTTTGCACAGGGTTTGCATCATTTTTGCAATGGTTTTGCAGTAGACCATGAGTACATGCGAGGCATAATACGGAACCACCACAAACTCATTGCAAAGTAATGGAAGATGTGTGGCAACCGCTACTTACTCTTGTACTGACTCCTTCCCATTTTCACAGCACTTGCTAATTGAATGGAAACTCCTGCAGGTGGTAGAGGAAGGTATCAGCCAAACCATTCGATCTGACGCTCCCATTGAAGCAGCAGCAGCGCATCCTGCATTCTGCCGTGGTTCGATCGATTCTCGAGCTCCGAAGACGACTGCTCCAACTTGCACAAAACCTTCGAGGTTTGGTGGCGACGCACCTTCAAACTCGTCCCTGCAGTGTGGAAGACATGGAAGTCCAGCACCAGCAATCGTCGTTCTTGCTAACCAGAGGCAATATGGTGAATCTCATTAAAATGGCGGTATTATTCCGCCATTTCTCATGTATTCCATGTCATTTTAATGGAATGTCGTGCAATTTTTAACATATTTTGTGCCGTTTTAATGGAATGTTGCGCCATTTTACCATAATACCCCCATTTTAATGAAATTCACTATCAATCTATTTAAGATTAATCAGTGTTGGTCAGTGGACTCAGCAAAAAGAATTTTTCCAAGTGAGAAGTGAGCATAAATGGAAGGGCTTTGAGAGAGGAAGGAGCATTCTACCTACTTAGTACCTACTACTGTGAAACAACCCTTCTAGTCCAATTTAATGGTTGAGATCTTGTCAGTTTTTTATTTTTTTATGAAATACATTTGACGGACTCTCAAGCATAGTTTGGGTCTTCATTTCTAGCTGACCAAAACTGTGATTGAGAGTCCGTTGCCATATAGGTAGTTTGGAGGACAACGGACTTTGGATTGTGCCTCCTAGTGCATGAAAGGTCAAGAGGCCGAATTCCTAGTTTCAGGAAATTTGATTGGTGGAAAACAACGAACTCTCGATCTTTGGTTGTAGTGTGAAGTGGTCCTTAGCGTAGGAGATAGAGCAAGTTCTTCAAATGCACAATAGAGTATTGATATTTGAAGAGACTATCATGTGTTGTGGGAAGAGATGAGGACTTAGGTGGAGTCTGAAGATGGAGTTGTTGGTGAGTCCTTTAGATGAAGAGTTGTAGTAAACTATACAAATAGACTATGGATGATTTGAATTTCAAATATTATTACCTAATTACTTAACCCTAGAAGGATGGGTCCATGACCACTAATTTCAAGCCTCAATGTCCATCAGTCTATGTGCTTTTATTTTGTATGTAGATATGAATGAAGAATTTTATCTTTATTTTTCAAAGATAAAATCATATATCTACTATAATTTATAAAATTTTCAAATTCTTTTTTAAAAAACTAGAAATTACTATGAACTTTTTAGCCCTTGACGGATGTTGGGCTAAAAAGTGGTCAATGGATGATGTCATTGTTCATTCTTTGTAGAAACAAAAATGTACCTATTGGTCTAATAATGGAGCAATTTTAGTGACTACCTTGATCATGGGGGGTTGCATCCTTTAAGGATTCCAAAAAAATGAAGAAAATTCATATCAAATATAGAATATATTTATTTAAATGGTATATTCATCATAGATGTATATTGTAGTGTATAATATTATGGTATAACCAAAGTTATTGTATCACTCTAAAATATAAAAACAAAAACAAAAAACAAAAACAAAAACAAAAACACTTTGTTATAGGTTCAAAGTTCATATTGCTATAATATATTGAAATTTATTAATTTAAAAAAATTCCAATTGGTGTTCAAACTACATTTGACAAGCTCTATTTCATAATTCAAATTCAGATCAAGTATAAATAGTAAGAATGGGCTAAAATACTCTAGAAAGTGATCTTTCGGTGAAATATTTTCCTTGTTAGAAAATTGAATAATGCTAGAATGAGGGGATTTGCAATACTATTCACTAAAAATGTACTCAAGCAACTTCCAAAAAGAAAATTGAATTAAATCATTTTTCCATCCTATAGTCTTAGGTGAAGTCATCCAAAAGATGTTTTGGATCTTCAACAACATTTCAAGATTAATCTTGTACAATGTGCATCTGAAGCGTCATAATAACTTTCAAAAATGACTTTGTATAATCCTAACTAAGCCTTTGAAAAGTTATGTGGGAGTTTACTATCCTTAAAAGGTTAACAGAAATTGTGGAAATTTATTTGGTGAAGATTTTGAACCTCACAATTATGGACCTTCCAAATGTATATGTTTTTCTATGTATATCCATTTTCTTAAGGTTTGGATTTGACATCATGGGTTATACAAAGACAAGTCAAAATGGCCACAATGTTCTCATGTAATAATTAATATTATTCTTATCATCCATGTTTTTATTCTTCCAATTTGCATAGAAAATTAATTAATTCTTCCCAAAAAAAACTTTAATTAAAAATGAAGTACGTATTCTTCATTTGAAAAATCAAATCATAATATTGAATTATTTTTAATATGAAAACAATCAATTTAAGTTGTATTCATGTCTTTGTCCCAATGTTTGTACATGGAATTTCTAGAATTGCATTTCTTCAAATATGATAGTACTTCAAACTAGTATATAATAAGAGAATAGGTATAAACTAGACAAAAGTAGGAATTTCATATTAATTTGCTACATTATTAAGAAATACACGCTTCACTTCATTACATTCAATAATTTTTGCATATCATTTTGGAGTACCATAATTATTAATATCTTTAAATAAATCTTGTATATTTTTAGTTCAAGAACTAAGAGGTTAGCAACGTTTTACAAACCTTATGTTAAAAGATTCTTCGTTGAATGATTAAGAAGAACAAATACAATAAAGAGATTGTGGACAAATAAAATTGAGCTATCATAAGGTGGTTGGGACATCTCTTGTGAGAAGGATGTGGGTGGTTATATTCAATAATAGAATTCATGTATGCGAGATCTTCTAATTGAATCAAATGTAATGAAGATGTAAGAAGGATGTGGGTGGTTATATTCAATAATAGAATTCATGTATGCAAGATCTTCTAATCGAATCAAATGTAATGAAGATATTGTAGATAGACAAATTAGAGCTATCATAAGGTGGTTGAGACAACACTTGTAAGGAAGACTTAGGTGGTCATATTCAATAATGGAGTTTGAGTAGGCACGATTGTGGAATTGAATCAAATATATTAAAAAAAAGTTGTAGACAAACAAAATGGAGTCATTGAAATGTGATTGTGACATCTCTTGGGAGGAAGATTTGGGTGGTCACATCCAATAATGGAGTTTGAGTAGGTGAGATTTCCAATTTTGATCGGCAACATAGCATATTCTATCTATTTGTCATATAGTGCGTGGCAAGCATGCATGACCAATGATTGTAATATTTTGAGTGATAGTAATAGAGAGACTTAATGGTGGCTTATAGAAAAAACACTCAAATTCTTAAAGTAGTGTTTGACCAATAAACAAATTGTAGTCCTAGTTGAATTTACATATAATCCAGAGAGGTCACATAGATTTTTTTATCAAACAAAATGCGGCATAATATAGGGAGGTATAAATTCACGGTCTCTAAAAATGAGAAAAAACTTAGAGGTAATATATATGGTGTACAAATTAATGGACATTCACTTAGAAATAAGGTACATGTATGAATAATACCTCATATTTATGATAATTTATTCTAAGATAGCCTCAAAGATATGATGACTAGAAATTTATTGTGTAGGCTTCGAGGTTGAGGCTCAATTATGGGTCTGCTAAATTACTTCAATGGATGAAAATTCTTTGGTAATGGTCAAACAAAATGGATGAAATTAGAGATGATGTTATTTGTTTGAAGCAGGTAGGGTAGTTTGTCTCTCTCCTTGTGCACCTAGCTTGTTTGTAGGATTTTCAAGTTTAAGACTCACAGCATGGATGTTAATTCTAGCGTTGCAACTTCTAATCATTTTTTGTGACCTTGGAGAATGGGACGCATTGTGTGGGGATTGTGGAGCTTCAATGCTTGGAATGTTGTAAGGAATGTGATGGTGACAACTACATACATAGCAATTCTATTGTTGCTGTTCCGAGTGTGCTTAGGGTGTCTTGAGGTGACTTGTTTTTGAAACCTCTAAGCTTGAGTGTAGAGAATTTGTTTGGTGTTCTACTATGTGTCCCCACAACTCTTCCTTCCAGTGACATTCTTAGTAAGCTTAGGGTGTCTTTAGGCAAGGGGAGGTAAATCTCCTAGCTTTTATTATAGGATTTGCTTGCGCCCTTGATGGATTCATCTACTGATGGTAGTGACATGGGTAGGGGTGAGCACATAAAGGCTATTCCCATTGACCATATGATTCTTTGTGTTTTGCGGGGGTTGGCAACACATATAGATCCCTAGGATGAGTGGATTTACCATGTGGAGGTTGAGTAAGTCGATTGCGCTCAATACTGCAGGTGGGTAGTGTTAGCAAATAGTAGCATAGATTGGTGACTATGCAAGTGGAATGTAGTGCACTCTGTTTGGCGGAGTACCATTTTGCACAAGAGACTTGCCTTAATTGCATCTTCGAAGATGATTTTATTTTGGCTAGCTTTTATCACAACTTTGGAGTGTTGTTGAAATTATGGAAGTTACACACCAATTTTGGACCATTTGTGCATAATTCCATTGTCAGATTTTAGCAATGGTGAATTGAGTGAGTTTTGGGACATCTTGTACAGTGGTTGGGCGAAGGTGAGGTGAAGGTCAACAAGGGTGAAGATTGGCACAATATGAGTGATGTGTAGGTGACCCCAACATACCATACCTAATTTGGTACATGAATTGTCTTGAAGGATATATTGAGGTTGTACTTTCCTACAATTTTTTATAGTTGGTCCTTCAAACTTGCTACTATTTGCCACTTTTCTACATATTACAACCTATGCACTGAAACAAGAATGTCTAGATTCTTATGTAGTGCCAATAAGAAATAGGAATCATGCTACAAGGGCAATTTGTATAGAAAATTGTGTCTTCAACGCACATACTAATTATGGGGTTCCTAGTTAGTATAACTTTGTTGTTGTGAACACGTGCATGTGTATGTTATAGGTTTCATGTATTTCTTGTCATGTTTTCACCAATAATTTCAATTTTGCTATTTCAATGTTGAGTGGCAACATTGGTTCAAATGAATTGAAGTGCTTCAATGTATTGCATGTTGTTGTGTCATTGTGTGTTGCATGGAATTTGTATTCAAGAGTGTAGTATTGTTTTCCCTAATTATTGTCTCATGTTCTTGGTTTCTAATTATTGTTTCACTAAAACAAGAATTTCTAGATTTGTATGCCTTGTCAGCTGGAAGTAGGAATCATGATGTGGGGACAATTCTATATTGAATTTTGTGCCCTCTACAAAAGAAAGGGGATTTTAAAGTGAGTTTTTAAGTATAGTCCTAAACATAAGATTATAAGTAATGACCTTTAAGGAGATTTTCAGTTAAAATTTACTAGAAATACATGTGTTTTTAGTAAAAATATAATTAGAAAGCTCCTAAGAGATTATTACTTATAATCTTATGTCTAGGACTATACTTAAAAACTCGCTTAAAAAAACCCTTTCTCTTGTAGTGGTCTTCAATGTATATTCTAATTTTTTTGAGTTCTCTACTATGATTTTAGCTATTTTGCATGCATGGTTGTGTATATTTTGGATTTGGGTATTTCATTGTTCAAATTTCATCAAAGAATTTTAGTTTTCGCTTTCTCCCCATTGAGCCTAGATATTGGTTTATTTCAATTTTAAGTGCTTCAATGTATTGCATGATGTTATGTATGGCATGGAATTTTTATTCAATATTGTTGTATTGCATTACTTAATGATTATTGTTACATAATTTCAATGAAGCGTTTCTTCTTCATATGTTGTGTTCATGTTACAAGTACATCTCTTATTTTGTGAATATAGCTTAAGGTGAAAGAATTTTATCTTTCATCTTTGGATTTGGATTTTTTGCTTTACTTTTTTTTTCTTATAACAAAAGAAGGGTCTCAAAAATTTCCCACCCTTTAGAATTTTAAGTAATTATACTAGGGTATTAAATACCATGAATTAGAAAACTAGGCAATAATAGGGACCATTTAAATAGTTTGAGTCATCAAAATACCCCCTACAATAATACCCCTATGTCACAAGTGGTATCCAAAATTCCTTGTGAAGTGACCCCTCCAAGACGTATAATAACACTAAGGCCCATTCCATTCTCCATATTTTATGAGTAAATCACCCAGTAAATCATTTGGAATCATAGATGGCCAAAATAGGTAATCTAGAAGGATCTTATTCCAACCTTTCAATTTCTTAATCCTTAAAGTCCCTAGAGTCCCCACAAGGGACTCTTGAAGGTTTGAGCATGTATCTAGGATCTCAATTTTTGGCAAGATTTTATGAATTTTTTTTCGAGATAGGAAAAATAACTAGTTGTATAGGAATATAATTTTTTATTTCAATCGGTGCCTGGAACCGAAGTTATGCAACGATAAGACCAAAACAAGAGAGGGTGACTACAAAAAAAATCCACAAAAACTTGATATAATTTTTAAAAATTTCTTTCTTATAGATTATATTTTTGTCTATATTGAAAGATTATATTCATTTCATTTGGATAAGAAATGTGAAAGTTATGAAGCTTCTTGTTTTGTGGGCAATATTATCAAATTCTTGAGAAAATAATGTATTGGATTTGTTCTTGAACTCAATTTTAACAATTTTAAAAAAAAATTGCATATAATTTAGTTTGTTTTCTAGAACAATCTTGTGTTGGGACTAGTGTGTTTCAATTCCATCTTAGAGCTATCAACAATTTAGTTTTTCCTAATGTCATATACCTATTTTGACTTCATTTTTTTAAAGAATTAACATTATTGGATGTGGTTTCAAATCTTTTTCCCCAAATTCTCAAGTCAATTCTTCAACATAAAAATTTAAGTTCACAACATGCAGTACAAATATTTTCACTTAAGGGAATTCAAAGCCTTATATTTTAGTTAGGGTAGGAACCAAAAAAACTTGTTTTCTTCACTTTAAATGCTTATATCTTGCTATCATTTTGATTAAAGTTTTTGAAATTTCTTCATCACATTTATATACTAGCTTAGTGCAAGATTATATGATTCAATATGCAAAAAAATAAATATTTTAAATATTTTATTGTTCATATAATGTTATTATTTTATTTATTTTTTGCATTGAAAATTGTAGTTTTTAGTGGTTTTTGATTGAAAAATGGCCTTCGGACTTCAAAGGTTAAGGACTAGGGTTTTTCAAATTCCTAAAATTGTGATGATGTAATATAAATCACAGCATAAAAGTATATTTTAATGATGAATTTCAAAAAAAAATTATAAAATGTGATCCATAGATCATATCTATATGGAAAGATCAATTGCTACACTAATAAGGTTTTTTAAGAATAAAATTGAGACCCCAAATTATAATTTTTTCTACAATAGATTTTCAATTAAAAAAAATCTATAATTCTCATAAGAATTATTTTCTTCAAGTTCAAAATTTTTAGTTATAATTATATTCATGTTTTTAAATTTTCTTTTATCTCTTTATTTATTGATTCTAGTTGATTTTGAAGGGTGAATTTTTAAATTAGAAAAATAATTTTTGGAAGTGAATCATTCTTGTACCCTTTGAACTAAAGATAGCAATGCATGCTTTCTATTTATGTAGAACGTTCTTTTAGTTTGCAAGCTAAAGTTTCATTTTTTTATGGGATGGATGTGATGCGACAAATTGAATTTTTAGGGTTTTGAATAGGATTACACATTTTGGGTGTGATTTAGTTGTTGGATAACAATTATTTTGGTAAAATTGTCCTTTATGACATCAATTTTGTTCTCAAATTTCATTGTATGTTTCTTAGCAACTGTGTTGCCAACAAACAATGATCATTTTGTTTATTTTTTATATAATTAATGTTTACATAAGATATTGAACCAAAAGTCTATTTTAACTATATATTGTATCGATCTACTACAAAAATTTGTAAATAATTAATAATAATAAATACAAATATCAATACTTCAAAAGATAAACTTCTAAAATTGATAAACATATTTTTATTTTATTTTTATTATATGATATATAATAGAAGCTCAAAAATTTGCATGTACCTTATTTGTTATTGAAATACTTGTAAACTCCCCTAGGGCCCTAATGGATGCCTAGTATGTAAAAGACATTCTTCAACAACGAAATTTGACATTGATGTTCACTTATTTGGCTATTGGATAAGGCTTTCTACTAGCTAGAATTATAGGGTCAAAGCAAAAGTATGATTGTAAACTAGGCAATGCTTTCTAGTCACACGTGTAACACACCTGAATCTAATACTTGGATGGGTGTTTTATATTCCCCTTCCGTGTTGACTTCAATCTCACAAGGGTCAATTTCACACAAGTATATAGGATCCTAAAATGCTTTTTCAGTCACTATGGATGATGATAGATGTTAGTTTCATTCATTTACCTTTCAAGACTAGATTCACTTGTACTTTGGTTTAAGGTTTGCATCTCTTTGCCCATTCTTCTCGGACCTTCAAGTGTTCAATAGCTTTTTGCAAAGGCAATAGTCCAAGTCTTTGTCCTCTTATATATCTCTTGGTCTACACTGCTTGTCTTTTGTAAACCTCTACTTGGACTATACTTCTTTGATATCTTAAAGACCAACACAATAATGGTGGATTTAAAGAGAAGCAGATGGTAAAAAATGACTAAAATGTTGTTTCTAGAGCTAAATAGTCAAGTTGTTTGCATATAATGAGAACCCACTACAAGTCCTCAATGCTAATCATCAAGGTTAAGGTTTTTTTTGGCTGAGATTGATTTATACAAATCAATGTAGCGTATTAGAGCCCCTGTGGAATTAACTTGTTGAGTACAATTATACTATAGAATGGAGGGAGTACAAATTCATAATTCCGTCGATGCTATTTAAATCGGAGAGGTTTTACCTAGATTGAAATATGAAACTTTAATCAACGGCAAAGGTGTTCTTGAGAAAAAAAGAAAAGAAAAGAATGTGTGTTTGTCTGTTTGCTATGTCTCTTCCTTCCTCATTAGCACTGGTGCCCTTTTTTTTCCTTTTCTTAGAGATAAGTTTAAGAAAAAAAATTGATATCTCTTCTTTACAACACAATCAAATGCGCAGAAATGCGAAGCCCTAGTGTATTGTACTCCATAATAATGTAATACGAATACGATCCCGAGTGCATACAAACAATGGAAAGGGTCGTCTCTCTCGTTTGAAGCGTAGCTCGACTGTTCGTCAAATTTTGCGTGGCGTCGTTCGCAATAAAGCAATTTGCACGCACCATCAACCGATTACGCCACCCATCGGTAGGGTTTACAAATCCTTCCTCTGTACAAGCGCAGATCCTTACCACTTCCGTATCAAAACTCATCCTCCAATTCGCAATGGGCGAATTCTTTTAGGTTTTGCTGGAGCTCTGTTTCGTGAGATTTGTTTTTACGTGTTTTCCGTTCCAGTAGAATGTTCTTTTAGGGAGCCTTGAGTTTTAGTTGGCAGGCGGGAGTTTCGGTTTCGCGTGGGACGGATGTGATTGGGAGAATTGAGCTTGCTAGGGTTTCGGATGGGATTGCACATTTGGGGTGACTGTGATTGAGTTGTTGTGCGTTTTCAAGGTCCGAGTGAGAGTTATTGGATCGGTTTCTGGTCGGTGTTGATTGAGTTGGGAGTGAGAGTAGCGTGGATTGGTTCTTGGCTGGGCAAGCCGTGGGGAGAGGATCGCGGCATCTTACAAGGAAGAACAGTAAAATTGAATAGTTTTCGCTTGTAGTGATGCAGCTCGCAATGGTGTGAAGGAAGGTTTGCTGCGAAGAACAGGATCGGAGGACGACGCTGGGGTGAGCAATTCATTGTGTGGTTTCGTTACTAGTTTCGATTCGTAACCTTGTTACTGCATTTCAGCCTGAATCAACTGCTTTACTTTGTAGGAAAGATTGTAGTTTCCTCTTGTCTTCTCGAGCTCTATGTGAAATGCTGTGGCCTTGGATCATGCCCTGCGCTCCATTAGAGTTACTAATCCTGTATTGTTTGCTGGCCGATTTTTGAAAGACGGAGGTAATTAGACGTTTCCTCCCACCGAGGATTTGTGTCCTGCACTTATCGTAGAGCAACTGTAGCTTTTCTGTGACTAAACAGGCAAAGATCATGAGTACCTGGATATTTCTGGCTACGTTTTTCTTGAAATGGCGGAGTTAGGGTTTTAATGATATAATGATTCCCTGAGCATGCACGAGAGTGTGTGGGAAAAGCCTTGGTTTGAAGTTTTGGTTTCTTTCGTGCATGTTTTGTCACAGAAAGTATCCAAATTCTAGTTTCGGCGAGGAGGTCGTGCCAAGACGTTAACCCTCGGTGGAAAAGAGTGCATCTTGAGAGAGGTGTTATAAGAGGTTTGCTCGAGAAGTGACAGGGTGCTTGACTTGGTGGATTGATCGAACTTCAGACACGATATTGATAGCCGCGTAGTCCTGAAGTGATACAGGGGAGGGTCGGTGGTTGTTTTATTCCATTATTGAGCTGGCACTCCAAGCAGGGGCGCTGGAGGTGGTAAGGAGAGTGGTGAGGTGCGGCTCTATGCGGCGTCTGCAGGAGCGGCTGCTGGGGCACAGATGGTACACAGCAGCGAACGCTTCGTCGGGTAGTGAGATTTGGGTTTTGGGATTATGCTACAAGGTGTCTGCTGATTCCAGCAATGAAGCTGTGTCGGCTCAAGCTTTTGAAGAGTTTCTCCTTGATTTCAGTTCCCGAATCTGGATCACTTACCGGAAAGGTTTGTTTTTCTTTTTTCTTCTATGAATTGGTGTCTGCAATGACCGCGGTGCTGTCGGGGTTCGGGCACGCTGTAACAAGCGACCTTTGTTTGAACAGCAGTTCTATGTCCTCTTTTTCGTTTATCTTTGTTGTTTTTAATTAGATTAGGGCATGAGCCAGAGCTTGGTTAGTCGTCTTCAATGATTGGTGTTGATTTGTTGCAGCAGGTTTTGAATGTGTGGGCCAGTCGAAATTGACGAGCGATGTAGGGTGGGGATGCATGTTACGCAGCGGCCAGATGCTTTTAGCTCAGGTACTCACGTGATTATTTGTAGTAGGACCTATGCATTAGGTTCCTCTTCTAAATAGTCGGAGCTTCTACTTAATTCAGTGGTTTGCTGCCGAGAATCGGTTCCTTTTTTGGATCAAAAGTGTGTTGTTTGTTGCCTGTTTTCTGCACTATCTGACTTGCGCCTGTGATGCAGGCCCTTGTTTGCCACTGTTTGGGTCGGTCATGGCGACGGGATCCTGGACAGGTTGGTGTCTCTCTCGTTTTATTTCCAACGCTGCTGCTGCGCATTTGATCCTTTGGTGTTTTTGCAAGTCTTTGTCTGGAATTCAATCCGTGGTGTTGACGGTGGACGTTCAAATCTAAGCTGTATGTTGTTCTTATGCCGTGTTCTAAGGTCCGTTAATTTCTGTTGCTCAGCCCTCTTCGCAAGAGTACCTGCAAATCTTGCAAAGCTTTGGTGACTCTGAGTCGTGCTCCTTCTCGATACACAATTTGCTGGAGGCGGGTACCCCGTTTGGCTTGGTTGCGGGGTCTTGGCTTGGGCCTTACGCTCTTTGTAGGACACTGGAAGCGCTGGCTAAGGCGGACCGAAATCAGAGCCACAAGATTGGTTCGAAGCGAGCATTACCTTTTGCCGTTTATGTTGTTTCTGGAGAAGCCGAGGGTGAGAGAGGTGGTGCACCAGTCTTATGCGTGGAAGATGTGGCGTTGTTGTGCTCTAAGTGGGGAGAGCCTACAGAAGAGTGGAGCCCGCTGTTGTTGCTTGTTCCTCTTGTGCTTGGCCTTGACAAAGTGAACCCCAGGTTAGTTGCATTGGTCTGTTTGAATGTTGATGGATCACTGTACTGTAGAATTTTCACTTTTCAGATCCTTTTATGTGGGTTACCTTTGTCGGCCCTATTGTTAGGACACCATATTGAGCAGATTTGATTGCGTTTTTTTTTCTTTTTCTGTCTTGAATGAGTGATTTTCCAAGCTGTGGTCAAGAGCAATTTATTTAATCTGGTCCGTTTCTTCTTTCAATGTATTAGAGGTTTTAGGAATTTAATGAACTCTAAATAGGAGACTTAATTTGTTGATGCAGGTACTTACCGTCACTGAGAGCGACGTTCGCTTTCCCTCAAAGTCTTGGTATTGCAGGTGGTAAGCCGGGTGCTTCGACGTACTTAGTTGGTGTCCAAGATGATCAGGCGATGTACTTGGACCCTCACGAAACCCAGCAGGTAAATTTTGCGAGATCTATGTAGAGACTCTAGTTATTTTGCAGAATCCTCTTCCAGTCCTTGCCGAGTAGAATCTTTATCCATTAACGTGTTGATGAGCAGCACTTATGTGGTAATTCGGACGCCACTGTAAAAGACCGAGACTTGATGAATTCCAGTGCTTACTTTGCAGGTTGTTCCAGTATCTCCGGAGAATCTGGATCTGGATACGAGCTCGTATCATTGCAGGTAGCCCCTAGTGCATTTCTAGCTTGCTTCAGTCCTCATGTGTATTCGTACAGGCGTCTGCTTCGAAGTGTACGTAGAAAGTTCACCATGTACAGTTATGAAGAGCAGATAATTGTGATTTAGGTTGAATTGTATGGAAATTGTGGGAAGAGCGTTCCTAGGTGTACTTATTTAGTGTTGAGAATGTATGGGTTTGATAAAGGTGTATTGCCTTGTCTGGGCTATATCTCTGTGGAAGAGAGTACTTGCCCGTCTGCCTTAGTACTTTCCGATGTCGAGTTGTTCCCTTAAACGACTGTTTTTTCGGTTGCGCAGTGCTGTGCGGCGTCTTCCACTGGACTCTATCGATCCATCACTTGCTATTGGGTTCTACTGTCGAGACCGAGGTAAAATTACCGCATCTTATTCATCGTAATACTATCAGAAGGCAATATGGTCTTGAGACTCCTGAGGCTCTTGCTACGTGTACTTATGATGCTGTCTGTTAAGGAAAAGGATGCTATTTTTCACATAAATTGTGACGTATGTAGAAGTGTGCTTTCATTAAGAGATCAATAAAGAGCTGTGGAGAGATCACTTTCCCTACAATAGCCAAAATCCATCCCTATCAATTTTTAATCACTCTGTATGAATTTTTTTATCCAATTTCAAATTGAAAGATTTTTAGACCACTATAAGTGACTGTAGATATCCCTATTTCCATTCATAGATCGGTGACCATAGACACTTGGCCTAGGCTTGCCTACACCCAACGTGCTAATTGAAGTCCCAACTAGTATATTGGAAGAGATGAGTTGTTGGTAACAGGGATCAGGTCTTGAATATTATTTACCTTTAATTGTTTTAGGACTGGAGGGCAGTTTTTAATGAACAGTTAGTCTAATGACCTTGGTTGCTATTAATTGTGTGAAACGTTGTTGAAACTTTGTGACAGCCGAATTTGATGACCTATGCGCCCGGTCAACTGAGTTAGCCCAGCAATCCAACGGAGCGCCCATGTTTACCGTTGCTGAGAAGTCCGCTCCCCCGAAAGCAGCAGACGCCAGCAACTTGGATCTGGGAGAATCCGTTCCCAAAGACCCTCCATCTGAAGATGACTGGCAAATGCTTTGATGGGATTGTGTTGTTAGGACATGGTACTGCCACACTGGCTGTTACTCAGTGGCAGCAGTCATTTTATGTAGTTCTGGAACCGCATGGTTTGACGTTCAAGCATATTCAGTGCATTCATGATTTGGTGTTGTCATCACGGCACAATCAGTTTGTTAGCTTGAAGGAAAGGAGGTATAAAACGAAGGCCTTCTTGGGACCTTGTAATGATGTTGTATAGGATTCTTTGTACACCCGCCCTACCTTGTTAGCATTTTGTCCATTTCTTAGGGTGTTAAAACCAATCTCGGTTGGTTCCCAATAATTTGTATAGATCCATCAGTGATTTACTTCTTTTCTTCAATAAATTCGCCTTTTCTTGAACTTTCTTGTTACAGATTTCATGGGTAGCTACTACTCCCTCTCAAAATAACACCGGTGTTTCCTTTGTATTTTACTAAGGAAACACCGGTATTATTTGAGACACAGGGAGTATTAATTACGGTGTTAGGACCCATTATCGTCACTTATTCCAATTACTCAAAAACTGTTCAGAATTTGGAAAAAGAATAATGTTTCTTTGCACAGAGGAAAGGCAACTTCTTGAAGTGGAAGCAAAGTACTTTGGGTAAATACAGAGAGGTGATCACTTCCAATATTCATCTATTATATTAAGTATGTAGTGTGATGACCCTTATCATGACTCGTCACAAAATCTGTCACGTTTTAATCTTGGGGAAATATCATTCAACGTTTGCAAGGAAAACCTTGAGTGCAATGAGCATTCCTCTGATTCATCATACAAATGTTCCTCTTGCAATACACACAAGCTAGTAGGAGTAAAGCACCAACAATAGATAGATAGTATTGTCACCTATAAACCATGCACAATATCATGTTGAAAGGAATTTAATGAGCATCAAATTGGTGGATTTATATAAGAGCATCTGCATCTTACCACATTGAGTAGGTTTGGAATGCCTCTTCCCAAGGTTGGAGGGTTAGGCAAGCTCCACGTGTACCCTTGTAATGTTGTGAAATCTTCAAAACATAGCCTAGGCATGCATTTATTCAAGGCCCTAGCTTTTGTCCCTAGAGTGTAGATTCTAGATAATCAAATTGTTCCATATTCACTTTCGAGACATAGAGACACTTAGTTGTAAAGGGAGACTAATACATAGCCTTTCCTAGAGGATGGAACAAGTAAAGGTGGGGATCAACACACTTGCCTAATTGGGGCCTTCAAATGCCATGTTGCGGGCCAATTATCTAGAGGCAAGGTATAGATGCTCTATGACATTTGTACAATGACTTCTCCCAATACCTTACAAATGGTTTACTATATCTTCTTTAAACATTCATGATCTTTGTTTTGGTTTTGGTGTTATATTTTGACAATATTGAAAATGTGTTTGGATGTTTATGTAGAGAGAGAAATAACTCCAATTTAGGATTTGTATAACTTAAGAGCCTTGTTCATATTGGGTCCCACTTCTAGTTACAAATAACTAAAAGAGTAACACTAATACTACATACCTCAGTTAAAAGGGAGGCTCTATAGTTTTGAAGATCCAAAAGAAAAAGCAAGTTGAATATGTAGTAGTTGTATAATGTTAAAGATTTGATAGTGAATGTGATATGGTATAATATGTGGATTAGGTGAGTATTTGTGGGTTTGTGAGGTTGATGTATTGTTATGGTAGGTCCAAGAAGTGAGGTGGTTTGGGGTTGTTTTCAATTTTCCATTTGTTCAAAAGGATGTATTAGAGTATTTGATGTCAATGTGGTGAATGATAGCTAAAATCGCTTTACTTGAGTTTTTGGTTACATGGACCTCAAAGGCGATTGTGTCTATTGAGGATGTATGAGTGGTTCCTCAAGCTCCTACTGTAATAACTAGTACACGTAAGGGAGCTGACCTCTTTTTGACCACTTAAGTAGATACACATACTGCAAGGGAGGTTTCAATAGTGGGGAAATTTTTCCCATGAGCAGAAATAGAGTTCATAAGGTTTCCATAATTTTTCAGATTTTTTTGCCTCACAAAATAATTACTACGAATTTTTAAGCTGAAGATTTTGTTCTACCGATATTGGCCATATAGACCTTCCTCTTTTCGACCAAGGGCTGGTTGCAAAATCCAAGAAGGGCTGGGTCCAAATTTGAGAGTCTTGTAGCCAATTGTAATGCACCACGAACTACCCAGGAACTGTGCCAGCATTAATTGTTGCTAATCTGCTGTTGATTGGAATTACTCCACCCTACGTTGCCAGATGGGGTCTGTGATTAGTAAGAGGTCGACTCCCTTAGAACTAAGAGAGGTTTATGCATTTAGAGAAGCCATAAGGCCACTTGTCTTTTCATCTTGAATCATGGGCATGGGCCACCTACTATTTACAAACTCTCTTAATGCATATTATACACCAAGGGAGGGTGCAACCTTGTTGCCACTCGACCTGTATCCCTGACACTGAAAATTCGTGAGTTGAATCTGCATCCTGTAGAAACTAAGATTACGTACTTTCATTGCAACACATCAGAAAGCTTTATTTCAAGCTGAGAGGGAAAGCTGCAATTACAAAGTCTTTCAAATTTCGTAGAACGATTCAATTCTAGCAATAGTGAGTTTCAGGGTAAGCATTTCCCTCATTGGAGATTATTGCTGAACAGTAATTCCAAGCAGCACACTCATTTCTTCAACAAACTCTTCCAATATTGGAAGTTGTCAAGGACCTCCTACCAATATTTCATATTGAAAATCCATCTTCACGTTTTGTGGTCAGCGATTCATCATCACGCTTCCAACTGTGGAGGCTCATCTTCCTCTCTAAGAAAATTGAGAGGAGATGCGGGGTTTCAAAATAGCCACCATTTTTGCCCCCACTACGATTCCAATATTAAAAGCACTCAAAGCTGACCTTTCTGCCTCTTGAACTATCTTGAAACCCACTATTGATACGCTTGTAGAACTAGAACAAGACCAAGACCAAGAGTTTTTTTGGATAGTTGTCGCCCACCTCAAGGAGATCGATAATGACTTCCAACACTGAAAATTAGACTTCGTGATGCAAACTGATCTCCCTGTTATGTGATTGAAGACTCGTCTGCTCTAATTAGAGAGATAATGCAGTTTCAAAGCGTGCACCATTGCTGAACCTCCCATTTCAATGTTGGAAACTTGTTGCCTCCTAAGCCACTCCTAAACTCACTAATATCATACACTTGCAACAACAATTCCTAGTCAGGAACTCAAAATGTCTCTAACTAGAGAATGAAGAAAAGTTTCAAACCACCCAGCACTATTGGGTCCTCCCATTGCACCTTTTGCTTCCTAAACTCCTTCCAAACCCACTAATATCATACACCTGCAACACCAATTCCTAGCCATGAACTTGCAATGGGAACTCTTAAAAGGGAAGGATCTACTCAGGCTGATACAAGGATACTGTGATGCGAGGAAGCTTGCACACGAGCAAGGCGTCTCTCAAGAGCCAGAGTTTCAACAGCAACAGCGTCAACATCGGCCTGAACGCTCTGCACATCAAGCGAGGATTTCTGCAGCTCCTCCAGCTGCGCTTGCAATTCAGCAATCTCTCTCCCCGTTTTGTCCATCTCCAGCACTTTGTCCACAATATGAGCAAAGGTCTCATGAATGGTGGTCAATTGCCGATACGACTGGCGACACACGGGGTCCTTCTTGGCGTCACGGAACACAAGCTCATCAACAAGCGCGTACGTCCGACGTAACCGATCATTCGTGGCATTACTGTCCCGTTGCAGCACCCGCGTGTCCGCGATGATCTTCGCAATGTCGGTCTCCTGCTTCTGACTATTCTTCACAAGTTCCGTGATGCGATGCACGTACGAGGATCGTTTGGCTCGGGAGGAAATCTCTTTCAACTCAGATTCCAGTGTCCATGCCTGCTCTTCTCGCACACGCAGCTTCTCCGTGAATTTCTGCAATTGGTGGCGAGTCTCCTTGAGTTTCTTCGTTTTCGAAACCAAGTCTCCTTCCGTGGTAACTGTGTTTTGCTCCAACTCGGTCTTCTTCTCCTCCAATGGCCGCCTCACGGATTCCCATTCGGCTTGTAAGGAAGCCATGTGGTGCTCACCCTGCGAGACTTGCTCTTGGAGATCAGAAACGGCATCTGTTGAGGGATCCAATGCGAGACGGACTGCCTCTCGGAGAGCAGCAATTTCGGTTACCGCTTGTAGAATGTCCTCGTCTCTGGAATCGTGATCCTGCTTTAGGAGAGAGATCCGGCCATGAATGGATTGCACTTCGGTTTCCATTCTGTCCGCCTGGGATTGAAGCTCTCTCACCTGCTCCTGCAATAAGGCTTCAACGGTCTTGCCTCCATCCTTTTCGATCTCTGCGTCCTGTCACACCATCGACACGAGAATTTAGGTAAGTATACCTTCAAAAAATGACATCCTTCAAGATGCATTACTTAGAATTAGCACTGAAAAGAAAAGAAAGAAAAAAATAAATAAACAAATCGTCTCCACATCTGGAACCAAGCTCAAATAGCCAATGCAAGTTGAAGAGTTCTTTGAAGCAAGCAATAAGAGGTTAACTTAATGCTCCAAGGATGTTCACTGAAGGGTTAGCCTAGTGTCAACATTAGCTAATTGTTACAAAGAACGGTCATATTCTCCAGATTTGCGGTCTATTCTGTTACAACATCCCGTGTTCCAAATGTTACAAGATCTCAAATGCAATTGAAAACCTTTGTAAAAATGCTCACAATTGAAGGTGAGCTAGAAAGTGAGAAGGTTCGCCAACTCCGTGACTGTGCATTAGGTTTCGGACGTTTGCAACTTTGAAAATCTGTTGCTCTATGATTCACTTCCATTTGCTGATGCGTTAACCTAATTTTTTATTGCTCAAATGGTGGGATCAGGAAAAGTGGGTTGGTTACCTGATTGCCATCGAAGAGACGTAGCTGATTGGAAAACCCTGCAGACAATTGCTGCGGCAGAAACTCGCCATGGCTCGTTAGGGTTACATCGCCATCTACACTAACCCTCTCATCGTCCAAACCCTTTGACCCTGACCTAATTGTATTCTTTACATTGAGTTCCAGCAACGACGGGAGGAGCAACTGTCGCGGCTTCGCCTGCAGGGTCACAAGCGTCGGCCTCACAACAGCAACTCCGTCGACGGTTTTCTCGACAGAAGTTCGAAGGACGCAACTCTGGAACCGTGAAAGCTCTTTCAAGCCACCCTCGCCAGTGTGTGAATCCCCGTGCGCTTTCGTCAATGCGTCCACTACCATGCGCGTCGACGCACCCCCAAACGTCCGCGACTTGCGAATTCTTGAACCTTGTGAGGAAGATGTCGATGGCAACGACTTGGACAGCTTGTCCAGAAGAAAACGCAACAAATTGTGCGTATCTTTGGGGGAGGGGTACAGAAATTGGTGAAAGCTGAGGTCGGCTCGGTATCCAAGCAGTTTCACGGCGCCAGCTAAATCCGTGCAAATTCGAAACCGCTCCGCTGTGCCTGAGGGGAGACTCGTTGGAAGAACGCGGCCGGATCCGCCATTTTGACCATTGGAAAGCAAGGAATTCACCGCTTGGGAGCAGATGCTGACGAGCGAGCTGGAGCTCAGAAGCTCGTTCCCTGCTTTGGCTGCGTCTGGAACTGCAATCCCTGCTTGTTGCAACGCCACCAACACAATCTGTTGCGCATCGTCCATTTTCAATTCTGAAAAAATAACTCAATCTTTCGATCGAGCTCTAATACAACATCACGAAGCTCACTGCCATCGCCATTCAAGCTTCTCCGATCGCGCATTCTACCGACGCAATGAAGCAAAACGCTTCTGCTGAAGGACTCCGTCTTTCTGTCTTTCTAATTCATTTTCTTTTACGTCTCCTTTCCTTTTCTTTTTCATTATACCTCACCATAGGATGAATGAGTTCATCACATGGATGAAACCCTAAGATATGTGAACCAGAGTGAACCCGGCCTTTACCGCGCATATATTGTAGTCTCCTTCTCGGTGTCGAAGTCTGTCCTCCTGTTTTGTTTAGATGAAACTGATCTCCGTCGCATCGCAGAGCTCGAGTCTTTCATAGTTCTGATGTCTGTTTAGAATTCCTGCTATTTTTCAGTTTCATTTTGAGATTTGGTTGAGTGGCATAGATCCGCGAGTCGTTTGTAAGGACTTGAAGCAGAGGGTAGCGAGGCTGCCGATTCTTGTACTCATGACCAGTTTGTCCGAGAGCACGGTTGCCAAGTTATATACGTCACTTTTGAATGGATACTTCATCTGTTTGAAGTATCCATTCAGAAGTGACTTATATGAATTTGCAATCGTGTGTTGACCGGAGTATATCTTTTGGGAGGTACCGAAAGTTTTCAGAGGAAGCTTGGAGGTGAAGGTCATCATCGTCCAGAGCCAGTAGTTTATATCTAGTCGTTACAGTGTCTGTGCTTACGTTAGGCTCTAGGGCTGAGTTGACGGATCTGTGTTGTGGTCACAAGTTCAAGTAGTTTTTTTATATCGTCGTTTCTTTGCAACTTTTGCATCAATCGCTGTGTGCACTCATAGTTATCTGGATGCTCTGCAGAAACGTAAGAGTTGGCTTGTAGTTGTTTGTACGGGTGATGCAGGTAATTGTGGAGGTGTTCTTTATCAAAATCCAAATATCGACTACGCAGAAGTCCTTCGATGTTTCTTGCTCTGTTGATGTGTGGATGGGGAAACCTTGGCGAACTCTGATTGCTTGTCTTCACATATTCATGTGTGTTAGATGGATAAAATCTGTACAGATTATGATATTTCCTAATGAGTTGTTTAGCAATCGATAGTAAGCTGCCCTTGTCCTTGACTGTCAAATGTGTAAATAAATGAGAGAAGGATGCCTCGTGCAGGATCTTAATAGTGAACTTGGCACAACAACTCTACGGATTTTGTACGCATCTGAAGTATCATGTCAAATAAAAACGTGCATTGTATGTTCAGCTATGCGTAAGGTTTTCTGGGGATTTTTCACTTCTTCAGGACTTCGTAAATTTGATTTTCCCTTTCAGAATGTCCTAACTTCGCAATATTGGAGATGCAAGGTTAAGGCCCAGGTCTGTTTTGGTCAGAGCTGGAATTTAGATGGAATCTCTAGTAGATGTTGGGATTATTGAGGATACAGGAGGGTATGGAAAATGTGCAAATGCAGGCGTAGCACTAGCAACCTTCATAAAAGATTCACTTCAATTTTTTCATCATTCATACATAGCAATCAACACTGAGAAATACACCTTCCATCTGTGAAACACATGCTTCATTTGAGTAATACATGAGAAACTTTGACTTGGTTGTATACAAATATTGCACTCAATTTTTTGTGTCTAATTGACATCCACATAGAGGTTGTTGAAACAAGTGTCTACAACAGAAGATGGAAAAAAGATATGGAAAAAGCTCAGTGTTGACCACAATTGAATGTGAAGGTTTGATTTGGCACTCAGGTGTTGAAATTGAATTTCCATGTGTTCAATTTTGAAGGGTTTATGTCACTTCACTCCATTCACAAGATGATGTGGCACTTTTTTACAAAAATGAATTAATTTATGTGGAATCTGACCTTCATGTAGAGTATATTGGAAGTACTGAAAACATTGCTATACCATATTACTCACCATGTTCTTCAAAACCATCTTTTTTTTAGAAAGAGCTTTATCCACTTGTGCCATCTTTATTTTTGCTTTCTTCCTAAAACACCACCAATGTTGTTTGAAAGATACAAAAGGACACATCATTTTGCAATTGTTTCTACATAGTTGCATGTATTATATGGAGATTGGCAATTGTAGCCATGAATAAATGCATATAACTATTGCATGCAATTATATTTGCAACTAGATCAGATTGCTCCTAATCATTCTCTATCAAAAAATTAGGGACCTCCATTTCCTAGCTCACTTCCAATTCCTTTCAAATTCTGAATTATTTCTATTTTTCTCTCTCGAAAATACTTTCTAGTTGCTTGGGCTTTAATGGATTTGGGTAGGAATTTTTAATACCATATAAGTGACACTTCAACAAATTCTCACTCTATAGACAATTAGACATCTTCTAAATCAACATGTA
Organism: Straminergon stramineum; assembly: GCA_963920665.1. Classification (NCBI taxonomy): domain Eukaryota; kingdom Viridiplantae; phylum Streptophyta; class Bryopsida; order Hypnales; family Calliergonaceae; genus Straminergon; species Straminergon stramineum. The sequence continues at coordinate 35,614,182 of OY987264.1, read as the reverse complement.
CCTATTATTGAAGAGACAATTATAAAACATCTACCAAAAAACTTTGATCTTTCATAACTTTTTCATATAGTATCTAAATGTTACATTCTTTGGTGCATTGGAGCCTCCCTTCATTTTCCAAGAAAAAGAATATAAAAATTTGTTCAATTTAATAATAGTAATCATGCTCAATAGAAAAAGTAGCCCTTTTAATTGTCTCTACTATATAGCTTTGAGAAATACGTAATTTTGACATGGTTCCATTCTAAATTGGTGGCATGGAAGTTGTAGGTATTCTAAGCTAGAAATGTGATGCTTTTTCAAGTCTTGTTATAGAGGTTATAGGTTCATAGCATTGAAGAGACCTTTGCTAATGAAAGTATCAAGTATCATTCAAATAAAGTAACAACACTTAAATGAGTTCAAATAAGGTTTTGAACAAGTTTCTATTATTGAATTGTTAAAGCATTTATTAGGTTGTGTTGGTACTTGCAAGGGGATTTTGACTTCCTTTAGAATGCATTTTTGGAACTCCATATAAATAAACTAAGATGTTCCTAAAATTGACTCTAAATTCTTTTGTATGGAGGCTATACATTTTAGACAACTATCTAAATGGGACGTTTTACAAACAAATCACAATTAGGTATTGTTACCTTATTAGTTTTTTAACTTTAACAAAAATTTATGACTTTTATTCTATTTTGTCTCCCTAAATGGCAAGAAATTCTATGAATATTTTTCCAAGGTTAGAGAAATCGATTTTTGTAGGTTCCAAAATTCTTAACTAAATTGGAAGGAGAGTAGGAAGTTGGTTATTGGTTGAATATAGTGATTGCAAGAAACACCCAACGGTTTGGTTGTATGTTGCACAAGGGGGGGGGGGGGGGGGTAGTGAGTGGTTGGAGTAGCAATATACATGCAAACAAATGACAGAGTATTTTAAAAACATGGGGGCTAAAAATTATAAATGGATATAGAGTAATATAGGGTATCGAAAATGGCATTGGACGTCTTTAAAGTACTATAGGGTATGGAATAATAGGTCCCATTAGAAAATTACATAATGATAGCATGTGAAAAATAATATAAAAAAATAATTCATACCCCACTATAAAATAGTGGTTGTTCGCACCTATATCCTTATTTTTTAACATATTGACCCCCCCCATGGTATTGTAGAATTGAATACCATGACTTTTGAATTATGAACCCAATGCCAAAAACAAAACAAATTGTTTTTTACTAGATGTCTTGATTGTAATGGTATATTGGTATCCCTTTCTTCAAATTTTTTTAAAAATAATTTAATATTTAAAGGTCAATTTTGTTAATTTGTCACACTTTCGAGTTCAAGGATTTTTTATACTATTGTGTGGTTGAAATTAACGATTTTTAACTAAAAATTCTTTGATATATTCCTATAATAGGCAGACATGTTCTTACCAAGGGGCATCTAAAAACACATTATTTTATGTCCTCCACATTCATACAAATAGGCCTCCCTTACATGCACACTTATAAACATGAGAGATGGTTTTGACCTCATTTTTTCAACCATTTTTTCTTCCAATTCTTCCCATTAACAATGAACTAACAAGTGGTTCTCCCCAAACATTCAGTTACAATATACCTGTAGATTGTTTGAATGGCTCTAAATCTAGAATGAAACTCTTCTTAACCACTAATGATCCAAGGAGGGGGGGGGGTACTTTCAAAATAGACCAAAACTACCAAGAACTTGATCAATTTGTTTGCTCATTTTTTTTCTTGAGACCAGATAGAATGTAACCATAGGATCTTGTACTGAATTAGCATTGAAAGTGAGAACCTCAAAAAAATTTAGATGATTTGACCTCAAAATTTTGTCTTTGGTACTTCACTATACCTTGTAATCATATATACATGGGTTGATACTTCTTATTATGGGGTCTCTTTAGCTATTATTTCACAATAGATAAGTCTATATTTTTTCTACTTCTACTTTTTGTCCATTTTCCTACACTCTACAATAGTTAAAACTAAAATTTGAGGCATTTAAACATGAACTTGTTGAAATTCAATAATTTATATCCCATTTTAGGGTTGATCAATACAATATGTACAGTCTAGCTATTGTTGAATACAAACCATATAAACAACACATATACAAACATCATATATAAAATAATTTATGCAAACGAATCATACATATATAATAGGATAAAAAACCATGGAAATTGAAAAATTCACAAGTAATATTATATTGGCTATTGTAAGTATGACCTATGCATTTACAACTACTTAAGTTTAAGGGCCCAAAATCTTACAAAACATGCTAGCAAGTAGACTCACATTAGATGAAATTTGGCCATTTTGAAGACTGCAAGTTCCCCACAGTGGGGAACTCGGTGAACTGCGCCACTTGAGCGTGCTGATGTGGTCGGGAGGCGGCCATGTGAGATTTTAGTTTTTTTGAAAAAAAAGTTTGTTCAACTTCTTTTGCAATTTCAGGGGGAAAAAATTTTAAATATAAAGAAATAAAAATTTAGTCTTTACGACGGCTAACAGTAGTCAGCCATTCCCTCACTGCTACGGGAACAATGTAGGGGACAGGCCTGAAACGGCCCTCCAAAGCTACTGAAAAACATCTAATGTTCCAAAGTTTAAGGTACAAGATATTGTACAACAATAGCTCCTACTTGAAAAAAAAAACTTCACTATACACATATACAATCCAAAATTAGATGTTGTTTATTATTTTGTCTACTTGCAAATGAAAAATGAAAGTTCCTCATGCATGTTCTTCCCCTCCCTTTTAGACTACTCTTTGTGAAGGATTTACAAATTATATACTATGGATCATTACAATGTACAATATAGCAATTGTAATATAGTGTGCTTCAAAGAAGTGACACTATAATAACTAGAATATTTTTTAAATTGTAAGCTCCAACATTTTGAATGTATCCTATAGTAGGTGTCAAGTTGTTTCTAAAGTAACCACTAGTGAAGTACCCATGAGTTTAGTAGATATTTTAAGCTTGCAATTTTATTTAAGTCAATGAAAAAATAGGGCAATGCTAACTTTGAAGGATCTGAGTGAAAGTACTTTGAAATGGTGACCTTTTCGTGCTCAATGAAAGACAAGAGAGTTGAGAATGCTCATATAAAATTTCACAACAATTGGGTCATTTTGCAATTTGGGGTGGAGCTTACAATGCACGGTGATCATTGAAACAAGAGTAGTTTCTGTAAAAAAAACAAGAATGGACACACTTGCCTTCTCCTTGAGCTCCTTGAATTTCCCATATCTAAAGTAGACAACAATCGCATAGGTCTGTTGACTTTTCAGTCCATGCCCAAACTGAACCAAAGAACATGAGTGGCCGTAAACTACACTACACCACTCAACTTTTTAAAAATTCCACGAGGCAGAGTTTAACTCAAAAAATGATGAAACTACCCCCATTAGATTTGTGACACAGTCTATTTTCTTGAAATTACTTTTATTGAAGAAAAAACACTCAAAATTTGAAAACAGGCAGCTCCAAAAGAGGGGCAGCTAGCGACCAGAAAATGGTCACTTGGGTCATTCCGTGATAAATCTGAGTTCATGGTGAAACCCAATGCCAGTCAACAGCAATGGCAGGAAAAAAAAAAGATTCCCTACTGCCAATCTTTTTCGTACCTCCCACTCATGTTATCATATCTTGTACGTCGAGTCACGTCGCAGACTCTTTCATAAGTTGATTTTTTCCTTCAATCTAGACTTTGTATGCCGCATTGCCGATCCTCATGAATCATACCTTAACCCCTCAAGGCCCAAGGAGCCTGTTTGGGGCCCAAGGAGTCAAAGTTATAACTTCATTTCCCTACATTCTAAGAAGTATATTTAAGTTAAGTGAATTTCATATTATGATGTTAGTTCATATTGAGCAAGGAAGCTCAAAAGTACAATTGACATCATGTAACAAGCTTGGTGTACAATGCATACTGTCAATCAAAGTTCAAAACTTGTGAAAAAGTACAAAAAATGCTTGGGCCTTGAGAGGGTAAGATAAAACTCATCCTCAAATTCAGATGGCTGGAGTCTGGACCAGGGTTGTTTTTGTTTTGTTTTTCATTTTTTATGATCAAAGTGCCAAAGTGGCAATATAAAAGTGTTATAGTGGTGCTCCAAATTTTAACATTCATCCACATATTGAATAGAAAATATCATATTAGTACATGTTACATGTCTACAATTATCTTTTCATCCATAAACTAGCGATTTCATCTAAGATTTTTTTCTAATTCAAAGTTTTTTGGTGAAAAACTTCACAATATCTTGTCATTTTTTAGCCAAATTATTTTTTCTGGGGCAATTTGATACTAGAAAGTAAAAAAAAAGCCCTGGTCTGGACCTGTCCTCTAGTAAGGTAGGAGGCTCTTGAAGTGTCCAGGTTCTAATTGCAAATCCTATCTAGGAATGAATGACATGTTGTTTGAAATATCTATTACTGTCAAAGATGAGTTACGTAGGCTTAAATGGACACTTCAAGAGCCTCTTACCTTACTCCATCATCTGTCTTTAAGTTTGCGTTATGACCAGTTCCAATAGTTCGACCATGCTAGCTTTTTATGAATGATTCTGTCCATCCATATACTTTCACTTGCCTGGCTGTTAGTAAGTTATATGATTCTGACCCCCACCACCACAAAGAGGACGGACAGTTGGGTGGGTCATTGCATTGTCGTGGAATTTGAAGACCCCACGAAGTTTGATGCTCCATTGATATCAAGCTCGCGTTCGGTTCAAGGCGAAAAATATTCGGGGTTCATGTTCCAATGTCCTGCCCTGGCATCTTTATTTTCAACTCCTCAGGTGACAAAGGATCGGTGATTTTTTTTATAATCATTTTGGAAGAAGAGGCAAGGTACGGAATTTCCTCTATACTCATGTGATATTGGAGGACATGAATATCATGACTAGGTGATTGGCTATTGGTCTTACAAAACAACAATAATCTAGCTATTTTGACGGAGGAAATATTTTTTAAAGGTTGAGGTGGTTGTTGTTGTTGTTGTTGTTCTTTAGCCATAGTAAAAATCATAATTCATGCATTGGGAAACTTTCCTAATGTATTTACTATTGCTAAAAATCATGTATAATAAACCCTTACTTTTGTTATGGTAAAACTACACCCTACTTATTAGGGGACCTTATACAGTCTTGTTTTTGCCCTTGATATTTTTTCCCAAATTTTTCAAAGTTTGCACCCACATATAAATTTCTGAAAATAATCCTTTTTCTAGAATAAAGGCATTAATTATACCATCCCTACTATAAGCATGAGAAATAATTTTTAACAAATAGACCTATACACATTGGCTATCTTTTACTTAGAGATGCTATAGGCACTATTTTCCCAGTACATCCACCATATGTGGTGGCTTATGTAACGGTACTGGAGTTCTCAATAAGCCTTCCAAGTGGGATGTACCTCCCACCCACCCTCTACTTTGGGTGATTCATTTAAGTGGCTAATACCTACCACCTTGGGGTTAATAATTAAGTGGGAATCACTCATTATGACCACCTCTATTGGGTTTTTTCCCCCCCAATTTCAAATTAGTAAGCTTATAGTTGCTACTTTGTTATTTTTCCTTCCTCTTTCAGTGTGACGATTGCATTTTGGGGTTGTGGTGCAAGCTTCTGTGTATCTCTTGAACTTCAAGCAATTACACTCTATGGGAATGGCAAAGGTCATTGGGTTACATGTTTGATGTTGAGGATTTGCTTTACATATACATTTCTTTGCTTGCCGTTTTGTAATTCTTTGTGCTTCCTTTTGGTTTTACAGATCTGTGACATAGATAGCAATTGGCTACATCTTAAGACACCTGTTACATCCCCACTAACATAACATTGGGTTGTTTTGTGTATTGGGACAGGTACAGGTGAGGCTGTGCCTTCAGATCCTAAATTCCAAATTTTGGATTTCAAGAAAGAAGACATTTTGCAAGCACTGGACTTTTAATCTTTTCATTGTGCTTTTATAGATACATGTATTTGGCAAACTTTTGGAAGATTACATAATAGTGTCTTACCTTGAGACTATTATTTGTACAACTTATGAAATGCTAACTCTCGTTTATTCTATGCACAACTTGTGAGTTGACATGGCATATTCTATGTAAGCTTTTGGAAAGATTTGATTAGATTCTTGTCTGGTTAAATTTTGGTGGTAAAAAGTTGAGGCCCTGTTTTGGGATGTTCAGTCTTAGTCCCTTCTTCAAAAGTAGACAATGTTTTTTGGTTGTAGTCAATTGGCAAAAAATCTGTGCATAAAAAACCACTACAAAGTATGCAACTTTAGAATCAACCCAACCTTCAATTGATCACATGCTTGAAATGTCCCTCATTATTCATTATCATCTTCTAAATTTCTTGTGTCGCCTTTTTGTAATTTTTATGTGCTAACTAAGAGGGGTAGAATTTGAATCCACTATTCAGAAAAGCAACAACAATTATCTAATTCTTAACTAGATGGATTTCATGTGGAATTGGGGCCGGTTAAGCCCACCAATCAACAATGGAATAGGGACTCCAAAAAACCAGACTACCCATTTCATCGTTGATCAATGGGCTTCACGGGTCTCAACTCCATATGGAAGCCAACCCTAAGTGGTTGATTGACATTGTGTAAGAATGTAATGGTGTAGAAATTGTGTTGGAGTTGCATAAGATTGAGTTTCAAAGTGGGATGTTTGTATGGGATACACAAAGGGTTGTCTTAAATTTTTGGTACTCCATTGTATAGTAGGGTCCAATAAACTTGGATCCCATTGAAATTAAGAGAACTTGGGGAGATCCCTAGCTTGTGTGCTCAAAAATGAATGGAATTTTGAATTGCAAATTTTGCTGGAATCACACTAAAGTCTACTTTATCATCATTACAAAATGAACACATTTTATTGAAAATCAACAAAGAGTTTGATGTTTTGTATACACTATCTACCATCAAGTGTTGCCACCATTTGTGAAAATTACAATTTGTATTTAATGGTACATATTAGAAATGAGCCTTCACAATCACTTTAGAGATACTTGATTCCATACTACTTGCATGATTTTTTGCTTGTTCTTCACTCCAATGCAAAACATCTTTGACTAAAGTAGTATGCTCTTGGGGAGATTATTCTTGAGTTTTTAGAAAACTATGTGAGTTAAAAGATAGGGTCCATTTCATCCAAGGGAAAAAATTTATATAATATGTAGAGCTATTGTAGGATCCATGAAATTCCACATACTCTAAAATATGTAAATTAGGCTACAGAAAACCTCATGTAATAGGAATTTTTATTAATATGTTAGCCTTAACAAATAGGGACTATGCAAGATTTTTTCATAGTACTATGAGTATAGATAAGGACAAATAATTTCATGTGGATGATTAAATGGACACAATCAAGAAAATCTACAATGAACGGTGGTCGTCTAAAATTGTGCCACAACACTAATAGTGTATATATCAAATAAATTAAGTGTAAATGTAAAAAATGGACTACAAATGGCAGAAATTGTCACATTGCATGAATAGGGAGGTTTACCTTAGTGGACTCAATGACCTAAAAATTATACAATACAAGGATAGAGTTTATTTTCCATTTAATTTCTATCTCTAAATCTATATGTGTTTAATACACTCATATTGAATGGGATGTTCACAAAATAGCTTCAATGGAGATTCTAAAGTGTTCAATGAAAAAATTGTTATTAAAAACCATGCCACCTCTTGGTCAATGGCACTTGAATTGAATTGATTGTTGTTGGTTTCATGGTGTATACCCTATATATCCATGTAGTAGAGGGAAATAAAAATTTGTAAAGAAGGACGACAACCAAAAAATTGGGATACTTGAATTTAGTATATAAGATAGCTCCACTTAAAAAACTAAATAAATGAATTAACCAAAAAAATAGGGTATTGGAAATACACCCTCGTAGCTTTTTATATAAAAATGAGGTCATCTTAAATGCAATGATGAGGGAAAATAGCCCCACCTCAAATACCCTCTTAACTCATGAGTATTTACCTTAAATTACAAGGGGTGATCTTCCTAAGAGTATGCTTTTAAAGTGACCATTTAAGCCTATCCAACTCAAGGAATACAATAGATATCAAGGAACATGAGTATAATAGATATTTCAAGGAACATGACAATTAGTCCTAAATAGGGGATGCATTTAGAACATGGTTGCTTTAAGAACAAACTACCTTATCTTCCAAAGGCTCGTTCTCTATGAATGGTAGATAGTGTATGAAAGAAATCCAAATAATTGTATGATTTTAAATTATCCATTTTTCACTTGTTATGAAGTTAAAGTGCACAACATTGCAATTCCAACACAATTATTTTGAGCATGCTAGAGCTTCCTGAAGTTACTGAACTTTCTAGTGAAGAATTGAATGAAAAATTCATAAGTTTATTGCACCCTACTGTGCATTATCCTTTGGTGGTATCCTTTCCAGTTGATGAAAGTTGCAAAATTTAAGCTAAACTCGCTACAAAAATAAGGTAAATCAACACATGATAGGCCAACTCTCTAATACAAACACCTACAAAACTACCCATTGTAGTCTTCCATCAATTCATGGCAGACTTTATCTAGTAAATGAAATTAGAACTTCATTAGGTAGGTTCATGGCCAAAAAAAGTACTGAGGGTGATGGTGATGGAGTTATTAGTGACTGCTCTAGGAACATCCACCTTTCCAGTGTATATTCATTACAAGAACTAAATTTTTTATTCCTTTATGTCTTGCCCATTTTAGGAAATATTGTTACTGCTTTAGGAGGTTTGATGACCATAATGGGTACACTTTTTGATGGTTTTGGAGTATTCTATAGATTGTTTTGGGCTAACTAGGTAGCACACTTCAAAAATTCAGAGAAAATTCATACTCTGTCAAAGAAAAATTCAGTTGCTCTCTCCATTTCTCATGTTTGTCTTTATATGGTAAAAAATTTCAAAATGATCAAAAATGTGAACAATGCAAACCAATCATTTTGCCTGTCATAGGCTGGTTTACCTTAGAGCCATGGCCTGATCCATTCCAAATCTGGTTACAGACACAGGACGTTAAATCCTCCATTCAAAGTGGGCCCCGTAAGGTAATTTTGAGGGCTATCTGGGGTAAAAGTAAAAAATACCTCTCCTAGCTAATTTGAGGTCTCTGATTGCGAAAAAAATTATGTGCAAAAAATAAAAAATTCCTTCGTTTTCCCCAAGGTAAATCTGCCCCTGCAGGGCCCAGTTCAAATTGAGGATTTAATGTCCTCCGTTACAGACTGCTTCCAGAGGAACCGGCCTCTCAGTCTGTCACAATACAATAATTCTCACACACTGGTGGCACGGTATAACTCACAGTATATTATGTTTTTAAATCTCTATTCTAAGTTAATATTCTAAGTTTAAAGCTGATTCCTTATGTACACATTTCAGTTACTTAAGTTAAGCAGCACACTGCCTCAGTCTATTTTGGGGAAGGATCATAATTTTGTGGCAGCCAGTGCTTTTGCAAGTAACACTAATTATGTCCCTCACTAAATAGGATGGTTTTTTGTTTTGTTTTTTTGACACAAATGAAACGAAATTTCATTGCAAAGAAGGAATGATACAAGCCACATCAGGAACTTCAAGGCATGAGAACATGGTGCCACAATGGTGCATTGAAATGCAATTAAGTTAATTTGGTGCCAACCTCCATACCAACCTAGTATGGATAAAATGATGCCAGAATGACCTGTATGCGGCCTTTGGTGTCAAAATGACACCAAAATAATCTGGCCCAACTTTTCTGATGCAGCCAGCCACAAGTGGCCTCATCAGGAACTTCAAGGCATGTGAACATGGTGCCACAATGGCCCATTGAAGTGCAATTATGTTAATTTGGTGCCAACTGCCAACCTCCATACCAACCTAGTATAGATAAAATGACACTAAAATAACCTGTATGCTGCCTTTGGTGTGAAAATGGCATCAAAACAATCTGGCCCAACTTTTCTGATGCTGGCCAGGGAAATAGGATGGTTTTCACTGTTTGTAGTTAATGACTTAGTGTGACAGTACTTTACAAAAGTCAATCTTTTTATAACATATTTAACCACCCTGTGTGAGGTCAGATTAGGCATAAATTAAGTCATTTTAGAAAAAAGGAAAAATACCCTGGCATGTGCTATCTTGTGATTGGTTCGAGGTGAGTAGACCCTTGAGAATCTTAAATTGTGGAAATTCAATCTCCGCACCTAGGTGTATAATAAGTGTATAGTAGTCTTCATGTTAATTTTTGTTTTCATTTCTATTTTTTTCCTATTGTAGTGACACTAATCTTGAAGCAACACTACAATTTGTGCTCTCACTAATAGGATGAATCAAATTCTTTTCAAAAATAAAATGTTATTGTGATATTTGGTTGAAATTTATTAATAAAAGGCAATATTATGGATGAATTTATAGATGTAGGTGACTCTATCCATTTTTTTCCCTTCCTTATATACATTCTAAGGTGGAACATTGCTCTTCCAACAAGAGAAATAAAATTTTGTTGTTCAAATGTATATTCAAAGATAACTTCAACTTTAACCCCTTAATGCCAAGTGCTATATATCTAAGGTAAACTACCCCATTCCAAACCAAATAGAAGCAAGCCCATTGTGGGTTAAATTATGTTGGTGGTGTACATTTAAGTTTTGAAATGTACACCACTAACATAATTTAACCCACAATGGGCTTGTTGCCATTTAGTCTAGAATGGGGTAGTTTACCTTATAGCATTCAAAGTCAATTTTCATCCAATTAGAAACTTCTAGGAAGATGGTGATAAACCTTATTGGATGCACATCAAAGTATACTATTATAAATGTCGATGGTTTCTTGGAGATGTCTAATATGCATTATTAAATCCTAATATGATTGAATACAAATAATAAAGAATTTGGTGTTCATATGATGCATCTTGATAATCTCATAAATTTATTCTATAAATGTTATATATATATATATATATAAAGAGCCTAAATTTAAATTCCTTTGATTCCAAATTGTTTTAATAAATAAATAATTAAAACATTGTTCTTCTTGGAAATATGGAAGTGCATATATTGATTCCTACCATGGAAAATAGAAGCACACTTGGTGTTATAATGAAATGCCAAATTTGATGTGCATCCAACAATATACTTTGCAACAAATTTTGAGTTTTGAAAGCAATATGGTTAGATGATGTGTGCATTCCCAATGATCTCTTCATGTAAACAAGTGTATAGAGATCAAAGAATTTTTTTCAAATGAGGCTAATTTCAATGTGAAAATAGATATTCTAAACTTTCTAATGATACATTGCAAGCAAGATACAATTATTTCTTAAATTTTTGTTGAATTTCAAAGTAAGAAAATGCAATCTATATATGGTGTGAGATGATTGTACACTATATGCACCTCTAGTACTAACTAATTTACTTGTTTTAAAATCATATTGCAAATTTTATCAGTTAAACATTCGTTTTATGATCTTCAAAAAACAAAACATCCGAATTACATTTAAATACATTGTGGTATATCAATGTATTATTTGATTAGGACTAGTGCATATCATGATATTAGAAGATCTTCCACAATATAGATTGCAACAATTCTTGTACCATTTAATGCCTTATGAAATTTCTAGTATGTATTTGATTTCAGGTCCAATATGTAATATATACCTACATTGACAAACAAAACTGAGTACAAATTTGAAACATTTTCATTTAAACATCCATAACATAAGCATCAATGGACAAAGTCCAAAAATGTATACACAAAACTTGTAGTGTGTGACATACTACACATTACCATAGAAGTTTGAAGAAAAAATTAGTTGTGATTTAAAAGAAAATTAATTTCAAAGTTAGCCATGTCTAAAACTCGGTTTTGTTTACCATTTTTGGAATTACCTTATCTTTTGTCAATTTTTTCTTATGACTCTAAAAAAACTCTTTGTGCATTGGCATGTTGGTATACATCATTTCAAATTGTTGTACACAAAGATTGAAGGAAATTTACATTTATAGAATTCAAAATATCAACAATTTGATAAACATGCAAATGATGTTGGTTCTCACAATATTTGAATTTTTTTTTGAATTGAAAGCATGGGATTGCATTAGCCTTTGTAGAGAGAGTATAGGTTGTAACATGGACCATGGTTATATCTTATTGCCCTTGCATTTGAAATATTTGTTGAAAAGGGCAATGTGTTCAATTTATGTTTAATAGCCATATAATGCATTTTTAGATTCAATATTTTTTGTCAAAAAACTAGAGTTTATGATGCATATAATTGACCAAATTTCTTTTTAAAAATCAATGATTATTGCCGATATCATCAAAAAAATAGGAAATTTAAGGAAGGCTAGTGTAATTTTTGGCAATTTCCTATTTTTTTGATGATATCGGCAATAATCATTGATTTAAAAAAAATTTAGTCAATTATATGCATCATAAACTCTAGTTTTTTGACAAAAAATATTGAATCTAAAAATGCATTATATGGCTATAAAACATAAATTGAACACATTGCCCTTTTCAACAAATATTTCAAATGCAAGGGCAATAAGATATAACCATGGTCCATGTTACAACCTACACTCTCTCTACAAAGGTTAATGCAATCCCATGCTTTCAATTCAAAAAAAAATTCAAATATTGTGAGAACCAACATCATTTGCATGTTTATCAAATTGTTGATATTTTGAATTCTATAAATGTAAATTTCCTTCAATCTTTGTGTACAACAATTTGAAATGATGTATACCAACATGCCAATGCACAAAGAGTTTTTTTAGAGTCATAAGAAAAAATTGACAAAAGATAAGGTAATTCCAAAAATGGTAAACAAAACCGAGTTTTAGACATGGCTAACTTTGAAATTAATTTTCTTTTAAATCACAACTAATTTTTTCTTCAAACTTCTATGGTAATGTGTAGTATGTCACACACTACAAGTTTTGTGTATACATTTTTGGACTTTGTCCATTGATGCTTATGTTATGGGTGTTTGAATGAAAATGTTTCAAATTTGTACTCAATTTTGTTTGTCATCATATGAAAGTTCTTCAAATTTCCTTCCTAGTTGTTTAAAATACACTTCCTAATTCCTTAAATTGAAAGCATGCAAGCCTCTAAAGTTGTTTGGTAAGGATATTACAAAGGAGTTGTGCTTCTAATGATATAAAAATATGCCTCTTAATTTCAAAATAGAAGAACAAACTAAGCCTCTAAAGCTGATTGCAAAGATTTTGAGTTGTTCATTTGAAGGGAACTTTATTTCGGGAACTCAAGGGGATCATGATGGGAACAAAGAAGGGACATTATAGGACTTGGCTTGTATTCAATAATGCTCGATGTCTTAGGCTCTTGGAAATTTGTAATAGCCCTTTAAGATCTATATAAATTAGAGGATTTAATAATTTAAATTTTTTAGGAGGGAGGCTTGTGAAGGATCCATGAATTTGTCAAATGGGATTCTTGATTATTGTAAGTATGTAGAGGAAAACATGCTAAACAAATAAGTCTAGTATATTGTCAATTCTTAGGACATCCTCATGTTGTTAGAATGTGGATTTGGATGTATTCCAAGTTTTCACTACCTATGAAAATTGGTGGAGATATGCCTAATATAATTTTGATTATGTTAGATATTTACACTAAAAATTCATAGTGCAAAATTTTTCCACAATCCATAGTAGCAAAGTCAATCATCTAAAATCATTGAATAAGGCTCAAAAAAAAAATTCTTTGACTTCAAATATTTTGTAATCTATACAATTGAACTTCACAAAAATTTACCACACATTTTCATACAAGTGTAGTAAAAATCCTATAATTAGATCCCCACTAATAAACCATCATTTTGTTTTCTTTCACAATGCAAAAATAACAATTTTGAGTGATTTTGTATGCCCCTTAAATGCCTTGGTTCTCCACTTGTTGTTTTGAATTATTTCTGCCACCCATCCCAAATGCCTTAATTCTCATTTTCTTTGCTAAATGCAGAATTGGCAATTTTGAGTATATTTTTTTTTCATATTTTTTTTAAACAAAGCAACAAGATACACAGCAGCCAAGCCCACAGGCTGGACAAAAGGGGATTTTGAGTGATTTCAATATATAAAAACACATATAAAGGTCTTGGTTCTTTAGGGATGAATGGGTGGTTTCAAATCTTTCAGCCAATGTTCGAGGAGAACCACCGATTAGTGAACCCATTACTTCATTGTTAGCTAGTGGAAATGGGAACAAAATTGGTTGCAATTTTAAAACACCAGGAGAAAACCACTGGAAAAATCTATCAAATTTCTTTTCTGAGTAAGAAATAGAAAAAATAACCGACCTTGGTACTTGAAAAACTGGTTCAATATTGAAATTGAAGGAAAACAGCTGGTAAATACTCAAAAAAATATCCCAAATGCTGCTTTTCAACCTTAGTTTTCTCCTTCCACTCAGGAATTCAGGAGAGCCCGAAGAAAGGTCCCACGCACTTTGACACTAATTGACTGACCAGATTCTTGCAGACCCAGATAGATGCCCACGGAAGCCAGTTCCGCCCTCCGAAGCTTGAAACGGAAGTTGGAAGCAAACCAGCGTACAATTCCAATTCCAATTTCAACAGTATTTTACTAACTTGTAGTTTACGGATATTGTCTGATTGCAAGCACGTAAGGTGATGGCGTGTCATGGCATGACCTTTTCGAATCCAGTCCTTCAGTTCTCCCATATCATCAACAGCCTGTAACTTATCATCTCAAATGTGCCTCGGAGAATACATACAGACAGAAAGTTAGTCACGAAGAATCTACAGTACTGTAGAAGGAAGTTCAAGACACTTTTTCACTCTATAATTTAGGAACAAAATTTCCGAGGAACTCAACCAGCTCATCTATAAAAGGAAACACGTGGCGTAAAGCGAAAGCAGCCACCTCTGCCTTCAAAACAGACAGATTGCTATTTTAAAACTTTCAACAACTTGTGGACAATCATCTTACCACATGTCCCTGATAAAATGACAGCTGACTGAAGGCCGCAAGTGACCTTCCAAGTTCAAACTGGGTAAGAGTTCAACCTTCTCGATCGATTGATTAGTTGTCTGCAGATCTCACACCCATTAGTGAGTTGAAAATTAATAATTAAACATACTTAAGAGTGGTAATTGGTCAACAGTAACTTCTAATTAGGGCCAAGTTGTGAAATGAAGGCATCTCGGAAGATGATCTCAAGACTGCCATCAATCGTCCGTTAGCCGTGTTCTCGTGTTCACTCCATCTGGGTACAAGTTATGACAAGTTCGCAGACACATATCTGCAAGCATGAAACTTATGATACTGCTCACAAACACTAGGACTTCAAAACCCAATGTCTAGAAATCATGTCCTGTTCCAATCAGGTTGGCAGGAATCAGTCACTCATTCCAGTGGACATGATTCACCCCCTGGACATGATTTCCATCAATGGAACTTATGGTATACGCAACACCAATTCTCCGTGTCTGACTACCTTACTGTCATTTCTTGACACAAAGCCAGAAACGAGACCGCCAGGTATACAGGTTCATATCGACATTCACCATCAGATATCTACAGCACATGAAATAGAAGATATACATTTCAACAAACTCTCAAAACAAGCATTCACAGCAGCAAGGACGAAATAAGCTGGCATACATACGAACACCACAAATCTGACATTCCAAAAGCTGAAAACACATATCATATCTCAAGAGAAAACCAGACAACAAGAGATGGAGATGAAAATCCTCAATAAAAGAGAGACGTGAAGGACTTCAGAGACAATGTCAGGAAATCATGTCCCATTTCAGTCAGCTTGGGAGGAATTGGTCACTACTTCCAGTGGACATGATATCCATTAAACTCACCACCGTTTCTCCACGTCTAACTACCCTATTTGCCATTTCTTGACATAAAACCCGCAACTAAACCACCAGAATTCCAGATTCGTGTTGACATTTACCATCACAAACCTACGCCACACATGGAATAGAAGACATACATTCCTGCAACCTCTCCAAAGGGAGATAACAAAGCTGCAAGCTTACAAACACAGTAATCCAAAATTTCAAAACGAGAAGAACACATACGTACACAAGAGAACACAACAGAGAGAACAAGTGATGGTGATGAATATCCTCAATAAAAGAGAGAATTATCAATTGATTTGCATATGGATTTGTCTACCCTACCTACATCTGTACACATGGACTAAACTCGCATGCCTCTGCAGCAGAGAGGACGAGGAATACAGAGACCGCCAACCCCGCTTCTCTCCCCGCCTGCCTCGCATCCGCCGTGCCCCTGACGTTGTAAATCTAACCTCTCAAAAAAAGAAGGAAGTTAAGAGCTACTTCAGAAAGATGATTGATGGTGTCTGTGACCATGAACACATCGTGTTTCTTTCAGAACTTGACCACCTTCTCCGCCACCACAAGAGGATTCGCTTTTGCAATGGCCTCCTGCCCGGCCGCCTTGTAATCGTACGAGCAGCTGTGCTTATCGCTGTATCGGTGCAACGCACAGTACAGATTCCCGCATCGGCACTTGAATCCCGTCAGACCCACGCGCTTCCTACAAGATCCACACCGGTTGGGCGGAGGAAGACGGGAAGGTTGAGGGGCAGAGTGAAGGTTCAGGGGAGTGGAAGAGGAAGGAGTCGAAGAAGAAGGGGCGGGAAGGTGGACAGCGGGAGAGATGGGATCTTGATAGTGATGGCTGGAAGGCTGAGGAGGCGGGATCAACATCGTCGCGCCTTCTGCGGTTTGAAGAACCGGCTCCTCGGCGAGAGGAGTGGCGATGGCGACAGCGGAAGTCGCTTGAGTGGCCACGGCCGTCATCTTCGCTTGCATCACGGTCTCACGGTAACACTTGGAGCAAAGGCCCATGGTGGCTTGGCTGCCGAAGAAGCCACACACGTTCTTGCACATCACCGGGCCCTCGGGAGTCTGGGAGGTTGTTTCCTGGGTCACACGCTCAGTGGCCATCTTGAAGAGGAACCAACACAACAACCACACTAAGCGTCACGAAAGGAGCGCAGAGGCTCCACCAAACGCTGTTACAAGAGACAACAACCCGCCACGCACAAAACTCTCAAACCTCACAAGCTCACAAAAGCTCGTCAAGCTCCCGATCTGAAACAGAACTGCTTGTGCTCTCAGCAACGAAGGACGTCGCTTAAATAACAAGCCCAACAATACCCAACCACCGATACGTACGCAAGAGAAACCACACCCCGAGATGAGAGAAGTCTAAAACCGAAGAATGGTCCGCTCCGGCGTCGAGGAGAGCTTAAAACCAGGGCGGCAGGAGGGACACGACGACTGTAAGGGCCGGCAGGCAGGGGACGCGGTGTGAGGGTGGAAGAAGACCCAGGAAGGCCACGGAAGGAAGGCGAATGGTGAAAGCTCCAACGTAAGCCCAAGTTGGCCACCCCACTACGACCCAACTGGCTGAGGCGCTGAGCTGTGGTCGGCGCAAGCGACGAGGCAGGAGAGCGGCAACGGAAGGGCAGGCAAAGGTTAAGGCAAGGGCAGCGACGGGGACGACGACCAAGGCCGGACACGACACTCGGAGTCGCAATTGCTGAGTCTGATGCTGGCTGGCTGGCTTGCTGGCTGGCCAAGCGCACTTGTTGGGTGGAGTGACTGCTGGGTCCGTCAAGCCCCAGCGAAGCTTCTGCGGCCCCTCCGACCCGGCCCTTTCTACTCACCGGCTGCTGCTGCACAGCTGCAGCAGCAGCTCCTCCCAGTTGCACGAACTTTTACCTTACTGCCAGAGCCGACGCTTGGCTCCAGCGACGGACGGGCCGCCTTCCACTCATCAGTTCAGTTCGTTTCAGTCGTCCACTCGTCCATCCAGACCCAATTGTTCCAGCGAGCCGGCGTAATCTTCTGACTCCGATGCCGCACTAAGCGCCTCCCACGACAAGCGACGGAAGCGCTGCCCAGTCGCAGACAAAAGCCGGCCACGCTCGTCGCGGCCGCTTCACGTTCTCAAATGTGCTTCTGGCATTGATTCCTCTCCAGCTATCTATAGATTCCCAGAATGTCCCATCTCCAATGGAAGCTCCTTCAGTAGATTTCAATTCTATTCTTTCGGGGTTGATTTCAGGATTCTCCTTGCTTTTCGAGGCGTTCTAGCATGTTGCTCTCGCACTGATTCCTCTCGAATTATTGTCTTTGGTAGATTCTGAGCATATCTTGGATATCTGAAATTTGGCCTGACCGGTTCAGTGTGACTTCTATCCCACACAAGCGCATTCTCTTGGGTTGGATTTGAAGAAAAGTAGCAGCACCCATAACCGTGAATTTAACCCCTAAACAACGCGGCGAACATTTTTTGTCCGATGAACGTGAAGGAATTCTCCTTTGTAGGGCAGAATTGCAACTATTCATCCTCCGAATTAGGGGTGGAAAAGGGAGATCTTCTATAGTAGTTTGACTCCCAATGAGTATTTTTGGTTTTTTGAAAGTGGATGATGTCACACAGTTCCAAAATGCATGATTTCCACGGTCACCAACCCGATGTTCAAGGGTTAAGGGATTTGAACATGATTTCTATTAATAGACATCCAACAAATGATCAAACCCTATTAGCAAGAGAAAGATAAATCCTTTATATAATTTGGGCACTATGAGAATAAGTGATGAATTTTTAAAGGGCCGACTACAAATGAACCTAAACCCAACACCAAGGTGTGATATCAAAATGTAGTACATCCTTGTAATCACATCTATTCACTTTGAAAGAGTTTCCCAAGGTTTTAGAGGTGACAATCATAGATAAACACAAGGTTATGGGTGCTAAACACAAGGTTATGAATGCTACTATCTTACGTTGATTTTAGGTTTGATTTTTTCTATTCCTTAATAATTGTACTATTTTTTGGATTCGAGGATTGCTGGGATATATTGGTACATGTTAAGACATGTTCCCGGAGGGTTGATTCCTGTCTGGTAGATTCCAGAGGAGGGAGGGGGGGGGGGTTGCTGTGCTTTCGTAGGCTCAGTCTGTAACTTAGTAACCCTGGCTGCCTTTGAGGCGGCTGTGGAGAGTTTCTGGTCCTAGACTTGAAATGTCTCCCTGAGGTAGATTTGAGGATGAGATTTGGCTGAGTCGTGGTCTACCGTTGTGGGCTGGTGAGTGAGTGGCTCCGTTCACTGTGCAATGTGCCTGGTGGCTTGCCCTGTTTGTTTGCATGTGCACTAAAAAGGGCCGTCTTTGCCGCTTTGGAAAACCAGGCCACGCTGGCCGAATCTTTTAAAGGAGAATCTTTCAAAGGGAATCTTTTAAAGGGGAATCTTTTTATATGTTGTGGGAACTGGGAAGAGGCTGTCCGTCTTATTTGTGAACCTGCTGGGAAAAGTCTGCGTGTTTTTGTGGAAGGAGGTGAACGGACATTCATTCGATGATCCCCAGTTCCCGGCCCCACTGGGCTTTTTTGGGATGGAAAAAAAGAAATTTGCAAGCGCACTGGGCCTGGGTCAACCCTGGTTGGGCGCTGACCAGGGGGTGGGGTTAGGTCATCAGCTGACGTGAAGGAGGTCTGATTTGGCATCCTTTTCATGCAGTCAGATTCTCAGGGATCCACGTCACCTCACACCATTCATAAAGGGACATGTGGCACCTTTTTTTTACAAATTGAATGACCTAACCTTTTAAGGAAGGACGTTGCTGAGGAGAGTGATCCGATGGATGACTTTGTTGTTAAGAGCATCCCCACTTGTCTTACAAAACAGATGACTTGTTCACAACCACTTGCAGAAATGCCTCACCCATCTTTGCAAAATGGATGAACTTGTTAAGAGGCCAAGCCAAAAGTCTTGGGTGGCTTGCAAAATGGGGGTGTTTTGCAAGCCAAAGTGTGGCTTGCAAACTGCATGCAACAAGAGCACCAGCATTTTCTACCATAAGCATGGACCTTTAGCGCTATAGGCTATTGGATGGACCTTGCAAAGCGGTTCAAATTTGGGAACTTATAGCATGCTATAGGTGGGGTGGTTTGGCTTTCAAATTGGATGGCCCCGCATTTTGCAAGCCAAAATCACCCCACATTTTGTAAGACAGGTGGTGATGCTCTAACCCTTAAACGTTGGGCTAGTGACCATAGAAATCAGACATTTTGGAACCATGTGACATCATCCACTTTAAAAAAATCAAAATACTCATTGGGAGTCAAACTACTATACAAGATCTCCCCTTTCCACCTCTAATTCCAAGGATGAATAGTTGAAATTTTGTCCTATAGAGGACAATTCCTTAATGTTCATCAGACAAAAAATGTCCTCTGTCTCATTTAGGGGTTAATTCTTAAAAAAATGTACCTATTGGTGTAACAATCGAAGAATTTTGTTGACTACTTTGGTCATGGGCAAGGGGGGGGGGCTTATAAGGTTAATTTATGCCAAATTTGACCTTTACATAGGGTAGCTCCTACCAATGTTTGGGAAGTTTTGGGAATTGCCGAGATAGTTGGTGTCTTCTTTGTAGAAGGAGTCAAGGGGGTATTAGGGTATCAGTTTCATCCTTTCTTTATTGAAATCTTCCAGTTCATCTTCTTGAATATCAATTCTCACCATCCACTTTTCTTTCAACTTCAAATTTCCAAAGGCTACAATCTTCCTCTTTCAAAGACTTGCTATTTTTTAAATTAAATTCCAAATTTCATTATATTGGACAAATGTGAATGATGGACTAAGGGCTAGCCGCAACAACCAACCCTAAAGCAATACCTACCTCCCGCCTTGTCCAAACATTCCAAGCCCTCAATAGACAATCCTAAAGCGATACATGCCTTCAGTGCCTAGGAACATACTTGCTTCTAGTAACATGAGTATTAGTTTTGGATTTGAAATGGCAAACAACTAAAAATATAATAATTTCATAAAAGTAGTGGCTACATATCTACCTTTTATTTTGCATACCAATTGGTTGTTGGCCCTACCAATTTTTGGATCTAGATTTGGATCTTCTATTTTCACTCTCTAGTAAGTTAATTTCCCAAAGGTATTGGCTAACAATGAACTAACTGATAGTTTTTCCAAATATTGACTCTCAAGTACTTGAACTAAAGATAGTAATACTTTTGAAAATTTATATTGACAATTCGAACTCTTCCCTTCCAAATATCAATATCATTAATTTTGGTATTATTTTTTTAATTATATTTCCATTGATATGTTACATGTTGTTTTAAGCTTCTTCATTGAGTATTAATTATATGAAGTTTATTTTTTAGAAAATCCATCATTCATCCAATGGATGGTTGAACAATTAGGGGTTAGGGATAAATAAAAATTAATTTTTTTTTGATTTGTGATTGCAATTATCTTGACTGGCTCTAAGACTTGTACAATTCTAAAATACAATATCAATTTTCTTACTTTGTTTGTTTTGTTTGTACTTACCGTACAACCTTATTTCTTAAGTAGTTTACAATAAAAAGTTGCATTGATCCTAACATTGTATAACCAAGCAATGGTCCTCTCCATGCTTAGAAGGAATATTATGCTTTGTTAGATATTTAGGAGGGATTTATTCATTAGTTACTTTAAGAATTGGGGTTGGATGAGGAGCCATATAAAACAATTTTGTCCACCATAGGGGCCCCTTTTCAAGGATGCAAAAGGGATGCGCTTGCTTTATTGGTAAACAATATTATGATTATAGTGTTCAACTATTTGCCAACTTAGATTCTATTATATTTGTGGGGTTTGTTAGAAAGGTATCTTAATCTTCTTGGAATCATCGTAGTGCCTAGTTATTTAAATGTAGACCTTTCAAAAGCAAATTTTACCATCCATTCATCAACTTTTCTATTATGTATTGGTTGTAGACATTTGTATTCTACCATACATTTGTATCCTATTAAATATCCCACTAGTACATGAAGGCAAAATTGAATGTTGGACTTGTAATGGGAATGTCCACTTTAATTGTTCTACTTCCAAATTAAGTTTATGATAATCCCTAATAAGTACATTTGGTTGGTAAATCCATAAATTCATAAGAAAAGTTTACAATTGGGGTTACAGACGTCATTTTCATATTTATTATGATTTGTTGGGTTTATTACTATAAAACTTGAATTTTGTGAATTAATTTCTAGTCTTCCATTGTTATGTTGTGCACAACATTTTTTTCAAAAAAGGTTTCAAAATTGATAATATGTCTATTTTACCCTTGAAGGACGTTGAGGACCAAAAGTATCCCATAGATGACTTCATTGTTCATTGTAGAAACAAAGAATTCACCTGTTGGCCACATAATCACAACATTTGGGTGACTACCTTGGTTGTACAAGGGCCACATCCTTCAAAGGTTGAAACCTATTGATGAAAAACTGAGTTGAGGTTTAAAAGCATGCAAGTATGCTTTCAAAACCAACCCAACCTAAGGTGGACTGGCTTAGAGTAGGTCTTCAATTCATTGGTTGGCAATGTAAGGTAGGATGCTCTACAAGCAACCTTACTCTACAAGCGACCACTAACACAAAAAAAAAGGTACTTTTTGCTTTCTTCAATGTACCAACAACATACATTTCAAGAAGCAGTCGCTTTCAATGACCACTACATTTCAACTTCAAAAATTCATCACTAATTCCACAAAGGTCCAAAAAACATGAAATGACTTGGGTTCGATGCCAATTCCATTTTTCTTCGTATAAAAATTTACTGAAAATAATTTCTAGCAGTTTAGCTTCCACCCAAATGCAATCAGCTCTTAAAAGGTTGCTTCAAGAGCAGACTACTAACGTGTACCTTAAAGCTGAAATAAGATTTTTGTGTGATGGGAGCCCCTGTCCTTCGGTGCTTTCCAGAGGAGAATTGTGTACAATTTGTAAGGCAGTGTTTTTTTTAAGGGTTTATGACCACTATTGATATAATGGGACTTATTTTATTATGTCATTTTCAGTGGGAGTGAGTGCCTAAAACAGATGGAGGAACCTTTGAATTTTGTCAAGGCCATGTGCAAACCTGACACCACTTTGAACCTCTGAATTATTGTTGTCTTCCAAAATAAATAAAACTCCTGAGCTTTAACAGGAAATAATAGTACAGACCACTCACTTTGGAAGTGTCACTTGAAAATTAACATTGCAGTACTAAACCCAGAAAAAAAAATCTCTTGGGGTAAATTCACACTAACGAATGTTGAAGAAAAGGGGCAATAAAAAACTTAAATTTATGGAGTTTAATTTTAAGAGTTTAAAATATAATCTATGTGAAGATAAATATTCAAGGTAATCTTCAAGGGATGAAGTGAACAAGGAACCAAAAAAACCCATGTTCCTTGTGGGGATTTACATATCCTTATTATTCCCTTCTAACATTTAATTCTTTTGAGATTCTAACCCCACTTGTGCAATTTATAACGTTCAAGACTTTATGACTATTTAGGCAAGAATATATAAGGATTGACTATACTCTATGATCACCAAATTTCATCAATTATGTATTTTCAACTAATAGGAAAAATATGGAGAAAAAGCAACTAGTTGATCATGTTCTATATCAAATTTGATGTAAATTCCCCCAAAAAATTCTGAAGCTACCAAAGTTGAATTATTTTTTTTATAGACTTTCGATACACATTTTGAGGCTTTAACCAAATTTTTGAGCCGCCTTAGGAAAAGAAGAAGTTAAAAAGAAACGTGCAGTCATTCTCGAGAATGAGAAAATATAATTTTGTACAATCAACTTGACGAATACTTGCCTGCAAAGATTGATAATATCTAGATAACTACCAACTTAACCCTTAAACAACATTCACTTGCCTAGAGGACAGCCCAAAGGGTTAACCTTCACATGGAAGGTACCTGGGGCTTTGAATGAGCAACATGGCAAGTTGCTGAGACTCAACGAGATCTGGATGAAAGTAGTATTGGCCGGCCGGCAGTCGCGAAAGCATATCATCCATCCAATGTAAACAAGGGAGCCCTAAAGGCAGTTCAAGTACAGTCACAGTACAGTTCCACGGAAATCTAGGAAGATTCTAGATTGATTTATTGGGGATTGATTTGCCTTCTTTGGATGTCTTGTGGGACACGCTTATGCTGTTTTGGGGTAATTGATTAGCCTAATTTTTGGTTAATTATTTGCCTACTAATACTAAAGGAGGCTCACTTTCAAATTGGTGCATCCAGTTGATAGAATATTTTTTTAATAATCCCAAAGAATGCCTTGAAGGAAAAATGTGATTATAAGTACATTCTATTCAATAAATTTGGATTTTTAAAGTTGAGGATAACAAATGTTGAGAACGAATTTTTCGCAACTTGGGGGAGGCATTATGAAGTCATTTGTGAGGGTGATGTGACCAAATCCAAGTGGGAACTTATTACCACCGTTATTGTCAATGCTACTCTCCCTAGTTAGATTTGGGATTTTGGTAGTTTGTAATTTTTTTTTCTTCCTTGCCTAGTAGAAACCAACCACCTTCAAAGATAAAATAAATGGATAATTTATATTTTAAATCCAAAGAAATTTGATTTGAAGTGCATTCCTAATGGCCAACTTATTCACTAAAAATGGTCACAACATCGAGTCCTTGCAATGGTCACTTTTTGTGGTAATTTTACTCCCAAAAGTTCCTATTGTGATCACTAAGTAGTGATTTATAGCATGATCATTGCAGAGGATTACTCAAATCCAATGTCATCTTGGGGTCTAAGATAGAAGTGTACTAGTATTTTGTATGTGTTTGGTGTAAAGCTATGAGAGACCACAATAGAGGGACATATTTATTTACCAGAGTTCATAGAGTTCCAATCCACTTACCTCAAAGAAGTTGGAAAGAAGAATTGTTCAAGGAAACAAGCTTGGAAACCAAAAAAACATTAAATAAATGAAGAAAATCCTAATTTATTCCCTTCTTAAAAAATGCATCTAAATTCAACCTTTCCAATTCCTTCTGATTACAAATCCAAATTCATTACCCCCTTAAATTCTTGTTTTGAGTTATGTTTTCATACACTACAAACTTAGTTGAAAAAAATGGTTTTAGGCATCAACTCAAGTATGTTGTTTGTAGATTCACAACTATATATTATGATATTTTCGAATTTTTTGGGTGAAAGTCAAGCATTTCTAATTTCCTTGACTACTTGAAAATTTTCATATTAAACACATTAGGTTTCATTACCAAACAATGTTAACTCCTAAAGGACCAAACATTCAAATTTCTAACATGTGAATGCAAAAATGTCCTAAGCATACATAATCTTGTTTCTTTATCCATCTTTATTATTCTTGTTGATTCTCTAACATTTGTATGCTATAAATCTTTTGAATTTTATTTTTCCAATATTCTGCAATTCAAAAGGTGAAAAATGATTCACCACAAAAAGTTTTTTTTTTCTAATTTAAACACAGATTGTTGAAAATCAACTAGAAATGATCAATAAATGAAATAGAAATCTGAGAACTCTCCTTAAAGGGGTTAAAAGGGTTAAAATAAGGTCCCTATAAGTCTTCCATTTTGGCAATGCAAGATTCTAAATGATCTACTCGTATATATAGAGAATGGTATGAATGGCTTAGTCATATTATATATAAATCCAACTAGAGCTACAATCTATTTATTGGTCAAACATTGCTTTTAAAATTGGAGTGGTCTTTCAATTTGGTCTTGGAGTAAAAGCACCTACCCCCTGCCATGTCAAAAATGACATGCAACTAAGGTTGCTAAGGGCATGTTAGGGATCTACATGGTAGGTTAACCCCTCAAAGCCCAAGAAGCCTATTTTAGGCCTCTCACCTATTCAACAAGTCAAAGTTATAACTTAATTTCCCGACATTCTAAGAAGTATATCTAAATGAATTTCATATTCCGAAGTCATTTCATATTGAATAGGGAAGTTCAAAAGTACAATTGACATCATGTAATAAGCTTGATGTACAATGCATACTGTCAATCAAAGTTCAAACTTGTGAAAAAGTACAGAAATTGCTTGGGCCTGGAGGGGTTAAGGAACTCCTACTGTTCAAATTAACCCCTAAAAGACCAGGGGTGCAAAATACAGTGTTGCAGAAGCCACATGGTGGCCTTATGGTCGTTTAGGGGTTAAAACCCCACCATCGCATGTTGTGGACACCCAGTACAACTGCTTTTCCAAATTGTCACTCCCTTAGACCAAGCTGCTTCAGTTGCTGGCCACGTGACCTTGTCTCCTCCTCCTCGGCTTGGTTTTACCAAGGGAGAAACAAGGAACGCTTTTGTTTCCATTTCTTTCTAGTCCTCTGAAATCTACAGTAGATCCTCGACGCTCGTGCAACAAATGCAAAGGTCCTCATTTGATGCGTGGCCAGGCTTCATTTTGAAGAGTTTGCATTGCTTGTTTCCGTTGCCCAAATAATGGAGGGGCACGAAAATCACTCAGGCTGCATTTGGGCGCCAACCATGGTGTAGGTGCTCGAAACCACCATTAAGAAGCAAAACAAAAACATAAAATTTGGCCACCAACTAAGTTATCACTCCTACAAACCCTGTCCCTTTTCATGGGGTGAGTGAGAAAAGTAACCAACAACAAAACGTGTGTCCGACGTGTCTGCTAACATCAAATCATTTCATTTTATGTTAGCCTCCGATGAGTGAGAAAGAGACAAAGGTCTGGATCTCCAGAATGAAAAAACGACTGGGTTTGCCGTAGACAGTGTATGCTAAGCCCTAATTAAAAATGGCCGCAATCTGACTTGACTGAGCATTTGCCATCCGCATCAAATGAGGCGAAACTTTCTAAGACCGCACAGATTGAAGACTAACCTCGCCCATCTCCATCTCCATCTCCATGACTGATTGAACCCAAAAGCAGGCCGCCATGCAATGTGGGTGAGAAGAGTTAGGTACACAACAACTTTCTAACCAGCTCGAAATCAATCCGAGATTGGCTGTAGGTATGAACATGCCAATATTGTTGCAAATTTGCAACGTCGAAAAACCAGACTTGTCCAGTCAACGTTTCCACCGGCTTAATTTGTCCAAATCAATCCAACCAATCCGCACCAAAGATCATCGATCACTTGACATCAAGTATTATAACTTCTTAGTTTCTGCATTTCTAATCACACACAATTTGCTGCAACTGCAGCTGGAGCATACACGAGCCTGAAAACAACAAGCACTCGTACTAGTACCGTTTCATCTACTTTTTTCTCTCTTTAATTTCTGAGTGGCTAGTTTCACTTGCAGGAGTCCCGTCCATTCCCAAGGTACATACATTACTAGCTAACAACCATGATGCGAGACACGACGGACTACATGAAGAGTATGAGTCGACGCACCTACAAAGCACCTGGTGCAGATGCATCACCAAAGTTTCATGGCGTACAGAGTCTAGGAGCTGGTGAAGGAGGAAGTCAAGGCGATGGACACCGGCTTCAGCATGAAGTGCAAATCAAAGTTGATGGCGAAAGGGAACTCGCTGATCATCGGGAGGTGATGCGTTACATGTCCACTGCAAGAACAAGCTTCCATATCCCGGAGTCTGGAATGGTTCCCCAACTTCGGTTCAATCCTGGTACTACTACTTACGAACTACGAAATCAAGGATCTGGAAGAAAATCCCACCACCCAAAAAGTCTTACTAATTTTTTTTACAGCGTGCCTATTCTAGCATTCAATGGGCATGATTGCCAGTAGCACCAATTTCAGTCCACGAGGCATGATTAGTTCGGACTGCACTTTCTCCATGACATGAAATTCCAAGCAGTGGTGCCTAAAATTCCATTATGATTGACTGGTCACTCTACTATTGATTGATTTGATTGCTTGCTAGAGATTGAGGACAACGTGAACGAACACTACCATCATCACCGCGGGTACGAGAACCACCCCAACTCTAGCAACTCGGACCTAACTGATAATGAGCAGTTCCGAATCAATCCGGTGGAAGGGGACTCCACCGTTGGTGTAGCAGCTAAGACACTCCTTCCCATCATCTTGAAGGCAAGAGGCTCAACAACAAAATTTTTGTCAAATTTGCTTACATTTCATTGAAAATACCCCCAAGGAGAGAGACTACTAACAGTAAGTAGTGGTCTAAAATCCTAATACCCAGTGAAAATAAGACATGAGTTTCAAGCGGTAGTTGTAATTATGTTGGCATCCATCATTCCAAAGAAGTCTAATAGAGTTGTGACTTGTTATAGATGTAAAGTCTTGAGATTGTCCAGTAGGATTTTTGCATTTTTCAATCAATGAGGATTACAAAAAGGACTGTATTAAAGATTACCATAACATTCATGAACCCAATTGCCATGCTAAGTCTCTTTCTACTTCAAGATGAAAGCATCTACAATGCGACTATAAATGGGATCACTAGATTTTAAAATCTAGTAGAGTTGTAACTTGTGGTTATAGAAATAATTGCATCCTAAGATTATAAAATAGGAGCTTTGAATTTTTCAATCAATGACAACTACAAAAAGGATTGTCATAACATTCTTGGACCCTCCATGTGAAATCTCTTTCAACTTCAACATGCAAGCACCTACAATACGACTCTTATAAATGGGATTGTTGTTCAATATTCAAGAATGTTATGACATGAACATGTGAATGACGTATCTATTTGAGGTAATGAGACACTTGTAATTAGGAGATTGTTAACCAAGCTAATTTGCAAGTCAGGCTAACTCTACCAAATCCTGTGTTTCCAGTTTGAGGATGTGAGTTACAAAGTGGAGCTGAAGCCAGTGGTGCAATCATGGTGGACTCACCTTGTGCAATCCATGGCGAAGGTTCGCCATTCTAGTCCACCCGAAAAATGCATCCTCAAGGGCATCACGGCTTCCGTGGCGCCCGGGGAGATGCTGGCCTTGATGGGTGCCAGTGGAAGTGGCAAGACGACGCTTCTCAACGTTTTGGGAGGACGCTTGAATCTTCATCACAAGAACATGGCCGGTCGAGTTACTTACAACGGTCGGCCTTACACTAGTGCTCTCAAGAGAAGGTATAGGCCGAATAATGTCAGCTCCAGTGTTCCATTGCGACCGTGTCCATGTCTCATTGGTTAGTTATTCGAAGAGGATAATAATCAATAATTCCTCTCACTCGAAGTCCTTAGATCAACCAAAAAGAACAGATTGAGATGTTTTACATTGAGTGCACGACTTGGCATTAAGGTGACTGCACTTAGATTTGACCTAATTCTAAAACCGACTGACCCTGCGGTTTTTGCTTAAAATGTAGTGTGTCTATTCATGAGAGGCTAGGGTCACTTCTGGGTTCACTTAGTTCCAACAATTTGTAAAAAATTCGTAGTTTATTCATAGTGTCCAAAAGTTGCATAAGAAGGGAATAAAAAATACCCTTTTGACTTCTATCAAGATCCTCCCCAAAACTAGGCAGTGCAATAATAGGAACAATGCTCAAGTGCTTATTCGGATGCATTTAGGTGTAGTACCTGATGTCTGATAATGGTCTTCAGGCTCCCAGCTCTTGAGCATTATTCTAGTCCATGATTGATATATAGACGCCAACTTTCCCAAAAGCAAGCACGAGTTTTGTATGTCATGTGACACGGAGTGTTTTTTCTGTCCAGGATGGGGTTTGTAACGCAAGATGATGTCCTGTTTCCAACACTCACAGTAAGGGAGACGTTGGTGTTTGCTGCTCTCTTGAGGTTGCCCAACTCCATGAGCCACGTGCAGAAAATTCAGCGAGCTGACGATGTGCTACAAGAACTTGGCCTTGAGAGGTAAAGTACCTAATCTGCAATCCGTCAACAACAATGAACTCAAATTCTTTAAGTCAGGGTGTTACCACGACAGCAAAGACAGTCGGGCACCTGTGCACATGGCATGAAAACTTCGTTTTCCACAGTTCATGGATTTTCAAGCTATAAAGCATGGATGAACATTTGTTTCTTCAAGGCTGTGTCATCTTTCATCTGCCACATATGATGTCTGAAGCCATGCATGAATGAAAAAAACGGCTCACCTTTCTAATGTGGTAGCTACTAGCTCTAAGAGAGCAATGACATGCTTCCACTTCATTGCCTTTCCTCTAGTTTTCCTCTAAGTTGTCAAGGATTTCATCAACTTCATATGTAGGTACTGATTGTTTAATTACCCATCAGCTGTCAAAACACAAGCATAGGAGGGCCATTTATACGAGGAGTTTCAGGTGGGGAGAGAAAACGGACCAGCATTGGCTACGAAATTCTTGTCGACCCTTCTCTGCTATTCCTGGACGAGCCCACCTCCGGCCTCGACTCCACCACTGCGCTCAAAATACTTCATGTGCTTCAAAACAACGCCCAGGTATGATTTGGGCCAATCTGCAAAGCAGAACATAAAAGTCATGAAATGAGGATCATCGATTTGAAGCATATGATCAAGCCCTGCAGGACCAAGATCTTAAAATCACCGTTTCAATGTGACCAACTTGATTGAAAATTTTAGAATCATACTGGGATCAAATTTTGTATTACCAGCATCAGTGAAGAACATTGCAAATGTCAGTAAAAAAAAATTAAAGACCAAAAGGAAGTTCCTATATGACTCACTCAAAATTGCTAAAAAGAAACCATTAAGCCCAGGGGTTTACGACACAATCCTTAATGCAGGCTGGCAGGGTGATTGTGACAACAATACACCAGCCATCGAGCCGCATGTTTCACATGTTCGACAAGCTCGTCCTGCTTTCGGAAGGCCATCCTCTCTACTCTGGGTACGCCAGGGAAGCTATCGAGTACTTCGACTCTCTCAGCATTGCACCTCAACTGGCAATGAACCCGGCTGAGTTTCTTCTGGACCTGGCCAGCGGCGTGACGAGTGACATCACGGTGCCAGAAGATCTCGACAGCGGGCAAAGAACAAACCAGCCAAATTCACAATTTCAAATTGAGGAGGCTGAGTCTCAGCGAGAGATTATTCTCGAGGTATGTACGCAGATCTGTCCAACGTCATTCCATGTTCTATGTATGCACTTGCTTCAACGAACACTAGTAGAAAATCACTTAGAAGTAGTCACGAAAACCTAGCCGCATTAAAACCCTGTCAACTGTAATGCCATTTGAAGACAGTTTCTAACATACACTCAACCAATTATACAGCAGCTCGGATTTTTAGAATACGTCTAGGAGTGGATTCTATACTAGAGTATCGTACACATGCTAATGAACGGACACTTCCAATAACCCAACAACTCACCAGGCAGATTGAATTGTCCAGTGAATGAGAAAACACCCCGTGAATACAGATGAAAAGAGGCACATTGAGCTATCCGGAGAAGGGCAAAGGTGTTATCTCATAATAGCTACAAACCTATGTGAACTCAAATTGAGACAGGTCACAACTTTTTCCACAGAACCTTAATTTTCTTGTTGTACCTGGGAGCCAACTCCATTAATATTCAACATTACCAAAATAGGAAGATTTCAGTAGTACCCACAGACTAAGAAACTAGTGCTAAGTCATATGTGATCAGTCATTGGCATGTGTACGATAATGGCATTTTCATTCCGAATTTCTATGTGTGGGTTGACGACTCAGTACCTGAAGAGGAATTACAAATCTTTAATGGAGCCGTTGGAGAAACAATCCCAGCACAAGCTACCTCCAATCTCCAATGACCTCGGACAAGCCACCAAAGGAAAGAAAGAGTGGACATCCTCCTGGGTCAATCAGTTTCTCATCCTCTTCAAACGTACGTGGACGGAGCGTCGCAAGGACTACTTCAGCCCGCTGAAATTCATGCAGGTCAATACTTTTCATATCCTAAACCCTAAAAAAACTGCAACGTAACGTCTCCTCTTCAAAAATAAGAATCTTCTCTCACCTTACGGTAATTCTATACAATAACAATGAATCCCAGTCAATGCAGGCAATAGGGGTGGCATTGCTACTGGGCCTGCTCTGGTGGCAGGGGAAGCTCGACACTAACGCTAGCATCCAAGACCAGCAGGGGCTGCTATTCTACATCTGCATTTTCTGGACCACATTCTCCATGTGGACCACCCTGATGACCTTCCCCATGGAGCGGCAGTACCTGGCCAAGGAGAGAGCGGCCGACATGTACAGATTAAGCGCGTATTACTTGAGCAGTACAATCTCAGACGGTCTAGCTCAGCTTGTCTACCCTACTCTCTTCTTAGCCATCGTCTATTTCATGACGAATCTGCGAAGGAGCCTAGAGGCTTTCCTCTACACCCTGCTTGCCACGTTCCTAATCGGCATCACGGGCCAGGCATGTCCTTCAAACTTTCAAACAAGATTGTGTAACATAATAGAGAAGTACAGAGCACGAAATGAATTTGTAGCACAAAAAATGTTGAGCAACTGGCCCACTTTTGAAAGAGATTAGGTCCATTGCCAGTCATGTCAGACGAAACACATGCAAACATGCTGAACAAGGACTGGATGAAAGGAAATAAAATTATTCTAACGTTTCCAATGCCCGTCATTGGAAACATAACATGTGCTCAAGAGGAATCTGGATCCCTTTTCTTGGCTCACTACTCATTGATTCCAAGGGTGATCAGGAAACTCCTCAAGAATGTCATGTGATTCAAGAGTCAAGCCTCATTCAACCCTCTGATAATATTCAATTGGTGGAATCCTTACCTTCGCAGGGCTTTGGAGAGATGTTTGGAGCTGCGACATTGAGCTTGAAATCGGCAGGAGTGGTCGCATCGCTCTTCCTCCTCGTGTTTCTCCTTGCTGGAGGATACTACGTTCAAGTACTACCCTAAGCCCGAAACTTCTGAACTCGATTTTGGAAAATAAATCCCCGAAAAGCACTTGTCCACATATCTTAACAAGCTAAAGGAGTATTGACTGCCCACCCTTTTTATGTAGCTATAATGTGGTTGGCAATGACTATAGTGTCCGCAGCGGCGTTATAGGATTCATCCTTGGAATTTTGTGCAAAAAGGAGAGGTCTTGCACAGTAGTTTGACCTCCAATAAGTTTTATTTTTATTTTTTTGAAGTACATGATTCACACTTTGCCAAAAAGGATGATTTCGACGGTGACCAGACCGTCCTTACAGGGTTGAAGTAATGGGCTAACACCTTTAATTTCTTTACTGAAGATGTCAGAGGATCTGAGCCAAAGTAAGAAAGAAAGAAAGGAAGAAAGAAAGAAAATGCCAAAGATACATGATGCATATTAGATACCCCAATTCATCCTGGAATTCAAGGGTCCCTTTCAAGAATATACGAATGATTGTAGTCTGTAGCTACTGCTCTGTTTAAGTCGAGTGGATTCTGAATAAGAGGGACACCTTTCCTATCATTGACGCATAGGAGTGTGAACAGTGTCGTCATCGAGAAATCGAACAATTAGATTCTAAATAGGTGGATGAAAAATGATTGGTGCAGTAAAAAAAAAGTGCTCAAAATAAAGCGGCTCACACTAGACAGACTGAAGAATGTAGTCTGCTATGCATGTTTCAATTCAACAATGAGGGAATATGAACTTACAGACTGAGACGGTGTCCAATTGCAGAAGATGCCGCCGTTCATGAGGTGGGTGAAGTACCTGTCCTTTGTCTACTACAGCTTCCACCTTCTGCAGAAGATCCAATACTCGCCAGACCAGACATACAACTGCGCAACAGAATGTGAGTCCATTGCAACATCTCCAGCACTGCGTCATGTCAAGCTAAACTCAGGAGTCCAGGAAGCTTGGGTGCTGCTTCTCATGGCCATCGGATACCGTCTCTTGTCCTACATCAGTCTCCACAGAATATGATACGATGCAGCACATTAGGCACCATTCAGAAACAGAACAGCTGAAAAGAAATCAAGCAATAAACCGCTTGTGTAAATCAAACATGCAGCTTGCTCCCAGAATTTTCGAGGCAGAAACTGACCTGTATGCCTTTCACTTGTGTACACCAAAATATGCAGAACAAAGTCAATAGTCCACTTCAAAAAATACTCAATTAGAAAATGAGTAAATGGCCTCATTACATATTATTACTTATTCTGTTTACATCACTATCAAATCATTTAAGTGAGGAATGGAAATGGTTTAAACCGTAAAATGTTTTAAGAAGCGCAAAAGAATGTTGCTGTAATCAACTATGATGACCTTTGTCTATACTGGTCAACCTCAAAAATTAAGAGCATTGGTCAAAGTATAAGTAATCGATTCATATCTAGAGATAACTTAAAAACGACAGTAGAATTTGCAAGATATTCCCTAACCCAAAAGAGGTCTGCTCTGCACATTGCCTACGGATCAGTCTAGACTGAGTAAGTCGAGATATACGTCGAGCCAGCCACCATTGCCACCCAGGGAGGGAAGCTTCTAGAAAGTTGGGCTGTCTTCTCATCCACGACCTGGTCCAGCACTGCAAGCTCTATTCTCAGCTTCTCAGGACCTTCAGCCTCAACCCACAAGTGCCAGACGCCTCCTTGCGGCTTACCAGACAGACGACAAATATAAGAGGGCACGCCATTCCGATCCACGGTCTCCGGATAGGGAAGCTCCCCATTCACCATGGACCAGCTTGCAAGCCGGCCTGTAATGTTCATAACTGTAGCCCAGACCTGGTCCAATGCTCCCATGTGAACCTGCAGGTGCACTCGCCGTCGATTCCCTGTCTGTACTTGAATAGCAAGTTCTTCGCTGACAATGATATACGGCAAAGGTGTAGCCACAGGCGCAGCTTGAGGTGTTGGAATCTCCGGGGACAAGGTCAAGAGCGTGGAGATCGGGTACAAAGCGAGAAACACATTGGGATTGGGCTTTGACAAGCTCGCGTCTAGGGGATCGACGTGCAGCGCACGAACCGCTCCAGGCGAATGCCGCCACACAAACTCCATAGGGTTGGGGTCGATGGTGGCAAACGAGTACCCGGATCCCAGAACTTCACTTGCGCCATTCGTCTGGTACGCGTGAGTCAGAATGACTCTTTTCGGCGCATGGAAGGAGTAGGGGAACAGCAGAGATGAAAGAACTGCTGAGCATATACTCACGTAGAAGAGGAAGCGAAGCGCCGGAGGCTTGCCAATCCATCTGGCGAGAACAGGAAGCAATGGACCCACAGTGGCACCGGCGAAGATTCCGAACACCACAGCGAGGATCACATCGGCGATATAAAAGGAGATGGCTGGAGGAAAGGTGCCGCTCATCCCCATTTTCTCCGTAATGAGCTGGAGCGTAATCCCTGAGTAGTAGCACATGTAACCCGCGGGCAACACTCCAGGCAAAATGTACCCAGCGAAGGCCACCAGCGAGTCCTTCCCGAACCGTTTTTGGCACCAGCGCATGATGGAGAGTGCGGGGATCATGAAGAAGGCCCAGAAGAAGTTCATGTAGCCAATACTGATCCCCAAAGACCTGTACAAGACAGCCAGCGCCGCGTTCAGCGTGATGCCTCCCCAATGAGCACTCCAGTCGAGCTCACTCTCCTGCTGCTCCGTCATTGCCTTCTCGTAGAGCCCTGCTTTCGGAATCAGAAACCCCGCCGCACAGACAGGAACAAACATGAAATAGGATATCCACGGATGGGCAAACCAGGTTATCGCTGCTTTGGAGACCGTGAGGCGGAGAATGGCCAGCGCTACGGGCAAGATAAAGCTGAGCACAGCTCCAACGAACTGCAAACCGGCGCCTTTCAGAATGGATCTCATGCGACCCGCGGCAGTCGC
This sequence comes from Straminergon stramineum, assembly GCA_963920665.1. Taxonomy (NCBI): domain Eukaryota; kingdom Viridiplantae; phylum Streptophyta; class Bryopsida; order Hypnales; family Calliergonaceae; genus Straminergon; species Straminergon stramineum. The sequence goes on along the minus strand of OY987264.1, from coordinate 35,578,524 downwards.
AGGTGCGCCGTCAGTGACCGAGCCCATTCCCGGGACTAGAAACACATAGACCAGGGGCAAGGCATGCAACGCCAGCGCCACGGATTGTGAGTAGCTGATCATGAAAATGCCATAGAAATCAAAGAAGATAGGTCTCTTTTCTGTAGAAATGGGATGCAAAGCTCTCATTGAAGAGTTTTTGAGCTCCGGTGCAGTGGTGAATCCTTTCAGTAACGCAATGAGATTCTCCCCTCGCGCTTGCAAGCTCTCCCGGGACACACGGTCCGCCGTGTCGTAAGCAGTGTGGTAGACATAGCCCTCCAGGACAAAGATGATGTCCAAGCCAGGAATGTCAGCGAAATCCTTTGTGAATACACGGTAGTCGGTGTCGCCAGGGATGAGAGGCATGACATCTTGTGCCACGGTGTTGGCCATGGGATGGACCGCACTTTCGGCGTAAACCCTAGCAGGCCAAGTCCCAGGGCCGGATTGTACCACGAGATCTGGGCCGCTTGCACCCGACGCTTCAATGTTAATGACAGCGCCGAGAGCGTCTTTCCACCGATGAGCGGTGATAAACCCGTGCGCGCCCAAGCAAAACACTTCCTCCGCCCCATTGAAAAGAAACACCAGAGGAGCAGGAGGTTGCCAGTTTGTGTCCACAATGTACCTCATCACTTCCAGCATGCTCGCCACACATGACGCGCAGTCGGCTGCTCCAGCAGATCCCAAAGGCCCGTCCAGATGCCCGTTCACCAACACTGTGGCCTCCCCTTCCTGAGCGTCTTTCCTTGCAATCCTCACGGCCAGGTTGCGGTGGTTTTGGTATGTGTTGGACACAGGATGTCCGAGGAAGTTGCGATAATTGAAAGAGCCGTCCACCCGCGCGTCATCAATCTCCACGGTGAGATCCGAGCTCGCTCGCGCTTTTAGGTCATTGATCACGCCGTAGACGTAAGTGAACGATTGCTCAAGACCGGAGGTGGACTCCTGACGGCCGGTTATATCGACTGCGAGCGCTCGGATGTGATTCATGGCCCTTTCTTGCGAAAATTTATTCAGCGGCGCTGATTCCGGCAACGGCACGACATGCTTCTGGTACATGTATCGCCTGGCTTGCCAGATCAACGGAGTGAAAAATAGGGTGAGCACGAGGAGCCCGCCCAGGCTGAGCTTCACGGCGTTCTTCGCGGGAGTTTTCACCGCAACGGGAACGTAATTCTTCTTCTTCTTGTCATCAACATCTGTGCGTGATGAGTCATGGTTGGGTGCTTCCATTCCATTGTCGCCCAAAGCCATGAGACCAGACTCAACAGGCTTGGGGTTCTTCTTTCGCAACATCTTGGTAGCAGAAGACATGGCCTAGAAAGAGACTACAGCTCAAACTGCATACCAAGGAGCCGCGGCAGCAACCACTGCTGCATAAGCTGTGCCGATGAATGTCAATACAGATGATGATCTTGCGCTATCGGAGAATCAGATAGAGCGCTCAAAATACATCTGCAGACAGCCATGCTTCAAAGCTCCCGCCTCCTAGTGCAATCCTGTCAAGTACACCACAAGCAAGCTTACTCAAATGCACACAAGCATATCACAATGTCTGCTCATCAACTAAATCCTAAAAACAAGCCTCCTGACGTAGCTTAAGCGCACATCGAAATTCACGAATTAAATTCTAAAAAAAAGCAAGCTGGCACATGAACGTAAGCAACGTAACTCTAGGAGAAGAAGTGCAACACTAAGGTAACACTAAAACCGCTAGAACTCATCGTCAACAACGATGACTTCCCAATCGGTACACAAGCATGTAAATCATGTCCGCTATAAATCAATGAAAACTTTAAACACAAGGCTCCCGAAGCAGCTTAAGCTCGCATCGAAATTCACGACCTAAATTCTGAGAGGCAAGCTGACTGAAAGCAAAGGAAGAGTAGGAGTATAGTTTCAGCGATACGGTAACACCGGAGCGCTAGAATTTATCGTCAACTACGATACCCCCCTCCCCAATCGTTACTCAAGCATGTACACCATGTCTGCTATAAATCGATAAAAATTTCAAAAAACAAGGCTCCCGAAGTAGCTTAAGCTCCCATCAAATTTCACAACCTAATTTCTAAGAAAGCAAGTTGAGTGTACCCAAAAGGAGTAGGAGAAGAAATGCATCAACAAGGTAACACGACAGCGCTAGAGCTTATCGTCAATCCGTACATACCTGAAAACGCATCGGTGTAATCAATGTACAAGTCCTGATCGCGCATTCCAGCACAAGGCAACCGAATTTCCGCAGCAGAAACACTACAAGTTTTGCAAAATTGACAGCTTTCCTTTCAAATTAGCCTCGCAATTCCACATAAAATTTGCTGCTAACTCGTCTCCTTCAATCCGTGCAACAAGCGCGAGGAAAATGAAAATAACAGAACAGCGATCAAGAGCGAGGTAGAGGAAGAAGCTGCTTGCCTTTGTGGGTGTGCCTTGTAATATGCCACGTAGGTGAATATTAAAAGAGAAATACTGAGTTGGCATTTCGAGATCTGACGTGGGTAATGTATGAGTTGGACGGTAATACATGAGTTTCGGATTCCCAATGGCCGTGTCTATTACCTATGACCGTGATTTTAGGGCTTAGGGTTTAGAGCGCTTCTTCATCACCAAGGTTTTGGTTACGGTGACGCTTTTTTGGCCCATTCCGAGTTTGTGACTCGGTGGTGCCAATTGGGGCTTTGCTTCCCTTGTGGTCGGATTCTGCCTGCGGTTCACGTTGTTTTTTCTTGTTACTTGCAACCGTGTTTTTAGCTTAGAATTTTCAGTTGTGGGCTAGTTTCGAGCAATTAGCAGCGATGGCGAGCACGATTGATTTCCGGCATCTGGACGAGGGTTTGGGTGGCGCGAAGAGGAAACGGAAGAGAGCTGACGAGGAGGAGGCGGCGGAAGCGGCTGCTCTGGAGGCGATGGACACAGCGGAGGAAACTCGGCATGCCAGCAAGCGAGCGGCTGTGGCGGCGAGTGACGAGAATAAGCCTGCGTATGGACGGCCGACGTACGACGGCGTGATGGCGGGGAAGGTTTCAGGGCGGAAGTGGAAGGTGGTCAAGTCGACGCGAGCGTCAGCGTTGAAGCAGGTCGGGCGGAAGACAACTTTGGAGGAGAGGAATCGGGAGAAGGAGGTGAAACGGGCGTACAAGCAGCGCATGACGGAACTGAAGGAACAGATTAGGACGAATAAGGTTGAGAAGCGGAAGAAAACGGAGGAGCGCGTAAGAATGAAGAAGGAGAATGAGCTTCGAGGGCAAGGGGTGCAGAAAGTGACCAACCCTAAAACGTTGAAAAAGATGTCGAAGAAGCAGAGGAAACTGCTCAGGCCGGCTCCTAAGTAGATTGAAAACTTTCAGGTGTTGTTCTTTTGGATTCCGGTCTTTTCGGTGTATGCCATCAACACTTGAGCTCATCTGTATGGTTATAATCTTGGTTTCTGATACTATTCCTGCTGGTTTAAGAGGAACCAAGCGGTTTGGCCTGAAGACCTTGAAATTTAGGTTTTTGTGCGTTCACTTCAGCTGCTTGCTCTCAGTTTTCTGTAATCTAGTGAGAAGTTGTAATTGCGGAGGTATTTGGATACGAGGTTATGGTAATCAACTCCCTCCTATCTCTCATGAATCTCGTATATCGAATTCTTTACATCACATTAGCTTGCGGGCTTCTGACACTATATTAATACTGAAAAGTTGGAAATTGTGGAGCTCGGGCAAACTCTCTGGGGCTCTGGGCTTTTTGTAGAAGTGGACGATGCACGAGCACCTTGTACCATTCGTTAGCTAGTGGAAGAAATTGAGGGGTTTTTCTGGTACTGTAGTGGATTTGGAGCAAAGTTCGCTCCAGCAGTACCCACAGACGTGATTCTGTAAATTTCTCTACTTCATTTTGAGTTGAACAAAGGGGAAATTTCTCCACTTCTTTTCACATCTGGGTCTACATTGGTATCCTCTTCCATTTACTCTTGGAAATGATTTTAACCTCCATCGAGTTACTCAGTAAACTGACGAGATTATGCCAAGACAGGGCATTTGCTTTCAGCTACGTCCATGTATTCAGCACAGTGCAGTTCAGAACCCGTACCTTGAATGAATTGCATTAGCAGCTGCCAGTGTGCAGTCCGTGCCAGTGTGCATGCAGATTTTGTGAGGGGAGCAGTAAGGACTTCATCTGTTCTCCATCTACATATTCCTATCATTACACTTGAACTTAATATTTGCGTTTGCTACAACATAGCTTCTCTTTCTGATCGTCGCATGTGGCACGAGCTTGTGACATAGAGTAGCTTAGCTTAGGCTACTTATCTGTCTTTCAGAGATAGACGTATGAAAGGAGATTGATATTCACGGTAATGTATCAGTACTACAATTCTGTCGAAAATTTAACCCCTAAACGTCCAGATTCATCTCCAAAATTGATGATTTGAGGAAAATCATTATAAAGTGCTATTTGGAAGCATATTTTGGAATTGAAGTGCAAATAGAAGTTGTAGATTTTGATTTTTAGATTCCATCTGTATGGTTAGATTCACCAATGCTATCACCAATGTTTTTTTTATAAATTTTGAAAGAGAAATTCCATAATTCCTTCAAAATTCGATTGCAAGCAAAATATTATCATTTTTTGAGAAAAATTGTTGGAATGGATTTGAAATGGTGATTTTTTGAAATTTTTTTGTTCTTCCTATCTATGACCTCATTTTGGCTAATCTAGTTTTGAATTAAAGTCAATGCAGTTTGACCACTTGACATACTTGCACATTTGTAATTTTAGAAAAATATGAACTCTAGCAACATTAAATCCAACCCTTAGATAGGACAACAACTTGATAATGTATCTTCACAAATTAAAATAACTTTCATCCAAGTAGTTAGGAGGATGAAACTGGAGTTTCAATCTGTTCATCGTCCAGAAAATGGATACCAGCGCGTTTAGGGGATTTTAAGTGCCTCATTGTAGGAGTGACTTCCAAATAAAAACACATGATCCTCCTACGTCTTTTTCCATACAATCGTTGGAACCATCCTCACGTATTGTAAGAAATTCAAAATCCCTTTCCGACAATTATATACTCCGTAATATCGCAATTCATGTAACTCCATATCACAATTCATCTTTGAATCGATAGTCCGACAGGTTGCTATTACATTTTCATCCAGTATCAGAGCTTTCTACATATCCGCTAACAACTTACAAGTTTTCAAACGGTTTGAGTTCTCCCAGGAGAGGATTTTTGCACCAACCTCTTAATGTTAACCACATGCGAGTTGTTGAGACCCTGTTAAATTAAATGGACTAGGTTGTCCAGAGAGGCATCAAAGAAAATTTGCATCTCGGACAGGTATATAATCAAATCATAGACTTGTACAAAGCTAAGCCGCTCGGCTAGCCTACCCAAATACTATCAGAGATTATTGGTGATCGATAGCCAATGCCATCGATCTACCCCGACAGAGACTTCAAGTCGGCATTCAAGTGCAAAATGTTAATCGTCAATGGCAGCGACAGCTTAGTCGCCGACACAAAATTGATTCGCTAAATGGCGTTTTTCGACAGTTACACGGCTAGACCTTGACCAGAGACAATATCAACACGACCGCCAGGATCAATGAGCTCCGCACCATGGAATTGTTCACCACTCGCATTGCAGAACTGCACAGAGCCACAGAGATTGTCAGATCCAAAACCACCACCCAAATTTCAGTAAAAAGGACTCACCAGTGCCACAACAAGAATCTGAACCTCGCTGTCGATACTCACCTCGGTACATAGTAGCAGCTTCCATAGCCTGCACAAACAACATTCACCAGCTTAGATATCATGCATTTGCTTTCACATTAGAAAAAATTCCGACATGTTTTTTTTTGTTTAGCTCCAAGATTCTAAGTTAACTGTATTCCCTATGGCAAAACTCCTGAAGAATTTTGACTTTGCATGGTGACAAAAATACCCCATTAGAAGCTCTGGATCTCGGCAAACAGCTAAGCTACGAGAGCATCCGTCCATGAGGCAAATATACAGTAACACTAGCTTGCTTATTTGAGCAGCAACCTACTCAAATTCCTCACATGGAACTTTTGTCTATGCAAGGCCTCCTCTTCATCAGTCCATGGCCGATAAATGAAAAAAGTAGACGCATGGATAATCAACTACTTGGAAATAGTATGCAACTCCGGGATCAAATCTGCAAAGTATTGTTCAAATGACTGAACATGCCATGAATTGCAAAAAACTGAGTAGACTGATTGGAGGTGGACGAGGTAAGGGACGTACTAGGATTGACATAAGTTAAATTGGCATCTCCACCGAAGATGCACGACCTAGGGTCCGTTTGGAACCAGTGGTAGTGAATGTTGAATGCATATGAAGCGTGATTGTATTCAGTATTGGGCAGGTAGCAGGCACCCCCTGGTTGAATGGGTTCACACAGCGCCTTCCCCGGTCCACACGCCCAATCGATTCCCTGCACACCATTCATTAACACCACCAGTTCCATCAGAACAGCCGCTAACCAAGCGTCCTTCTACGTAACTCCTGAATTAACAACACCCTAATCTAGCAATAGAAGTCCTGAAAGTCCCATTCTAGTGGACCCTCTCTCAATAACTCTAACCAATACGGCTCAGTCTCCAATCGTGAACTGATTGTTCTTCAGCGTCCCAAACAAATCGTAAATAAGAACCATGATCTCTTCTTTGAGTCGGGCATGAAATAAGAGTCTTCTTGTTCAAGTTTCCCACACCAACATTCACCAAATAGTGACAACAAGAGTGGGAACTGCACATCCCCTCTTCCAAGGTAGACTCACTTCACTGCAATCGCCAACACATCCCAAGCAAGAAAACCCGGCTCCGTGTTTGTTTGAAACTAGCACGATCGACCCCCAAACACACATCACAGAAGACTCTCCATTAATCCTTCATTCACAAGGATATCTTCCCATGATTTCCCCGAAAGGAAGCCTTCGACCAAAGCAAGTCCAACCTTACCTGCTGTAAGCTGCTGTTCGAAGCATCTTCTCTCGCAACACACCACACGTGCACCCCAGTGATAGCCCCCGGGGTTGACCCAGGTGACCCAGGAGGAGGGGGCGCCACGGGTGTCCCAGGAGAAGGGGGCGTCCCAGGAGGAGAGGGTGTCCCGGGCGACCCACCACCACCACCGCCACCGCCATTCACATCACTCCCATTCAAGAAGCTAAACCCATACTTAAAAGTCCCATTGGCATAAAACAGTCCCCAGTGCTGGGCAGACAACGGCGGGGTGGCCCGCAGATTCTCATCGTATAAGCTCACAATGTAGGCGACAATCTCCGTAAGGGGACGCAAGGGGGTACCGCTGTTGTTCATGGTGCGCTTCACCAAGTTCTGGTTGTAAGTTCGTGCGTTGTTGTAGTTTGCAGCGGGCTCGGCGGACGAGTCACCGTCGGACGGCCAGCCGGTCTCGGTGACCGTGACGGCCACGCTTCTGTTCAGCTTGGACATAGCCGAAATCACAGCGTCAACCTGGTGATGCAGTACCAAGCCTTCACACATCAGAAAGGTTTGCACTAGACACTGATCTCACACTAGATCTCACGCGAGAAAAAGAGTAATTGGACAACAGGTAGCGTAATCGAATCCTTGAACCAATTGGAAGAACATCCTATCATGTGGAGCTATTCGAACGACGGAGGCAGTAGTGGAGAAGATTGTGAAAGAAGTAGATGGCAGGGAGAGAATGGAAGAGAATTTATAGAAGCCAACAATTCCTCTTTTTAAAAGGGAGATATGGTGCTCTTACGTAAAATAGAGATTCCTCTAGAGGATGAAGTACACTCTGTTCACGAATTTTATAGGTGGAAAAACTGGAATTTCTTATGAAGAAACATTACATGAAATATAAATCAGATGGTAGGAGAAGAATGCAAGAGAATTAATAGAAGCCAACGAGGTATCTTTGCAGGTGACGTAAGGCATTCTTACGTAAACTATAAATTCCTCTAGAGATTGCATTAAGGTAAACCAACCCATCAAAATCTTGCATCAATCCATGACAAGATTTTTCCAATAAATGAGATTTGGGCTATATTAAGTTGAGTTAGTGGTCATAATTAATGTCTTGGATGATGGTGATGGAGTGATTAGTGATTGCAATAAACAAAATTTTGACCTTTTGAGTGTAAAATTCAGCACAAGAAGTGTCTTTTTTAGGCCTTCATGTTGTGGCCATGTTAGAAAATATAGTGATTGCTCTAGCCAGGTGAGTAAGATGACCATTGTGGATATAGTTTTTGTTGGTCTTGGGGTAGTTGAGAGACTCTTTTGGGCCAATGGGGCAGCACACTTCAAAAAAAATTCATACTTTATCAAGAAACATAAAATTTTAATTACTCTTGCCATTTCTCACATATGTCTTAAAGTGGAAGAAAAATTTAAAATTTTTCAACAATGCCAACAGGGCAAACCAGTCATTCTGGTTTACATTATACTCAGTTCACGAAATCACGTCGTGGCGCCCACTCACCTGCGCATCATAAAGACTGTTGTACACAAGCCCATTGTTCGTATCCACCACCGGCGTGCTCGGCTGAAACAGCGCGTAACCCAGCGGCACCGTCGAGACCGAATTCTCATACGAATAGAACGGATACGCATTGAGCATGAACGGCGCTCCCGTCTGCTCCAAAAAATCCAACAACGGACTCACCACACTCATCAAACTTGCGAAGAAGTTCCCAGCCGAGGGCGGGTATGAGATATCCAGCAGTCCCAGTCCATGCGGCGACCCCACTTTCACACTCGCATCATACCCGAGATTAACAAGCGAGGTGTGAATGTTCTGCATGGCGGGCACGAGCGAGGATTGCAGCGACGGCACGGTGGTGATGACCTCGTCGCCAACGGCGATGGCGTCGATGTTGGTGAGGGTGATGTAGGGCTTTACGTACTGGTTCACCCAGTCGTCGGCGGAGGCTTGGGTGGCGGCGACGGCCGGAATCTCGTCGTTCGTGACAGTGATCATTACGCGGATTTGAGTGCTGGCGAAGGCTTGGATCACGGCGGGGTCGTGGTCCACGATGCGAACACGAGAGATTTGGTATTGTTGCATTAGGGATGCAGCGGAGGAAGCGGTGGGGATGTTGCTGCCGTTGCGACCGAAGACGACGCCGATATTAGTCGCGTCTGAAAGGGATTAACAATGCCACAGGGGATTCAGTACCAAAACAGGGAATCCAGGGCGCCCAATTGCATCAAGATTGTACGAGAATTCTGTTCAAGACCCGAGGATACCCTCCTGCGAGTTGTGTCGAGGAAAGCGCGAAGACGAGAACGGCGAGGAGCGCCATTGTCGTGAAGACGGACCTTTGCCAACAGGGGATCCAGGACTCGCAATTGCATCTAGATTCTACGAAAATTCTGTCCAAGACGCGAGGATACCCTCCTGCGAGTTGTGACGAATAAAGCGCGAAGACGAGAACGGTGGAAAGCGCCAGTGTCGTAAAGACGGACCTTTGCAAACAGTGGACCTTGCGCAATTGCACCAAGATTGTAGGCAAAGTTGTGTCCGGGACGTGAAGCTAGCCACCTGCGAGTTGTGACGAGTAAAGCGCGATGACGAGAACGACGAGGAGTGCCATTGTCATGAGGACAGACCTTTGCAAATAGAGAATCCATGCCGCAATTGCATCAAGGTTTTAGATAAGTTTCTGTCTGGGACGCGATTTTACTCACCTGCGAGTTGTGACGAGTACAGCGCGATGACGAGAACGGCGAGGAGCGCCATTGTCGTGAAGACGGACGTTAGCATGAATGTCCACAACCTCGTCTCAGAACTCTTTCACAGCACCATAGCCCGTGGCGCCCTCCTCTTCCCAGCCGAGTCTCCACCATCCGTGGACGAAATCGCCAAATCCTTTCCACCATTACTTCATCGTCCCCACTGCCACTTGCTTCTCTCCCCCTCATCAATCTCCGTCGCAGCTGAAGCCATACCCAGTTCGAGATCCACACCACCACACCAAAATCTGCCAAACCACCACGCGCATCTCAAATCTCTCATACCCCCCACCTCTTTTCCAAATCTTAGAATCGCTTCTAGCAATGACAGCAATCCACAACGTCGCACAGTCCACACAATCCTCGTGAATCTCAAAATCTAGAGAATGGGGGAGATAGTCAGCAAGCAGAAAGTCGTCCTACTAGCATCACGACTCATTCAACGAGTACAATCGCCATACCGGCAACCCCACAAGCTCAAAATCGTTGAGCGTGAGCACTCCAGGAACACTGATAGTCGGCGCTCACTAGTAGTCCGCGTTGCGACGAAGGTGACGGTGACGATCCAGCTCGAAAAAGAGTGCACCTTCGACGAAAAAAGCATAACGCAGGCTATAATTCTTGAACACGAACAGTCAAAATGGTGCGCTTCAAACCCTAACGAGAGGTGCCAATTCGGGAGGAATTCATCGCTGAATTGGCGAGGAAATTGAATCAACAGCAAAGGTGGCAGTTCAAGAGGATTTGACCACAGCGGCCGGGACGGAGCAGCTGCCCAAGCAATCAGTGCTATGGAGTTCTAGGACATGAGAACAGATTCACTCCTACTAGTAGCTTTACTAGTAAGGTAGTTGCCGTACTCGTATCTTACTACACTTTCCATGATATTACTATGGGCCAAAGTAATGATAATAAATTTTTTAATTTTCTATAATAAATTTGAATTAAAAGTTTCATTTTCTAACTTCTTAACCCCTAAACTTAACATCTAGATTCATCTCCAAAATTGAGGATTTGAGAAAAATCATTACAAAGAGCTATTTGGAAGCATATTTTGAAATTGGTATAGAAATTAAAGTTGTAGATTTTGATTTTCAGATTTCATCTATACGGTTAGATTCACCAATGCTATCACCAATTTTTGTCTATAAATTTCGAAAGAGAAATTCCAAAATTCCTTCAAAATTCGATTACAAGTAAAATATTATCATTTTTTGAGTAAAATTTGTTGGAATGGATTTGAAATGTGGTTCTTCCCACATGATGATTTTCTGAATTTTTTTTGTTCTTCCTATCTATGACCTCATTTTGGCAAATCCAATTTTGAACTAGAGTCGATGCAATTTGACCACTTGACATACTTGCACATTGATACTTTTAGAAAAATATGTACTCTAGTAACACCAAATCCAACCCTTAGATAGGACAACAACATAATAACATATGTCCACAAATTAGAATAACTTTCATCCAAGTAGTTAGGAGGATGAAACTTGAGATTCAATATATTCATCATCCAAAAAATGGACGTCGGAGCATTTAGGGGTTAAAACAAGCAAGAATACCACAAGAGATTTTGTCCCTTTAGCATTGGCTCATTTTATGAGTAAAGGGTGTCTACTCAAACTTCACTAAAATAGAACTTTTGTGGATGTAAAGCTTCCTCTCATTTGATTTGGAGCCAACAAATCTTACCAATAGAAAATTATGTATAATAAAGTATTGGATATTAACTTTAACAAGCAATTTTGGTAGAGAATAATGATTTTCTTGGAAATGTTGTGACATGGAGTGATTGGATGGACCTCTGAAAAAAGCATGGCTCGTACTCAAATGAATAAATATTCAACAAGTAAAGTACCTTAAAGTGCTAGTAACAAACAATGCATCTAAAAATTAACACCAAATATACAAAGATATCAAAAACATGATATAAACTCTACTGCAACTCATAATAATTGAACTAAAACATATTCACTGAATTATTCCATTCATAAGGACTTAAAATTAGTGTGACCATCTAATAATTTGTAAAAATTAGTACAACACTGTAACATTTCAACCAGCACTAGCTTTGGAAAAAGATTGTCATGATAGAGAATTATAGTACCCTACACAAAGGTCAGACTCAACATAAAAATTAAGTCATTTTTGTAATAAAAAAATTGTCACATGTCATTTTGTGAAAGGTGTGAGGTGATATGAACCTCTAGAGAATCTGACATGGAAATTCAACTTTAGCAACTAAATGACAAATAAGACTTATGGTAGAGGGCCGGGGTGGATTGCCCCCCTCACTCGTCCCCCAAGTCAATTTAGGGATGCATGTAAAAAAACCAGCCCCCCTATTTTGTGCTTCATTAATTTCTCTTCTATACCATTCCTAGCTAACTTGAGGCCTTTGATTGCAAATATGAATTCAAAATTTGCAAATTTTATCATAAGTGAAAAATAAAAAAAAATTCAGGGTTTTCCCTTGGGGACGAGCGAGGGGGTCAATCCACCCCAACCCAGTAGAGTAGCCTACAAAATGAATTGGAGTAAGTTACCAAATGAATTTATTTATTAAATTTTAATATTTTCCCCCCAATTGAAACCCGCCCTTTGTTTGTTTGTTTGTTTCTTTTGACTTGGTCTTTTGCCATCCACAATCAGCCAGGGCGTCTTTTTCTCTCTTTCTGCAGGAGAGCAGGTGATGGCTGGCTTTTGATGCCGGCATTGGGGGATTGATCGGAGCTTGACAAAGGCCAGTCACTTTGAAAAATTAGGTTAACTTAGGTTGGACTAACTTACTCAATTAATGTCTGAGAGTCAGGGTTTTTTTTATTGCTTTTTTTGTTGGGGGGGGCGGGGGGGGGCAACACCTCAATTCTAAATTTTGATGGGATTGCACGATTTTTTTGAGATGCACAGTAAATGTGGTTTGCATGCAACAGTGACGTGGCAGATTAGAGTTGGAACTAGATATCGGTCAGTTTGAACTTCTATTATTATAAATAATAAACATAACATTGTTTACCGGTACCAATGTGTCAGGGGCTCCTTTGGCGTACTTGAAAAGGGGATCCTACAGCAGGGTTTTTAGAGGGTTTTTTGGAGAAGTGTTAAAGTGGCAATGTACAAGAGAATGATGTAGTCTAAGAATTTAGTATTTATCTTTATTTTGGATAGAACTATCTCTTCATCCACATATTTGGATGAAGGCTTGATGCTATCCAATTATTTTTGGTGCTTTTAGGCATTTAAATGCCTATAAAAATCCTACCCTATAGTGAAGAAAATTGTCTTGTATAGCTCCTCAACCACCCTCAATCGTTGAATTAGGTGATAAGTCCCTCCTAGATATCTAGCAAAGCTTAATACCTTCATCACAAAGTTTAGAACCTACGGGTTGTCAACAATTATCATATGGTTATCGTTGTTTCATGTGTTCACACCATGATATACAATTTAGCGCATCATTACGATGCATTACTTGCAATTGCTACCTAGAATAGTGAACGAAGAATCTATAGAAGTAGCTCAGTTAACCATGTGTTATAGATACAAGCATGCTAATTTTTGTTTTACTTGTTTTATTAGTGTGTATTACAAAATGAACTTACATAGTTATCATTAGAACATTTAATAGGAAGAAGAATATTTTTTTCCTATGATATTTATAAAGAATCTTCCATACAAATAATCCTAATATACAAACTATGGGTAAAAAAATTCTTCCCATGTAACAAGCTACAACCATATTTCAGTTCATTTCATAACTTGTGCTAATAAAAAACTAAATTGGTGTTAGTAGTGATTGACTATTCTATGGTCTATGTAGTTACTCGCATTTTGTAAGCCCACATGATTTCAATCTTGTTACTAAAACCTTCACATCTAAAATCTTTATTTCAAAGACAACCTCCTAAGTACAATTCATTGACCAATTTTTCTGGTAATCATATTCATCTTAACTCTAGAAGGATTGGTTGGTACTTTGCAGGACTTCTCCTTTTCATACAAAATTCCAAGGCCAAACATTTGCACTTCCATATAGTTTTATCTTAGAAAACAAAAGTCATCCATGGAATACTACATGAATATGGTGTCTTTCAAAAGTTAACCCTTGACCCCTAAACGTGTCAATGTCCATTTTCTGGACGATGAACAGTTTCAAACGCCAATTTCATCTTCCTAACTACTTGGATGAAAGTTATTTTAATTTGTGAAGATACATTATCAAGTTTTTGTCCTATCTAAGGGTTGGATTTGGTGTTACTAGAGTTCATATTTTTCTAAAATTACAAATGTGCAAGTATGTCAAGTGGTCAAACTACATTGACTTTAGTTCAAAACTAGATTAGCCAAAATGAGGTCATAGATAGGAAGAACTTAAAAATTTCAAAAAATCACCATTTCAAATCCATTCCAACAAATTTTTCTCAAAAAATGATAATATTTTACTTGCAATCGAATTTCAAAGGAATTTTGGAATTTCTCTTTCAAAACTTATAAAAAAAAGATTGGTGATAGCATTGGTGAGTCTAACCATATAGATGGAATCTAAAAATCATAATCTACAACTTTCATTTGTATATTAGTTCCAAAATATGCTTTCAAATAGCACTTTATAATGATTTTTCTCAAATTGTCAATTTTGGAGATGAATCTAGACGTTTAGGGGTTAAAGGACGTTGAAGTTGAAAAGTGGTCAATAGATGACATCATTGTTCACTGAAGAAACACCTATTGATCCAATAATTGGAGGAGTTTAGGTAACAACATTAATCATGGAGGTTGCATCCTTTAACCTTTAACCCCTAAAGGACCATTGTCCTTTTAGGGGACAAATGAGATTTCGGGCAAGTACCTATGGTCTCAATTTTTGTCCTGATTTTTTAAAACTTTTTATGAAGATATAAAAATTGATTAGCTTCGTGGGAATATAATTAATTTTTCATTTGGTGTCTAGGAACAAAAGTTATGCTCAAATAAGCTCAAAACAGGGGAGAGGGGTCAACAAAAAAAAAGTTTCAAAAATTTGAATTTTTGGAATTTTTATTTTTTTCCCTTATAGATTATATTTTTGTCTACACAGAAAGATTTGATTCATTCCATTTGGATTTGTTATGAAAAAATTATAGACAATCTTGTTTTGGGGGCAATTAGAGCATCTTCTTGAAAAAAATAATTTGTAGAATTCACTTCTGAATGCAATTTTTATAATTTCTCTAGAAAAAGGTCCACATGGGTTCATTTTCTTTCTAGAACAATCTTACCATTGGGATTAGTGCATTCTAATTCCATCTTAGAGATATTAATAATTTAGATTTTCCTTCTATTTTGTACCTACTTCTACTTAACAATATTTTAAAGAATAAAAATTAAATATTTTGTATTTTCTTTTTTTTCCTAGACTCTCAACTCAATTCTCCACCATAAAGATTTAAAGCTCAAAACTTTGTAGTGCAAAAAATTAAAGTTAAGAAGGCTCAAAGTCAAATAACCTAGTCCCACAATTTGTTGAAAAACTTGTTTTCTTCACTTTAAACGCATATATCTTACCATCTATGCAGTCAAAACTTCTGAAATGTTTTCCACACATTCTCACACTAGTTAGGTGTAAGATCCTACAGTTAGATGTGCAAAAAATACAATTTCCAAATTTTTTTACTCTTTGCTCTAAAAATGGCAGTTTTGAGTGTGTTTTTATTGCAAAAAAATGACCTTGGTTCATTAGGGGTTAAACACCATATTGGTGACTATGGAAATCATCACTTTTGAAACCGTGTGACATCATCTACTTAAAATATATATTCATTGGGAGTCAAGCTACTGTAGAAGATCTCCCCTTTCCACCCCTATTTCCGAGGATGAATAATTGTACTTCTATCCTGCACAAGAAAATTCCATGTCATTCATTGAACAAGAAATGCCCTACGTGTCGTTTATGGGTTAACCCTTGAGCGCATAGCACAAATTCCAAAACCAACTACAAATAGCCATTCAATTTGATCCTACGGAATAAAAAATAAGATCCAAGAGACATGACTTGTTGAGATTGCAAGAGAGGTAGAGAGGGCATCTTTGGAGGAAACTTATGGAAGTTTTCACCATACAAATTAGTATATCAGAATGGTCAAACTTGTCAAAGTAGGAGGCCAGATTTGGGGCTATAGGGTGCTCAGGGGTTAAGGGTTAAATTGGTTGCCATGGGATCCAAATGCGATCCAAATGCAAAACCCTGAAGATAACGATAATTATAAAAGAGAAAAAGAGAAAAGATAAGGATTTTCTGAGACTTTGCCAAGGCAAAAAAACTCCAGGGGGGAAAAAAAAAAAAATGACAAAAGGTAAGGTAAGCCGGTAGGTAAGTTTTAACGCACACACTGCACTTCAGTGAGATTCGGAGAAAATGCCAGAGGGCTTTTTCCATTCACTGCGTTTGCCTGAGGAACAGAACAAGTCAAGTCCAACCCCACCTGGCTACCTTCCCCTCTGTCAGTCAGTCCAAAACACTTTGCCCAAAACCTATGATAATAATGGAGCTCCAAGAGAAACGACAGGTGGACGCCTTCTCGCACCCACAAGTGTCATCGCCGTCTCTCCGGCCTCGTCGGCCGGGACGCCGGGTCTCTCTCTCCCAAACATAAGTTAACTTACTAGTAAGTTAAGTTAAAAATATTCATTCATCACTTTCGAGGAACGATCCTTCCGTCCGCCGCGCGCTTTCCGTCTCTGGATGGAAAATTAGTACAGTACCTACTCAGTCAGTCATCCATCCACCAGTTTTCATTCGTTCATCGTTGGTTTCATTCATCCGCCTGCTGAACAACGGTCAGTCCTGTGTATATGCCTTCCCCTGTAGCCGCCGGGCCCCAATTTTAGCCGGATTTTTTCAAACTTCAATTGCCGTCTTTTGCATTTGAAAAATCTGAGCTGGCAAACTTCTGTCGTCCTGGACATTATTGGGTCGGAACGGAAATAGAAGCGCCGCATAAGTTTAGCTAGTTACGGTTCGGACCACAAATTTACAGTGTGAATGGGGCAATTTGTGGATGATTTTATATGGATGATGTTCGTGGATGAGTGCCTCTAGGGTTTGGGTTTCTGTTGGTTCTCTTCATCGATTGGCAACAAGAGGAACTGCAGACCTGCGTTATTTTGAATGCCGGGTCCGAGCATTTGTTGGCTCCGGAGTAAAAGTAGAGAAGCTTTGCATAACTTAGACATAAGCTATCTTCATAAAGTTTGAGTATCCTTAAGTTGAGTAGCTACCTTACTTGAAAAATGGAAGTCAATGTTAGCGGGACGAAAGCTGTGATATTGTAGCTCCTCGTTCACTCGTCCAGGGTGTAGCATGGGAGTTCATAAGATCATATGTTGGCATTTTAATTTCAATATTAGGTTTCATGATAGTAATTTTTATTGTCAATGGGGGTTCTCAGAGTCTCTTGCTATGCTCCATCAATGAACACAAAAGAGCCATTATAGGCCAACTTCTCTCTTGAGTACTATACATATTGGGACATTCAAGGTTAGGGATGGCAAGCACTATATTGATCAACTTTGGGGGAACAAGATAGCATGGTTTAGAGTTTCACCGATTCATCGGTTGCCTCTTGACATGCAATAGAAGGTCAATATTCAATTTTATGATTTCTTGAAGAAGGGCATTTTACTATTTAAATGGGATTTCAATATTGTCAAAGTCTTTTCATTATTTTTCAACAATGGTCCCAAGTCATAAAGTGCTTCATTCCCTAGACACATAGAAGTTCAAATTTTAGAATTTAGGTGGACTTTGCCTATTAGAGATTACCGGATGTAGATATAGGTCAAGAATAATTTTGCCCACCAATGGAACATGGTAGGAGGCTTGTATACATAACATTGTTAACCTGAACAGTGTCCCTATTCTATGTTAGCTTTCATGCAAGAATGTTCTTTGCCCAAACACTTAGCTTGTTGGACTTTATTCAAAGTTGGTCTCCCAAGTATCCTGTAGCGAATTATTCTTGGTACCTAAAGGACAAGATGGCACAAGGAAACAATGTTATGTAGTTGAACAAAACTTACCATTCAACGCAATCCCATTTTTCAAAAAACTCTTGCAATACTAAGAGCTGTCAATCATCTCATGGTGATGGATACTAGTTTTCAACTTTGGAAACTAATTTTCATGCTTTTTGATTGGAAACTCATCTTCTTGCTGCAAACGTAAGAACTGAGAACTCATCTGCCTTTAATTTAACTGAAAATTATGAGCCAGGATAGTGTTTCAAAGCATCCGACTCTTTTTCTCTCTTCCTCTTGGTCTTCCCATTTCAACTTTGGAAGCAGCACTCGCCATAGAACATTTTGCTTCATGAACTACTCGGAAACCTGCTAGTGCCAAAGGGATCGGCCGATGGCATAGACTGGCAATACAGGAATCGGAGTTTACAGATTGTGGAGAGCTCGGCTGATCATGGAGAGGTTGGCCTCTGTTCCAGAAGCTTGAGAAGACAGGTTGCAAACCAG
Organism: Straminergon stramineum; assembly: GCA_963920665.1. Taxonomy (NCBI): domain Eukaryota; kingdom Viridiplantae; phylum Streptophyta; class Bryopsida; order Hypnales; family Calliergonaceae; genus Straminergon; species Straminergon stramineum. The sequence goes on along the minus strand of OY987264.1, from coordinate 35,560,252 downwards.
TCGGTGCTCAAACCCTGAAATTCTGGGAGCAGAGAGCTTGCCAATGTGTTTCTGCGATCGCGGATCGGTTCGGTGAGGAATGCTGTGAAGTGTGAGCTCGGAATCGTTTTACTTTAGCGTTATCAAAGGTGGGTTTTACATTGGAAATGCAAATTTCGCTTCATGAATGTCCAAGGATAACTGAGAGTCAGGCAGGATTCATGCAGGATTCTTGCAAGGCAGGATTTAGGATCGACTGCGTCTTTTCTGACTTCTGTAATTGTGCATCGGCATCTATTTTTTTCCAACATCCTCTGTTCTTGAGCTGTAAACTCCCAGATGTAACTGAAAAACTTTCATATGGACACTGAGCTAGGGAGCGAGACCATTCTCGTCAATGCATTTCTTGGTAAATACGGAGACCTGATGCACGGCTACCGTAGACTTTGCTCGAGGTCATCCTGCTCCACTCCCGCTCACCAGAGTATCCAGAGAATTAAGTTTAAGAATGTAGAAAAAAAGGTACAGCGCAAGAGGACAAGCTGCCGATTGATGCAGGAGATAGCCATAACGAGGGTAGCCAGATTCTCATGACATTCTGGAGACAATGTCTACCGCTCCCGATTTGCGTTGGTGAGTAGGACAATGTGGTACGCTTCACGACATTATCACTTTGGTTTCTCGCTTCGATAATTCAACGCTGGCAACAATCTGAGGAGTGGAGGACCATGCGTAAAAACAGAATTTGACAGGTACATCAGCACACTTGTCCTGTGAATTCCCGTCATCTGTATCGAAAGCCCTCAAGATAGGATTTAATATTACGCCGTAGAACGACCAAAGATTTGACAGATTCATGCCGATTGCCATGCTCCTTCCTCGCATGAGCTCACGGCTTTTTTGCCATTCGCTCCCATTTCCCCTGAACACAAAGTTGTTTTCGAGGTTGGACAAGAGAGAGAAACGTGTTGCCGACGGACATTTGCCTTTCAGGTTTTCGGAATAGTCGGTAAACGGAACTGTGGAGGTAGAGTTTCAGAAATCTTAGGACACTCCTCGCTAGAAAGAAAAGAGGAAATGTTCAACCTCTCTGGTTCAATTATGTCACGACGAGACCGAAATTTTCTAAAAATCCTAAACATTGCGTTCCAATGTGTTTCCACAGCAGTTGCTTGAACTGACGGCCACAGTCCGCAACTGCATAATTCAATGTTACAGGTCATTTCAAGGCGTCTACAGCGACTGAAAATTCATATCCACCAAGGGCTAAGAATCGCAGTTTAACAAAACCTGATCGTTTATCTTCGCATCGGCAAACCTGTGCATGCGATATGCACCTGTTCGTGTTTCTCATTCCTTTCTCGCATAAAATTGGGAGGTTGCTTCTATGAGGCCAGTTCTCCCTTTTTTAGAAGAACGTTTCAGCAGATGAAAAAGCAGGAAAACATTTAGCTTTCCGGCGCTTAATAAAGGGTTTCAATGGTCAAGAGCAATGGTACAGGCAAGTCGGTAAACGGAGCTGTGGAGATTTCATTTTGTAGTGCAATCTTTACCGTAAAGAGAACAGAAAAGATAATAAACATGATTTAACGATATTATTTGGAATCATCAGATGTTTCTGACAACCCTAACGATGCTCGGCTATCCGTTTCTACAGCAATCGCTTGAACTTACGAGCGCACTTTCAAGCGAGGACAGAAATCAACTGCGAATCCTGCGATCAATCATACTCACCCAGAGTGACTGGAATTCAGATCCTCCAGATCCAACGCACCTTCCAGCTTCTTCTTTTCATGCGCAACTATGTGAAGTCCATGCGCAGTAACCGTTCCATGACCTGCTTCATCCTCTTACATGTTTCAGCGAGACGTGGTAAGTATTGAATCACAAAGAATGGACCCTCGTCGGAGAGTTTCAAAGCTTGACGCTCCAGCAGACTCGAAGCATACTATTGAACTCGAAGGACCAAAGCCTAATTCTGAGTGTGTTGTGGACTAACACCGTGCATTGACTTTGAGTGTTCTAAACTGCGGAGATTGACCTAATTCTACAGATGTGTCCCAAGCCCGGTGCTGCTGTTGTTGTACAAATCAACACAAATCCAATTCAGGTGAATTGAAAGTCATGCGAAAGCGCCCCCAGGAAGTCGTTTTCTGGTCGTTTTCAACAGCGTCTTTAGGGTTTCAGTCCACACCTTTCCCGCTTCCTTCGCAGCCGGGGGTGACTTCCAAGCGACCTTCCTTTGTTTCTGGCCAATTGTTTAGAGCAACCTCACGCCAGCAACGCCAAGGAGGGTCTCAGTCTCATACCCGTTTTCCAATTGTTGGTGTAGGGGCCCCACACCAACCTCGCTCACACGCTTGACGCTTTTGACCCACTCATTCCGACGTTCTGACCAGTGAGGGAGACTCAGGGGACCCGACGACTCCCTTCGTCTTTCTGTGGCTTATGATTACGAACTCACTCTCGGCCTTTGCAATCATCGACCGAAAAGAAAGCTTCTGGAAAAATTCGTATGACTGATTGACGACTGATTTGAGTTCTTTCCCATCAAACATGAGGTAGTACCCTTGCTTTTTTTTTGCGGAACTCCTACTTGCGGAAGATGCGCGTTTAGTGGGTTGGTTGCGATTGAAGCGAGAGCTTCCTTGGACGCGACTGTCGCGAATTTGCAGGGAGGAGCAAGCTATCTGCGAATTGCAAGGTTCTGCGCTTCAAAAATTCGGGTCTACTTGGCGCAATTTGCCCAGGTAGCAATTAAAACACTCTTCCTCGCACCTGCTTTAATTCTTGTGGCACTGTGAGAAGTGCAATCGTCGACAATTGTGCAATTTTATCGTTTGTGTCCCAATTGCTTTCAAGAAGCCGTGGAATTGTGCTGGCGAAAACGCAAGCGGGATGTAACTGAATTTATAACAGTTAAGGGTTTTATATTGCTTATTTTCGATGCTTTATAATTTTATACCGCCATAGCTTGTTGCCATGGGTTTCTTTTCTTGGCGATGGCGTTCTTAAGAGTTCTCGATCATTTGGAAGAAATGGCATTCCTTAAGTTGCGCACAGGAGAAAATTATGGAGAATGTGCGACGAATGTAGAAAATTCCGTTCGAACTGTATGTCCTGATGGGTTTCTTGATGATTGTGAAGGATGGCTAGCGTTGGAGGCCTATGCGAGCGGGACTTGTTGCCACCTCAAAGCGAGTCCTCAGGCCTGGGAATTTTCTGGACAAGGGCCCCGCGGAGCTTTGGAAACTGCAGCAGTGGCACTTCCAGCAATGGCGCTTGCTCCATGGATGACAGGGAGCCGGAAGGAGGATGCAAACCGCGTTCTTTTGATAGTTACAGGTTAGATTTCTTCTCCTGCTGTTTAATATTTAGTGCCATTAACGAACTGTTCACTACATTCTTGATGGTTGCTTATGCACTGGAAAGTATGGCTTGAAACTGCTTCGTATCATATTGAATGTGCGGAAATTCCATGGGATGACTTTGCAGTGAAGAAAGGGCGGAGAGATTGGCCCTGCTACGCAATCACGTAGGCTCAAAGTCAGCTACACCCGAAATGTCACGTATTCGAGCTCCGAGGAAAGGTGGCAAACGGCACCACAACGTGGCAAATGGTAATGGAAGCCTTTGGATAACATCGCAAGAGGATGGTGACTCTGAAAACGGCAACGCAGATGGGATGAAGCGCCTTCGGCCTAAAGTAAATCCTAACTACCATTTTCTCCACAAGTTTTGAATACAGTTTATTTAATCTTCTCCGGCATTGTTAGCGTTGAAGTCTCTTGGCAACCTATTGCTGATGATGTGAATTCTTGCAGCTGCTGAGGGGATTGCCCAGCTATGTGAAGATTGTAGAAGTAGGGCCGCGAGATGGCTTGCAGAATGAGAAGTCCACTGTCCCCACCTCGGTGAAAGTGGAGCTCATTCGCCGGCTTGCTGCTGCTGGCTTACCGGTTGTGGAAGCCACGAGCTTTGTCTCCCCGAAGTGGGTGCCTCAGGTACACTTAGACGTCTTTAATCTTTTCACCTGGGGCCCCAGACTTTTTCACAATGACGTAGTGTGAATGTTTGCCAAGTGTGCTACAGTCAATGACAATGCGAAGGATATTCATTTTAGAGATCATAAAATAGTGGCTTTAGTGTAAGCAATTCTCTTGATTACAAAAATCATATTCCCTATTCCTTAAAAGGGTTGAATGTTACTTGCCTCTGGGAGAATGCCACCGCTGAGAGAATGGGCCACTTTTCTTTGCAGCTTGCAGATGCGAAAGATGTCATGAACGACGTCCGGTATTGCAAGAGTAGGTGCCGATTCCCAGTTTTGACACCCAACCTCAAGGGCTTCGAGGCAGCGGTGGAAGCCGGAGCAAAAGAGGTGGCCTTCTTCACAGCGGCCTCGGAGTCGTTCGTGAAAGTCAACATCAACTGTAGCCTGGAAGAAAGCTTGGTCCGTTATCGCGCTGTTTGCAAGGCAGCCAAGGAGCGCAACATCCCCGTCCGAGGGTATGTGTCCTGCGCCATCGCTTGTCCCATCGAAGGTCCCATGTCCGCAGCTAAAGTTGCCCATGTGGCCAAAGAGCTCTACGACATGGGCTGCTACGAAATCTCCCTCGGGGACACCATTGGCGTCGGCACTCCAGGTATGCAAACACAATTCTCGCACCTCTTTTCCTTCCATCTCTGGAGGTTCAAGTTTTGGCCTAACTAGGTACCCGTAACAAATGCATTCTTCTTCTGGAGGTTCAAGATGTCTGAGCTTCAATTCCATGCTTTGTACAGGAACGGTCGCACCAATGCTTGAGGCCGTGATGGCGGTGGTTCCCGTCGAGTGCCTTGCAGTGCATTTCCACGACACTTACGGTCAGGCGCTGGTGAACATCCTCATTGCACTCCAGGTATGGAAGCAAACTGTGACTCAAGTACAAAATAGGAAAAAAAATGTGATTCATTTCGTTCAAGAGCATTTGATAGATTCATTCAAGTGCATGTAATTGATACATTCAAGTCCGTCCGTTGATTCTTTCTAGTGCATGGAATTTTGATTCTTTCAAGTGAATGTAATTATGATTCATTCAACTGCACTTTTCTGATTCTTTCCAGTGCATGTGATTGATTCGTTCAAGTGCTTGTAAACGCTTCATATATGAAGTCTGTGGCTCATGTTGTGGCGATGGATTTGATTGCAGATGGGCATCAGTGTGGTGGACTCATCAGTGGCAGGTCTGGGAGGTTGTCCTTACGCCAAAGGCTCTACAGGGAACGTGGCCACGGAGGATGTGCTCTACCTCTTGAACGGACTGGGCATCCAGCACAACGTCGACCTGAACAAGGTGATGGAAGTGGGCGAGTTCATTTGCGATCAACTGGGACGGACTTCCTGCTCCAAGACTGCTGTCGCCACCATGGCCAAGCTCAAGGCGGAGAAAGCCAAAATCTGAAAACCTCGCTACTGCTGCGCTGCCCCCAAATAAGTGGTACCCCAGGAATTAGCTGATCACTACTCATAAAATTCCACATTCAAACTCATTCTTCTTGATAAACCTGATAATTGCAGAAGACTCTGTAACCTTATGATGATTGCCAGTAGGATGCCCTGTGCAATTGGCATGAACAACAATTTGCTAATTAATCGAAAAAATTGTATTTCCCAAATTTTAAATTTATTTTTGGTGACAAACAGGGAGAGAACTGAAGTTGAACACACGAATGTGTGTCGTCTAATAAATCCACCAAGTCATCCTGTGTCTTTTGTGCAATAAGGTATTAAATATGTGTATGCAAGGTGAGTAATGGTACATAGTTTATTTGATTTAGTGCACAATCCTTTGAAGGGGTATGGCCAGCCGTCCGCGCAATACGGTAAGTCGTCTCTGCCATTTGGGGGATGAAAAGTGTGCAATTCAATGCTATGAACCGTCTCTTGCCACATAAAAAGTACATGCTTTGACAACTCTTCTTTAACTGTTGGTTCTTCTATAAATAGTTCATTGGATAAGTAAGGATGAAGATTCGTTGTGCTTTTATACATGAGGACATTTGCGATTGGTGGAATGTTTAAATTGAGAATTGTATTTGAGGGTTTCATTATCTTGTATTTTTCCATAATTATTAGTATTATCACTAATCACTTGTTGCATGACTTCATTAGCTTTTGATACACTATAAATATCATTTATTAGGATATCTATTGATGGATAAGATAAGATTCTATTTTAGTGAACCTTGGATCTATCATTTATTAGGATATTTGTTGATGGATAAGATAAGATTCTATTTTAGTGAACCTTGGATCTATCATTTATTAGGATATTTGTTGATGGATAAGATAAGATTCTATTTTAGTGAACTTTGGATCTCATGTTGCCCACTTGTGGATTGAATGACTATTCATTCACAAGCATCTTGATGGTGGTATGAAAGTATACTAAACAATAAAAGAATTATTTTATCCTATAGCATGTTCTTTGGAGTTTATATTGAATCAAGATTAATCCAAATAGAATGAATTGTGTAATATTTTTTTTATCTCTCTTTCTTGGATTTTGTAATTCTAGTGACAACTTTTCCGTTGGAAATGGTTCAGCAATTTCTAGAGTGACCTTTGACGAAATTGGTAGAATGACATAAAGATGAAAATAATAAAATTTCAAAGTCATAAGACCAGAACTAAAAGACCATAGTGTCTTTTCAATTGATGAAATTTAAAAGACTTTGGAATTCAATTAATTCACAAAAAAAGGCTAAAAGAATTTGGAATTAAAAGATGAGAGCTGAAAAAAATTTGAACCCAAAATGGGATTTATGTATTGGAAAATATAGGTTCTATTTTGTAATCATAGGGGCTATTTGAAATCACAACTAAGAAAATGGTGGTATGAAGCTATGACAAAAATAATGGAATTTGGAAGTTATAAAAAATTTGAAACAAAAATTGGAAGAATTTGGAATTTAAAAGGAAAAAAATATGAGAATTACGGAAAGGTTCATTTTGCAACCATGGGGCTAAATCTATAAAGAATTCAAGTGTCTTTTCAATTGAGGGAGACTTGAAAGTAATAATTTGAGGAACCAATGAAAACCCTTGGGGTTCAATTTATTTTTGAAATAAAGGCCATAAAATTTTGGATTGGAATCTGGATTTGAAAAAATATGAAAGCTGAAAGGGGCCACTTTGAATCAATAGGTATAAATCTTCAAGGTTTCTACATTGACAAATATAGAGTTGAATGTTGGCTATTGGTCAAGCATAATTGGCTCCAAAGTCCAACATAATGAGTTCACAATTGACAAGACTTTCATGTCAATTGAAGTCTTACTAGGGACTTTAAACCCTCAAAGGCCAAGCATGTAATTATTTTTTCAAACTTCATTTTGCAAGTACCTATCGGTGTGATCTTTTGAATTCATTTTTGGGAGATGTGATTACATATCTTCTATTAGTTGTAAAAGCTTCTCATTATTTTGGAATTTTTTTGAAATGACCATGAATTTTAGAATAAAAAGTGAAACAATTCATATCAAATGCAATTGTTGTAAAATGATTTTTTGAAAATCTCTCTAGGTTTCTATTGTAGTGTAGAACATCATGGTGCATATTTTTTATTGTGTCATTCTAAAATTAGAAAATCATCAATCCATGGTTGCAAATTTTTCCAAATTGCTAGTCAATATCTTAGAAAATGTTTAAATTTTAAGTAGAGTTATAAATGAATAGTATAAGAATATCAATGAAAAACTAATTTTCAATAAAACCATAATGCTTTCTATGATTCAATATCCGTACGAAAATTACCATTGTCAAGGTTTCTCAATTTGAAAATGGGTCTCCAAAACCTTTAGTCAAGAGTCATTGGTTGTGTGACGAGTAGTGGAGCCCTTGTGTATATTATTGTAGCCTATGACTTGTGACATAAAAAGAATGGAAATTATTCTTTAGTATAAGAAAATACATGGAAGTAATTGAACTAGTTTAAAGCCTATTGTGTTTTTTAGTTTTTCATTTCAAATGCTTGTTTTATGGAAAGTGCACTTGGCCATCTTTATTTTTTGCTAAATTACAAATTGCATTAAATATTATGAATGTTGTGCATCATTCTTTTAATTAATTCTATAAACATTATATTTTAGAATTTTTAAAACTGTCAATGAAAGGATTGTAATCCAGACTTATTCTTCCAAATTTTTTGATTTTTATAAACTAAATGTGGTGACTATAAATGACACTAAATTCTTTTTTTTTTAATTCATTCATTCGTACCACATATAAAAAGTTCATCAAATAATACCATTACTATTCCATCTAGTATTATATATTTAGTTGGGCTAAAAGGGTAGTAGTTTAAGGTTTGAGTTTTAGCGGGTGATTGAACAATGAGTCAAGCTTGTATTCTTTAAAACAATTTGATAATTGTCAATATGAATTTGATTATCAAAAAATGATGGAGGTCTCTGACTATGTATACTCCAAATCCATTACAATAAATGAGGTATGGACAAAGGGAATTTGGGCATACAGTATATCATAATTCCTTTGTTACAATACACTCTAGTGTGAGACATTGGGGAGACATATGCCTAAATCCTTAGTAGTAATAAACATTACATATAACACTATGAATAACCGATGTTTGAGAACATCTAAATTGATAGATTTTTTTGGACATTCAATGTAACAACCCATGTTTTTATGTCAACATTATCATCCAATGAAACATCTTCCATGACAATATATGTTACATTAAATGCCATTGTCGACATAAAAACATGGGTTATTACATTGGATGTTCAAAAAAAATTGTCAACTTAGACATTGATTTCTTATAGTAGAATGAGGAGACAAACATGGAGTGGAGAGGATAGGTGGAATGAAAAGATTGTATATATGTAACTTTTTTGGAGGGTATTGTACAATTTTTTTGAAGAATACTTGCTTCCCCTATTTTCAATGGGGGTGATTGCAATAAACACCTATCCTATATTCCATCACATGTTCAATGTTGAAGTTGTTTTGCACCATAAGTATTGCAAAAATGATTGAATGAACATGAAATTCATAAGGAAGCTTCCTATAGCAATAGAAAATGCACTGGAATTATTTCATTTTTTTCTAAATTAATTCAATTGGTGAGATTGAATTTCAAGTATTTGTCACATATACAATTTGGGTGGTTTTTAGTACTATCAAGTACCTTTTTTGAAGAGTTATGTTATCAAATTTACTAGGCTAGCTCTTCTAATAGGAATATACCTTCTCGATAGAGGGATTTCCAAAAACATGTTCCAATTGTGTTTTGCATTGGCCTAAAGTGTGCCATATTCAGGTTGGATTTCTGTTGAATGAAAAATGGTTTTTTAGTTCTAGCTTTGATCTTCCTTCTTTTCTCTTAGTTGGCAACGATGGCCACTTTAAAAATGTATTTTTTAGTGCATTTTCTAATTTAAAAAAATAGAAATGTGGAAGTTTGATTTTCTAGCACAAATTGTAACTTGTGGCTCAAATTAGTATTTCAGGGTACATAGAAAGAATCAATAGTACTAGTGGGTGATTGCAAGAAACACTTGTCCTATTTTTTGTCCCCTTGCCCTTGGACATGTGGTTTTTTGGTCATAACTTTTGCATCATAAGTCTGTTTGTATTGAAATTTGGAATGAAGGTATGCATAAAAGTTTCACACATTCTATATTTTGGGGTTTTTTTAAAAATTAATTTACTATTTTTAAAGTGCCCCTGATTGGGTGTCTACCTTGGCCATTTTGGGGGGTTTTGAGCTAAAGTTGTACCCAAAAATGCGAATTGGAAGCCACAAATTGGAAAAGTTGGAGTTGTACTTGTGTTTTAATGAGAGACGAAGAGTTTTTTGCTAAAAAATTGGCATGAGGTGTCTACATGAGGCCAAAGTGACCGTTGTTTGTGCACATTTTTTGGGCAGAAAAAAAATTTTGAAGAAATTTTTGGTGCAATGTGAGAGCAGGCTTGTCTAAAAAAACGTCTTTTTTTCTGGGAATTTTAAAATTTTTTTTTTAATTACTAAAAATGAAAAGGTCCATAGACCCCTTTTCTACTATTTTTTGTTGCCAGTTGCTTCTACAGTACTATATAGTACTGCATCAACGGTTAAGATTTGCAGGCGCCTGCAATTGATGGTTGAGATTCGTAGGTGCAGTCTGACGTGCGAAATTGATAGTAGTCCGTAGTACTGCCAGTCTTGTGGCCAGAAATCGGGATTTTGAGCCCAAAACCTGAAGTATTTCTTGCAATTACCCTAGTAGGGGCTTGTAGTGCTTCTAATCTACCGACGTAAACTATTTTTTATGGCAAATTAAGCATTACCATCCATCCTTGCCATCCAATGATGAACATCAAGTGTTATTGGAGTAGTACATTTGAAATCTAATCAAACTATCCAGATTTCATGTTCTATGCCTCTAATAGTACTAAAGATAAAAATCAAGAACTCAACAAATAGTACAAGTGTTTCTTGCAATCACCCGTGGATGAAATCACTCAATTATTATAAAATCTAGTGACAATATCACTCAAAATCTCAAATATAGATGAATTTCCTTCTTGGGATGAATGCATGTATTTTCATCCACTTTTATATATTCCATCCTATGCTAATGGATGTAAATAGATTTACTAATCTATTGGAGAGAGGTTTTTGATTTGTCCAAAAATAATGAAACAACAACCTTGGGCATACATTAGAAAAGTTGGGCCAGATTGTTTTGGTGCCATTTTGACACCAAAGGCCGCATACAAGTCATTTTAGTGTCATTTTATCCATACTAGGTTGGTATGGAGGTTGGTACCAAATTAAGTTAATTGCATTTTAATGCACCATCATGGCACCATGTTCATATGCTTTGAAGTTCCTGATATATATCTCACCAAACTACTTCCTATTTTGGAAGAAAAGTAAATTTTAAAATATATTGCTGCAATTTTAATTAAAATAAGAAAATATGATAACATTCAATTTCAAATTATAAAAACATACTATAATTTTTAGCAGAATTGGTATTGAGTTTGGCATGCAAACTAGACTATATATTTATCACAATGCTTTACAAGTCTCTCAATGTTTGTTATATTGGGGAAGGTGGCAAGTTCTTTATATGAGTGGGGTAGGTAGGGTTTACACCAATCTATGTAGAATATGTAGGAGCTTGACCATCTATAGACAAATCGAAAAGAATCATTGTGTTGTGAGCATAATTCCAAATCATATTTACGCATGATAAATACGCTTTTCTATCTGATATGTTTACTAAGAAAATATGGACAATAAATTAGCTAATGGCTTCAAATGTTTGATTTTAATTTAAAGCCTACAATCTAGAATTTAGAACAAATTTGGAAAGGGCATAACTCCAACAATAAAAGGGAAAAATATTAGAACTTCTCTTCTATTAAAATTGGAGAATTTTGGAAGAATTTGGGTTTGAAATTCCCCCAAAAATGAAAATGAAACCTAAATTTTCATTTTGGCCTCTAAGATGAAGTTGCAACACATCAATTCTAATGGTGAGATTCTATTAGCAAACAATCTAGACCATATGGACCTTTTCTTTTTCTGAAAATTATAAAAAATAAACTCAAAAACAATCATATGCATTATCTTTTTAAAAGATGAACCAATTGCCCACAAAATAAGACAATCTCTATAAACTTACTTTATGAATCCAAATAGAACAAATAATAGCTTTCAATTTTGATAAGACAATATATTTTGTAAGAGAAAACTAATATTAAACTTTTTATTTTTATTTTTTTGGCTACTTGGACAAGGCTGCTTTTGCTTTGGATGGTAGAACTTTTGATCTTGTGTATAATTGAGATAGATTTCTTACATCCAAAAAGGTTAATTTGTTATCCTATCTTAGAAAATATGTTTCAAAAAAACATGTCAAAAACAAACATTCACTAGAAGAAAAACTTGTTGGTTGAACGTGTTATAAATACAGTTCTCAACATAATCAATATGATGCTTTTCATTAGAAGCAAACATGTTTGTATCAACACCTCTTCACTGCAAATGCTTGTTATGAATGCAATTTTCAACATAATCAATATGATACTTTGACATTGTGAATTGCATTTGTAATGTGTTTTTGCGTTCTAGAGGTGTTAATACCAACATATTTTGTTTCAAATGGAAAGCTTTATATTGATTATGTTGAGAACCACATTTAGAACATGTTTTACCAATATGTTTTTCTTCTAGTGATTGTAGGTACTTACCTAAACTTTCATTTGAGGAAACAATAGTTCCTTAGGAGTTGATTCAAAGGCCCACCAAATATCTCACTAGTGAAAATTCTATTTGAAGATTTGTAAAGGGGATAAATTACAATTTAATCGGTGTCGCTAATTTTGCATCTTGATGAATAGGAGAAGCTAGTGTAATAGAACAAGCTTGAATTATTTTAAGAATAAATAAACTAGAGCTTTGCATTGTTGCACACAATTGTCAATGATCTTCTTGCAAGGAAGATATGTCCATTATATTTATTTTTATTTAAAAAAAATTCTATAGGTACTAGTGAAGGAGGAAACATCATGAACACACAAACGCACACAAATTCACCAAAAAATTTGATGCCATTGCTACCCCCACTGCCGACTAAAATTTAATATTTCATTCTAGGTAAAGTCTCTTTGATATAAATATCATTTATAAAATACATTCAAGGAAAATACTTTTTTAGGTTATCAAAGTCAATGGTTAGGGTCAGCAAAAATATTTCTAAAAATAGATTCCCACAAAGCTCATGAGTTGCATATTGGTTGCATTGAGTCATGATTTCCCTTTGACCCCTAAATGCTTGAGGCACTAGATTTTGGTGTTTCAAAAACTTTGAAGTTAAGTAAAACCCAACCAAATTTCTATTACTATTAGTTTATATTTTTGGAGAACTCTTTTTGAAGTTTAGTTTTGGGATCAAAAAGCCGATCTTAAAAATGAAGGATTATAATTTTTCTATTCAAGATTTTGGGCAAGGATGCCCATTGTAATATTGACTTCCCGTAGTGTTGATGGTTCTTGGAAATGACCCTCAAATACACTAGATTTTAGAGGAAAAATCACAATAGAAATTCATTTCAAAAAATTTGTAGAATAGGTTTTGGGAATCTATAAATTGATTGGGGTTGTGTATGCTAGGCCCTATAACCTCATATTTTTTTAGTGACCAACTTTTTAGAGTTGACATGCAAAAAGAGAATTGAAATTTTTTTCTAGTTTTAACCCCTTCATGATCATACATTATAATTTTTCAATCTATAAGTGATATTTTAATGTTTTTTTTTCCTATATGATCTCTAACATGTCTAGTTTGAATTTGTACGGTTACAATTCAAAAGAAATTGGTACAACTTATGAAAATGTTGACTTTTTGTTCGATTTAAAGCACATTTCAAGAAGCTCCAAATAGGCCCTGGGCATCTAGGGGTTAACTCCACCAGATTTTGGTGTCAAGGATATTTTGAAGTTAAAAAAAACCTTAATAAGTTATTATTTTCAGTAGCATTTTTTGACAAATTCTTTTTGAAGTCTAGTTTAGTATCAAAAATCCAATTTCGAAAATGAATGATTATGAATTCTGCAAGATTTTATGCAAGGGTATCCATTTCAAATCTTGATTTTTTAGTGTTGAAGGCTCTCGGAAATGAGCCTCAAGTACAATAGATCTTGGGGAAAAATTACATTAGAAATTCATTTAAAAAAAATCATATAGAAAATTTTGAGAAGCCATAAATTGATTTGGATTATGCATGTTATGACTTTTAGCCACATAATCTTTCAGCCACTCAATTTTAGATTTGACATGTGAAAACTGAAAAGAGGATTGAAAGACTTCAAATCATTGTTACACAGTTTTAACATCCTCATGATCAAACATTATAATCTTTCAATGTTTTTATAATTGAAATTGTTGTGTTTTCTTTTCCCATGTAATCTCTAACATGTCTAGTTTGAATTTGTACAGTGAAAATTCAATTTTCTTTTGATACAAATGATACAAATGTTGGCTTTTCTTTCAATTTATAGAAAATTCCAAGAAGCTCAAAAAAAGCCTTGGGCATTTAGGGGTTAAAACCGAGAGAGTACTTGTTGCCGAGTCGCTATGCCTGCTCCACTGAGGATGCTCTAACTACTGGGCACGGTACACTAGTGAGCGTCATGGAAGGAATGTGCACGCAGCCAACGTGGCTGTGAGTTGGAGGATAACAACAATCACGGAACATCATGCAGCAGCACACTTCCATCGATGGCAAGTAGTGACAAAATTCAATTCCTACGCCACAATCACAACTCTAGTTCTCTTTATTTCAATACAAAACCTGCAACTTTGCATCATTCTCAACAATTCAAGCTTCTTGCAAAACTAGATTTCTCTTTCATAATTATTCCTCTGAAAAGCAAAAGTAACGCCATGGGAATTAGCTTGATCTCGATCATGGGAACTGATGTTCGTTTTTCGTACTGATTGCTAGAGTCTTTTCAACCTTTTTAGATTTGATTTTGCGAAGTTCGCACAAAACTTAGATTGCTGGTTTGTTTTCTTGTGTGAAAGTTGCAGTTTTGGCGCACCCCAAGTAGGCAATTTTGCAGTTTTCGTTGTAGAGATTTTGGTTGAAGGGAAGAATCTGGAGCTGCGTGCTGGTGGATCGGTTGTTCCGCAGTTTAGTTTGAAGGGTAATTGGCACGAAAAATCCTTCATTTCCAAAGCGTTTTCTTCCCCCGTTTTGCCTGTTTTTTGGGGAAGGTGTTTCGAATTCTAGCAAAAGCAAATTAATCCAGAATTGGGGTAGAATTGGGGAAGCCATGAGGACGAGCTCAACGAAAGCGCTCGGTCTGAGGCTCATCACTGGAGCTTCTCGAAGTTCGTGTGTGTACTGCCCAAGAAAGAATCCCGAAAGACTGAATCCAAAGAATTGGGATGTTGATTCGCAATTGAGGAGCTTCAGGTTTCATGTTTCTCGGTCAATTTCTGCACCTGGAGTTCTGGCTATGGCGAGGGGACCGATCGCCGTCTTTCCCAGCGCAGCCTTGCCTTTGGTACTTGCCTGTGGTACACCCTGTTCCTAGTGAGAATTTCGTTTTCAATCGTCGCTTTTTAATTTGTTCTACTTTTTTGTTGGAAGTAATTCATTCGTTAGGTTTTTGTTGTAGATGGAGATGCAGAAGAGGTTTAGTTCCAGTGAGGTGCGGATTACCGAAGGGGTTCAAGCAACGGGAGGGATTGTGGAGATTCCGTTGGCGCAAACCGGAGAAGGTATTGCGGATTGTGAGCTCATTCAGTGGTTTGTCAGCGAGGTAATGCCCGTGCATCATTCAAAAAAATTCTTTAACGGTATAAGAGAAGAGGAGGAGTCTAGAGAGAGACTTGCATGGAGAGAGAATTGCTCATCCGTCGCAGACCCTCAAAGGATATTGGGGAAATAAGTACAGAGAGATACTTGCTCATTGATCACTAATCCTCGAGGGGATTAAGAAAAGAGTAGAGAGAGAATTGATCATTGATCACAGGTATGTGGGTCTAGAGAGAGACTTGCATAGAGAGAGAATTGATCTTTGATCACAAGTATGTGGTTCTAGAGAGACACTTGCGTAGATAGAGACTTATTAATTGATCACA
This sequence comes from Straminergon stramineum, assembly GCA_963920665.1. Lineage (NCBI taxonomy): Eukaryota > Viridiplantae > Streptophyta > Bryopsida > Hypnales > Calliergonaceae > Straminergon > Straminergon stramineum. The sequence continues at coordinate 35,544,622 of OY987264.1, read as the reverse complement.
GGGTATGTGGGAAGATCTTTGAAGAGAGAGACTTGCACTTTGATCACAAACCCTCAAGGGTATCTGGGAAGATCGGTTTAGAGAGACTTGCACATTGGTCACAAAACAAGACAAGGGTATCTGGGAGGTCAAGTCTACATAGAGTCTTGCATATAGGGAGGCTTTACCATTAAACTCAAAAGTCCAATGTACCTGGAACGATAATTCTAGAGAGAGACTTGCACATGGATCACAAAGTGAATTGGTCGCTTCTAATGTTTGACGAATTGCGTTAATGTTCTATTTATTTTCAAATCGATGTTTTCTGATTGTAGGGCGACATGGTGGACGAGTTCGGACCTGTCTGCGAGGTGCAAAGCGACAAGGCATCTGTGGTGATCACCAGCCGCTACAAAGGCAAAGTGTCGCAGATTCTGCACCAACCCGGGGACATAATCAAGGTGGGCGCGACACTGCTCGAGTTAATGATGCTGGAAGGCTCACCTGCCGAGGATGACAACAGAGCGCCAAACCCTAATTCTGAGAAACAGTCCATTTCTGACCCGGAGACCAACCCTAAAACGAACGAGGACGACCACTCTGCATCTGTGCTCGCCACTCCTGCAGTTCGTTCTCTAGCCAAAGACTATGGCCTAAACTTGCATGACGTCCAGGGATCCGGCCCCAATGGACGCATTACTAAGGGGGATGTCTTGAACTACGTTACACTGCGAGAAAATGCTCAGGATGACATTCAGGTAAGAACTTTACACTGCTGTGTTACTACTCTCGAATTTTTTCATTCTGCAAATGAAAAGAAATTTTCATTGCGAGGAACAAGTCAGAGATACGTAACCCTAACTTCTAGACAAAACAGGAATTCAGGACCCTCATATCTTGGAGATTTAGGGCTCTTTGATTGGACTGTGGGGATTATGATTCTGTATGGTCCTCTTTGCTAGCTGCACTGCGTCATGTGGCAATAATAGCTACAGACGTTCAAGGGTTATGTTTCATGCGCTCGTTTCAAGTATTGAAGACCTAGAGGAAGAGATCCTGTATTATATTGTAGGGATTCTTCCTCCAGGTTTCACAGAACTGAAGATGAAAAGTTTTGTTGATTGCCGTTTTAAACTGTTTCTGCTTCTGTTGCAGTCGTTGAACGAAGCGCCTGTGCATGATGAGCCTGATGGAGCGAGAGTGAAGAGTAGTAGTGTGCCTAAAGATTACACCCCTGTGCCACAAGGACCCAGCCATGGCGTTTTCGATGGCAGAGACACGTGCATTCCTGTTAGGTATGTTTGAAATCCTTGCTCCATTCCTTGCTGTAGACCAATTTCGTTAAAGGTGCACAAAACTCATTTGCGCTTTCATCCCATTCCAAGTATACAATCTTCAGTATGACTGTTGCTTCAAATATGACTGTATAAGGAAATGTGATTCTGGGAAATTTTGGTTAAGGGTTTCCGATTTGGGTTGTGGTGGGGATGGTGGTGACAGGGGTCACAGACGAGCTATGGCGAAGGCCATGACCGCAGCGGCAGCAGTGCCGCATTGCTACTACGTGGAGGAGATCACGATGGACAAGCTGACGCAGATCAAGCGCTCGCTCACGCAGGAAGTACCGCTGGAAGCCGGCGTCAAGCTCACCCACTTGCCGTTTCTCATCAAATCCTTGTCCATGGCGCTCAAGAAGTTCCCTGTTATGAATAGCACCGTGGACGAAGCGGTGACGGAGATCCAAGTGCGAGGTACTACTACTGCTTTTTAATCGGTGCCCATATTGTGCTTGGGTCCCTTGCTTTTGGTAGGGTTTAGGGTTTAGGGTAGAGTGTTGCAAAATTCGACAACCCCCGAATTGTAAGGCCCACTTAATTGCACAGTTGATTTTGATAAAAAGAAGTTCTACACCTTGATTGGGGCAAGCGTCATTTAAATTTTTTTCTTTCGTTGTCTTGTTCAATGTTTAGACTAGAAGAGGTGCCATAGCTTCTATGTGGCGTGCCTAATATTTTTTAGATATGAGGTTTCATGCTACCTTTTTGAAGTGAAAGTAGTTTGGACGCTTGTTTCCAGAACCCACATCTAGTGTCGAATACAATAATTATTTCAAAAATGTTATTTCACCCCTAGTTGTGCATGATGTGGTTCAAATTGTACCCTTGTTATATCAAGTGTAGTGCTTCGACTTGCACAATCTAAAGTGGTCTAAGAAGCTCCTAAAATTGCGTTGTAGAATCATGTTCAATGTTGGTTGCTACTTGAATAAAGTGCCCTCATTCCGAACATGAAATAAACGCATTGCAGATACACGATGGGATAATCTACAGAGCTATTTAAGGTTTAGGGTTTGGGGTGAGAAAGAGTTGCGATGGAACTCATGCTCTGGGATGTTTCAATTGCAGCTGCACATAACATTGGTATTGCGATGGCGACGAACCATGGTCTTGTGGTGCCCAACATCAAGAATGTGCAACGTCTCTCAGTCCTTGAGGTTGGTTCTCTCCTAGGACATTGAGTCAATACTACCTTAATGTTAAAATAATGTTTGACTTAATATGAAAAGTTGTCAATGTAATATCAAGTAAGATCCATGATACTATCCTTAAATTAAGTGCATTCGGAATTAAGTTAACATTAATTTTCCATTAACTGAACATGAGGACTATATGAATCTAATGTTCTTTGCATTGAGAATAGAGTTTTGTCAATCGAATTGGGGATTTCTGTGATGCACTTGTTTTTCACATCAACTTATATTTGTGTCCTTGCTGCAGATTGCGACGGAGTTATCTCGTCTGATTCAGCTTGCTGCCACGAACTCATTGAGCACTGAGGATATCACAGGTGGCACCATTACGGTCTCAAATTTTGGAGCCATAGGAGGGAAGTTTGGCATGCCTACTCTTAATGTCCCAGAAGTTGCTATTGTTGCCATTGGTCGGATGCAACAAGTGGTTCGGACGCAAGAACTCGACGAAAGCCATGTCGTCAATGTGAGTACTTCTAATGAGGTGGTATGGAATGATTCATTCGGAGATTATTAATAATTTTTGCAAAGTTTATGAATAATTTACTCCGAGAGCACGCAGTTTTTTTTTTTTCTGTTTTCGTCTCATGAAACTGTGAGGCTTCAAATCTCATCTCAAAAATCTCACGCATAACATTCTTGAGTAGTGCTCATCGCCCACCCTTTTCACTGTAGTTTCTTTTGTGGTTGGTTGTAATTACACCTGTCTATACGAGTTGGTTGAGTACTAACCTTTTCCGTTCTTGAACTAAAGATGGGAGGGTTTGAGTTTTTTAGGGTTTAGGGTTTTTGTGCCACGAAAAGATGTCAAAACATCTAAGATCTTGGATGCCCTGATTCTTCTTTGAATTAGCAATTGGACGCCAGATGTTTGTTGCAACTCCTTACGCAACTGTTCTGGAGTTTTCAGATTTCTGCTCCAAATTTGACCCTCCATTCAGAGCCCAATACTCAAGCTCTTAACACCCCCAGTTAGTTGATGTGCCACCTTTTTGACGTTGAATTTTCGGCTGGTGATGCAGGTGACGTGGGGAGCAGATCATAGAGTGATTGACGGAGCAACTGTGGCTCATTTTTGCAATGAATGGAAGTTGCTAATTGAGCAGCCTGAGCGCCTGCTGTTGACTCTTCAGTGACGACATCGCCAGTAATGAGTGAACTAATAATTAATTCTTTTTTCCAGATCCAGGACTGGTTCCATTCTAGATGTATGGAGGACTCTGTAGTTGCTCGACCTGTACATTTTAGTGGAGAGCAAACTCATGCAAATTTATAGATAGTTTTCCATGCCTTGTGTGTAAGTTACTCAAGGTTGCTTTGTACAGGAAGTTGACCATCTAGTATTTTTCTTCAGAAAGAATCTGGTCAGATGATAACAGGTGGAGTACCCTAATCTATCAAGAGAGCGCTGGAATTGTAGCTCCATGGAAGACGAAAAGATCGTTTCACTTGAAAGGATTTGGAGACGCTGTCAGTTACTAAGCGCAGTGTAATTGTGCGAGTATTACTACCAAAAATGAATGTTGTTTAGGAACCTAACAACTGAGCGAAGTAACCCATGCTAAAAGCCACACAATCTCTGATCCCTCCATTTGCTTGCTTGAGGGTACGGGTAAAAAGATATAATCAACACATTAGCAAACGGAAGAGAATCACAATACGTCATTCTGTATGTTTTTATACTTCAGACACAATGTATTCATTCTCGAAGTGGAAATTACAGGGGTACCTAATGTCAGCATTCAGATTTAGCACTAAACTATCTCTATCCTTGACAAACGAAATGCCTCAACTCTCATTGTGACAATTTCGAAATTATGTGCTTCCTGTCTAAGTTAGTGGTAAATCTGAGTGTTGCAATTCAGATCGCGTCTGTTGACTGCTTACAGGTATACAGAACCTGACCACCTGATGATTAGATGATTGCACATAAACTGCAATGTATGATGTAAACTAATGCACATAAACCAAGGAACCTGATGATTAGGTGATTGCAGTAAACTCCAATGAATGAAAAGTGAGTATACTAGATTACGAGTCGTGAAGATTGGGACATTCACGTTCGCTCAGCACGAAAAAAAAATGGAAAAAATTTGATTTAAATAAACATCTCTAGGATGAAAACAGTTTCTGCTCTCACCCTCAGAGGGTATCCGGCTTAAGATTACAATGGAGGAGTCGGGAAAGGGTTTGCGGCTCTCTCTTGGATTAGCCGTGCCAATTCACAAACTGCGAAGCCGTAGAGGTCACTTGCATTGTACCGCAGAATAACCCGAAAATTGTCACACACCAGGTATGCGTCCCCTTTTGGTCCGTTAGGCATCAACTGCAACAGTCAACAAGTGGGCCTGTGAGCTTCAAGAGAAAAATACAAGACTCGGATTTAACTCCTATGTGTCTAAGATAAAAATTAAAGCCCCCTTCGGAAGCGAACAGACAAGTATAGCAACTTTCAAAACATAATCCAATAATTCAAAAATGTAGGACATGATTTCTTCTTTCTATGGGTACAATTTGTAACCTTCCTTTAAGCTTCCCAATGATTCATTTCAACTCCAATAAATATGGAAGGCCCCACTTTTGGCCATTTGGGCACTTACGGGTTAAGAGGAAATGGTTGAAAAGTAAATCTAAAATGAATACTTGGAGGGAGAAGAAAATATACCAAGCTCGCCATCTCATCCGGGGGAAGGGGAGGCGCTTTCCCGGGGTTCAAATGAACCCCATGCTTGTGCTCCCAATCTAGAACACTCTTTACGACTCCTCCACCTAAAAGGCTTTTGTCCAACTTCTTTGGCACTTGAACCTGCAATCCGACACCCATTCATGATTGCTTAGCCTGCTTTCTGTAGACCTTCGAACCACTGATCATACGAGCCTGCAAGCGACTGAGACTTTAACAACCACGTCCATTTTCACTAAGAATTTCAGAGTTTGAACTGTTACCTTCTGAAAGATAGGGCCACCTGTTTTCCACCCATGCTCTTTGAAATAGTTGGCTATTGATGCAAAGATGTCTGCTTTGGATTCCCAGATATCTGTTCGGAGAATAAACACACTTTTATAGACTGAGAGGTTGATCTTCAAAACAGTCCCACCAAAGTTTCAACATAAATCGGCAAATATATGAATTGTACTTAAATTCCCTACTACAAAGACTAATTGATACTCCCTCTGTTTGGAAATAGTGTATCCATTCTCAGTGCAATCAACACTGAGAATGGATACACTATTTCCAAACGGAGGGAGTTTAAGAGAATTGGAAAGATATTGAGATTATACCTTTGCGACCGTCACCGTCATAATCTAAGGCATAATTACGGAAGCTGGTAGGCATAAATTGACATTGCCCCATAGCGCCTGCCCAAGAACCACGCAACCTCTTGTCCCCTTGAGGACCGGCTCCTCGCTCTGCTGTCCCTTTCTCCAGCATTAGAAGTGCCTCAAGCAACTCCCCTCGGAAGTATTTTCTACGGCCTTCCTGAATCCAACTTTCAGTAGCTTGTCAATCCAACAAAACTCATTCACGATTCACATAGAAGCATAGAACTATCTGCTAAATGAAACATAGACCGAATCTCAGATGCAAAGCTACGTAAAAGCAAACCTCTCAAAAGATCTCCTGTTACAGTCACAAAATTAATACTGATAAATCAAACTTAATCTAATCAAATATTAGATAATATTAATGTCAAATTAATGCTAATTTAATAGTCGCTAGTATAATATCAACTTAATGCCAAGAACACTAACCTCACACTTACAGTAAGCTAACATCACTTGTATAATAAACCTCACATTAGCTTAACAATAACTTAACATGAGGACTAACTGAATCTAACGCCTCATAAAATAACATACAAAAATTGTGCCAATCTAAGATGGAGGAGTTCTTCTGTGATGAATGCAAATGCAAAGGTAGTACAGGATTTATGTAAATAATACAACACAGACTAAACATACATTCAGTACATGAGGTGGAATAGATACCAGCTCTTCTGTAAAACCCATAGTAGCTAGCGACTGGATAATGTCCCAGTTCCCCATGAATGATCCATAGCTGCAAACATCCAGATAGAGCAGAGGATTTAGATCCAAGCTTGAATACATTCAGGAATTCAAACATCAATCATTTTCAGTGGAGACCTCAATTCTGCAGTTAACAACTTACTTGGTTTCAATACCCCATATGGACACCAAAACTTGAGAAGGAACGCCGAATTTCTGAGAAATCTCAGTAAGCAACTCCGAGTTCTCTTTCAATCGAGATGCACCAACTGACACCCTTTGCTCGACCACCATTCTGCAACTCAAATTTTTCAGCATCCACAATCAGAACCTTTTTCAGAACTGCTCTCAAAAAATGAAGAAAAATAATTCTCCAGAGACATGGGTCATCTTTCTGTTGGGGTGCAAGACGACCATTTCGAAAGATCGATATTAGATTCACAAAAATATGAATGGTAAATAAATGTTAAACTAATAGAACACTAGATCAATATCAAGCTATTGTTAAGTTAATGTCAAATTAAAGTTAATTTTAAGTTAACTTAATAGTTGCCAATATAATATCAAGTTAATGCTGAGATGACACTAAGTACACGCCATCTGCAACTCCATAACATTAACTTAAAATTAACTCAAAATGAGGACTATATGAATCTACTGCTTCTTGAATTAACATCAAATTTTTTGCTAATCTAATGTGGGGGATGGTCTTTGATGATGACCTTTTGAGGTAAGCGTCCAGTGTAAGTTTCACTTCCGGCGCGGTTTTCCTCCGCACCATGGAATCTTTTGACACTGTCACGTCTTCAAGGGCCCAGTTCAGCACTCCTTCACTCACTCCTTCATTCAGTGCGTCCCTTTTCACATTGTCAATCCATGCAACGAACTCCCCGCTGGCTTCTTTGTTTTTTTGGTCCTGATCCATAATGTCTTTGCAGAATGAGAACCAAAGTCATCACACACTGGGTAAAATAACCAAGACATTCTTCTTGCGAAAATATCACAAACGACTCCTCCACTAGGTTCACAAAGTTATCAGAGTTAAACTAGTGGAAATTAAATTCATATAAATCGCATATTAGTGTCCCTAGCACTAAATATCACATTCCTAGATTTTAAGTAGACTTAAAATTCGACATAAACTTGAAGTTATATAATTAATGGTGATCAAATGTCCCAAGATTTACAATAACTTACCATTAATGACTTTATGAATCTAATGGGGATTTGAGATGAATGCTACCTCAAGCTGTGTGAGTTCTTCGTTCGTTGACAGTGATGTCGAAGCAAAAAATAAGCTTCTTGATGCTCTGGCATTGCTTGGAAGGATCTTCTTCTTCGCCACTTGAGAATCTTTATTGATCTGCCAAGCACTGACATCAATTACTAGCAAGGACAATCTGTCTCGCTCTCTCACATACAAAAATTGTCAGACCTGAGGTACGGAACTCAAACCCGAGGCTTCAACCCGCAGGCCTGAAACTCTGACACTGTGCACTGAAGCTCGCCAAGTACGTATTTAGAATCTGAGAATATATACCAGCTGAACAAAACTACGTAGTATATCGCATACTACGCAATACTGTACACACACTCGATTGGAAAGCCAAATTTTATTAACGCACTTGCTGTATACAATAAAATATATTTCTATTAGAAAACTCTAATACATTAGGGTTCAAGATTCAAATGTTGCAAGACCAACTGGACAATTGGGAGTAAGTTAAGAGGTAAGCAATTGTGATACCTACCTAAATGCAATGTATTCTCTGTTGCATTCGAATCCTCTTTAATTTGCTAAAATTAATATTTCAAACTATGCTAATTGTAGCAATAGCAGTTGTACTCCCTAAAAATGTCTCATTAAGTTGCGGTTGCCTTAAAAACCTCAACAGAAATCAATCAAAAACATAAATTCAATATCTCCTCCATTCATCTCGGTTACATTAAAACCACAGAATTCAGGGGAAGAAACAATTGGAGAACCTCATTCGCAATAGTGACAATCTCAATCCCGGAAGAAGAAAGCTGCTCCTCATTGACAACGGGCATTTGCCCTGCCACAGCCACAGGCGTCGCGAAAATCCCTGGGCGAACATTTCTCGCGGCCAAAGCCACAGCAACCACCGTAAACGCCCAAACTCCGACACTCACAGAATTCGCCAGCAACGACAAAATGAAATCCCGACCCCTGAATTTCACCTCATCGTCCTCCTCAATTACAGCTCCCAAATCCGATGCTCTCTCCGAAAGACTGAACAATCTTGTGGAGATTCCCACTGGTGACAAAGCAACCCCGCCATGCCCCCAAACCTTCAGAGGCCCCAAATTGCACCCGAAACGCTCGGTTCTGAGTGGATTTTGGATCTGAGAAGCATGGTGGTGTCGGGAATGGTTGGAAAAAAGAGGAAACGGCGAAGACGCACCGAGAAACGACATGATTCCTACCTGCAGCATGCGCAAATGGAGTTCAACATGAACGCCATGGAATTGTTAGGGTTCTGAAACCCTAAAAATTCAGGAACCCCGAGAACACGGAGTCTAAGACCGTGTACTTCATTCATTTGCTTGCACTGATTTGTCCTTATAGTACTTGTGACACTAATTTTCCAGAGTCACACTATTTTGAATCATTGCAGGTTAAAAATATTCTTGTACACTACCAATTTTCATTAAAATCAGATTTCAGGGGACCCTAATTTTTCCCCTTTACTACTAGGACAAATCTATGCAAGGAGATTTCTAGCCAAATCAAACAATATGTTGAGGTAATAACACCTACAATAACAATTTTTAAAGATGGTTTTGAGTACGGTTCTTATTATTAAATTGTAAAAGTTCCTATTGCTAGTTAGTAGGGGATTCAAGAATATCTTAGTACGGATTTCTTACATTGAGGAACTTCATAGTAGGGTTGCAACAATGTATTTCATTTTTGTGCCTAAGAATTCCTCTCCAATAATGCATCAAAGAATTTGCTACTCCCACCCTATGAAATGCTCCATTTCAACTTATCAAAATTAAAAAAAAAAAATTCAAGATTTTTAAATAATAGAATTTCACTAATAGAGGGGATTAGGGGTGGAAATTAGTCTGAGGGTTTTGAAAACTTGAAGTTACCTCCCTTTCAAAAGAAAGGTGACCACCTCAAAAAATAGATTCCCTAATGTTTTAGTTATACCCCCAAACCAACCTCAAGGGCTAACTCGAACTTTGGGCAATCTATATTTTAAAAAAGAAGGTAATTTTAGTTTTTCAAAACCCAAATTACTACTTGAACTTTAACACACACTAATAGTTGGACAAGCACCCTCCTCTCAAACATAATGTCTGTAGAAATACCTTCCACTCTTGTAATTCTACTATACAAAACTACTTCTGAAATATTGTTTCTCCCTACTCTCATAGAAGAGCAAACATCTCTACCTACTAAGAATTCCACCTAAAATTTTACATGAACAGACTCTTCATGTAACATCTCTAAGAGTTCTGAGGAGACCAACCATCTAAAAATGGTTGGAATTCCTCTCTCTCGAAGAAAAGACTTCCAATTCTGGAAGCCTTCAATTGTTTTCCTATTCCGAGTCTGCATGGAATCATTCGCCCTAATCGGTGTGCGAGACTACTGGCTGGGTGGCGTCTTGTTTGGATTGTCATGCTTTGCGGCGCACTAAGGTATCTCAGCAGTGTGGATTGTAGCTCTGTTCTCGGGTCGTCTTCGTGGATTTTTGAACCAAGGAATTAGGTTTGGGTTGTTGATCTTTGGAGAATGGGAGCTTCCTTGGACGATGGGTTCGCCAAAGGCCGCGGGCGGAAGCTGCACAGCAAGCTTTTCCACGACAATGTGCATCGGAGTGTCTACATTGACGATGTAAGTTCAAAGGCGCTTGGTTTGCTGGACAATTGTGGATGCTGCCTTTTGGCGCACAGGCGGGAGCAAATATTAGGAAGAGATCGATGTATGGGATTTGAATTTCTCACATGTATTGGGAATTGGAATTCTTCTCGTGGTCAGCTAAAAGATTTGTCGGAGAGTCCCGAGAACGATTTCGTGATGGGGACAGATGTAGAATCGGGAAGCTCCGCTGCAGGGGTTTAGGGATTGAGACATTTTGAACAGGAGATATGTACGGTTGCCTGTGTATACTGCAGAAGGGAGTTCCCGATTCTACATTCTAATGTTCGTAATGTACGCACCCCTGAGATTAAGTGATTTTACTGCTGGAATGCTACATGAATCCTTGTGAAGTGGAATTTGCTTTCTAGAAAGGCTGAACACTGTTCCCTAATTGCTCATATCGTCGTTTCGCCCTAATCCCCGAACCCCAAATCCTAAACCATAAACCCTCTGAAGAGCGTAGGAGAACGGGAGCGTTTGGGGGGTTTAGGGTTCAGGAAGAGCTGAAATTCATATTGATGATCTTGGATGTGTCGCCCTGTTTGCTCTACTCTAGTTTGCATCATCGTGGTTTCCTTTTTTTGATTACGAAGAGCGCACGCACTATATAATGGAGACATTTCCGAAGACACTGCAGTTGCTTGGGAATGCTGCACATAAATGGACATGAAGGGCCGGCTAGGGCATCTTCTCATGCCGGAAGGCTGTGCAGTGTGTTTAAGTGGTGATGTGTGTTGATGGTGAAGGAATTAGTGTTCATTATCTTTACATATATCTCTATTTTCAAATAAAATCTGCAGGTTCTCTGTACTGCTATTCTGATCAAGCCTAGGGAGAAGCTCCACTGTAGCAGATTTGGGTAGCATTCGAGTCGTCCTTAGATGTGCTAACTTCACGAGGAATGCTGAGAGCTTATCACGATTATTTACGTAACATATCTCATGAGCTAGAGGGAGATGAGGTCCGTGTCTTGATTCATCGTATAGTAGCAGGACGAAATGTTCTGGTCGAGCGAGTTATCTGACGATCTGCTATTTTGCTGTGATTTGTGATGTTCCTTTTCTGTGCTGCAGCTAAGTATGAAGTTTGTGGACAGCGAGCAATTTCAGAGGTTCCGTCTATGAGCCGAACCTTTTCGTACCTTTTTTTTTTTTTAATTAATAGAAGTCTTTGAAATGTGCTATGAGTCGATAGCTTCTGATTTCTCCCTCCCGCTTGTTTTGATGTGCGATACCAGCATTTCTTTGTCAATGCATTTCATGAAACAAGCGTTGACTGGCTGGATCACAGCAACAACAGTGTATTGATTAAGCCTCCGTTGTGTAACACGCAGGTTACGGGATGTCAAGCAATTAGGTAGATATTTCCTTCAACCGCTGGCACTCTTGTTCCTTGTTCATCTGTCTCAGCTGGTAAACGAAGTACAACTTAAACGGTTGTGGTCTTAAGTTTGTTACTTCGCTCTATTCAGGTCTCTGCCATTATGTTTATCCTGGAGCAATGCATTCTCGGTTTGAGCATTCGATCGGAGTTTATCATGTTGCGGGTGAAGTCATGGACTACCTGCAGAGGTCACAAGTAAGCGAGATCAGTCAGATGGTAGTTATGCTTACAATTTGTGAACTTGTCAGTACATCATCTCTCCCGACTGAACATGTGCGAGATTTTTGAGTTTCTTTTTGCGTAATAGTATGTGAAGTTTCAGCTAAATTAGGGAACAGATATTTGGTGCTCCTGGTTCAGATAATGTGATTTTAAAATGTCCAAAGGATCCACAAATGCCCAGCTTGCATATCATTTTCTCTTGTTTCTCTAAGATCTGCTGCCTTTGCTCACAGGGTGATGAATTGGAAATGGAGCCTGTTGATTTCAGCGTCGTCAAATTAGCAGGTAATTTTTGGACCTCTTCACAGATGGTATTTGAATGTCCAGCCATTGAAAATAGGGTGAATCACTTCTGAAAAGAAATCCAGCGGTTCTAGAAGCTAAATCGTGCGTATTAGTGTACCATTTGTCTTTTCACTCGACTTGTTGATTTCAAATACTCATATGACATTATTTGTTGAGAAGACTTCTGTGTAGAAAGTCTACTGGAGAAACTCATCACTCCTGTTGTTCCGAGAGCATTGCATTGTCATTATTTAGAAGTTATTCTAGGTATTTTTGAAGATTTCCTCCCTCGGCTGTGCTGATATACGGTCCCCACTCAAAGCGAATGTAGAATTAAACGTGTTTGCTGAACCGTTTCGTGCTTGTGGTGCTCATGGACTCATGACAACGACATGCTTTTTAACAATATACTGTCTTCTACTGGTACATGGACACATAGGGCTGCTTCATGATATCGGTCATGGACCATTTAGTCATGTCTTTGACAATGTATTCCTCCCTCGAGCGCTTCCGAATTTGAAGTGGTGCGGTTTACTCCTTTTCATATAATTTTGTGCTTTTGGTGGCTTTTAATTATTTTGGTATGATTTGACACTTTGTGTCTCGCCTTCTTTATTAATATAAGATAAATTGGATCCTTGTGCTTTTCGAATCAGTTGTCAGTAGTATTGCGCAGTTGTCATAAGTATTGTCATTGCTGTAGGTAGCTATTGTATTTAATGAAGAGGGAAGGAACTTTGTGGCCTGAGCGAGCATGAGTTTCTCGTTGTCTAATTTTGATATGCTATTGCAGGAGTCATGAACAGATGTCAGCAGATATGGTAGAGTATATTGCTGATTTACACCATATCGATATTGATCTCTCTGACCTTAAGAGAGTCCAGGTAAGAAGACTTTTCTGTTGCAAATATTTCAGAATTTTTACCTGTTGAAGGGTTAATGTATTGATTATGAAAGCTACTTTTGGTTTCGAAGATCATTATGAAATTGAGTTCACTATGGTAGAAGGTATACTGAATGCCTTCGAGGGAAATGTTGAGCAGGCCTTGATACTTGCAGCGTCGAAGGGTTCCACTGTTCAGGTGCATCGAACCGCATTTGCTTCTTAAGCTCTGATTCCTGATGTCTTGGCTTTTGATCACTAGCAGGGTTTTCTGGTTGAACACTTCTATCTATCTGTAGCACCAATGTTAGTGGCTTGTTGTAAGATAAGTCAAAGTCAAGTTTAGATCTTTATTTGGAAACCGGATCCTTCAATCTGGAATTAGTTTTATTGCCTGTACTGCTATCGTATGTGCGTACTTTACTTGCCTATATCTTATCAGCTTACTTTGTGCTTCCTTGCAGCTATAGTAGTTATTGGAGGGTAGCTTTATATCTGCAGAAATTAAAAGTAGCACGGTTGTTCTAAATTGGATCATGCAACTAGCAGGTGCATGGTCATAAGAGATTTCTTTTTGATATTGTAGCGAATGGACGAAATGGAATTGACGTTGACAAGTGCGTAACTCACTATCTTTCAAGCAGGTTACCTTCTTCTGGATTTTATGCCAGTGTTATGGACTTTCCTTTACTGTTCTAATGTACTCGCTTCCTTCCAGGTTTGACTACATCGAAAGAGACACACGAGCTTGTGGCCTTGGAAGGAATTTTGATTACCACAGGTTGCAATCTTAACTGCATCATTTTTGTATTGATGTATTATTTGTAAGTCTGGTTGTTTATTTCAGTGATTGCAGCTTTTGTTCAATGCACTATTTGGCTTATCTGTGTTATTTACGTAGCTTATCTAATTTTCAATCATTTCTTCCCCCATTCAGTCGTACGTCTTTTTGTCTAATGTATGTTCTCAGTATGACACAAGTAATTTGTAGTGATAGCCACCTCTCATCAACAGGACACGACATTCACAGGTTACACTTGAATTCCTTTCAGGTTGATTGAGAACATGAAGGTCATAGACGATGAAATTTGCTTCAAAGCAAAAGAAGGTAAATTCTCAAGTTCGTCTTATCAATAATGAACTCGAACCTTTTCACTTATGATTTCTCTTTCAGGTAGTCTGTCATTGGTAGAAGGATGTTCTTGTTCTGCGACTGGTTTCTAACATGATTTTGTGAAGCCAGCTCTTACTATCTACCGTTTATTCCAAACCAGAGCAGATCTGTGTCGCACAGTTTACACTCATGCCAAAGTAAAGGTGGGTCTCTCTTTCTACGTTGAACATTTCGTTTGTTGAGCATGCAAGTTATATGCATTTACTTTAAGTGCCCAATTAAATGCATGTAACAGCCTTTACAACACGAAGCATAGCATAAGTATCACATTATTTTGAGATAGTATCAGCAGCTATTCATCCCTGCAGAAAATATCTCCAATGGGTGTTCACTATTACCCTCCCAAGTGCCTCAATATGGGGCAATTTAAATCTGCTGTGAAATATGACTTTCTGGATTTTTTTTAATTTTGGATCGAAGAGAAGATGTTAAGCATGATGATTAGAAATTATCTATCTGGTCAAACCTCTAAAAACCGTTTTAGATCTTCGCCAAATGAATTGAAATCATTTTTAAAGTTAAATTTTATTTTTATCTTAAAAAGTGAACTATGGAATGGTGGGCTAAAAATATAATTGACAATGTTTGTCAAAAAGGAAAAAGGATAAAGGAAAAACAATTGATAGAGACTTGTCATTGCTGCCCCCAGTTGTAAAATTTTAACACTATTACTGTGGACTCTTTGTGCTCTTTACTACATAAATTAAGCTGGATTACAGTGATCATATTTTTTAATATACGAAGAAAAGGTATAATGATTTTCAATGCCTACGAAGGTTAGAGATTGCAAAACAAAGTTCTTTTCTGCCTAAGAATGCAACCATAAAATTGTCTCTTGTTCACTTACGAGTCAATCACTTGGGTCACAATACATTTTGGACAAAAATTATCCTAATCATATTGTACTTTTTGCATTACGATGTATTCTGACAACTTATATCCTAAAATCGATATGAGCAAAGCTGTAGGCTATTTGTCCCTGGACATGTCTAATATTTACTGACTGGTCAACTCCTAATGTTTTGCACATGATGAGTTAGCATGACCTAATTATCAAGTGGCTTTTGTCATCATTGTAGGCCTTGGAACTGATGCTGGTTGATGCTTTACTTCTGGCCAATGATTATCTGAAATTAACCTCTTACATTGAGGGGCCTTCGAGGTTTTGGAAGGTATGTATAGATGAACTTCCAGTAGTGTTTTGACGAAATCCATTTTTTGTTTGCATTTGTTCCAATGTGTGTTAGTGCCAATCTCAAGATTCACTTGGATGTTTTATCACAAAGGGTTGTGGTACTGTGTTCAGTTGGATGACACTATATTGAAGACAATTGAGACTGCCGAGCAACCTGAACTGCAACAAGCCCGTGAAATCGTCTTGCGAATGAGACGAAGACAATTATATCAGGTACATCGATATGTTTATGGTACATCTAAACAACAATTAGGAGTTGAGTTTATTAGAATAGTTTGTGCGCGTGGAGTGCGTTTGCAGTGCGTTTGTAGTGAGTCAACCTGATGTGTGCACTTGAGTCATCTGTAGAAAGTTGACGAATCGGAGCTTTTATTTACAAAGACGATCTTTTACTGCATTGTGTTCTGCGTTCCAGTTTTGCAATGAATATGCTGTTCCGAAGGAATACCTGGAGCATTTCAAGGACGTTACTGCTCAAGATATCATTTGCTCCCAAGTGAGTTTTTATGGTCCGTTCTGTATGTGGCATAGGCAGATCTGGTTTAAAATCTTCAAGCAAATTAAAACTGGTAGGCGGACCATAATGTTTTCCGAGATGAAATTTTAACTACGAATTGTATAGTGGTGTTAAGAATTTAAGGGTGTATGGTTACTAGATTTTACTTGACGACCTCACAACCAAATATGTTCTCTGCTGAAATGCTCCAGAGAAAGATACAGTTTGGAACGGGTTGTTCAGTCCATATTTTCCTATGAACTTGTTTATGTTCCTCAAGTAAGATTGCTCTTGCTTTCAGTGCCCATTTGTGCATTTTAATTAAGCGACAGCTCTGAAATTACCAGATGGTTCAAATTGGAGCTATTCCTAAATTTATGAATTTTAAGTAAAGGACTTCTTGAGTCATTTTTGTGAGATCTATATGCTGTTGCATGTGCAGACAAATCCTGGTGTTAATCTTACTGAGGATGATGTGGTTGTTAATGCCACACGCATTGATTTCACCCTTGGCAAGGATAATCCTGTGAGCAGCAGGTACAACCGACAGTTAGTCTTGTGTATTTACTGTAGGTTTAATGACTTTTTGCCAAATTTTTCTCTGAGTGCCTGTTACTGGTGCTCAATCTTGAAAGTGTAGTGCAAGGCTGCAGCCAATTTGTTTTTATCTCAAACTAATCATGACACTGCTGTCTCAGCTAATTAGCATAGTGAGCACTCTCTCTTTGGAAAAACAGAAGTTGGTTTTATTCTGTATCAGGTGATAACTGTGTATTTTGTGGGTTTTTTCATGTGCTATTTGATCGTGGCTACTCTGTAGAGTTCACTTCTTCCAGGTAAACTCACGAGCAGTGTAAATGTTCTTGATAGTGAGGCATGTGCAGCAGATGTATGGAGATCATGAAACCTGTTTTTCACGAAGTTCCAAGATCATTACTTTAAGGAAGCGAGTCCCCTGCTTCTTACTGTGAGTACTGTTTGATTGAGCAGGATTTTGAGAGCACAGAAAAGTTCCTCATACCGCAGGACCGTATCAGCCACATTCTACCAGATGCTTTTCAAGACAGAATCATTCGGGTGTATGCCAAGAAACCTGAACATGTATGGCTCTTTTATTTTTATAGCTTCTTGGCTTGTCCATCATGTAAAGTAGCTTGCCCGAATATGTACTCATTTTTTCATGAAGTTCCAAGATCATCACTTTTAGGAGTATCTCATTTTGTTCAATTGACAAGTTCAATTTCTACAGAAACCAAAATTCTTTATAAAAAATGCTTTTTGAACGGATCGGCTTCAGGGTCAGAGTGACTGGCACACTCGGCCTCATGTTCTGCTAATGGTGAAAATTTGTCCCCTAGAACCACAGTTTATTTGCTAAAATTCCTCGTCGAGGCACTAATTCAGCTGATTTTCTGGAGTTTTAGGTTGAGGCTGTCTGTGAAGCTTTCGAAGAATTTCAGAGGAAGGAGTTTGGATATACCTCTCAGATTCATGGAACACCAGAGAGAAAAAAAGGGAAGAGATAGGTGGCAGAGATGCGGCATGTTCTTGAATCTGCATAAGGCAGTTTTCATTTACTATCTGAACAAAATTGTTGACGGGGTTAATCCTGAAAGGACGGGCCTGTGAAAGGATATTTTGAAACTCAACTTCGTGTTCGCTCTGTATGTTGCCATTTTGTGATTGTTTATAATTACTTTTAAGAGATGAAAACATGTCTTCTACACTGAATAGGGATTTTAAAGGGACGAAAAATTAAAGGGACTTATTGTGGAAAACTGTAGATGTTTGAAACATGATGTACATCCCTGGACACTTCAATAAGTACTGATGTACAATAAAGGTAGATATTTCTCTAGTGTGAAATGTCGATTAATTAGTATAGCTCCCCTTAAAACCCCTATTCAGTGTTTTTTCGTGAAAATTTGAAATTATTTTGAATTTTGTAAGGAAAAAGTGAAGAAAATTCATATCTAAATAAAAATGTGCTCAATTTTTTATTTCCAAAATGGTGCTAATCGAATCTTCCCGCAAGGAGTTTGCATTGCGCTCAAGTATAGACCGAATTGTAGCCCGAATTGTAATCTGAATTGTTGACCGAATTCGGTAGCTCGCACTGCCGGCACAGAGAAGGGAGCTCAAGTTAGCTCAATCAAGCAAGGAATTTAGGATACGCTGACTTGTTGTCCCTTTGAAGTGGGATAATATTACATAAGGCAGCTGACGTGAAATTGTGAGCCCAAAATCACACCGCAAATCAATTGTGATTCATGGCTCAGAAGCCGAATGATGTTCAACCAGATAATAACGCCAAGAACAACATGGACATTCCTTCCACTCTAAGTGAGACTGTTAGTACGTATACACTTCGCACTTCCAAAGTGATTCTTTTTGAGAAACATTAGAATAAGGATGATTTTGAATATCGTGATTTCCAGGCGTTATTTGTTATTCCCATATACGACACGAAGATAGTGAAACTGGTGCAAGTTCCCATGTATATCTAAGATTCTGAACTTGCTGGCTTCTATTTCTAGTCTCGTCATTCTAGGTAGCCACCCTCTACTTGTGTCTTTAATAGTTTTAATGGGCATAGAAGTCAACGACATTGTCCGCATTCAGAATAACCTTCAGAACTGCCTGTCAGAGACTCAAACCTCCATTTCACTTGAACCAAGCAACCGCCTTAGTATTGCTTTCAGAGAAAAAGGTCGAGTGAATCTATCTGTGGGAATCTGCGAGAGCAGTCTCCTTCGGCAGCAGGCTCTGGTGCTTCATCACAAGCTTCGATTCCAACTAAGCTTTCCAGTGCCAGTCCTGGTATTGATAGAGGAGGCGAACACATCAACGTCAGGTCGGATGACCATTGACCATTGAACTGGAAGTTCTGTGAACGCTAGCACGAAATTTTTTTTGCGAGATTGCTATTCTGGTGAAGTTGCGGATGCACTCCGGGATCCAATTATCTATTCGAATAGGGAAAATATGAGCAGTGGTACAGGCTTCCATCAAGGGCCGAATGATGTAAGTTCCCAACACCTGTGATTCTTGTAGCATTGGATCTTGATCCAGTACTTCAAGCCACAATCCGAAAAAATATCGGAGTAAGCTCTGTTGAAAATGTACACATGCATTGTTGCAGGAGCTAGAATTGTGGAATTGCAGTCACGATGTCAGCTTCATCAAGCACTTCTGAAGTTCATTATCCAATTTCCCCGGGGCCAATTTCCTTGGGCATGTCACTAGGAACGTGCATAATGCTGAAAGTCGAGGCCGGAAATCTTCCGTCATTGCCTACCTTCAAGCTGCAATTCAACTTGCATGAAGCAAATGTCAAGCACTACTGCTCCGAATCAA
This sequence comes from Straminergon stramineum, assembly GCA_963920665.1. Taxonomy (NCBI): domain Eukaryota; kingdom Viridiplantae; phylum Streptophyta; class Bryopsida; order Hypnales; family Calliergonaceae; genus Straminergon; species Straminergon stramineum. The sequence goes on along the minus strand of OY987264.1, from coordinate 35,525,212 downwards.
AAAGTACCTCCACTAGGCTTTGCAAAATGCTGAACATTATTAACTCCCGAGTACACATGCTTTTTCACATTCACCACAAGGTGACCATTTTAAAATGCAAATTACAGCTTCTGTCAATCCATGTCGTCAGAGGCCATTATGTATAACCTGAAGAACACACTTCCATTCGAAGCCATTCATAGTTACAAACAACAGAAGGGGCCAGTTTATTCACACAAAAGGAACTCACTGAAAGGTGGTCCTCGATCTGGCCGAGGTGACTCACGTCAGTGATACATGCATGCCATTGGAGGCTTAATTCGTCAAGCTCCGATAAATAATCCTTGGGCACCACTAGCCACTATCCAAACTTTCAGCTAGCCAGGACTCTCCGGCCTCTCGACTCCAATAAGCCTACGTACTGACGTACAGTTATTTAAGAAACTAGCCCACTAGCTCTATGAATCCCAATCGCACCCGGCCATGCAGGGCTCGGCGACCTCGATCCCGACCACCTCAGTCAGTCGAGCTGTGAAAAGAGGTCGTCCATGCCATGGCAGTTGGATGGAATCAACGGATTCACACACTCTGCAGAACACCACAAGTAAACTGAAAGACGACGAAATCACACACACTGAACGCACACTTAATTAACATATCAAACCTCACCACTCCCGCCACACACGTACGTACGCGCTGGAGGAAGCGACGATCCTCGCTGCTGCTGACTCATCCCCCAGCCAGAAGGCAGCCCCGTCACACATAATACATAGAGCTGCACGCGCTGAAGGGAGTATTCGATCAGCAGCCAGCGGTAGAATTCACTCCATGCGGACGTCGGCGTCGGCGTCGTCAGTGGTGGGAACGAAGACGAGGTCCGAATCCACAAGCCAATGGCATGCCTCGTCGCCACGGGGAATGTGGAGCGCGTTGAAGGCCGGGTGGGTGCTGAGCCACAGGGAAGTGTCGATGTGGCACACGCCCACGGCCTGGATGTCGGCGTCGGAGGCGCTGGACTGGAGCGTGGCGGTGATCACTTTGGTGCCCGTCACGCGGTGGCAATAGTAAAGGGCCGACGGGAAGTTCACGATGTGGCACACCACGATCTTCTGGCCCTCGGCCACGGAGCCTTTGCGGAAGCCCGTGATGGTGACGGGCGCCCTGGACTTCGCGGCGCCTGAGGCGAGCGCCGGCGTGTTGGAGGTGGACAGCACCTTCACCTTGGAGCCCAGTTCGGAGGAGACAAACTTGGCCACGGCGTCGCTGGAGGCGGCGCAGCTCATCTTCTCTCCCGGCAGCGCGCCGTAGCCGCACAAGTACGCGGCGGTGGCGGTGGCCGTAGCCAAGTCGCTGTTGGGAGCCACGCCGAAGTGGCGGACGAGGGCCAACGAGTTGGAGGAGGTGAGTGCGGGCAACTGGCTGGCGGAGGACGCCGTCAAGAAGGCCCTCTTGGGAGCGTCATCGCGGAGGTTCGCGTCGAGCTTCATTTGGCCACCCACCACCAGCGTGGACTCCAGGAAGAAGTCACGCTGTAATTCATTGATGGTGTTGATGGAGTGATCCCGGTCGACGCTGGAGGCCTTGGAGGACGCTGTCTGGAGGGTGCTCTCGTCGCACACCAGCCCGTTGGAGCTGCAAATTGCCGCCACTTTGGCAGCGTCGGTTCGGTCAACGGTGAAGACGGGTCTCACTCCGGTAACCTGTCAGTGCATGAGAATGAACACCACGATCAGTGAATGGGAGACAGTCACGAACAAATCAGTTGTCTTTTTTGCGACTCAAAATTACATCGATAGGAGCTTTCATTTCTATTACATCCAGGCCCCAAACACAAGAAATCGTTGCACGTGCATGTCAGGGAGAGCAAATTGAACCGGCCGAATCATACATATGACTGTTTCGTGAACATGAAATTGAGCTAGTTACCTTTGCAATTCATCAATGCAGAGCATGCATGCATGGCTTGCTAGGTACATGAATCGCTACCTTGTGAATCCTCAAGAGCATGCATGCAAATGAAGTGCAGCTAGCAAGCTCGAAGTCAGTCACTGCGACAAAAATAAAGGAATTCGAATGGTATGGTATTCCATCGATTCAATGAGAGCATGATCGACTACTTACGGTGGTGGCCGCGGCCATGATGAAGAGGGTCTGCAGGACGACCATCAAGCTCCACTGCTCAGCCATGCTGCGGACGATCGAAGGTAGTGAACTACTGAAGCGCAGACTGAGCAAGCAAGTGCACTGAAGAGAGGACTATCGAAGCGGATATGCGAGTGAAGGAAGGCAGGGTGATTGGGAGTGCAGGCAAGCCTTGAATTTATAGGTAACTGGGGGATCGTCCCGTAATTATTAAATCGTAATTGTTTCATTTTCATATTTCTTGGCTTTCTCTCGCTGGTAAGCTAAGTAGTTACTTGTCCAGGCTAGGGCGTCCTGGCTTGAATGGATCATTCCTTCCCGGCCGCCCCCACTAGCGTGCTGATTCCCCGTCCTAGCGGCGCTTGATTGATCGTGGATCATTGATGATTCCACGCTAGCCCTGGACTACTTACGAATTGACAACGCCCTTGAGAACGATGTGTTAGCAGCTAGTTATCTCAGTTCCGTGACCCAGTTGAATTGCTGCTGCAGACGATAGAATTCTATCGTGATCTTGCTAAAAAGCAACCCCCTCCATGAAAGTTACGTTGATTCATTGCATGGGTGCATGCGATTGGCCAGGGCGGCCACTGTGGTTCATGGGTTGCCGCCATCCACGTGCATTGCCACCTGCATTTCTATTCGTGATGTGAGTGTTGGTCGGCTTGTCTCTGTTTTTACTCTTTTTGCTGAATTGATTCTTGATGCTTGGGATATTATCTATTTATTTATCCGTGTGATCTTTTTGCACGCTGTCATGGAGCTGAGTTTTGCCCTTCGTTTGAATTTCACTCCTCCTGATGGAGGTAGAAATGAATGCCCAATCACGTCATGTCTAGCTGGCTACAGGAGCACACGATTCAAGATATATCCCTCTTGCACGGATCAGAGTGACCCTTTTTTAGTCCAAATACAAAGAATCAGCCAGCGAGCGACGCTACTACGGTCGGGACTACGGTATCATGTATCAATGTATCATACACTCCCCTTCGGAGGATGCCAGGAAGTAAGTCAAAATTGAAGTCCCAGGTACCGATGTTAAGATTGGCGTAAACTGTTTGGCCTGTATGTAACGTATTTTTCAGTGTATACCTCCTAACAAGTCGGAAGGCATTATCGCAGGCTTCACATGCTTTTGTTTTCTAGATGTATGGGCTTCGGACAATCTACGAAATTAGCAGACTTAGGTGAATGACTGGAACACATGCTGTCTAGGTAGTAACTTTTTTTGGCTTATTTGTTGAAGCACTGATAACTAAGTTATATTTCTGAAACGGGGTTGGTCATTTTAGTACCATGCTCCAAAATTGTGACATTTAAATTAGGTGCACGGAGCTCTTCTTTAGGTCTGCCATCGTACAGTATGCATCAAACCGGGCGGGGGGGGGGGGGGGCCACACGGTCACGTGGATTAGGCTGCCAATTTTTTGTTTTTCACAATTCCCTCGAGTTGATGGGTCATGGACAGTCTTATTGGCATACAAATAATTGAATTATTGGAACTCTTGCAGTCTGGGTATTTGTTGTTTTACTCGTTTGAAACACTGGTAACTAAATTATATTTGTGAAATGGCGGTGGTCGTTATAAATATGAGCGCTAAAATTGTGACATTTAATTCAGGTGCACCGAGCCCTTTATGATGCCTGCCACCCTTCAATATACCTAAATCCGATCGAGGGGTTCCTGCCAAGCTTTTTGTTTTTTCACTTCCCGCGAGTTCACGGTTCATGTGTGTTGCCAAACTTTCAGTCCTTGGCACCTTGAACCCCGTCCTAATTAAGTCTTACTGGAGAATTTCACAGACGGATGTTGTAAACACTCCATCGATCAGACAATGCTAAAAACTCGATTGACTGATATCCGAGAGAAGCGAATTTGAATACTCGTGTACGAAGAGTTGGAATTGCAAAACCATCTGATCGAAAGCTGATTGTTTCTTTCACTGGATTACAATTATGCATGATTGAGGCAAAAAATAATGTGCATATTGGATACCTTCGAGCTTCACTATTAATTAGTCTTGTTTAATATGCAAGATATTTCAATGATAACTGTGGCCTTGATCGAGACATTAATATAATAATTTTATGCTGATTGAATCATCTTCTACTTCTAGCGAATTCTGGCATTAGTAACTTGATTTCCCTTAAATTGGGGATATTCCATTACTTTCGTTCACGCTGTACGGTTCCTTACTCGAATTCTCGCGGCTTGTAACCAAAGTCTATACCAGTCCTACACTCCTAGTTTAATTGTGGTCAGTGAGTCTTGAGGCTGAAAGCATTCAAAATGTGAAGGTGCGTCCTACTGCTTTTATGATGAAAAGTGAGAAACTCATTCAATTAATTTTTGGTTTCCATATTCTGAATTTCTGATGGAAAGAGGCGTGGTTGGGTGAATTTCGCGTTCAATTGTTGACTGATTGAGTGATTGCTATAATTACAATTGACAAGCGACACTTACTCAACGTACAGAAATGGTCTCACCCATGCAAAAAATCAGAATTTCTGTTGAATGTTTGTCGTCAAACTAAATGATTACTGCATGCATACAAGGAATTTTTTGTTCAAATGGTGGTATTCCATCCACCATTTTTCATTTCATTTCCTTCTTTCGCTGTAAAGTATGTTTAGGATTGGTATAGATTTGAGAACGCCTGTTGCATTGTCTAAGTTTACATAAAAGTTCCAACTGTCCAGTTCACAGAATATTGCCATTTTAATGAAATTTTGGTTACACCTGGATTTATAATATAAATTTCAGAATTATTTTTTGGCATTTATGTCTATTAACCCGAAAGTTCTATAACTATGTTTTTTACCATATAGTCAAACACCACTCCAAAACTATCACAATTTTTGTTGCAAAGAGCAAAACTTTCAAACATTTTGTTTCTTTTGCATAACTAGCTGAAGATTCTTGCACTATTAATACTAGTAAAAAAAATAATATAAAATTTCATTAGAATGTCGCCATTCCTCCACTTTGTCACTTTTACAATTTAGATTGCATGGTCTAAAATGTATACATGACCTAGATGGCACTTTCATAGTTTTAGACCGCGTAGTCTGAAAATGGCTTATGGAATACACCACTTTATCAAAATTACCTATATAACAATATAAGAAGAAGTTTCAGAAGCTTTGATTACATAAGTTGTATTGTTGTAAGATTTTAACACTTACAGCAATAAACTCTTTTTATATCTCCTTTTGGACTTGAATATAAGACTAGTTTGAATCTTTTTGACTTAAAATTTTGTGCTACACAAAATATTAAGGTAAAAGAATTTATAGATAAAAATTTAGTTGAGAGTGTCAAGGAAAAATTTCAAAAATAGAAACTGATTTTTTATTCTTAAAAAACATTGCTAAAGTAGAACTAGCTAGATATAAAATTAAGGTTGACACGACACTTCTGGTTCTATGGTGAATTTCATTAAAATGGCGGTATTATGGTAAAATGGTGCAACATTCCATTAAAATGGCATGGAATATGTTAGAAATTGCATGACATTCCTCTAATATGACACAGAATACCACCATTTTTGGCACAATACATAATATCGCCATTTTAATGAAATTCACCATTTGTGCACTAGTTAACACCCATTTGTTCAATTGATGTGCTTGTTCAATTGATGTGCTTGTCCAATTGATCCAAATTTTGAATCGTCTACAACATGTCACATCACAATGTTAAGATGTTAGATGTCCTAATAAATGATAGTATCCATTTATCCAAACTAAAAGTCTATCACGATGGAATTATATTGACCATTACTATTTCAGAAATATAACTTAAACGGATATTTCATTAAAATGACGGTATTCCACATGCTTGGCACCCTTAGGTTCTGACTGTGTAGTTTGAAATGTTCATTGCTACTAAATTTCAGACTGCGTAGTTTGAAATCTAGTCCAATCATAGAAATTGAATGGAAAAATGGCACATAAACACCCTTATTTTGACGAAATATTTGTTAGTTACGAGTGACTCAAATGAGTAAAACAACAACTAGCTGTGTGTTTCAATTATTCTAATCATGAGAGGATTGGAACCTTCATTAAAATAGAAGTACTCGTAAACCATTTCTCCATTCATTTCCATCATTAGCTCTAAAGATTTGGGACCAGTATAGGAGTCAAAAAGCATGCTCTAAATGAATAAAAGAGATATTTCCTTAAAATGGCGAAATTCATATGCCATCTTTCCATTTATTTTCTAGGACTGGTGTAGATTTCAGACCGCACGGTCTGAAATCTTGTAGAGGTATACATTTCAGACCGCGCGGTTTGAACCTGTAAGTGCCAAGTTTGTGGAATACCGCCGTTTTAACGAATATCCGTTAAAAGTGGCAAGTCGTAGGAATACAGCCATTTTCACAGAATCTAGATTCACCTTTATACATTGTAAGACGCTCAATCTTCACATCCGGTTAACCAAGGTAAGCGAACAGTACCTTTCGGCTTGTTCGAGAGGTATACAATAAAAAATACGTCATAAATAAGCCAGACAATTCCTGGCCAATGGAACTTCCAGTCGACAGCAACTTGAATTTTGACTTACATGGATATTTCGTGAAAATGGTGATATTCCACAAACCTGAAATTTCTTCAGTTCAGACAATGCGATCTGAAATGTATACATGTCCTAGAAAAGAAATAGAAAAAAAACATAAGAATGTCGCCAGTTTAACGAAATATCCGTTCTTACTTCCTGGCTTCCTCCGAAGGGGAGAGTATGATAGATGATACCGTAGTCGCGACCGTAGTAGCGTCGCTCGCTGGCTGATTCTTTGTATTTGGACTAAAAAAGGGTCACTCTGATCCGTGCAAGAGGGATATATCTTGAATCGTGTGCTCCTGTAGCCAGCTAGACATGACGTGATTGGGCATTCATTTCTACCTCCATCAGGAGGAGTGAAATTCAAACGAAGGGCAAAACTCAGCTCCATGACAGCGTGCAAAAAGATCACACGGATAAATAAATAGATAATATCCCAAGCATCAAGAATCAATTCAGCAAAAAGAGTAAAAACAGAGACAAGCCGACCAACACTCACATCACGAATAGAAATGCAGGTGGCAATGCACGTGGATGGCGGCAACCCATGAACCACAGTGGCCGCCCTGGCCAATCGCATGCACCCATGCAATGAATCAACGTAACTTTCATGGAGGGGGTTGCTTTTTAGCAAGATCACGATAGAATTCTATCGTCTGCAGCAGCAATTCAACTGGGTCACGGAACTGAGATAACTAGCTGCTAACACATCGTTCTCAAGGGCGTTGTCAATTCGTAAGTAGTCCAGGGCTAGCGTGGAATCATCAATGATCCACGATCAATCAAGCGCCGCTAGGACGGGGAATCAGCACGCTAGTGGGGGCGGCCGGGAAGGAATGATCCATTCAAGCCAGGACGCCCTAGCCTGGACAAGTAACTACTTAGCTTACCAGCGAGAGAAAGCCAAGAAATATGAAAATGAAACAATTACGATTTAATAATTACGGGACGATCCCCCAGTTACCTATAAATTCAAGGCTTGCCTGCACTCCCAATCACCCTGCCTTCCTTCACTCGCATATCCGCTTCGATAGTCCTCTCTTCAGTGCACTTGCTTGCTCAGTCTGCGCTTCAGTAGTTCACTACCTTCGATCGTCCGCAGCATGGCTGAGCAGTGGAGCTTGATGGTCGTCCTGCAGACCCTCTTCATCATGGCCGCGGCCACCACCGTAAGTAGTCGATCATGCTCTCATTGAATCGATGGAATACCATACCATTCGAATTCCTTTATTTTTGTCGCAGTGACTGACTTCGAGCTTGCTAGCTGCACTTCATTTGCATGCATGCTCTTGAGGATTCACAAGGTAGCGATTCATGTACCTAGCAAGCCATGCATGCATGCTCTGCATTGATGAATTGCAAAGGTAACTAGCTCAATTTCATGTTCACGAAACAGTCATATGTATGATTCGGCCGGTTCAATTTGCTCTCCCTGACATGCACGTGCAACGATTTCTTGTGTTTGGGGCCTGGATGTAATAGAAATGAAAGCTCCTATCGATGTAATTTTGAGTCGCAAAAAAGACAACTGATTTGTTCGTGACTGTCTCCCATTCACTGATCGTGGTGTTCATTCTCATGCACTGACAGGTTACCGGAGTGAGACCCGTCTTCACCGCTGACCGCACCGACGCTGCCAAGGTGGCGGCAATTTGCAGCTCCAACGGGCTGGTGTGCGACGAGAGCACCCTCCAGACAGCGTCCTCCAAGGCCTCCAGCGTCGACCGGGATCACTCCATCAACACCATCAATGAATTACAGCGTGACTTCTTCCTGGAGTCCACGCTGGTGGTGGGTGGCCAAATGAAGCTCGACGCGAACCTCCGCGATGACGCTCCCAAGAGGGCCTTCTTGACGGCGTCCTCCGCCAACCAGTTGCCCGCACTCACCTCCTCCAACTCGTTGGCCCTCGTCCGCCACTTCGGCGTGGCTCCCAACAGCGACTTGGCCACCGCCACCGCCACCGCCGCGTACTTGTGCGGCTACGGCGCGCTGCCGGGAGAGAAGATGAGCTGCGCCGCCTCCAGCGACGCCGTGGCCAAGTTTGTCTCCTCCGAACTGGGCTCCAAGGTGAAGGTGCTGTCCACCTCCAACACGCCGGCGCTCGCCTCAGGCGCCGCGAAGTCCAGGGCGCCCGTCACCATCACGGGCTTCCGCAAAGGCTCCGTGGCCGAGGGCCAGAAGATCGTGGTGTGCCACATCGTGAACTTCCCGTCGGCCCTTTACTATTGCCACCGCGTGACGGGCACCAAAGTGATCACCGCCACGCTCCAGTCCAGCGCCTCCGACGCCGACATCCAGGCCGTGGGCGTGTGCCACATCGACACTTCCCTGTGGCTCAGCACCCACCCGGCCTTCAACGCGCTCCACATTCCCCGTGGCGACGAGGCATGCCATTGGCTTGTGGATTCAGACCTAGTCTTCGTTCCCACCATTGACGACGCCGACGCCGACGCCCAGATAGAGTGAATTCTACCGCTAGCTGCTGATCGAATACTTCCTTCAACGCGTGCAGCCATATGTATTAGTCGTGGGGCTGCCTTCTGGCTGGGGATGAGTCAGCAGCAGTGAGGATCGTCGCTTCCTACAGCGCGTACGTACGTGTGGCGGGAGTGGTGAGGTTTGATATGTTAATTAAATGTGCGTTCAGTGTGTGTGATTTCGTCGTCTTTCAGTTTACTTGTGGTGTTCTGCACAGTGTGTGTGAATCCGTTGATTGCATCCAACTTCCATGGCACGGACGACCTCTTTTCACAACTGGACTGACTGAGGCGGTCGGGATCGAGGTCGCCGAGCCCTGCATGGCCGGGTGCGATTGGGATTCGTAGAGCTAGTGGGCTAGTTTCTTAAATAACTATACGTCAGCACGGAGGCTTATTGGAGTCGAGAGGCTGGAGAGTCCTGGCTAGCTGAAAGTTTGGATAGTGGCTAGTGGTGCCCAAGGATTATTTATTGGAGCTTGACGAATTAAGCCTCCAATAGCATGCATGTATCATTGACGTGAGTCACCTCGGCCAGATCGAGGACCACCTTTCAGTGAGTTCCTTTTGTGTGAATAAACTGGCCCCTTCTGTTGTTTGTAACTATGAATGGCTTCGAATGGAAGTGTGTTCTTCAGGTTATACATAATGGCCTCTGATGACATGGATTGAAAGAAGCTGTAATTTGCATTTTAAAATGGTCACCTTGTGGTGAATGTGAAAAATCACGTGTACTCGGGAGTTGATAATGTTCAACGGCAAAGCCTACTGGAGGTACTTTTTGATTCGGAGCAGTAGTGGTTGACATTTGCTTCATGCAAGTTGAATTCCGGGAGAATTACAGCTTGAAGGTAGGCAATGACGGAAGATTTCCGGCCTCGACTTTCAGCATTATGCACGTTCCAAGTGACATGCCGGAGACATGCCCAAGGAAATTGGCCCCGGGGAAATTGGATAACTTCAGATTAATTGAAGTGCTTGATGAAGCTGCCATGGTATCTGGCATTCCACTTTTTTAGCTCTTGCACCAATGCACAAATGTACGAACAGAGTTACTCCGATATTTCTGCGGACCGTACCTTGAAGTACTCGATCAAGATTCATTGCTACTAACAAGGAACGCGGGTGTTGGGAACTTACACCAGCCCATTATGGAAGGCTGCACCAAGGGTCATGTTTCCATCTTCGAATAGATAATTGGATCCTTGAGTGCATGTGCATCTTCACTAGAATTGAATAGAAATCTCGGATACACTTCGTGGTTGCGCTTCTCATCATCATTAAACTTCCAATGTAACGGTCATCCGGTCTGACGTTGATTTGTACGTACTCCTCCTTTATTACCAGGACTGGCACTGGCGTTGGTTTAATCGAAGCTTGTGATGAAGGAACAGAGCTCGGTGCCAGAGGAAGCTGCTCTCGCAGATCGATTCCCACAGATCGATTCAGAAACTTGACCACTTTCTCCGGAGACAGTACTAAGTCGGTTGCTCGATTTAAGCCAAGGTTTAAGTCTCTTACAAGCAATGAATTCTGAAGGTAAATAATTCTGAATGTGATCGAGAACCGGCTTCTGGAGACGACATGAATCACAATTGCTTTGCGGTGTCCTTGGATTTGATGCTCGAGCATCTTTTTTCGTAGTCATCCTCTGTTTTGACGTCGGTAGCTATTGAATTGAAGATGGCACAAGGCGCTGAATACAAAAGAGCCCCTGTTTGATCTTGCCGGTCGTCCAGAGGTGCCTCGAGCTTTCACAGTGCGAGTCTTATGAATAGATTATAACTTTGATATTGATCAAGTCTATTCTTCCGAATCTAGAATTTGAATCCTTACACGAAAGACGTACATGATGCATTTAGGTGTGAGCAACTGATCAGTTTCTTTATCTTCTAGATATTAATTCTAAATTGAAAAGCGAGTGATCGAGGCCTTTACAGGCAATACATGTTGAGAACCAATCATCTTTATAGAGATTTGTGTGTGCTTAATTTTTTTGGAAGTATGGATTTTGAGTATATTTACTAATTACTATTTGTATAAGCATTGCTTGATTCTTAAGAGACCACTCAGATGTCCCTGCACACAAGTGAAAGTTTGGGTAAGTTCATATGATCTCAATTTTTGGCATGAAAATTTGAATTTTTTTGAAGACAAAATAACAACAGATAAGCTGTTGAGGAATATAGTTTTTATTCCAATATAGTTTTTATTCCAATCAATACCTGGGAATAAAATTTATGTCCAGGTTCTAAGCTCAATGTGCTCAACTATGTCATTTGAAATTTTGTGTAGGCAAAAACTCAAATTTTAACTTTATTTTTTTTCTTATAGGGGTCGTCGGAAGAAACATTTGTCCTTTTCTATGAAATTTGAAATGAAGGGTTATGTGGTAGTTGTAGACATTGAATAATTTTTCTATTTAAGAAAAAATTATACTTTTAAATTGCCCTCAATTGGATGTCTACTTCGGTCATTTGGGGGGAAGGGAGTACTATTTTTGACCCAAAAATGAAAATTTAGATGTCCAAATTGGGATACACAGACTTCTTCTAAAGCTACACAAGTTAAGCTTGCAAAGAGATTTTCTAAAAAATAAGAAAGTGTCCACCTTTGCACACATGCAAAGAGTACAATTTATTATTCAATATGTCTTCCAAAGATGTAAATGGTTGAAAAGGAGCATCTTCAAGTTAGGAAAAAATGAAAAAATGGATTTTTTTAGTTTATTTATTTGAATGTTTTTACTATTTTCTAAAAATCAAATTCCAAAATATCTATTTTCTTGGCATTTTCCATTGCTCTTTTTTTGTCCATAACTTCTAGAGATAAATTTTCCTATGCTTGAAATTTTATTTACATATTATTTTAAATTATTTACAAATTCTTCATATCTTATTTTATTTTATTAGAATGTGTTTCAAAAGTCACAATACTCCTAAAAATTTAAAATAGGTCGTTTTGAGACATAAACGGTAGGTGTTTCTTGCAATGAACCAATCAGCCAATGACCTAATAGAAAAATACTTTTGTTTACATGGAGATATGATTCATTTGATTTGGAATAGAGATGAGAAAGTTACATAGCATCTTATTTTGAGTGAAATTTGAGAGCATCTTCAACAAAACCTAATGTATTGGATTCAATTTCACAATTTTTGAAAAAAAAAGAGCTCCTTATGTTTTACTTCTCTTACTAGAACAATTTCATTGTTGGAATTAATGTCTTTGAAATGCATATAAGAACTATTAACAATTTAGTTTTTCCTTATGTCTTGAGCATGCCTCTACTTAACAATTTCTTAAAGAATATAAACTAAATGTGTACTTTTTACTTTATTTACAATCAATTTCATTAAAATGGCAATGTTCTAGTAAATTGGTGGTCCATTTCACTACTTTGGCATGGTTTGAAATATAAACTTCTCCTAGATGTTAAAAATCTAGATTTGTCCTAGATGTCTAAAATCTAGACATGTCATAGATATTTTAGACTGCATGGTCTAAAATCTAGATTGTTTCTAGATTTCTGAAATCTATATGTGTCCTAAATGTACGAAATCTATAATAGTCTTAGATGTTTCTTTTACAATCAAAATTGTGCGGTCTAAAAAATGGCATATGAATACCACCATTTTAATGAAATTGACCATATTTACATAACCTCTGAACATAATTCTTAACAAAAAAACTGAATTAAAAATGGATAATGCAAAATTTTAAGTTAAAAAGAATTCACAGCCTTATAAATTATAATCTAGTCAAGCAATTGAAGCACTATGCAAGTAAAAATATTCTTCACTTTAAATACAAATATCTTGCAATAGATCTACACAATTAAATCTTCTTGAATTCTTCAACACATTTTTATACTAATTTAGAACAAATTTCTATGGTTAGATAGGAAAAAGAATCTTCTAAAAGTTTTACAATTTGCACTTGAGATTGAAAAGGTATTTTTTAGTGTTTCTTGACTAAAAAAGGTCTAGGTCCTTTGCACGTTATAATATTGAGAGATGGGGCACTTTCCATGGTTTAGAATGTGAATTAGGAACTCTAAATACAGTTCATTGGCATGTTCATTAATAGGTATTTTTTTGCAAGATTTGATGTTTTAAGGGGCTAGATTTTGTTAGGGTTTTGATTTGGGTTTAAACCCTTAAGGAGCAAGTGTTCGTTCAATAGACACTTGAAACCTTGTTTATAGTCATACGAAGTCAATTTTTAATCAAGATGTTCTCATAATTTTGACACTAGATTAGAGCATTTACAGATTTACTCCCTTCAGGGAAATACAAAAATATTCCAATTAGGTGTCCCTGCTCAAAATTTATGCTCCGTAAAAAAATTGGGGTTGTTCAAGTATTTTGAGCATCTTTTGCTAAAAACCTCATCAAATTTGGAAATTTGGAAAGTGTATCACTAATAAAATTTGACTTAATATTGTTAAAAAAACACTAATTATTTTAGTTCTCAAACCTGATTCTTAGAGGAGTCAAAAGTCTTTGTTAATATCTATGTTGGAGTTGTTGACAGATATTTCGTTAAAACTACAGTATTCCACAAGCTTGGCACTTTGAGGTTCAAACTGCATGGTCTGAAATGTATACCTGTCCTAGATTTTAGACCATGCGGTCTGAAATCTATAGCAGTCCTAGAAAATAAATGGAAAAATGGCGTATGAATACCACCATTATAACGAAATATTTGTTAGTTTCAAAAAAAACATTCTTCTAACTTTGAGCCTTATTATCTTGCAATGTGTAAAGCAAAAGTTATTGAAATTTTTTCCACATATTTCAAATGTTTGTCTCTAACTTTTCACCATTTGAATTTCAAATAAGTAGTTTCTTCATTGCACAAGAAATAAAAAATGATTAGTGTATTGCCAATTAACTGAACCTATTTGCATTGCAAGGTAATTTAGAGTAAACTAGACTCCATAATTATCTGCTTTTGAAACTTTTAATGAGTGTATTTAACAAGATTTAAGACTCAATGGCAGAGAGACACAAAATCATTATTCCAAAAGGTCTTGAAGTTTGTGGAGCTTGTTTTGCAAGAATAAAAAAAGGTTAGTTTCCCACTTCAAACATTATAATCTTTCAATACATTTGATCAAATGGACTTAAATTCTTTCAACACGTTTTCATAGTAGTCTACTGCACTTTTGTATGGTTGAAGTTAAAAAAATTTATTCTCAATTTTGGATAGTGCACTAAAAAATGGCACTTTTAGACAATTTCTTTTGAAAACACTCCCAGTCTTTAGGTATTAACCCCTAAACATCCAAAGTCTTCTCTAGAATTGGCAATTTGAGAAAAAAAAAACATTATAAAGTGTTATTTGCTAGAATATTTTGGAATTGATATACAAACAAAAGTTTTGAATTTTGAGTTGTAGATTCTATCCGGTGTCGTTGTAAGAAACACTTGTTTTTGGCTTAAAATAGCTGTAGTACTACAACACTGTGAGATGTTGAAATATTTTTTTAAATGAAAAAAAATATGGGTAATTTGTATAGCATTGAGAATAGTATGTCTCTACAAATGAGACCTAGAAAAATTTATCTCTAAAAGTTATGAACATAAAAAACACAATAGAAAATACCAAGAAAATGGAAACAATGATGTTTGATTTTCAAAAAATAGTGAAAAAATTCTAATTTTCAAAATTTTAAAACAAATTTTTCCTAACTTGAAGATGCTCTTTCTCAACCATTTTCATCTTTGGAAAAAAAATTGTATTCTCTGCACTTGTGCAAAGGTATTACATTTTAAGCACATGTAGAAGGTGGACATTTTACTATTTTTAGGAAATCTCCTCATAGAATTGTGTAACCTTTATAGAAGTTCGTGTATACCAAATTTGAGCTTCAAAATAATTTTCATTTTTGGGTCAAAAACAATGCTAAAATCCTTCAAAATGGTCAATGTAGACATCCAATTGGGGTTAATTAATAAATAGTAAACGAATTTTGAAAAACTTGAAAAAACTACTCAATGTTTTAAACTACTTCATGTACCTTCAATCCAAAATTTCATGACAAATGGACAAATGAAGCAAAAGTTATAAGTAGAAAACCACCAATCCAAGGTCAAGGGGCTAAGAAATAGGACAAGTGACTCTTGCAATCACCCTCCATATGATTACATTTACCAATGCTCTCACCAATTATTTTTTTTAATTTTGAAAGGAAAATGTCTAAATTCTTTTTAAATTTGAATACAAGTATAATATTATCATTTTTGGGGTAAAATTTGTTGTAATGGATTTGAAATCAGGCTTTTTTGATATGGTGATTTTTGGAAATTTTGTGTTCTTTAAATCTATGACCTCATTTTTGCAAATCCAATTTTGAACTAGTGTCAATGCAATTTTAGCTTGGTCAACCACTTGACATATTTTCACATTTGTAATTTTAGAAAAATATGTACTCTAGTAGTCTAGTAATATCAAATCCAACCATTAAATAGGACAACAACTTCATAAAGTATCTCTACAAAACTAGGATAACTTTCATCCAAGCAATAATGAGGATAAAATTTGAGTTTCAATTTTTTTGTTGTCCAAAAAGTAGACATTGAAGCGCTTAGACATTAAAGATCATGAATATCATATTGAATCCAATTACAAAAGTCAAGGATTCTTCTTCTAGGGTCTGAATGAACAAGCCATCTTTATAACAATTATATGTTGGAGAATATTTGAGTTGGATTTTTGTGTTGTATTAATTATGGCATAAAGGGTATACTCCTAAAAGTTCAATAAACAAGGACAATGTGACCGTGAGGTTCTATCTTAGTTGAATCATAACATTGATAGTAGGGAAATTAAATTCCTGTTAGGAGAGGGGTAGGAAGGGGGGTCAAAGGGGGATTATTAGACCGGTTGGATCCCTCTAATTTTGTATTTTAAAATTAAAACTTAATTTTAAATTTTAAAATTCTTTTCAAATTTTTCAAATTTTCTTAGTCTGCTTACATATCAAGTCACAAGTTGAAGTCTTGTGAAATAGGTTAGGCTTGCATAGGTTAGATTTACATAGCTTAGACTTACATAGTGTAGACTTATGTAGATTAGACTAGGTTAGGCTTACATAGGTTAGATTTACATAGCTTAGACTTACACAATAGACTTACATAGCATAGACTTACTTATATAGTGTACACTTACGTAGGTTAGACTTACTTACATAGCTTAGACTAGGTGAGATTTTTTGCAAGAAATCCAAAGAAGATCCTTTTTTGTAGATTCTACTTTACTAAGTTAAGTGCATTGATTTTGTTTTTTGGTATTGTGGCTCATCTCCAAACAATTTGTGTAGTGCAAATGAAAGTGTTGTGTAGTGTGAATGTGGTTGTAGATAGGATTTTGACTTCCAGAAACCAGAATCGATGAGGAGTCGATGTCATAGTCTTTGTTCAAAGGACAGAGCCAATAAAAGCCTTGGGCATTTATAGGTAAAAGTTGACTTAAATTTGACCAAAGAAGACAAGGCATTGCATGAGTGCAAGCTACATTTCAATTGTGAAGAAAATGTACAATGTTGTTATAGTCTTAAGGCCCTAACATTAATACAAGAATTACATGAGCTAAAATAACATACTTCTTTCACTAGCAAAATGATTTTACATCCAAAATAAATTATAGATTAGCAATAGCATGCTAGTTTGGCAATGTCCTTATTGGGTCATCCAAATTAATTATTTAGTAGAAACACCCAAAATTGTCTTTGTACCCATTCTTACACACTAGACTCCATTAATTGAAGTGTCCCTCAAAAGTGTCATTGAATTTTTTCCACACTTAACTACGGTTAGTTGATTGCTGATTTTTTAAGATTTTGCAATTAGTTTTAGATCTAGTTACATGATGGTTTTAGTGGCCTAGTGAGCTTCCACTTTGAAAATTCACAAAAATGATAGGTCATATCAAAAAATTCTAATTTTTTTTTCATTTGTGATTATCAATTGTTAATACTACAAAAATATTTTTTTCTAGAAAAAGGTGCCTCCAACTACATTGAATTGCTTAATATTTTGACAGTTTTAGATTGCATTTCTACCTTGTGTGATGCAAATGATGTTGATTGTGCAATTGAGGACTTGAGGTTAACATTTAGTCCAGCAAAGATATGTGGCATCTCACATAGCATTTTTTAAATGGGAGGCGAATTTGGTGGACCCATTTATATTGTTCACTTGGCACTTGATAGAATATTGGGCCACCACAATCATTAATTAAGATTAAAAAAATTATTCAAAAATTAATAAAAGGTTCAATATCCAATTTGAAATTCATGAAATTTAGAAATGTTAAAAGTAAAATTTTTATTGAATTTAGCTAGTTAAGTAACCTATATGTATATTTTGTAGATTCCAAATCTTAATGCTTGAAATGTGGTGAAGGCAACTACTTCATACAAGTGTAGTGGTAGGAGGTACAACAATATGTAGTCAAAGAAAATACACTAGTTGTGTTCTTACTAGACCTTCAAACCTCATTTAGGCATAGAAAATCAACAAGAAATTAGAAGCAGAAACTTTGGAGGATAAGAGTAGAAAGACCAAGAAGAGTATTTTTGTAATTTATTTAGTGGGTCTATACACCTTTAAGTTGGATTTTTAATAAGCCTAGTCTTACCTCATTTGGAGCAAGAACACAATGGTGGCAACCATTTTTGAAGGGGAAGGTCTATTGCCTCTAGGACGAAGCAACAACTTGAATGAGTTCTTTTTCATAATTCTTGCATTTGTGTTTGAGTTGATTACAATCTTCACTGCACCTTGTTAGTGAGAATTATAAGTTTGGCTATATGGGCTTGCCTATGATGCACAATGATGTCTGAACTTCATGTTTCATTCCTAGTTTCATTGTTTGTATTGGAGTTTGTGGTTGTGCTATGGATAATGTGTTGTAGTTTATCAGTTTTAGGACTTAATTTCAACCCATTGGATGCTTTAATTGCATTTTCCAAGTAGATTTGTAGGATGTTGCCTTGGCCTCTTAAGGAGATATTTGATAATGGTGGAGTATTAGGGCACCCTTTTGGGTGGTTTTAGGGTGTTGCCTTCTTTTGACTTAAGGTTGTTTGGGTCAAATTTGAGCATAAATGAAGTAGGAGTCCATTTTTGGAGGCATGTACACTAGGTCACATACACTTCCCACCAACCAACTCGAGATGTTTTTTTTCCATTGTGATGAAAAATCTTTACAATATTATCAAAAAATACAACCTCAACTAGTGAATAGTTGGATCTTAGCTAACTATGGTCAACCAAGGATCTTAAAAAAAGAGCTAGGTAATGCTAAAGCCCCTCATATTATGGAAAATATCATATCTCTCTTCAATCAAGGAGAGGGTGTCATTTGTATTCAATGGAATCCATTGAGGTTATGGAAATTACACCTAAATATTGTGACATGTTTGCAAAATTATTCCTTTTAAATTCAAGATTATATTACAAAGCTTTTATTTATGAAAGCCTAACTAAAGGTCAATTTTGGATACAACTATTTTTGCACTTTGAAAATTCATAATTTATATTTAGAGTCCAAAAAATATATTCCAATAATTTCAAAATTTTTTTTTACTACTAGTGTGATACAACAAAAGTTGTTCAATTCAATTATAGGAACCACTCTCAATCCCTAATTTGTAAGATTTTTAGTATTGTTGCTATAGAACATGGCCTCTTACTTCACCAACATAGAATTTTTAGGTTCCATCTAGAATTAGCAATCTATAAGGTATAGTGGCATCCAATTGAAAAACATAATTATTGTCTATTTGAATAATTCAATTTTTTAGCACAATGTGGAATATAATTTGTATAATTGGCAAGCATAATGATCATTGCATTCTTATACAATCTCAAATTCTCAATCAAGTATACCAAATTCCAATTTCAAAAATCAAAATTCCGTTTTTGGTAAAATTTTCAAATCAACTTTCATGGATTTATATGATAATTTATAGAAAAAAGATTAGTGAGGAATTTTTAAAATTTGATTGCAGAGATATTTAGAAATGAAACATCTATATGCATATCTTTCCTTCTCCAAAAAAATCTCAAAAAAGATTCAAAATTCATAGTTTCACACCAAAGAGAGTTCAATGTTAGGATGTCACATGACCAAAATTTATAAACTACATATCTAATTATTGTGACTAAATTGGATGAAAAGCAATATAAGAAACATGAGGTGATTCAATGACAAAGCTTCTTGTCTATGTAGGATTTCCCAATCACTATTGTTGATTAATTGCCCTAAATCTCACATTTTCACAATTTGACACCTAAATGTCTCAATTGTCATCCCTCTCTTCACCACTAGCTCATTTTCATATTTATTTCTTGCACACTTTGAGCCTTGTTTTTGTTTCCACCATTTTAGATACCAACAATGCTAGTGTGTGAGCCTAGAAATGCAAGCCTATCTTGAGCTTTGGTTTGGTAAGTGTAGAGGTTTGGGACCTAGAAAAAATGCAATTTTAGAGATTATCCTTTAGATTTTTTAAAATAGGTGGTCATGTTCAAATGAAAAAAATATTCTATTTTTAGACATTTTGTTAACTATTACTGTGGAAAATATAGGTACTCTATAATTATAGAAGATCTAAAAGTAAAACCAAATCTAGAAAATTTCAATAAAGTCATCAAGTGAATTGTTCAAATGATATTGTTTCAAAAATTTAGTTTGGGATTCAAGAACTTAGCATTTATTAAAAAATGCAAGCTTATAGAACCTCGCCATTTGTAGCCTTCCTAATCCATTCTTTAACAATATGTCTTATACTACCAACCTCCAAATAATCAATGTTGTCGGAACTATAGTAGGAGGTCCACAAATCAAGTAGATTCTAAAAGCCAGCCCCTTGTCTAAGAATGAGTAGCATTTTCCTTGAAAAATGTATGACAATCATTGATGAAAAAGGTATGCTTAAAAGGATGGTTTATGGACCTCCTACCTTTCAAAAGTATGTTTCAATTTTGACAAATGAATGGCAATGTGTGTTGTAGTCAACTGTTGTTTGATTGTTTCTATATTTTTGTAGTGGCTTCTTCTCATTAAATTGAAATTGAATTTGTAATTTGCAATCCATGGTAGATGAGATTCTAGATTATTTGAATGAAGTGATGGCCATGCAAAAATCTATTTGTCTAGGTTGATTTTGAAGTAAGGTAGAAGACTTAGAAAGCGTCCATCTAAGGGAAAACTACCCTTTGTGAAGAAATCTGTAATTGGAAATATTTATCTCATTTTTTAGATAGGAAGAAAATTGAAGAATACATCAATGGCAATTTTTATCAAAAAATTCTAATTGTGCATGAATTAGAAACAATTATTCAAAGTGGAAGGGGTGTAGGTCACTACTTATGCTCATAGGCTCCACCAGTAATCAATGACAACATGGCTTTCAATAGAACAAGTGAGTCCAGAAATAGATAAATATGATGCTTAGGTTGTTCTTATGAGTCCTTAATGTGTCCACTTGATGTCAAAAATGACACTATGGACAAGTCTACACTCACCACGAGGAAGGTTGATGAGTCATTACTTTAGAATTCACTCCCCACTATTAATAAGATTTTATTGCACTTTGTTAACTACACTTTAGATTTAGCTCAAAGTATCTTAGGAAAGAACTCATTTATGAGGGAAGAGCACACATTCTAGTCATACCTTTCACTTGATGAGAACTCTAAAATCATGCACATAGGATTACAGTTTATCACCACATAAAGTTTCTTCTATATGAACTACCCTCTGTACTATTTCTGGCACTTCTATAAGGGCGGTTCTTAATGTCCAAATTGTTTTTGAGCCATCTCTTATAGTTGGGATAGATTTGGAGGCAATCATGCATAGTTGTTGTTTTTTCAAGTTCTAAAATTGTTGCAAGTCTATTACTAACTACTATTTTGCAAAATTTAGAATGGATAAATTAATTGATAAAATTCAAATATTGAATAATTAGAGCCTAATAATTAATTGATGTAGAACTTGTAGTAGCAATTTCACTCATTGAATTTCAAATGAGATGCATTCAAAACTTTTAAAGGAAATAGAAGAAAGTTTGCCTAGCCCCATTTTCTATGTAAATAAATATTTAAAGTCTATTTTTAAATTTACAATGGGGTGATTGCAAGAAAGACCAATACTATTTTGTGTCACACTTGGAATGATGGAGTTGTCATATGCTATAAATTTTGAAACATGAACCCAATTAACTTGAAATTTTAATTGGAGATGGCTACCTTGATAGTAATTAGATCCCTTATTTTTCGGAAATTAAAAAAAATCAATTTATATTTAAATTTTGATTTAGCTCATTTGCCACACTTTGCAGTTTAGGGGTTTTTAATATTGGGGAGTGCCCAAATTAATGATATAGAGTCAAAATTTCTGTGGTCTACTTCCACACTAGCCAAGCATGTGCCTACCAAAGATCACTTAAAAAAACATTATTTTATGTCCTCTATGTTCATGCAAATAGGGCTCCCTTGCAGGTGCAATTTTTACCATTGAAAATGGTTTAAAGATCATTCTCTTAGTGAAGTTCTTTACCATGAAGTCTTCCCAAATGGAAAATTTCTAGTTTCTTTTAAAAAAAAATTTCCTATTTTTTACAAATTAAAATGTGAAAGTAGTACCTATTTTCATGAAATTTTTCACTTTTCTAGTTCTCCTACTTAGAGAATTTTTCTATGCTTTTCCTTCCTAGGGTGCCTTCTTCTTAAAGGTGTATACATTAAACATATTTTTTACATTTTTAAGAAATTTTTTTTCTAATTATGCAATACTCACGAAAAAATCATGAGTATTGTGCAAAATGCTAAAAAAACCGCATGGTGTTTCTTGCAATGACCCAATGAAGATTGACCGAGATACATCTGATGATTGTCAAGGGGCCTTTTATTCCTTTGGGGGTTAAGACTATTTTTTTTGGAAGCTAACAAAACAAGGGATGTAGTAGAGCCACATAAATTCCCACTTAAAACAAGGTTAGTAAGCTTGTGCATGCCATTACAAAATAAGTGGCATTTGGGAAAACCTCTTAACAATTTTGGGATTTCTAGAAGAAATCTTGTCCAATAGGACATGTCCTTAATGAATAAAACTTGTCGTTTGTGACTCTACATTTGATTTTGGGTCAATAAAGATATGCCACATTGGACAACATTTATATTTTAAGGCTTGTAAAGAAGGTGTCTAATATATTGATAGCTTAGATTATAGATGACACTGAGTTTAAAATTCATTCAAAATGCATGAGACCATTTGATTGAAGAATTTGATCTTTTACCATAGATTGCTATATGTCCCTATCATTAATCAAATGTTTTTTTTACAAAGATTAGACACCATGTAGGGCTAATGTAAATTTTGTTAATTTGTTTGGTAGAATTCTAGGAGCTTCAAAGGTGGCAACCTAAAACGTAAAGCTATACTTGCCTCAATTTGAGAGCATTTTGTAGTTGAATGCCACAATTTTGGGCATCCAAATGCACGCTCATATTACAAAATTGACACAAATTACTAAGCATCAAATGTAGCTTGGCATTATTGTTGCTTGCCATAGTTAATAGATGCTACCAACAAGACATCTTCTACAACTATCTCTTACTAGCTATTGTAATGTGTTGCTCCATTTTAACGATTGGGAAGACAATGTGGTGTACAATGAAATTTGTGATTGTGGTATCTACAACTAGGTGTGGGAGGATGAACCATCTTTCTAGATATGGCTCTAAAACCTTAACTTTGATGAATTAAGAAAAGACTAGGCGTGAACATGTATGTCCCACTAGAATTATTTTTTATTTATGGAGAAAAGGGTCTTTGACATCTCTTGAGGTAGTCCCAAAAAAACATTGCTATTTCGTACTAGTAGATTCCAATTCCATTGGGTGGCTAGCAAGGAAAATTTGAAATAAAGAATGGCATTCCAATTACTTTAAGCAAGACACTTCATACTATATGAACTTGAAGTCAAAATTGAACCTCCTTGTAGAGCTAGAACACATAGATAAAAAGTTCAACTATGCAAAAGTAATATCTACTTTGACATCAAGATCATATCTCTTTTTGATATATGTCAAAGTGTTGCTCTTGTAATGATGTATAAAATTGTATTTCAAATTTTTCTTTTGGTATTACAAGAGGTAGGAACAATAGCAATAGTTTCAATTGTTCAAGGTTTTCAAATGTTCGATATGAGTGACTCCATATATATAGGTTGTTGCAAGAAACAATTGTCATATTTGTCTCAAAATTGCCTATTTTAGAGAATATTATGACTTTTGAAATAAAATTTTAATAATGAAATAAAATATGGATAATTTATTAAGCATTCAAAACAATATGTGTGAAAATTCAGGCCTAGAAAAATTTATCACTAATTTATCACCAAAAAGAAGTGATAGAAAATGCCAAAAGTATAGATTTTTTTGGAATTTGATTTTTAGAAAAAAGGCCATATTCGTTATATTGAGACTTTTCGCAAATTTGAGACAAAATGCTAGACAGTTATTGAGAAATTCATTTTAAAAAATAATAATTGAAACCAAAAATAAATAATGCTCAAATAGTGATCCTATAATGAAATTCTAAAAGTTGATTTTGTTACCTATTTTAAAAAAAATACTAGTAAAGAGATAAATCGGTTTATCCTCGAGTCAAGGATAAAATTGAGACTACGAAAGGTCTCAATATAACGAATATGGCCTTAAAATAGTAAAAAATAAACGAAAAAATCCATTTTTTTCATTTTTTCCTAACTTCAAGAATCAAAATGGTCCTTTTCAACCATTTACATCTATTATGAAAAATAATTTGGGAAAAAATTGTGTTTTTTGTACATGTGCAAAGATGGATACTTTAATATTTTTAGAAAATCTCTTTATAGGTTTGTGTGGTTGTATTGGAAGTCCTTGTATCCCATGAACTAAATGAAGAGCTTCAAATTTTCATTTTTGGATCAAAAATTCAAAATAGTATTATGACCTCCCAAAATGGCCAAGTTAGGCATTTAATTGGGGGCGATTTAAAAATAGCAAACCAATTTTTAAAAACTGTAGAAAAATTGCTCAATGTCTACAACTTCCATATGTCCCTTTCAATCATTCCAAATTTCATAGAAAAAAGTCATATGGTACAAAAGTTATGAGAAAAAAATTGCCTATCTTGCCATCTGAGGCTAAGTAAGGGGACAAGAATAAGGTTAAGTGTTTCTTGCATCACTCCATACGACAATGTTTATCAAATTTGGTATGCAATACATTTTAAAGTGCATGACCCTAAATTCTAAAACCTGTTCTAGACTCTTGAGAAGCAATCTTTAAGTATCCACCTTCTTGGGAAGTAGTTGCCTACCTTTGAATGTCTACCCAACGTCTACACCCTTGTGTTTCCACCTTATCACCTCATGATCCTATAGTGATTTTGATTAAAATGGTGGTATTATTCCATCATTTCTATCAAATTCCATGTCATTTTATGGAATTTTGTGCAATTTCTAACATATTGTGCACCATTTTAATGGAAATATAGAATGTTACACCATTTTACCATAGGGTCATTGCAAGGAAACATTGTGCATACTCTCGGTAGCGTTTTCCATAATACTCTTGTTTTTTTTGGGAGTACTTTATAATTAGAAAAATCTATTTTTCAAAAATAGAAAAATATATTTAATATATAAACCTTTAAGAAGAAGGTATGCTAGGAAAGAAACACATAGAAAATTTTTCTAGGTAGAAGAACTAGAAAAGTGCAAAATCTCTTGAAAATTGGCACTTTCACATTTTAATTTGTAAGAAATAGAAAAATCAATTAAAAAAAATCAAAAATTGTCCATTTGGGAAGAGTTGATGAAGATGAGATTTCATCAAAAGAACGCTCTTAGAACCATCTTCAATGTTCAGAAATAGTGTGCAATGGGAGTGCTATTTGCACTCATGTGGAGGACATAAAATAATAGATTTTCAAATTTCCTTTGGTAGATACACGCTTTCCTACTATACAAATAGATCATGAAAGTTTCAACTCTAGATCATAAAATTTGGGGACTCCTAATGTAGTAAAAAACCCTAAACTATACTTTGTGACAAATTAACAAAAATAAATTTTAAATACAAAATGATTTTTCTTAATTTCTAAAAAATAAGGGATTTGATTACCATCAAGTTAGACATGTTCAGTAGAAATTTCATGTTCATTGGGCTTATGCTTCAAAAATTATAGCAAACAACAAAAGTGTCATTCTCAATGGAACAATCTTAATGGAAAATAGGACCAGTGTTTCTTGCACTGACCCTGACACCTCGTAATACCACCATTTCAATGAAATTCACCATTCCTGCTCTTAGTCTACATCCCATCTCTAAGTCTTTGCCCTAATCCTATGTGGTTCCAACCATAACCCAAGTGACATTCTATGTACTATATAAAGTATTTCTACATATTCTAGATTTATCGCTCTTGTGGTCAACAAAGAGTTGACCAAATTGGACATACTTTGGATCATTTGAACAATTTATTTTGTTGGATAGACAAGCATAAGTGCTAAATTACATGGCACCATCCCAACCTTCATCTTGTACGTACTACCTAGCTCCTACCTAGCAAAAACTTTTAAATGGAATTTTTTTTTCTATTTTTTTCCTTTTGAAATGTTCCCCTTAGATTCTCCTTTCAATTTTCCACTACAAATTTTTTAAAGTCAAAATTTTGTAGTGCAAAATTTCAAGTAAAGAAGATACAAAGTCTTATATTCTTATACTCTAGTTTTGAAAGGGAAATACATGTTTTATCCTTTGTAAATTTTAATATCTTGCAATTTACATAGTCAAAGTTTATAAAATTTCCTCCAACATTCTATTATAGTCATACTAGTCCAATGCAAGATTCCATAGCTAGATATGCAAAAGAAACAAAATGTTTGAAAGTTTTATTCTTTACAATAGAAATGACAGTTTTGGACTTTAGGCATGGTATACGATAAAAAAAACATGGTCATAGAACTTATGGGTTATAAAATCTAAACACTAAGAAATAATTCACAAGTTTGCAATACAAATATATGGTGGGCATGCAGTAATCATTTAATGTGACGACAAATATTAAATAAAAAATACTGATTTTTGCGTGAGGTACTCCATTCGAGTACGTTGTGTGTGTAAGCGATCGCTTGTCAAGTAAACTTTTCATCATAAAAGCAGTATTACGCACCTTCACATTTCGAATGCTTTCAGCTTCAAGACTCACTGGCCACAAACTGGGAGTCTAGGACTGGTACAGATTTTGGTTACAACCGCGAGAATTCGAGCAAGGACTAAGGAACTGTACCGCGCGAACCAAAGTAATGCAATATCCCCAATTTAAGGGAAATCAAATCACTAATGCCAGAATTAGCTAGAAGTAGAAGATGATTCAATTAGCATAAAATTATTATATTAATATCTTGATCAATGCCACAGTTATCATTGAAAATGCTTGCGTATTAAACCAGACCAATTAATAGTGAAGCTCGAAGGTATCCAATATGCACATTATTTTTTGCCTTTATCATGCATAATTGTATACCAGTGAAAGAAACAATCAGCTTTTGATCAGATGCTTTTGCAATTCCAACTCTTGGAATACTAGTATTCAAATTCCCTTCTCTCGGTTTTCAGTCAATCGAGTTGTTAGCACTGCCTGATCGATGGAGTGTTTACAACATCCGTCTGTGAAATTCTCCAGTAAGACTTAATTAGGACGGGGTTCAAGGTGCCAAGCACTGAAAGGTTGGCAGCATACATGAGCCGTCAACTCCCGGGAATTGCGAAAAACAAAAATTTGGGAAGCTAATCCAAGTGACCGTGTGGGCCCCCGCCCGGTTTAATGCATATTGCAGGATGGCAGGCCTTCAGAAGAGCTCCGTGCACCTAATTTAAATTTCATAATTTTCGAGCATGTAACGAAATTACTAAAATGACCATTTTAGACATATAACTTAGTTACCAGTGGTTCAAACGAATATAACAAAAAAATAACAAGCTGGACTGCGTGTATTCCGATCACTCACCTAAGACTGCAAATTTCTTAAATTGTCCGAAGCCCGAACTTCCAGATGACCAAAGCATGCAGAGCGTGCTTTAATGCCTTTAGACTTGTTCAAGAGGTATACAAAGAAAAATACGTTATATCAAAGCCAGAAACGGATATTTCGTTAAAACGGCGGTATTCCACAAACTTGACACTTACAGGTTCAGACCGCGCGGTCTGAAATGTATACCTCTACAAGATTTCAGACCGTGCGGTCTGAAATCTACACCAGTCCTAGAAAATAAATGGAAAAATGGCATATGAATTTCGCCATTTTAACGAAATATCTGTTCACACAATTTATGTCCATCTTAACATCGGTACCTGGTACTTGAATTTCGACTTACTTCTTGGCTTACTCCGAAGGCGAGTGTATGATACATACCGTAGTCCCGACAGTAGTAGCGTCGCTGGTTGATTCTTTCTATTTGGACAAAAAAAGGGTCACTCTGATCCGTGCAAGAGGGATCCTGAATCGTGCGCTCCTGCAGCTAGCTAGACATGACGTGATTGGGCATTCATTTCTACCTCCATTAGGAGGAGTGAAATTCAAACGAAGGGTAAAACTCAACTCAATGACAGCGTGCAGACAGATCACATGGATAAATAGATGGATTCCCAAGCATCAAGCTAAGAATCCATTAAGCAAGAAGAGTAAAAAAATGACCCAGGCCGACCAACACTCACATCACGAACAGAAATGCAGGTGGCAATGCAGGTGGGTGGCTACTCCCCATGACCCACAGTGGCCACCTTGGCCAATCACATGCACCCATGCAATGAATCAACGTAACTTTCATGGAGACTGTAACTCTGCAGAAGGGGGGGTGCTTTTTAGCAAGATCGATCACGATGCAATTTTATCGTCTGCAGCAACAATTCAACTGGGTCCCGGAACTGAGATAGCTAGCTGCTAACACATCGTTCTCAAAGGCGTTGTCAATCTGGAAGCAGTCTGACCAGGGCTGGCGTGGATTCATCACTGATCCAGTATCAATCAAGCGCCGGCAAGACGGGGACTAAGCACGCTAATGGGGGCTGGCCGGGCAGGAATGATCCTTTCAAGCCAGGACGCCCTAGCCTTGTCAAGTAACTAGCTTACTAGTGAGAGAAAACCAAGAGAAATGAAAATGAAGCAATTAGGATTTAATAATTACGGGACGGTCCCCAAGTGACCTATAAATTCCAGGCTTGCCTGCACTCCCAATCACCCTGCCTTCCTTCACTTGCATATCCGCTTCCGTAGTCCTCTCTTCACTGCACTTGCTTGCTCAGTCTGCGCCTCAGTCTGCTTGTTTCCAACATAGATTCCTCGCCTGTTGCTGCTCCGTACATCCCTCGTTCTCTGCCTTTGATTGTCCGCAGCATGGCTCAGCACGGGAGCTTGATGGTCGTCCTGCAGACCCTCTTCATCATGGCCGCGGCCACCACCGTAAGTAGTCGATCATGCTCTCATTGAATCGATGGAATACCATAACATTCGAATTCCTTTATTTTTGTTGCATTGGATGACTTCGAGTTTGCTAGCTACACTTCATTTGCATGCATAACGGATATTTCGTTAAAACGGCGATATTCCACAAATTTGGCACTTTGAGGTTCAGACCGCGCGGTCTGAAATGTACACCCCTCCTAGATTTCAGGCGGTGTGGTCTGAAATCTACACCTGTCCTAGAAAATAAATGGAAAAATGGCGTATGAATACCGCCATTTTAACGAAATATCTGTTGCATGCTCTTGAGGATTCAGAAGGTACCGAGCAAGCCATGCATGTTCTCGATTGATGAATTGCTAAGGTAGCTAGCTCAATATGATGTTCACGAAACAGTCATATGTATGATTCGGCCGATTCAATTTGCTCTCCCTGACATGTGCAACGCTTTCTTGTATTAAGGGCCTGCATGTAATAAAAATGAAAGCTCCCACCGATGTAATTTTGAGTCGCAAAAAAGACAACTGATTTGTTCTCTGACTGCGTTCCATTCACTGATCGTGATGTTCCTTCTCCTGCACTGACAGGTTACCGGAGCGAGACCCGTCTTCAACGCTGACCGCACCGACGCTGCCAAAGTGGCCGCAATTTGCAGCTCCAACGGGCTGGTGTGCGACGAGAGCACCCTCCAGACAGCGTCCTCCAAGGCCTCCAGCGTCGACCGGGATCACTCCATCAACACCATCAATGAATTACAGCGTGACTTCTTCCTGGAGTCCGAGCTGGTGGTGGGTGGCCAAATGACGCTCGACGCGAACCTCCGCGATGACGCTCCCAAGAGGGCCTTTTTGACGGCGTCCTCCGCCAACCAGTTGCCCGCACTCACCTCCTCCAACTCGTTGGCCCTCGTCCGCCACTTCGGCGTGGCTCTCAACAGCGACTTGGCCACGGCCACCGCCACCGCCGCGTACTTGTGCGGCTACGGCGCGCTGCCGGGAGAGAAGATGAGCTGCGCCGCCTCCAGCGACGCCGTGGCCAAGTTTGTCTCCTCCGAACTGGGCTCCAAGGTGAAGGTGTTGACCACCTCCAACACGCCGGCGCTCGCCCCAGGCGCCGCGAAGTCCAGGGCGCCCGTCACCATCACGGGCTTCCGCAAAGGCTCCGTGGCCGAGGGCCAGAAGATCGTGGTGTGCCACATCGTGAACTTCCCGTCGGCCCTTTACTATTGCCACCGCGTGACGGGCACCAAAGTGATCACCGCCACGCTCCAGTCCAGCGCCTCCGACGCCGACATCCAGGCCGTGGGCGTGTGCCACATCGACACTTCCCTGTGGCTCAGCACCCACCCGGCCTTCAACGCGCTCCACATTCCCCGTGGCGACGAGGCATGTCATTGGCTTGTGGATTCGGACCTCGTTTTCGTACCCACCACTGACGATGCCGACGCCCAGATGGAGTGAATTCTACCGCTGGCTGCTGATCGAATACTCCCTTCAGTGCGTGCAGTCGTATTATTATGTGTCACGGGGCGGCCTTCTGGCTAGGAGATGGAGCATGCATGAATCAGCAGCAGCGAGGATCGTCGCTTCCTCCAGCGCGTACGTACGTGTGTGGCGGGAGTGGTGAAGTTTGATATGTTAATTAATTAAGTGTGTGTTCAGTGTGTGTGATGTCTGTTCTTTCATCGTGATTTCGTCGTTGTTCAGTGTACGTGTTCTGCACTGTGTGAATCCGTTGATTGCATCCATCTTCCATGGCACGGACTGCCTCTTTCAACAGCTCGATTGACGGGTGGTTAGGATTGAGGTCGCAGAGCCCTTCGAAGAGATTGGCTGCGATTGGGATTCGTAGAGTGGGCTAGTTTCTTATTAAATAACGTACTGTACGTCAGTACGTAGGCTTATTGGAGTCGAGAGGCCGGATAGTCCTGGCTAGCTGAATCGAAAGTTTGGATAGTGGCTAGTGGTGCCCAAGGATTGTTTACCGGAGCTTGACGAATTAAGCCTCCAATGACGTACATGTATCACTGACGTGAGTCACCTCGGCCAGATCGAGGACCACCCTTCAGTGAGTTCCTTTTGTGTGAATAAAATGGCCCCTTATGTTGTACGTAAATATCAATGGCTTCGAATGGAACTGACACTGTGTTATATATACTGTTGATCGCCTCTGTTTATATGGATTCACAGAAGCTGTAATTTGCAAATTTAAATAGTCACCTTGTGGTTACCTTGAAAAATCACGTGATTGTACTCGGGAGTTAAAAATGTTCAACGGCAATGCCTACCGGAGGTACTTTTTGATTCGGAGCAGTAGCGCTTGACATTTGCTTCATGCAGGTTGAATTCCAGGAGAATTACAGCTTGAAGGTAGGCAGTGACCTGAAGATTTCCTCTACTTTCAGCATTATGCACGTTCCAAGTGACATGCCGGAGACATGCCCAAGGAAATTGGCCCCGGGGAAATTGGATAACTTCAGAAGTGCTTGATGAAGCTGCCATCGTATCTGCCATACCACATTTTAGCTCTTGCAACAATGCAAAAATTTACGATCGAACAGAGTTACTCCGATATTTCTGCGGATTGTACCTTGAAGTACTCGATCAAGATTCAATGCTACTAACAAGGAACGTGGGTGTTGAGAATTACACCAGCCCTTGATGGAAGGCTACACCAATGGTCATATTTTCGCTCTTCGAATAGATGATTGGATCCTTGAGTGCATCCGCAACTTCACTAGAATTGAACAGGAATCTCGGATACACTTCGTGGTTGCACTTCTCATCATCATTAAACTTCCAGTATAACGGTCATCCGGTCTGACGTTGAGTTGTACGTACGCCTCCTTTACTACCAGGACTGGCACTGGAATGTTTTGTTGAAATCGAAGCTTGTGAGGAAGGATAAGAGCCCGGTGCCAAAGGAAGCTGCTCTCGCAGATTCCCACAGATAGATTCCTGAAGAAACTTGACCACTTTCTCCAGAGACAGTACTAACTAAGTCGGTTGCTTGGTTCAAACCAAGGTTTAAGTCTCTTACAAGCAATGAATTCTGAAGGTAATTCTGAATGTGATCAAGAACCGCCTTCTGGAGACGACATGAATCACAATTGCTTTGCGGTGTACTTGTATTTGATGCTCGAGCATCTTTTTTCGTAGTCATCCTCTGTTTTGACGTCGGTAGCTGTTGAATTAAAGATGGCATCTTCCTGCTGGTCAAAATCGTGTCACTCGCAATTGTAGAAGGCGCTGAATACAAAAGAGCCCCTGTTTGGTCTTGCCGGTCGTCCAGAGGTGCCTCGAGCTTTCACAGTGCGAGTCTTATGAATAGATATAACTTTGATATTGATCAAATCTATTCTTCCGAATCTAGAATTTGAATCCTTATACAAAAGACTTACATTATGCATTTAGCTGTGAGCAACTGATCAGCTTCTTTATCTTCTAGATATTAATTCTAAATTGAAAAGTGAGTGATTGAGGCCTTTACACGCAATACATGATGGAACGTGGGTGTTGACGCCATTTTCCCATTCATTTTCTAGGAGTGGTACAGATTTTAAACGGCAGGGTCTAAATTCTAGGAGAGGTGTACATACCAGAGGTACATATTAGACCGCACAGTCTAAACGTAAAAGTGCCAAGTTTGCGGAATACCGCCATTTTAACAAAAATCCGTCCAATGCTCATATTAATTTTCCGGTTTCAAATAGATGATTGGATCCCCGAGTGCATCCGCAACTTCACCAGAATAGTAATCTCGCACATATTTCGTGCTGGCGCTTCTCATCAAGTTGAAACTTCCCGTGTAATGGTTATCTGGGCTGAAGTTGATGTGTGCGCCTCCTGTATTAATACCAGGCAGGCTGACACTGGAAAACTTTGTTGAAATCGAAGATTGTGAAGAAGAACGAGAGCCTGTTGACGGCCAAAGGAGGCTGCTCTCGCAGATTCCCACAGATAGATTCAGAAACGTACTTGACCACTTTGATTTTCGCAGTTTATCTGAAGACAATTCTAAGTCGGTTGCTTGGTTCAAGTCAAGGTTATAAGCAATTCACTTGCCAACTGAAGATATAAAGTCTGAATGTCACGTAGGTGTCAAACTGGAAACAAAGCCTTGGTGACTAAAAAAGCTGTTTTAATTACTATGCACACGTGAGCATCCGCATAATCAACAGATATTTCATTAAAATGGCGGAATTCATACGCCATTTTTCCATTTAGTTTCTAGGACTTGTGTAGATTTCAGACCGCAGGTCTGAAATCTAGGAGAGGTGTACTCAAAGTGCCAAGTTTGTGGAATACCTTCCTTAATTAATGAACTTCCAAGTAAGCAACAACATGGAAAACCACCATTGTATTCATGCAACTGAAATGTCTTAAACAACGACTCCACAATGACTTAACCCCTAAAGGACCAAGTATAGGCAAATTCATTAAAATGGCGGTATTATTCCGCCATTTTGATGGAATGTCATGCAATTCCTAACATATTCTGTGCCATTTTACCGTAATACCACCATTTTAATGAAATTGCCTATCAAGGTGCATTTTTTGGCAATATAGCAATTTTGGGTAGGTACATATGACTAGAGATTTTCATGTTTTTGGTCCAAAATTTAATAGAAGGTGTGGACAAGGAATATTTTTCATATACACTAAATTTCAGGGCATTTGAAAATATGAGTCAAAAGTTATAGCCTAATGTGTAGTTTGTTTCTCAACTTGGGCAGTCTGGGTAGATCTGAAAAAATAATTTTTTTCAAAAATAAAAATTTGAAATTGGTTTACTAGATTTACATATACATAGAAAGCTTTGAATCATTCCATTTTGATCAATGAGTCAACAGTTATGAGGATTTTTTGTTTGTGGGCAATTATGGTTTCTCTATTTTAAAATAAACTTTGAAGTCCTTCATTTAACTCAATTGTCAATATTTTTGGAAAAAAAATAAAAACATTAGGTGTATATTGTTTATTAAAACATTACAACCATTGGAATTGGCATTTTTCAATTTCATTAATAAATTGTTAACAATTTAGTATTTTGAATCATTCTCTGCATCTTTCTACATACTATTTTTTTCTTACATGTTATACAATTCCAAATTATCTGAAAATTTTCAAGCATGTAGCCAACTTGCCTTGAAAAAGTAATCTAAAGAAGCACCACCATTTTGGACATTTTTTCATACAAATGTGACCTTGTGAAGTGCAGCTGCCCGTTTTTTCATTAGGCCAAGAAAAAGATTTTTGTCACTTCAAATTCTAATATCTTGCAATCTACACAGTGAAATTTTCTGAAATTTTTTTCACATCTTCTCAATCTAGTGTAATACAAGATCTTACGATTACATGTGTCCAAAAATGATATTTTTCAAAAACTGTTTGGTACTTGTATTAGAAATGGCAATTTTTTAGAGTGTTTGGTGATAACACAGTCAAGGAACTTTAGGGGTTAACCCAAAAAACAATATAGCAATCATTTTGTACTACTAGTTGTTACTTATGTCCTCTTGTATGTCCTATACAACTCAAAACTCAACTATAAATGAAGTTGCAGATTGCATTTTTCTACTAGTGGTCTATAACTAATATTTCATTAAAATGACGGTATTCATGTGCCATTTTTCCATTTATTTTCTAGGAATGGTATACATTTCAGACCACTCACTCTGAAATCTAGGAGCTGTGTACATTTCAGACTGCACAGTTTGAACCGAAAAAATGCCAAGTTTGTGGAATATTGCCATTTTAACAAAATACCCGTTTGATGTCCTTTTCCCAAATAGACTGAATTATGAACTTCATTTTTCTTAAAGTCTCTAAGGTAGTGGATCTATTTCTAACGAGCCACCTATTTTCAAAGGTTAGGTTGCTATGTTTCCAATTAGTCAAGGTATAGATGACAGCTTATGCAGAGCAAGAGCAACTGAAATGTCCGGGAAGTGTACACTAAAAGCATAGAATGATCACACATTCACAAAATTTACATTGAAAGCCATAATTATCACTTACATTGAAGCATTGTCAATTTTGTAATCAACCTATGGTTGGAAAGAAGGTGACCTATATACATGGGGAATTTCATTAAAATGGCACCATTCTACAACTTTGGCACTTATTACAATTTAGACCACACAGTTTGAAATGTACACCTATCCTAGATGTCACTTTTATAATTTTGACCGCAAGGTCTAAAAATGGTGCATGGAATATACCATGTGAATGAAATCCCTTGTATACCAAGAATAAGTTGGATGGAATCTTCATGAAAAAAATTCATGGTAATATTTTTATTGAAAACAGATATTTTGTTAAAATGGCAGTATTCATATGCCATTTTTTCATTTATTTTCTAGGACAGGTATAGATTTCACTATTTCAGAACGCACAGTCTGAAATCTAGGAGTTATACATTTCAAACTACACAATGCAAACCGCAAAGTGCTAAGTTTGTAGAATACCACTGTTTTAATGAAATATCCATTTGAGGAAAAAACTGTAAAAAAATATATAAATCCTTCTAAAATCTATTTCTCTATACAAGGAATTTTTTTTTATCTCACCATACCTATAGTTCAGATGTATGCTAAATTCCTTAAGTGATCAAAAATGGATTCATTTGGCTACCTTACTTGCTCTTATTTTAATTTGTTAAGATGTATTTGAAGCATCTTATAATTTTTGTAATTTAATATTTTTATAAGAATGAGTTAAGAAAGGTGATTTTTTTATAATTGAAGATGTATGATTTGTGTGCTTAGTATACCTAACAAATTGACTTTGTATATAAATATTTGGGTTGGTTTAGTATTGTTGAATGTAAGTGGTAGTATTGTGTGTTGCTTGAAATTATTTTCTAAGCATATTGACAACCTTTACACTATATTTCCTATGCTGTATGGTCAAACTTTTTTTTCAAGCTCAAGTTAGGCTTTGAATTCATATTCGATTTTCAATATGTTTGATATTTTATTACATAAAACTACAAATTGTCTATCAAGGTGAAAAAACTCTAAATCATCATTGTTATAATTTTATAATAATAAAAAAAATTGATAAATATTAAAAAAATCTAATTAATATGAAACTTCTTCAAAGAAAAAAATAATCGTTCAAATATTTTTTAAATTCCATAAAGTCTTGTTTATGCCCAAAAAACCCAAGTTGGCAATGATCTTAAATCAAATCATTGTGATCAAGATAAATATAGATTTTATATTATTTTTTAATAAATAAATTATAATTTCTATTTACAATGAATAAAAGTTTGTTCTATAGTAGTTAATGATTCTAGAATGTGTAGTGGAAAAATCTAATTTTTATAACTTTTATTAATATAATTTATACATAAAATTATATGAATCAGAATAAATATTAAAATCATCTAGAAATTTGACCAAATGAGTGAAGATATTTTTAAATTTAAATTTAATAATCATTTTAAAATTATAAAATACAGATAAAATACAAATAATATTTTATAGGTGTATAGAGAAGTATAGAGAATTGTTAAATCTCAAGAAAATAAATACTTCAATGTTTTAATTAGAAAAAAATAGGAGAAAAAATTAAATTATGAATATGAAAATTGTTTATTTGTAATAACTTTGTGAAGATGGTTATTCACCAAAAGAACCGCAAAAATGTTTGAAATGCAAGCAGAAAGAAGTGGACTTTGTGGACTTCCACACAACTTATAGGGAATTTCATTAAAATGTCATATTTCATAAGCCATTTTTAGACCATGTACTTAAAACCATAAAAGTGCCAAAGTTGCAGAATGGCGCCATTTTAACGAAATTATCCATACATACAATGAATTATTTTAAAAACTTCTTCAAGCAATAGCTAAAAGTCTATTAGAAGACCATCCCTTCCAAAATTCACCTCCAAATTTTTTGGGGGAGGTACTAAATAGTACTAAACCCTTTCAAAATAGCAAGTGTAACATAAAATTTGGAGCTATTTTTAGATAATAAAACATTTATGAAAATTGCCAAAAAAATTACATAAGGTGTATAATAGTCATGAGCACCTTATAAATGTGGAGTCATTTGGAGCCAAAATGCAAAATTTATGGCTAATAAACAAATCAGCACATCACATGTGACACAAAATAGTATAGGTGTTTCTTGCAATCACCCTACTATATATAGCAATTAAAATTTTACCTCACCAAGCTTTGAATTGCAATAATTCATGGACATTTTTTGTTTTTTTTCAAAGTTTTGAAATGGGGTAGAAAGATAACTTTCAAAGCTTTATTTTCTAAATTTTAATCAAATATCACAAATAGTCCTTTTAACCAAGGAGCATCCATTTTTTGAATATAAAGACCTCTAAAGGTTGTCCACTCATTTGAATAATGTGCTTATATAGTAATTGTTTGTACTGTACTTTAGTATGGTGAAATTATTGAATTATAGGATAGATATGTTTGTAGGTTTGGAATTTAAAGAACTAAGAACATCCTCAATCCAAACTATAAAGAGGCACAACAATAGTAAGTTTCGTGTAAGTCCGAAAATAGCAATGGAAATTCGCCCTAATGCTAACAACACTTTCCACGTTATCTTTTCAAGGGTGACACTTCTTGGCTCTAGCACGACATGAATTGGTCTTTGACTATGCCCTCCAAGCACCTCAACATTCGTTGGTCTCTTTGGTCAACATGTAAAGGATAGAGTCTGAAAGGGCAGGCAACGAAAAGACTAACTTTGCTAGTGAAACCACCCATTTCACCTCCTACCACAACGTTAGAAACTCCCACATTGTTGTGGAATTGTTTACGGTTGATTTCAAATATTATTGTTGGATCGAAGTGCATACAATGATAAGAGACATAGATAAAAAAATGTGACATGAATGCAATACAAGTTGAATCATATTAATATGATAAAAATTGAAATTGACATGAATTTTTAAATATATTTGATGCAAAAATATAAAACCATCAGTAGGTGGGGGTCATAATCATCACTTAAAAAGGTTCAAGATCAGTGACCCACTACCCTAATACCATTTGTTGAGTGTTTTAAAAGCACAAGTTCAACATTCTAAAAGCACCTCTTTTAATACTTGGAATTGTAGCTTGTTTTGACAAGCATTTGTTTACAAGTAAGCCCACTTGAACCAACCTTTAATGAACTATATCTTTATTAGCTTGTTACCATCTATAAATAGATATGAACATAATATCATTCTCTTTCATTAGCACCCAAAGCATTTGTTCAAAGAAAATGCGTTACACACTTTGGAGAAATAGATGACATCTATTGTGCAAATGAGAGGACCTAGTAGATGGTAATAAGGTAGGTTGATCTACCTTATTTTGTTGAATGGAGGGTCGTATGTTGGTGCATGCATATATTATATTGAATGATTGTATTAAATTATATTCTAGAAAGTTTTTAATTTTGAAAACCAAAATTTTGTTTCATGTGATGGAAAAGACATGTACCCATTATCAAGACCCTCTTTCCAATTCCATAACTACATTTGTTCAACATTTCAAGGGTATATCCCTTTATACAACTTACTAGGATTATAAGTGACTCTATTTTTTATGAGATTAGTTTTCACCTACATCAAGTCAAAAAAGACTTTTAAGGAAGGTAGATCAAACTATTGTTATCAATACCGCGCTTCCAACATTTAGTGGATCCTCCCATTTGCACAATGAACATCACCCATTTTCACAAAATGGGTACTTCATTTTTTATAGGCAAATAATTAGGTGCTATTGAAAGAGAATGATATTAGATTCATATCTACTTATGGATGGTTACATGATGATGATGTGGTTCATCAAATGTTGGTTCAAGTGGACTTAGTTGTAAACAAATGCTTGTCAAAACAAGCTACAACTTCCATCATGCAATACATGAGGTGATTTTAGAAGGTTGAACTTGTGCATTTAAAACATTCATCAAACAACATTAGGGTGGCAGAGCTTCCATCATGCAATACATGAGGTGCTTTTAGAATGTTGAACTTTTGCATTCAAAACATTCATCAAATACTGTTAGGATGGCAAGTCACTGATCTTAACTTTTTAAGTGATGGTCATGACCCCCACCTATTGATTGTAGTATAATTTTGCACCAAATGTGTTACAAAATTCATGTCAATTTCAGTTTTTATCAAATTAATATGATTCCACGTGCATTTGAGTCCACTCAACTAATAAAAAATAAAGGCAACAATAAAGGTATGTTCGCACTTGGCGTTATGAAAGAACAACTCATAAGAAATAAGAGCACTGTAAAATTCTTGGTAGGGCCCTTTTTGTTGAGTTGGCTTGGGGGATAATACTCCCATACTGTGCGAGCATGTATTATTAGCTTCTAGGTGTTTATACCTGAGGGGACAGTTACTAATGCCCCTCCCCCTCTCTCGCCTCAGTTTCAATAGAAATCTATTGCTTCTTGTTCTGAGAAGCTGCACTGTGGAGTTTGTGAACAAATTTGGTCTTGCACTAAATGAATTAGGTGTTGCATAGAAGCTCTTTCACAATTTCCATTTAGCGCCTTCAATTGTAGTTTGGTTGATTTTGTCTAGGTCAGGGGGAGCTCATGAAGACTATAGAGGTTTGTTTTCAACAAAGTTGTGGGGCTTCTTTCACGTTGCCATGCATTGAATATCTTCGACCAAAGACAAAATTCTGAAACTAAGTACTCCCATGTCTGGTAATAGAAGCAAGGGAAACATTCAAAGTAGGTGAAATACTAAAGACTTCCGAAATCCATTCCGTCTCTGAACATCCACAGATCCTTCCTAAAAACTTCACAACCCGATACATCAATCCATTGAACCAAAGCTTCAGAAAATTTGACAAGAAAAGATGATGTGATTCAATGCAAGGTGCGATCACATCTCCATCTACGAGCTAGGTGAGGCAAGGCGCATCTCCTTTCTTTTCATTGTGTAGGACATTGCATAGGCTATTGCACTCTCAGTAAAGCATACCCAACAAAAATTCCACATCAAGAATTGAGTATTCATTGATTTGGCAACAATCAATTTGCAATCACTCTTCAACAATATGTTGTCACTGCAACGGATCGAGGTGGTCTACAGGAGCAGCTTTTCCACCACTTTTGGAAACCGCTCTTTCGTAATGAGGCACTGTGACCCCCATTAGCTAAGACTGCCCACAATTTTCTGAGATCTAGATTTTTTGAAGATTGAAAGTTATTTCTTAGGAGCCAGTGCTTAAAATAGTATTCGTTGCTGCAGTTGCTGCAGGAGCGCTCTTAAATGAACTCCACATCACCACCCACGTAGGATCGGTGGTTACGAAACTGCGCAGGTGTGAATGCCCTTGCAATTAACAGCCCGTTCCTATCCAAACACCGGTTGCCTAACGCCAGGTGAGAACGGACCATAAGCACATTGCACAAGATACCTAGATTGCTAATTTACGTGGTAATAGGCTAGTCGACCTTACATCCAGTGTGTAACCAAATCAAGTTCCAACATCAGTTCAAGACTGCATCAAATATTGAACTTACAACAGCTACAATGCTGACGATGGTAGCCTATGCACATAGTGCGTTCAATGCCTCACGAATTCAAATTGACACAGTGCCAGAACATCATTAGTTCACACAGAGACGTATGTTTAGGAATTCCATCTCCTCAATCCATGCGGCCCTTCAACGTCTTGGTGATAACTTGGTCCGGTGTCCTGCATCACCAATTTGATATATTATTACCTCATAAGCCCCAACTGACGGTTGAAATAGCTCCAATAACTTCAGGGAACACAACAAAAGGAGATTTGGCTGTTCTTACACGACATGAACAATTCCTCCCCATCCACTGATGCAATCACGGTCCACGGACGACAATAGTGCTTGTGATATGACCTCGAACAGCTCTTCCGGACCCTGCCAGCATAATGCACACCAGACTATCAAAATCTGACTTCAGAATATCATTCCTACAGAACCGGCACAAGGACTAACAAAACTCAAGCATCTCACGTTGGTAATCAGTGCAATGCTAGACATGAAGCTTCCTTCATACAAAAATCAGGTTTGCAAGCATAAGATTATCCAAACCTACTTCAGGATATCATTCCTACAGAAACAGCACAAGGACTGGCAAAAATCAAACCCCTCACAGTGAAAGCAGAGAAATATAAGGCACGAATCTTCTTCATACCAAATCAGGTTTGTACATAGACTCGCAAGCACCATACAACGACTCCGAAGCAGTTCCAGAGACCACGAAGTCCTTTGCCAGCTGCCTGCAAAACAAACCACAGTGAGAGATGGTTAGTCACTATAATAGTTTCGAGCAATGGTAAAGGAGTGACTTGATGGCCACAATAGGATCATCTACCTCTTTAATACAGCTAAAGTGTAAATTTTTGCAAATAAAAGACCTTTTTTTGGTTCAAGAACATAGGGCATGCCTTCACCCCTTCTCCATTCTATTGATGAAGTTTTGTAAAGATAGGATCTTGATGTGATGTTAATATTAATTAAGTACTGTGGCCACAATAGATGAGTGAAAGGACCGTTATGGATGCAATATTTGCTAGTTTTGGAGGTAACCTAGTCGCACTTGTAGGATATGAGGGCAGCACACTTCAAAAACTCATAACAAACCTTGACTTCACTTATGAAAGTATGATTCCATTTCCATTCCTACTCATTTTCATTTGCCTTTGTTAGAAAGACGAATCATGGCTTCTCTAAGTACCACTCTGAAGTCAGATCACTCATTATGGCACCACTATATTATGCAAACCTGAAAGATAAACAGAGGCATGGAGGAAGAAAGCAAAGGTTAGGGCGTTACTTGGCACCGATCAAATCAGTAGTGCAGATGAAAGGAGTTCCATCTTCTCCGAGCCCAGCAATGATGGGCTCACAGAAGTAAGGTCCAAATCTGCAGTAATTATGCCAACAGTCAAAAAAAACAGAATGAAAAATAACACAACTTCACACACACCAAAGAGGACCTTGGTTACCTCTACACTAATCACCACACTTGTTTGTTAGGTCGTCACTGGAACTCAACTCCAAGTGTCCAAATGGCCAAAAGTGTCTACTTCCAAATCTTTAGGAGTTCAAATAAGTCATTAAGGTAAAAAGGAAGGTAACAAAATGTATTAATAGAAGAAGAAATCATACCTTACATTATTGATCAAAAGAAACATGTTTTGAAAATTGCTATAATCATCAACAAATAGCTTCCAAACTGGACTTTCTGATTTTGAGCTTGGGCAATTAAGGGTTAATCTGCCATACCTTTTCTCATAGAGAATGGCTGAAACGAGGCTAGCGAACGTTTCCGGCCGCATGTCCCGCTCTTCTCGCAACTGATACAACTTGTGACGGAATTGCAGTCGTTGATGCCTGCGATCGTAAAAACTCATTTCAGATAATGTAAAGTCTCCATTCACCACACTGTCAGGAAGATGTTCCATTCACCATATAGGTGAACTTTGAGTCTTTCTCTACAACAGTCTAGAAACTTGCGCCTTCAAAAACTTTGCACATTTATGTTGAGTTAAGCTGAAAATCTATTGCAAAAAAATAAATGTCAATAGATGAAGTGTTTTCACAAGTAACATAAATCAAAATTCACTTGTATGGTCAATGGTGCCTCTAATGAACTGTATGGTTAATGAAGCCTCTATTTTACCCGTTCAAACGACAACAATGATCTTGTTCATTAACTATGAGATCTCATTACAAGTCGGTGTAAAATTCACTTACATGGTCTGCACATCTGTGGCAAGACCTGAGAGGCCAATGTAGAGACGGTCATGAATCTTGAAGATGCGCTGAAAGTCAGTTGCAATCGTCTGAAAGTTGACACCCAGGCGACGATCACTCGCTATGGCGAAACAATTCTTGCCCACCATGGCAATCAGGGCACTTCCATTGTAGCTTGTGATCTGCAACACCCCAAAGGATCATGCCTCATTAACGCAGTCCATCAAACAAACCACAAGCCCTAAATGTATAAAACCGTATAGAACCGTGGCCTAGTCAAATCCAACAGATGGGGTGATAAGATATGTACCCACAATCAACAGTGCCCAGAATGCGAAACCCACGCTTGAACCAAAAACCATCCTAGATATTGATTTCATAAGATGTACAAAATCAAAACAGGAGAGTTTATGAGAGCCAAGTGTTGGGTTTTAGTCTTAGAGACGGTACTTTAAAAACTCATAATTTATTCATATGG
This sequence comes from Straminergon stramineum, assembly GCA_963920665.1. NCBI lineage: Eukaryota > Viridiplantae > Streptophyta > Bryopsida > Hypnales > Calliergonaceae > Straminergon > Straminergon stramineum. The sequence continues at coordinate 35,482,294 of OY987264.1, read as the reverse complement.
TGTCCAAATAATGCATCCTAAAGTGCATTAAATCCTCTTTCAGATGCCAATAAGGTCCAATAAAAACAACTTATGTTTCGTAATAGTAACTATGCTCACTTGTAATTAGTGACGATTATAAGTATCCATACCTTATTGAAATCTTCAATGTACAAATGAAGGGAGAGAACACTTTTAGAACAATATGGATGCAGACTTTGAAAATTCACAACTACTTCCCCAAGAATTCAAAAATATGAAACAACTTAGGTTACGTTAGATGTGGCTTCCATTTGTCCTTCAAGGGAAATTCAATGTTTCAATGGCCTAGACCCAATCGCGATCAGCTGTTAAAATGGTCCCTTTCTGCACCTTCTACCTTAACTTCAAAGGAAACAGTAACAATATGCAAATTAGAAGCCAATACTTACCGACATTAGGGCAGAATTTCAAGCGAGAAGTGTAAGCATGCCCGTCCTCGCGTAGAAGTCTTTAACTCCAGAACAAACCCTAAGAAGCAACCAGGTCAATGTACAATTCTGATTCAAGCACAGTCATCCTGAAACATGAATTCCTAGGACGCTTGTGCACGCAGCGCTCTGCCCTACAAATCAAGAACAAATTGTAGAGCCCTAACATATACAAGAGATGCAAAAAGCGAGCAGCACACTAGCACAAACATGTCCTCATAAAATATCCTCACAAATCAACTACAAACCTAAGGAACGCTACAACAACCCTCTCGTAGATCGCTCGCAAGAGCTCTTTCATCATTTACAATCAAAACCCTGGAGCACTGAAAACCTCAGAAAAACCGATCGAGGTTAGGGTTAGCCTTCTTAGGGTTTGAAAGTAGAGAGAAATGAAGGTCTTCTGTTGTAGGTATCGAAACACAGGAACGTCACGCACTATTGGAAAATGGAGCAGCGAAATGGACAGCAATCGAAGCGTAAACGAAAACAGAGGATCAGGAAAAACAAAAGATGGCTTCAACTCACCTAAGAATCTCCTTCGGAGCTTGTGATTAACTGATTACAGTGCTGCGGGGTTCATGCCAATCGGGCACTGTAGAACTCGGTGAGCAAACTTGGCGAAGAAGGAGAGAGACGAAGTTGAGAACTGGTCGAACTCCTCCCGGGTATTGGGAGCAATAGCCGGGTATATTCCACGAAGTTTCATCAGGAACTTCAGGGCATGTTAATAGGGTGCCATATTGTCATCAAAACTACATATTGTTAAGTTAATGTGGGGATTAATGTCAATGTGATGTTATGTTAACATGGACTAGGTTAATGCAACCTGGATTCTATAAGGGCCTATTATTCTAATGCTAAAATGACACTCAAACTGTTAGATATTATTTCCCATCAGGAACTTCAAGCCATATGAACATGGTGCTACGATGGTGCATTGAAGTGCAATTAAGTTAATTTGGTGCCAACCTCCATACCAACCTAGTATGGATAAAATGATAGTAAAATGACTTGTATGCAGCCTTTGGTGTCAAAATGGCACCAAAATAATCTAGCCCAACTTTTATGATGCCATGCTAAAATAGGTCTAGACGGACTATTGCTAAGTAATTTTGATGTAAAAGTTGTACCATTTGTGTTCTGAAATGACAACATGCAGCTTAGACATATATAAGATGTCAAATTGTGAGAATGATAAATTGGCTCCACAATTACACTAATTTGGTGTTGACTTGTAACAATGTTAGATCGATGATAACTCTAACATGATGACTTCTTATGTGAAAATGGCAACACAATTGTACTAAAATCAAACTATATTTTCTACAAAATGACACTCATCAATGTATTTTTGATGCTCAAATAGCTATGAAATGTCAATATAATAGCAATATGTAATTGTAACACTGACACCTAACCATCACATGTTTTTGATGCTAAAATGATTCCATAGCTTTATTAAAATGAGATATGCCAACATCTTGAACTTTTGATGTTGAATTACTATACAAAATAATACTAAAAAACCTTCAATGCTAATGCTATAGTAGTGCAAATTATAGAACAATGTAAATTTCAATACAATGCCATCAATGTAAGTTTCATATTTAAACATCTTCTATACTAACTGAATGTCAAAATGGCATTGAGTGGTCAATCACTTTATCATCAACAAGACATTAATACACCTTCAGTTCTAGTAATGGTGATGATCATGGTAGGAAATTTGATATACATATATAGAGAGAGAGAGAACAAGTCAATGTTGAGTGCCAAAAACCATTTATTCAAGTTTATATAGCATATATACTATAGGCTGACATTACATAGCGGCAATCAACACCTAATACAATAGATGCCTATATGTATTTAGTACCCAAGTATTTACAACTGTAATCAATATTACAAAGCTAAATCTATTTAGTTGTCTTCATCATCATAATGAAACACAATGCCTGACAGACGGATTGAGTCCTATTGTATGAGTGGTGAGTCACTATTCAAAGGTTGAATGTCATGCTAAAAATACAAAAATACTAGCTCCATCTAAATTTGGTCAATACAACCATTGAGTGATCTTTGGTTATACTAAAAATGGAGAAGAACATCTATTTGCCTCCATCATGTGCTACCATCAATTCCTAATACTTCCAAGTATACTTTTGTTTTCACCTATAGTAAATAGATACTTTATTAGTCTATGGTACCAATATACAAGATACATACAATAATCCCAAGCAATAATCTAATCACTAATGGCCCTACCATTGTTTGGAAAGGAATAAAAAATATATTAAATGAAGACTTTATGAGTAAATAACTAAACAAGAATTTCAATTCCAAAAAGGAAATTTAGGAGAAGTTATCTAGTTAGGTATACATACCTGATCTAATGTAAGATACATAGAACACCCAAATAGGCTCTGAAATGGTTGAAGTTTGTTGTATTCAACAATCCACACATTAGTTGTAGTAAAGCTATCTAACACTTTACTTTGAAGAAAAATGAAATGTGGAAAATATTAGTATTCAGAACTAAAACATTTCCAATATGCAATGATATACAAGCTTAACACTAGATTTAATACATAGTAATGTTACAGATAAGAAATAATACATCTTCAATGCAAGTAACAAAACATACCAACAAGCAATATAATTCAATCTGTACATTTTTTAAATATGAACTATACTTGATCAATTCAAGGAAGATGTGGCATTGAAGAACCTGATTTGTAGAAAAGATTGCCCCAAACCACTTTGCATCATTTGTCATTAGGTTGCCAATCTTTGGTCCAAAATCAAAAGGGGCCCATCCAAAAAATTATGAACTTATCACCAAGGGGAGTAGAAAAATATATTGTACATATTGTCTATTACAATATATAAAATATAGACACATCTAATGCAGAATCAATATGTGATTTTCAAACCTTTATGGCAAGAACTTTCCTTGTAGAAATTGTGCAATATAGAAGGGTTGCACAAGATGCTTCATAAATATTGCAATAATATGGCTGAGTTACAAATTTTCAAACAACAAAATAAAATAAAAGCAAAGTAAAGTTCAAATATTATTCTAAACAATACAATTTTAAAGTTTAAGAATGACCAGCTACATTAGCCATAGTTGCTGGTGATGGATTGATTATGTGAATTCGTTTCATGTTGTTGACCTCTTCCAATGCCACACATTCCCAACGTGCCATCATCTTGCGATCTTCCATAGTTTTTTGTGTCTCAAGGTTGTTACCTCCCATTGCCAATGAAAGAACATGAAACAACCATCCTGCTTGTTCCAATGTTATCTCAACTAGTGTGTCAATGTCATATGTCTCACCATATATGGCTTTTGCAATAGCACCATGTATAGCTTTACTTCCAAAAGGATCTCGAGATCCATCGTCATTGACCTTCACCCTCCAAGCATCACCTACATAATTATGTCCAAATCATTAGATTGAGCAATGAAATATGGTTGATCAAACTATTATAATCAGGATGAAAATTGCATAGGCACATACTATACCTGCTTTTAGTTCTTCCATCTTAGCTCCTTGGAATGCAATTTCTTCCAAAGTGGCATTACACAACAAAACTGGAACACCCAAGAGCCGAAACATCTCTATTTTTACTATGCCTCCAAAATTTGATCTCCAATTAGAGAATGTCCTAATGACAATGGATCTAATGCTCCTTGTTGACGGTTGAGGCTCATTCCATATTTTTGAAAATGAAGCATGGGCTTCAACATCTTCATCAATCTCAAAAGACATAAGAACTGCTTCCATCATCATATCAATTGAAGGAAACATTGTGGAAAAATCAAAAGCACCAAAAAGAACTTTGTTGATGATCCCTGGAAGCTTTGCCTATAAAAAATGAACATAGAATTAAATTGTCAAAAACCAAAGAAGTCATTATAATAAAGTTAATCAATAAAAGATGTTTTTAAATGAGAAGCATTTGAGTACAACAATCAAATTTTAAATTGTCTATTCAACATTACCTTGATCTTGATAATGTCCAAGTAATCAGGGATTGACTCATTGTTTTGGAGGGCTGCTTTCAAAGCATTTGTTGCTACTTTTAGAGATGATTGACAATCCATAAGGGAATCTTTGTATTTTTTGCATTGTTTTAGTATTTTTAAATTCTGAATCCTGTAGTAGGCTTCAGTTCTGTCAACAGTGGTTGGAGCTACACCAATTGGAGAAGCTTCAGGTACCCTTCCCACACTAGGTCCACCAATGTTTCCATGTGCATTTGTTGGATGTGGAACATTGATTGCTTCATTGTCATGTCTTGTATGTCCAGGATTTAGAATTCCTTGCTCACCATTGTTGGCAAAGTTTAGGTCATCATCTAACATCAATAAAATCAATACAAACTGTATTAAAACACTTTGAAGCAATGCTCCAAAAAAAATTAGTATTAATAAACATCTAGTCACTACATTTTATATAAGGATAGGTAATGGGAATGAAAACTTACATTCTTGTAAAGTAGGTGATGAGGAAATTAGATTTTCAGTTTGGAGTCCACCACTTTGTAGTCACCGAGCTTCCTCCAACAAAGATGTTGCATGCTCTTCAACAACAAGACGTTGACTTGTAGTTCTTGGGTGAGGTAATTGTTGCCTCCTACCATTGCCAACTGTTTTAAATGTAGCCCTTGCTTCTTGTGACATCCGCTGAGCCATTCCAAATTCTGAAATCAACAAATTCACTAACTTATGGATAACATCAAAAACAAAAATTTCTATACCCTAATAATATAGGAGTGGCAACCACCATCACTACTACAATTGTTTGGAGCTTTTCAAAAGGGAAATAGTCTAACCATCCTATACTTGTTCCAATGATGAGTATAAAAAATATTACAAAAATGATCTAATAATTTCTCTAGTATGAAGCAAGTTCACTAAATATGGTTAAATTGATAGAAACTCCTTAAATTCATATTCAAACTACATTGTTAAATATACATCACAAAAATCATTCAAGTAAAAAAATGAATGTGCAAAAACAATAATCTAAGTAGCACAAACGAAATTGTAAGAGATAGAATTGCTACAATGGAATCTATGTAATTGACAAATACAAATGTAAATTATTCAAAACATCCAACGATTTCCAAATAAAAATGCCATGAGATGTCTGAGATGTACCTAATTCCAAAAAAGGTGAACCAGAAATCCATTACTAATTATGAACTTAAGAAATAATTCAAATATGAGGTGAAGATTAAACAACAATAAGTCACTTATACTAATCAAGCCATAATAAATGAAGGTGTACATTAAATTACTTGGAGATGATAGAACAACTTCTATATCCTCAGTTCTTGTTGCACTAGCATGTCGTTACTCGTTAGTATGAAAAGAAGGTTTCCAATGTGAACAAACTCACCTATACAAAAGTAGATGCCAAGCATTTGCAATAAGAATGGATTTTTTAACAGACAATAATTAGTACATGATCTTCCTATTGTAATAAATCTCTCAAAGTTTCACAATGCAAAAGAGTACAAGAGATATGTTTTTGTTCTATACTTTTAGTGTTCTTGCATATTTTGTTGAAGCTAGGCAATGAAGTTTGTAATCAACACTTAGATTCTAAATACAAACAATTGAATATTCTTTCTAAAACTTATACAGTTGCTGGATCAAATCATTTTGATATTCTATACATTACATACATGTACTAAAACAAGTATTGGATTGCATACGAAGCGCTTAGACTTACCACGTGAATGAGTCGCACAATTGTGCAAGAAGAATACTGTTTTGCACAAAGAAATCCACAAGTGACAATGGTGGAAGTTGGACCTTCCTAGCAAAAAAAACTTTAGTTAGAAGCTTTGTGAAAGTGTATTTATTACGGCGCCACCAATATTCAAATCTTGCAGAAGCAACCTTTTGACATGTGTATAGTATAGAAATATACTACTACCTATTTCGTATATAATAAGTATTGTATACAAGAGGTATTGCAGCTGTATTGAAGTTTGAAATGGATCACCACGATAGATTACATAACAAAGACTTCCGTTACTTTATATTTAGAATATAGTTTAGAGGGCTTCTAATATCAAATTCTAAACTCTAAAGAAAATAATAAAATTCTATATCACAGTACTACTGTACAATACTTTTTAATGCATAAACTTTTTTAGTAGCTCATTATTGTAAGGAGGGTGTAAAATAAAGATTGAAGAATAAGCTACAATTCTATCAAATTGTAAATTGTAGGATTTTTATAATAAATGACTCAATATATGTTTTTACAATGATGGACTAAATACTCATTTGAATATGATTATCAACTAAAAGTTGCAATTGTAATTAACCCTTGAAAGATCATTTGTTGTATTGAGTACACTAAAGGGACAAATTAGATTTGGGTAGGTATGTATCATGGTCTAATTTTTATTTTTTATTTTTTGAAACTTTCTTTGAATATAAAACAACTATTATAATTGGCTTTGTGGGAATAGAAATTTTTTTCAATTGGCATCTAGAAGCAAAAATTAGGCTAAATGGGATGAAAACAGGGGAGCCTATGTAATAAAAAGAAATTAACAAAAATTTGAATTTTTGTTTTTATTTTTTTCTATCAATTATATTTTTCTCTACATGAAAGTTTTGATTCATCTCATGTGGATATGAGATCTGAGAGTTTTGGGGCATCTTATTCCCTATGCAATTATATCAACATTTTGAAAAAATAATTTATTGGACTTCTTTAGAGAGATCAATTTTTCATAATTTGACCCTTGAAGGACCATTTGTCCCCTTGGTTAGGTTCCTATTGTCTCAATTTTTAGTGATAGTTTTTGGAATTTTTAGAGGTTGTGTATTTTTGCAAGAGCTTTATAAAAAAATATTTTTTTATTTTAATCGATGCCTAGGAACAAAAGTTATGGCATAATAAGCAAAAATGGAGTTCGTTGGGCACTTGGGCAGCACAAAAAAAATCACAGAAAGTCAAAATAATTTTTTTTCAAATTTTTTTCTCAAGATTGTATTTTTGTCTACATGTGAAACTTTGTTTCATTCAATTTGGGCTAATAATGAGAAAGTTATGGATAATCTTAGTTTTTTGGGCAATCTAAGCATCTTTTAGAAAAAATAACCTGTGGAATTCATTTTTGAATGCAATTTTTAGAATTTTTCTAAAAAACATGCTAGATAAGGTTAGATTCTCTTCCTAGAAAAATCTCACCTTTGGCATTATTGTGATTCAATTCCATCTAAAAACTATTAACAATTTAGTTTTTTCTTCAATCTTAAACCCACTTCTTCTTAACAATTTTTTGAAGAGTAAAAACTAAGTGCTTTTTTCCAAAAAAAATTTGTATATTCTCAACTCAACTACTTAACATAAATAAGTAGAAAATCAAAATCCGTAGTGTAAAAAATGGGAACTAAAAAGATTCAAAGCCAAAAAACTCTAGTTGAGCAAAGTGGAAAAAAACTTGTTTTCTTTACTTTAAATGCATACATCTTGCAATCTACACAATCAAAGTTTCTGAAATTTCTTCCATGTATTATTATACAAGTCAAATATAAGATCTTATGGTTGGATATGCAAAAAAAAAAACAATTTTTCATGTTCTTTTCTCTTTGTAATAGAAATGATAGTTTTGAGTGTTTTTTAATTAGAAAATCACCTTGGTCCTGTAGGGGTTAAACTAAAAAATCCACATAGTTTAATTTACTCATTCAAATAATTCCATGATTGTAATTAGTGTAATTCAATTTCATCTTAGAGATATCCATAATTTAGGTTAATGTCCCTCTATCTTGTACCTATTTCTATTTAATTATTTTTTAAACAATAAAAATTAAGCTTAAAATTTTTTTTTCTATACTTTCAATTTGATTTCCTACTATAAAGATTTAAAATTTGAAACTTTGTAGTATAAAAAATTTAAGTAAAAAATGTTAATAGTCAAATGATGTAGTTATACAAGGTACAAAAAAACTAGTTATACTTCACTTTAAATACAATCAACTTACAATTTGTTTGATTGAATTTTTCAAAATTTAGTACATATATTCTTATATTGGTAAGGTATAATATTCTACATTTAGATATGAAGCAATTGTAAAATCTTCATAAGTTTTACTTTTTGCAATAGAAATGGTAGTTTTGAGTATTTTGGGGGGAAAAGAGGCCTTCCAATCGTCTTTAGAGGGTTAAGCTATTGTAGAAGAAATACATAGAAGAAAATCATTGTAAAAAAAGGCATATGTAGTAAACATTCAAATGTAAAAACATAATCTTGATAATTTCAATTGAGCTCTACACATAGCTTTAACTAAATCTATACAAAATAATTGCCACTAGAAATTACAAGACAATGTAAAAATCAAAAACATCATAATAGAATAGAATAATAGAATTTTTTTTGTATAAATTCAAAATACATCAAGATTGAAATACTGTACTATTGGGGTATAGAATCCTAATCATACTCTTCATTACAACTCCTGATCCAGCTCAAGGTGAATTTATCATAAATACCACCTAACATTGAGCTTTTCAGAATGGAATACCATTTGAAAAATGATGCCTTTTGATAAAGAGCAATGCCAAACTACCCTCTATTGCTAACAGTTCTAGTACAATGCCACAGCTCAGATGCTTTACATAGCATAACATCACCAATGTGGGGGATAGTGAACAATTTGACCCCTGGTAGATGAAAATTTACCTCATTTTTGTGTTTGTCTTTTGTACCTATAAAAAAACACTAAATAAATCAAACATAGTTCAAAGAATAAGAATATAATATATAAAATGATAAAATATAAATTGAAAAAAATATACATATTGTCTGAGCCAAACCAAATAAAAAATCCATAAGACGCATTGTCAGTGTTGGTGTGAATGTTGCAATGGTAATTTTGTGTAACAAACATCGTAGTAAATGGAGTATTTCCAAGGGTAACATTATCTTCTTCTCTAATGCCTTCTTCCTGTAGAATCTTTTCCAAATGTTTGAAGACCTCTGGAAACTGTATCTTCAAATGGTCACTGATCATAGTATATAAAACATCAGCACGACTGTAACAACCACGAACATTATGCTTAAACCTGAAAAATCAACACACACCATATAAGTATAGAATATAGAATGTTAGAAAAACATAGAATACAAAAACATAAAACATTTGAAAAAGTATGCTTCAATGTGAAAGTGAATGTAGTCAATGAACTAACCTTCCAATCTCCCCATAAGCATATCGAAAACCAAACATCACAATTCGAGAATCATGATCCACCCTCTTCATTTCCCCATGTTTGGTAAGGTTTCCATATGCCTCTAGAAATGTTGCATGCTCAGTCATCTCTACCAGGATACTTTTGCTGAACCGTCCATTTACCAATAAAAAATGAAATCCACATCCTAAAGAGTCCATACATAGTGTTGGAGGGCTAACTCTATCAAAACTATAGCACTCCTCCTCCAGCTCATATTCCTCAACCCAATAAACTTTGGGCCTCACCCTCTGGACCCTGTATATGACATTAAGGTTTTCACCTCCAGAGTACCAAACTTTTGCATCCGAAGTCAAATTTGGATACTATTTGGTGGGGCCAATGGAATGGATGTTGTAAAGATGAGCTTTGAGCTTCTTTACATTAGCTGGAATGCCATTCTTACCACACTGTCTACACTCATAAGTTTTTCTACCAATGGTAGGAAAAATACCATGCTTTTCAAAAAAAAGAGTGTACAGGTGGAGCTTCTCTAAACGTCTATGTGTTCTCCCAGTATAGTGCTCATTCAGAGATTCCTCTGAATTTGATATCAAGCACTTACAAAACATGCAGCTATGTTTGTTTGGATCATCTTCACTGGCCTCTCTACGCTCCTGTGCTTTATTTTTTCTCGCATTAGACCTAGTTTTCTTCCCCATTCTATATAACAATATGAAACACTAGATTAAAATCCTGTTACAACAAAAATGAATGAAAAAAAAGATTCAAAGCACACTAAAGCTATGAGAGAGAAGGCTCAAATTTTAAAAGTATGGAAAAAGGTGATGCATCAAAGCATCCTGTGATGCTCCTAGCTAAGTAGAAACACCACACAACTGACACACCAACCCCTTCCTATACTTGAACAACAACATCATTCAAAGAGAGTCTCAAAGCATCCTGTGGCGCTGCAAGACTAAGTTGCAGTGCCACACAGCCAAGACCTCTAGGAATGTACAGCCATTGTCCCAAAAGAGCAAAGTGTATGTAATAAAAATTCCAACATTTGAATGGAATAATAATAAATGAATAAATACTTCAAACATTCAAAGACACAAAAGGAATTGAAGTACGTACCTCGAATGAACGACTTGTGGGTCCATTTGAAGCCAACCCTCTAGATGTCGGTGGTAGTGTGGAGACGCCAGACATGAGTGGGGCAAACAATCTTCCAGCTACCAATGCCAATCCTTCCAGAAACTGGATAGGAAAAAACAATTCCATCAATGCCTATCACAATCTCAGCAAAATATGCAACTGAACTACAGATATGTTTGAGGTGGCTACCAAAAGCAAGTGTCACTTGCTTACTAAGCAGGTAACAAATAGGTGACACTTAGTTTTAATAGCCACGTCAAAAAATACTGATGGGAAGGATTTCATCACTGAAGAGCCAAAAATAGACTAGTAATGCACTTAGATGCATGGTTTTTTGGGAGTCTTAGAGCACAGACCTTCACTTTTCTGATCCCCAAGACATTGGATTTGTAAAGAAACCCAGCTAGAAGTCCACAAACTCCGGGAATGATGGACCACTTCTACGATGATAAGAGAAGCTGCTTAAAAAAATGAAATCAAAATAGCTGAGGAATGCAAACAGAAGAATAGAGACTCAGATACATATGCTAAGGTATAGAAGAGTAACAATTTCTGTGCAAATCAGCTGTTGGAAAGTCATACAAAGTACACCGGCAAAGTGCAACCGGAGGACGGGATTTACTTGTAAACTCGCAAGATAGACAAAGGACTTGTTTGAGAAGCATGCCCTAAAGATTTTGAAATGGGTGAATATTGGGATGTCAGAGAATAAAGGAACAAAAGAAGCAAATATTAAGCCATAAGGTCTAGGAGCCAAGAAAATTCCAATCGATGCGATCGGGTCTGCAAATGAAAATCCATGTCAATCGTTATGTCCTAGAGCAAGATCCATTGAGACAAGATATAGGCCTATCAAAAGTATGATCCTTCCGGCAAGGAAGAGGATTACAAGGTATTTACTGCAGTACAAACGCAAAGATCTCAGCATACCTCTTAGTGCAGCCAATACGACCACCTCAAGAATTGTGGAGACAGTTGAAGAAAACATCACAAAAAACTGCCATGCCAACTACCGATAGTTAGACAGAGTAAGCGCCATAGTTGTAGCTTTTGTACCACTTTCTGTCACTCCACAAATCATAAATTCAATGTAAGATTCAATTAAAACTTACCACCAAGGCAGAGGTACCTATTTGCCACACGTAACAAAGTCTCAAACCCTAAAATCTTGCACAAAAAGTAAAAATTGATTTTGAGAATGTATACCAATTTCACACCAAAACTTAACACATTAGTGTTACGTAATCTACCAAAAAAACTTTGAAAACTAAAAACTTTTGCATAAAGTATTCAAATACGGCATATTTTGGTGCACTAGAATCTCCTTGCAATTGCCAACAAGAATCAGTTAAGGTATTGTTCAGTCTAAAATTAGAACCATCCTTAGTGCTCAAAGAATCGCATTAAGGTGTGGTTACCTATAGTACATAAGTTTCATCCTAATCAAAATCATTTCACATTTCCAAGACGTAGTTAAAACACTCTCCCTCTCCCTCTCTGGACCACACTCTGGATTACTGGTTTCAGCCGACCCAAGCCCTAAATTCCAAGGCATACAATCACCTTGATTTCTCTAAATACGTCAAAAAACCCTAAAATATAACAACAATAAAATTTTACCTAATAAGATAGGCTAAAGCCATTGGCACCGCTTGCAGCGCCAACCAGTACCGTGGCCAGACCACACGCTGCCACTAGTATGCCCTTAGTCACAGGAGCATTGTCTACAGAACCTAGATTTATGATGTCAACATCTCACATTACATTAACCCCTCACCCCTCACCGCCCACAATTAGATAGGCGGGCGCAGGTGCGGTGAAGTTGCTGCGGGTCATGAATGCATCATGAAGACAATTTATTGGGGATTCTGAGTTGATTTTGCATGAGGAATGTAGGATAGTTCAGTACTCCACTTCTGCACCAAGAGAGTAGTCATTCAAAATCCAGTAAGTACTAGTGTTGTATAGTCACTTTTGAACACTCAAATACTCGGGTTAATGCCACTGTACACATTTATTGATTTTGTTCATGAAAAGAATGTGACATTGCAGTTGTATGGGGCGGAATTCCCCCCCCACACACACACACACAAAATGAGAATGAACTTGGATTTGGAAATGCTCCTGTAGCCCTTGTTACTTTTCCAATAAGAGTTTCGGTTGCAACTGGATCGTTGGAGCAGGAGAGGTAGACCTGTAATTGCACATTCCTTGTACATACCTCTTCAAAACTTGCAATTGTTGTAAGTTGTTTTTGCAAACAAGATCTGCAATAGCTTGTAACAACACTTATCTGGGCATATCTTTTCAAGTTTCAACACAAATTTTATGAAATAAAAAAAGCTTATACAACACTCATGAGAGATATGCTTCACTTCTAGTAGAAGACCTATACACTCCGTTCAACAATACAATGTTGAGCTAGTTAAAGTGAGAGGCAAACCACGACCTCAAGTTTGAACAGTGGTCGTCAATAAACAAAAAATCTTTTCGCTTACATCTTTTAGTCACTGAGTGGAAATAGTCGACAACATCACCGATCTACTACTGTTGATCTTGAAAGTTGAGCTGTGAAGGCCAAAGATTGAGAAGCTTGAAGCTCAAGTTGCACCATAAAAGTGTCTTCACAAGATTCTAGTGTGTCTTCAAAATTAAAAGCGTCGTGCCTGCTGCAACCATCTCCTGCAAACTCGGATTCCAAGAAGCAGGAAGCTCGACACAATTCTCCCACCTTCAAGAAAAGTGAGAGACGTCTTCCGCAATGAGGACCCAAACCCTAAAATCAGCAGGCACTGACGACAACAGGCGCCGCAACTCCAAGCTCACACTCACAAAGATAACTTAGGTTGCGCCTTTGAAGGTTTGTTGTGAGTAAGTTATTCGTCCTGCTGTTCAAATCTCCCCTCACGCGCAGACAGACGAACGTGCCTCCGTCGCCCGGCCTCCATCGGGGTTGCCTCGTCGTCGAATGTCAAGTGCCATAGGAGGTGGGCAAGCCGGGCCTGTGGTCAGCTCGCGCGCTACGTCACGTTCGATGGCACAATTTAATGTGCCGCCCCAGGGTTTGCTAGGTATGCAGTCATTCACACGGCTTCCATTCATGTGCTCTGTTTTGACTGCAAGTGGACTGAATGCTTGGGCCTCTTTTCAGTGCTAGAAAATCACAACACTGTGGGGGCTACATTGACAAAAGATAGGATGCCTTCAAGGCCGTGCAGAGCCTGGGCCAAATCATCCTAATGGTTTCCAGAGAATTGGATTATGAACGATGTGAGTGCCTGGCTTCCTTTTCTGATTGGAAATACTCTTAGACCGATTCTGTGACTTCATTTGAGGTCAATTCTTCGGACATTTCATGGTTACCTGAAGTCATTAAGCGGGAGACTAGTAAATACGCAGATCATATTGTGCTTGAGCAAAATGAAGTGAAAAAAGGAGAGGATACATGTGTATGTCAAATTGCGATTACATCCTAATTGGAACCTTCAAATGAACCATATGTGCTGAGTAGTTACTTGCCATTTAGGAAGACTTTGTGTGTGGTAATAGCACTTTTCATATGCTCAGTTCAATAGACATTTCATGGTTACCTTGTAGAAAAAGAGTACATGAGCGTGTCTTTGCATGGTAGGTGAATGACGAGTATTGGAGTTGTTCTCTGTTAGGGACGTCCTGTTCTCCTGTTTCAACAAGAGCATGGAAAAACATTGTGGCACTTAATTCTTTGTTTTGTGGGTTCTCTTCTTTTTTGAATCCAGGTTGTGAAGGTGGATTCTGATGATCATCACGTCATCACAATCAGCTGCTTCTCGAGGTGCATTTCGGTCCACTCTTTTTCACAGTTCTCCACTTACTTCGACAACTGAAGCTGTCGAATGATTGACTTCTCTTCAGTTCTTTGTTATTTTAGGGTTTCCAAAGGGCTAAGAAAGATGGCACTTTATTTGTAACTTTTGAGCATGTTGATGATGCACTCGGTGAATGCTGAAGCCTCGGTTGTTTTCATTTGAGGCTTTCATGAAGCTATTAAGTAATTGAATTGTTGTTGATTGGTAGTGCACTTCAAAGGTTAACTATTTTGTGTGATCAAGTGTCATGTGGACGCAATGTGCTCATTTTGCTGTGTTCCCCTCTTAATACTCTTTGCATCCCTCCCTTCATTGTTTTGTGTTGACGGTGCTATTTCCTGGGCATGGATGTCTAACATATATGTTATTGGTACATGGAGATGACTTTGTTGTTCTAATAATTTGTATCATATCCTCTGTGCAGGTGAAAAAGAATAGAAACGCAAATGTATGCAACAAAATAAGCTACCTGCTTGTGCTCCATTAGTAGTCTATAGGTTCTCTTATATATGCTTCGTAGTCGTAGACTCACTTGCAACACGAAAATCTAATGCAGGGTGGCTGTGAACAGTAGGAGGAATGACAACTACTGTAGGAAAGGAAACAACCCGCTACATTGCGGGGCAAAATAATAACATATTATAATGTGATTGTCAAAACTTGCGCAAGTCCAAATTGTATGTTGCCCTCATGGGAATTGCGAGAAGGGCAGCATGGAGTCTATCACCGCCTATGTGCATCTTTGTGATGTCTTCTGACAATCTAGGATAAATAAAAATACGAATACTTTCAATGACGCTATTTCTGGCCTTCCATGATCGAGAAGGTCTTGATGATCACATTTTTAAAAATTTGGATGTAAAACAACTTTTTTACATCCACCAGACCATTTTTTTGTCATCCATCGGACAAAAAACGTCCGCCGCGTCGTTCAAGGGTTAACATAGTTTGGATGGATTCACTTGCCACAACCTACAAAGGGGTGTTTATCTTGCAGTTGTTTCTTTGCAGCCTCTCTCTCTTTCTTCAATGTTGTTGAGCTTGTCTGCGAACCATGTGCAGCTTAAAATCACTTATTTCAAATTTATTACTAGAAAAAATATTTTTTGCAACTCCATTACATTTGAATTTCTCCAAAAGTGCTTCAAAATACTATCACTATAGCAAGGTAACTACCTTCAACAACATTTATTTAATAAGACACCAATTACAACAAGATTCCTCGATTAACAGGTTCAAGTGCATTGTCCAAATATTTGAGAACAAGCATCACCACCAATTTTAAATTCAATGTAGTGAAATTTCAAAATGTAGTCTTTGATGGGCCTATCGAAAAGAGAAGTTTTGTCTTTAAACATTTGAAAGAAAGAGCCAAGTATGTGTGCAAGTTTGTGAATTCTAGTTAACATGTTGCAAATTAATTTGTAAAACATATGTAAAGAGTTTCATCCAAAAAGCCTTTCTATTTCTATTTTTAAAAACTATATAGTACAAGGTGTTCCTAAATTAATTGAAAGATGAAACTAATTCACTAAAAGCTTTTGGAAGAATTTGGTCTTGGTCAATTTTCCTTTGGTTCAAATCATCTAGTCAAGAATGAGTATCATTCATTTTCATTATTGTTCTTTATTTTGAAAATTGGGAGTAAGAATTAATTGTATATGTGTGTTTTTTGAGTAAAAGGCAAGTAGATGTGAATAGTATGTCATATAACAAATTGAGAGTAAACCAGAATTTTGTAGGAGGGGACAAATTGAGAGAAAATGAAACCTTTGTAAGAGCATTAAGGGGAATGGTATATGTTTATGATTTTTTTTTAAAGAGAGACGGAGGCAGGGAGTATTTAAGTTTCATTACTTTTGTTTATTTGAATTTTTCGACTTGGATAGCTGAAGGACGTTTCTATTGCCCTAAAAGTCTTTGTGTGTACCACTCCACCTTCTACATTTTGGAATGAGTGGCACCTTCATATCATTGTACAAAGTTAGCAGAATTGATGTGTTAAGTTAGGATTGTGTAGGTATCTTGTGTTGTTTTAGTTGTTCGACAGTTTTATTTGTAAAGGTTTTAGGTTGTGTCCATTACAATTTTGAGATTTTAGGGTATATTTTCTTTGAAGACCTTCATTCAAAATCCTTGCTATGGAAAAGGGTCTACTTCATGAGTGATGCATTAGTATTGTTGCTATAGTTGAATTTGAGGGTCTAGAATAAGTTTAATAGGTTTCATACTGGCAATGTAGAGCAAACAAACAAGGGTTTTTTCCAAGTTCAATGTAAGATAGCTATCATCAGATTCTAAATGCAGGTGACTTACTTATTAGAAGTTGCACAAAGTTAGAGTATTGTAACCATTCGAATATTGTTGGGGTTCCAGAATTTTGGTAAATATGGATAAAACATTGGATTGTACAAGATGTGGCCTTTTTAGGTTTTCAACGATGGCTGGCCTATTTAGTCACCAAAGGTCTCGATGTCAAGGAAGGTAGATAGTTGCTAATTTGTCTACTTCTAGACCTCTAATTACAAGTGCAGTGGGTGAAGCTCATGTGGTTCAAATTCTTGAGGTTCACGATGAGACTAAGAGTAGAAATGGCATTCCAATACAATTGTAGGAAGGATACCAAATGGGAGGCTCTTCTTTAAACCCTAATATGTCCGGATCTCCAAGTATGCCAACTATGGAGGACAATGGTATACCTTTACAACCATTTGATTCTAATTTTCATCTTGTTAGCTTTATCCGCAATTGTAAGAATAAGGAGGGTCTATCTGGACAAGATATCAAAGCATTACTGGATTTACTTTTTGATGATCGATTTGATCTCAAAGTTGTAACAATTAGAAGGTTGGATGACATTGAAAAGTATGAAGACAAGGAGTTATATCCTATTGCAGATGTAAGTAAGCATCCTAACAATTTTGTTTTCAATTTCACTATTTCAATGTTTTGATTATTGCTAAAGGATTGTTGTACTTTTTAAACTTATTGAGTGGAATGTGAATTTCTCACATTGAATGTGGCAGGGTTGGACAAAATATACATTTCTAGAGGTTGACAATGGTGATGCCAATTTGTACTTCAAAAATCCCATTCATGTTTTGACATCTTTATTCTCAGCTGTCGAGAATGCTAGAGATTTCAAACTAAAGGCAACCACTACCCTATTAGGTACAGGAGAACAAATTTATAAAATGCCCGATACTGGATCTTGGTGGCATCAAATGCAAGATTTCATCAATTTACAATGCACGGGAGCTGTGATTTCACCATTGATTTTCTATTCTGATCAGACTTGTTTATCGAATAATACAAGAATCTTTGGATATCCTTTGGTGATGACAATTGGAAATATCTCCCTTGAAAATAGAAGAGAAGCTACTAGACATGATTGAGTTGCTTGCTATACTCCCTACCTTTCAAGGATCAAGTAGGTAATTAATGGTCAATATGTTAATATGCTCAAAATATTTTAAATAATGCACAATTTGAAGTATTTGAAGTTGTTCAAAGTGCCTTGATATAATTTGTATTTCATTATCTAATGTTAATTTTTTGAAATTTATGTATTCATGAATATATTAATGATGTATCTAGATTTGTCATCCACCAAGAAGATGGAGTATCTACACCAAGGTCTTGAAATGATTTTCAACTCTTTGAAAGAAGCAAGCTTTACATGTCTTCCTTTACTTGATCCCAAAGGAGAGCCACAAATAGTCTACCCTCTACTATTTGCATATATATGTGATCATCCAGAGTTGTGTAAGGTAATTGCCACATATGATACCAACCAATGCCAATCCCCTTGTAGTAGATGCATGTGTGGAAAAGAAGATCTTAGTAATATGGGCATGCAACACCATGTCTGCACAGAATCAAAGATGGAAGAAATATATAGAGTCATGGAACGTGTACACTCAAATTCAACCACAGAGATTGGAAGAACTTGGTCTCTACATCCTATTCAAGTAAGTTTTTTGACCTTGCTCAAAATTGGACATGGATTTAGTTTGTATTTAAACATGGATGTGTATGAATTTGATAACTGAAAGTATAATTGCATTTGTATGTGCAGTGTGCACTCTGGGGCTTTAATGGTGGTGATACAGAACTTGGAAATCCTTATCTCGCAATACATGTTGATACCTTGCACCAAAGTGACCTTGAGATGTTTAAGATGATTGTTGGCATCCTCCATGAAATAGCTACTATTCATCCACATCAATCCAAATTGAAGGAGTTGGATAGAAGACTCCTCTTTATTAAGAAGAATTGTCGGTTTCCATCCTTTCAAATTCCTGGCAATGAGCAAGGAGGGTATTTTGTTTCACAAGCCAATTTTGCTGGATTCGAACATCGAGCTGTTATGCAGGTATAATTTTCAAAATAAAACTTTATTATTTTTTAGTACTAAGTTAGTTCAAGTTTTGAAATCATTAATGTCATGACATTGTCAATGATTGTAGGTCATTGTTCTATGCCTAGTTGGCTTGTTCGATGAAAACATTATATCGGCAATAGTGCTATTTCTAGAATGGTATGTTGTAGCATGTTGAAGCACTTTCCACACAAGTACGAGTCTGAAGCACATGGATGAACAAATGTGCAAGTACATTGTCTACTATAGTTAGTTATTACATTCCAACTATTTTTGCATTTTCCATTTGAAGCATTATACTTGTTTTTCATTTTCATTTGGTAATGCATTGTATTAAAAGGTGAATGCTATTTTTTATTCAAGGTTGTGGAAGCTTTAAAAGGCTCTATGTTTCAATGGCAAAGGTCTGGATTTAATACCTCAAAGGTTCATATGATGAACCATTTTAGTCAATGTATTAAAAGATTTGGATTACCATGGGAGTATTCAATAGATATGTATGAGCAATTCCACATTGCTCTTATGAAAGCAGCATATCGGAGCAGCAATAAAAGAAATGCAACGCCTCAAATTGTGCGGCACAATCAAAGGTTGCAATCTTTGAAGAGAGCTACAAAGCAAATGGAAGGACTAAAAAAGCACAAAGAAGCTGTTGACACAACATTAAAAAAGGTGTGAGTTCAAGATTTCAAATAAAAACATAGTGATGTCAATCATGATATATTTTGAATTTTTATGAAAGTTTTGGAACTAAGCATGTATTTCAATATGGACAAATGTAATTAGCAATTTTACATTTTTCTTAACAACTTTGTTTGATGTTGTATATGTAGGCTTTGAAGACAAGTAAAAATGTTATGTCCCCCATCTACTTGAATCTTCACCGCATTTGGTTGCATGGAACAAGAGATGAGTTTGGCCAAACACCAGGGGCTACAGTTGGAGACCTTTGTATGGGAAGACGATATGAAGTAGCTCGAGTTTCTATTGCAATTGAGAAATTGTTAGTGGATCAACCCGAAATTCCCCAAGAGTTTCTTCAAGCTCTACGAATTTATGAATTACAATTAAATGTCACTTTATCACAAGTTCTTGGTTTGTCTCGATGTTTAGCAATTCCTCCTGGTGCTGGAGATAGATATGGGGATTGGCCTATGTATGCTCGAGCAACAATTAATTTTCACAACAATCCATACTTCAGCAACGTGGCATTTGAAGTAGAAGAAGATGGCATTCAACAAATTTACTATGGGCAAGTACGACTTTTATTTCAAGCAAGTAGCCAATCAAATACTGGTGGTGAAAAAAGTCAAAGACAAATGGTCTTCCTAAAGTTATACACAGAAATTCCAAATGATGATTGGAGTGCATTGACAAAATGCAAATGTCTACGATGGAGTACACAATCTACCTTGAGAGATATTCAAAACAACGTGCGAAGGAACTCCTAAGTGCAATTGAGGGCATGTTATGTTGTAACAAATATCCAAACTATTTTAAAGGTGGTACACATCATTCCACATTTTGTTACACCAGGACATTTCTTCATTAATTGTTGGAAGTTCTAGGTAGTACTACTTATATGTGAAATCCTAGACATTAGATTATAAAGTATTATATTTCGTTGTACATGGAGAATTCTCATTGTTGTCAATAATCAATTTAGGCCTAATTATTGTTCCTTTCAATAATGTATGCAAGTAATCTTCTTATAAATATGTGGTAGACAATTGTTTAAGAATTGTCAAGCAATGTGTAATATTGACATTGCTAACCCTGTCAAACAACTATATTGTACTTTATTTATGTATGTTTATGATATTTTCTACATCCATCATGTAAAATGAATATTGACGCTTGAATATTACACATTAATACTCTATGTGAATAATACACACTGTGAAGATGATCTTCACTTTGTGTATTATTTTCATAGAATATTAATGTGTTGTATTCATGTGTCAAGATGGCAATATCAATTATCAATTTTAAAAGTATATGCAAAAAAAAAGAACAAAAAATTTGTACTATGAGAGCTTGCATTATTTCTATAATCTCATTGAAATGTCAAGTGCATGCATTTCAAGTACCATATGACAACTTTGGCATTGATGTAAAGGCTACAATAGGGAAAATTTACCTACTTATACACTATATTTGTAGTAGGATAATGAAGCAAATTGCTATTGTAGTATTATACCTCCATCTACCAATAGGTATGCTAATTAGTATCCAAACTTCATTTACCTAAATTCTACATACTATATAATTACAATGTGATACAAATTATTTACTAACTAAGTCTATGTACTAGAAATTGTTAATTTTAGATGCTCTTTTAGTAAGTAGACATCAATTTGTAGGATTGTTCCTATTGTAAACTCAAATCCATCTTTACTCATTGAGTTTCAAGCACTAGGACACAAAAGATGATACAAGCCTATGAAGAGAAACTCTATAGGAAGCACTTCAGTTCTAGCAAATTGATGGCTAGTAGCAACTATTAGCAAATTATCTTTCAAAGTACTACCGACAATTTGCACCAATATGAAATTTATTTAAAATATTTAAGAAAAATGATGGTGCCAAAATGACAATTGAATCAAATAGCTTTGAGGTTTGAAATGAGCCCAAAAATATGTGAGCATCAAATTTGTGAGAAAATGATAGTGAAATATTGTTACTTACTACAGTATTGTACATACTATGTCTTCTAAAGTGGCATTGAAATTGTGCATATGAAAATTGTAGTTCAACTGCACTAAAATGGCATTGAAGGAGGGGATGTCAAATTTGCTCCCACATAAAGTTAAAATGTTATTGTCATGATGCAAAAATGGCATGACATTTGCCTAAAATGAATATAAAATCCTTTCACATTACAAAGGTGTCAAAAAGGCATTCAAATAGCATTAGGTAAATTGGCTTGAACATTGCATTGAAAATGTGCATGTCAACAATGCTCTAATAAAACAACAAAATGGGGTGCAAATAGTAAAGGAATGGTGCATATATAGACTTGCATTAAAGTAGCATGAAATTGACATTAAAAAAATACATTGTAAATTGACATGAAAGTAATAGTCAAATAGTTCAATCACTATGGCATAGGACTAGTAAAAAAATTGCACTAAAGTGTTATATATATGACATTGCATTATTCCATCATCAAAAAAGTTGGGCCAGATTGTTTTGATGCCATTTTGACACCAAAGGCAGCATACATGTCATTTTAGTGTCATTTTATCCATACTAGGTTGGTATGGAGGTTGACACCAAATTAACATAATTGCACTTCAATGCACCATTGTGGCATCATGTTCACATGCCTTGAAGTTCCTGATAATACTCTATTATTGCTACAATAATATTAGAATAGTTAATGTGAAATTGGCATCAAAAGAACACAATAATAATCAATCTCCGATTTGGCATCATTTTGACCCTCAAACTAATGCCAAGTCGACATTGAATTAATGTACATCAAAATGACTTTAAAATGGCTCCACAGTGATGTGAGGATGACAATGTTGACTTTGCATTGAAATAATATTAAGATAATTTGGTGCAACCTTAGTATCAAAGTAAATCCCCAAATGGCATTGAACTGGACTCTATGATAGATTGCTGTCAAAATGTCACCATAACAATCTGGCCCAACTTTTCTGATGTTGCTCGCACATTCGTATGAGAACACAATTCGGTGTGTGCTAATCCATTGGTTTGCTGCTGCTCGGCCCTTTCATGGTTTTAGGGTTTCAATTCCAGTTGTTTGCCGTTCTTTTCTTGCTTGATCGGCACGTTGGTCGGCACCTGCTCAAGTACCTTCCGTACCTGGAACCGATTTAGGGTTCAATCACAAAAATCAGCAACACCACCATGTGAGTGTCACTCTTTCACTCTTGTTTTTGTTTTTTTGTTTTGATTTTTAGAATACGACTTCTGGTTGCTATTGCGATTTGAGTTGCCCCTGCTCCTCCTTCGAGCAATCCTTGTTTCCTACAAGAGTTATCCATTAATGCATAGTCGTATGAATCCTTAGATTTCTTCCCTTAGACTCACACCTCCATTCAACTGACACAGGGTCAGCATAAACCCTTTTCCCTATTTGAAGAATAACTCTAGTGTGTGTGTTTCATTTTTTGAAATTGGTGTATAAACTCGCATCAGTCCTCGGTCCACATCTCACCATGGAAGAGTCGAGGTTGGACACCTCTCATACTGCGGTAACAAACCTAACCCTGGTACTTCTTCTGTAGGAAACCCTGATTTCGTAATTGAGCCTCGGCATTCACAGAAATCTGGTTGTTGAGAAGCTAACCATTCCGCAGCTTCTATTGGCATACCGACTGCTGCCTCTTGTCGCTCCTTGTTTTAGGGTTTTTTGCCAAATTTATGAATATGATACTTGTTGCAAGGTGTTCGCCCGTCTCTTTGGATGTGGGCATGGCGATGCTTGTGTTGCTTGGTTATTAGGGTTTCGATTCTCCTTGATTTTGTTGATTTTCCTTGTCTGTTGATTTTTCCTTAACTTTCTAGACTGCCGTTTTGTGTATCTTACGTTCGTTTGCTGGTATGAAAATTGCATCCAGGAGATGATCGGTGCCGTTGCCAATGCTTTGGGGAGGGAGGTGAAGGTGTACGTTTCGCCTGCAGCCATTCAGGGTGGTGAACCCACTGGAAGCTCGCGTCGACCGGACGGTAGATATTGCAAACCTCTTGTTCATATTATTGGGAATCATGAGGTTTCTTCAATTTTGAAGAATTGAGAAATCGTTTTTGAGTTCTCCTTGCACTGAGTGTTTTCATGGAGATTTCTGAAATTTGTGCAGATGACATGCCTGACGACTATTATGACCTAACTGCTGCAGATGACTTGCCCGACGACTACTATGATTTAACACCGGCAGACTATGCTGTCTTGCTAGCTAGTAAGCCCAAGGAAGGTCAGTGATGTCCCCTTTGTCAGAGTCTGTCCTACATTGAATTGTGGACTCAGTTTTGTAGAATTTCACTTTTCTTTGGAATTTGTTATTGGCCTTGAGAGACTGAGCAATGGTTCGAAAGCCTCAAATGCTATGGTTTCCAATGAAAATGACATGTGTGTGCAAAATAGGTATTAGTATGTTGGGGTTCATCATTCCAAAGCATGAATTTCTTTGTCTCGTAGAATACGGAAGGGAACAATCAAAATGAAACAGATTATATGGATATTATGCATTTCAATAAGAAAATTGTATGAAATTTTATCTTGGGGTTGGACACTTGTGATGAGCTGCTTTTCTTTTTCTTTTGGAGGGATGCATTTTACTTGGGGGGTTTTGTCACCTTTTTCTAAATGCACGATTGCTGACTGGCGTTCTCATTGATCTTTAGAAATACACTTGAAGACGAAGAAAATCCGAGATAGGGAGAAGGCATTGGCAGCAAAGAAAGTTCAAAGAACAAAGGTTTTGAGTCCTACACCGTGCTAGCAGTTTGCCGGAACAGTAACACTTCTTATTTCATATCCTACTCTGCTAGAGAATCTTGGGTTATGTCTTCTTAACTTGGAAACTAAATTTGTTTGCAGGCAACTATTCGTGTTCATTTTCCAGATGGATTTGTGGTGGAGGCAACCTTCAAATCAACGGAGACTATTTCAGATATCATGGCGCTAGTTCGAAAGTCAATTACTCAACAGGATTTGGCATTTTACCTATGTACGCATATCTGAAAGTTGCACTTCGCTTTTCTGGAGAGAATGGTCGCTTCAATTTTAAATGGCATTGCAAAATTGAGATTCTAAATGGACCTATTTTTGTTGTTTGACCAGACACAACGCCACCAAAGAGGCCTTTCAAAGACTTGCAACAGAGTATCGTGGATGCGAATTTATGTCCAGGAGCAAATGTGTATTTTTCTTTCACGCAGTCACCAGGTAATGAGTTTCCCATACCTCAATTCCTGTGTTCAAACTATCCCACCGCAATACGGTTCTGTAGAGCAATGGCAGCTTGTGTATTGATGAGGTTGTAACATTATTGTAATTAAGCGCCAAGTGCCATGCCAAAAATAGATAGTCCACTTTGGAAGCTAACAGTCGATTACAGTGACTTTCAAAACGTACTTCTATTGTTTAATAATGTGGTTTAGGGTTTCTTCTTCCTATTGCTACATTTTTTACCTTCTATGACGCATCTTTAGTGATATATTCCAACTTTCATTGATGTGGAACCAGCTACCCTGATTTGTCCTATTAGTGCGTGTTACAAAATAAACTTACAGATGGTTATAACTTTTTTGCAAGGGAGGAATATTTTTACCCATTATATGTGTGCTACCTAGTGTTATTCATGTTGACAAGTCTTCACAAATCTCATCAATAAAAACATTTGTCCCTTGTCAAAAGTCATCCTCATATGTAAGTTCATTTTGTAACACGCACTAATAGAACAAATCAGTGTACTTTGGCCACTTTGGGATTTAGAGGTCCAACTCAGCTTATTTTGTTGCAATCAACTATGAATGTATCATTATTCAAGTGGATCAGTAACGCCAAATAGATAGCGCAGTATCTGACGTCACTGGTCATAATGGAGCAGGTGTGGAGATTCCTAGGGAAGGACCCTACCTTCGAGCAGAAGTTCAGGAGTTGCGGGATCTGCACAAATTACAAGAGGTTTCTACTGATACTGGTCTAAGCCCCCTGCAGGACCCTGTGGAGCAGGCCTCGCCAACGCCAGTGGCACCTGCAAAACGCCCTACAACCGACAGGAAAATCCCCAAGTGGTTGAAAAGGTAGTTCTCTACGTGGAGGCCTATTGTTGTTGTGTACTGTGTCCCTATTCCGCTTCTGTTTAAGTTTCCTGTCTATTGCAGGCTTGGTTCACTCAGAACTGCTTCGTAGTTGAAAAGCTATTGCTTCTTCCATCTTGTAGGTCTATTAGATATCATGGCCAAAGTGTCATAACCAACTTGTATTCTAAAGCTTCCCGATTTCACTATTTGCTTGTTGAGCATTGTTCGATTTGAAGCCGAGTTTTGTAGAATGTGATTGAATTCACAGGTTGTCGAATTTTGTGGAGTGAATTTTGAAGCTTGTTTTTTCTCAATGAACTCTAGTAGTTGTATTGTTTTCTTGTTAAGTTGCATTATAATATTGAAGTTGCCAATGAATGGGGCATGAATTCTCAGGCAGAGTGGCATGCTAGATGATTGATTGCAGCAGCTCACACGATGGCACAGAAAGGTGGTAGATGGCTATGATAAACTGATCTAATCATTGACAGCAATTATAACTTCGCAGGCCAGGTTGCCGTGGGTTGTATGTATTCAGCAGATTTGTTTACCCGCTTCTTCATCATGTCCAACTTGGTACTGTTTGTGTGGACTAAAGTTCATCAATGGTGCTAGTGTTCATTGTTGTACTGCAGTGGACTGGTTTGGTTTGGTTTGGTTTCATACTTTCATTCGATCCTAGGCAGGAGTTTTTATTTCATTTATTTGGGTCACTGCAGAAAGCGATCTCCAATGGAGTGAAGGAGCTACTACTTTCATCCATGGTCATAAATGAAGCATGAAAAATGTGGATGAAAATTTATTTATTCATCCACAAGTGTCGACATTCATGTAGAAAAAGCGAGTGATACAATCTCAAGATTTTGTAGCAGTTTAGCGATTTCATCCACTGACGAAGGTGGATTATATTGCCAAATGTTCACTCCTAAATATTCACTCCTAGTTATTCTCTTTGGAGCAATTTTTTTCCCCAAAACAAACAAACTAAGTTTATTGTCAACAACCATATATTCCCCTCTCTCCAATGGATACCACATTGGGCTGCATTCAATCATTTAGCATAGTCTAGAATTTGAGCCCATTGTGGACAATAATCAACTTGCCTTCTTATGATGTGAGGGAATTTGAAAAGTAATAACAAAATATTAAATGGAGATCAAGATAATTGCCATGCATTTACTTGTGACTTGTTTGGAAAACCATCACATTTGGATTCTCGACAAAAATGTTAATGTTGTGAACACGAGAATTGAGGGTTGATTTTGGATATTCCTATTTTCGGCACATTCAAAATCTATAGTTTGTTCACTTATTGTCCAAAGATTGTATGCCAAGAGAATTTGCAATCCCCTTTTGACTTCCAATTGAAGATTCAACAATATTTCAAACAATCTAATATTACCAACAAGGGGGTTTGGAAGAATAAGTGGCCATTGCCTTCACTAAATTGGTTCAAATTTGGAGGGACCACATGAAATATACCAAAACTTGTCAAACAAAGTGATTTATCACCCCAAAAAAACATTGGTGGGAACAAGCTAAAATGCTTATTAAATTGATTCTAAGGTGGGTACACCCAAAATCACACCTTACCTTAAACCGCCCCATCATCTCTTTGTGTACATCTCCAAAATCAGTATATACCTAGGTGGAAGAAACGACTGCAGAACCTCTACCAAGAAAAACTTTGAACCTCATAACTTTTACATACATTATCCAAATGCCACAATCTTTGGTGCGTTGAAACCTCCTTTCATTTGCCAACAAGAAAGTATGAAAAATCGACCAATCTAATAATAGGCACAGTAGCCAAAAGTGGCGGTTTGGAGGGTACCCACCTAGCTTCAATCGGAGACACCGGATCTCTTGAGGATTGGCAACGTAGGGTGCGGTGGTACTTATTTACAGTTTCCGTGAGTCTGAATTATTGAAGAAGCTGGTGGCCGTACTGTCAAATAAAAGCTGCGAAGTTCAAGCCTTCAGTCAGTTTGAAGGCTTTCAAATAAAAGATGTCAGTCCTTTTCTTCTCACTTTAAGTTAATATATGAAATGGCTACCACTCTGAACCTAAATGAAAAAAATTCTTTCAGTCCCCTCTCCTATAATTCCGCCTCTTGCCAAGGTCCCACAAGTTAAAAGGTGGGCATCCCCAAAACCGACACTTTTGGCTACTGCGTGTAAGTACTATTGTTTGACTGGTCTCATTTTCATGTTTTCTTGTTGGCAACTGAATGAAGGTTCCAAGGTAACAAAAAACGTGGCATTTGGATACCATGTGCAAAAGTTATCAAGGGTCAAAGTTTTTGTTGTGGAGACTCTAAAATCGTTTGTTCCACATAATTAGGTACATGAGGATTTTGGAGATGTACCCAAAAATGATGATGGAGTTTTTAGGTCAGTGGCCTATTTAGAGGAATAATCACCAACATTTTTTTGGTAGTTTCTAAGAAAGTGCTAAGATGGTGATCACTTAAAATTTGGTGAAGCATTGTATTTCTACATTCATCCATCTTTGGGGGATGAATAAACACATTTCAATCATATTCTTGTACTTTTTCATCTAGATTTGGCAACTTTGTCTACATTTTTAATAGAAATGGAAAATTTCAAGTGAAAAAAGATTACTTTGTTTGGCAAAAAGTAGATGTTTATTTTGAAATGGTGCAATATGACCCCATGGTGCAAAAAAAAAGGGATTGTTAATAACTTGAAAGGTGCCTACACATAAATGCCTCTGAATAAATATTGAACATTGTTTCTATTATTAAATTACCTATTTATTTAGTGGATCATATTGGATTTCAAAAGAGTATTCTGGATTGTCTTCTTGTAAATAAATGATGATCTTTCAAAATGCTAAAAATAGGTGTATCTAAAATTGACCATAGATTCTTTTAGGAATAGAAGTTGTACATTTTAAGTCTTCAATATGTAGGAGTCAATTTTAGAAATAGGGCACAAATATATGAAGTTACCTTATCAACAATTTTGTAATCCATTTCAATGAATTTTGGATTTCGAAAGGGGTTTGTCTTAGTTTGGAGTATTAATGTTCGAGCACACTTACAAAAAATATATTTTAGAGAGAAAGTGACCATGTTCATATGAATATTGAAGTATAAGGACCATTGTCTTGTTTCCAAGATGATTCCAATGCACAAAATAAAGTCACATTTGGAATTTGTAAGCCAATGTCCAAGAAGAATCGGCAACTAGCTCAAAGTTAGCCAATGGAATTGGTAAAAAAAATAGTTGCAATTTGAAAACATCAACTAATAACCGGTGGAAAAAAACAAAATAATTTGATTTGAATGGGAAATAGGGAAAATAACCGGACTCTATACTTGAAAAAACAATTCAATTTGGGAACTGAAGAAAAATAGCCGGTAAAATTCAAAAACTTCCTGAATGTTGTAAGCAATAGTTACCACTTTTGAGTTTTTTGTCCAAGTTGTGCAAACAAGTGAGCCAAGACAACCAACTTGCTAACATTCCACCACCTTAGTAAAGATGATTTATTCAGATGGGCACACTTCAAATTCAAGGTCTTTCAAAGGCCTCCAATTTCTTATTATAT
Source organism: Straminergon stramineum (assembly GCA_963920665.1). Classification (NCBI taxonomy): domain Eukaryota; kingdom Viridiplantae; phylum Streptophyta; class Bryopsida; order Hypnales; family Calliergonaceae; genus Straminergon; species Straminergon stramineum. Next base: position 35,452,886 of record OY987264.1, on the reverse strand, counting down.
CTCAATGAGCCAACATCTACTACATGGACAATCAACATTTTTAAGAATCTTCAACAATATCTATTTAAAGTGGATGAAGAATAATTATCCTAGTATGTTGAAAAGTAGCATTTGACAATTCTTCAATGGTGTGCCTATCCTTTATCACTTAATGCATGAAGATTGTGCACAATTCTAAATTAATTCATCTCATGATAGAAAGAAGATAAAATTTTAAGAACAATTATTTTACATTTGAATTCTTCTTAAGTCAAGATTTATTTTTTTCGTGAAAAACTTTGGATCTACATTCCTTCTCCCACCAACATGTTGAAAGAGTTGAACAATGTAAGTGCCTTCCATTCATTGATTGACCTCAAACATCCCTTATACTATCTTTATCATATTAGTCTCGTTGATATTGCCTCCCTATATGTCAATCATTGGTATCCCATTTCTATCTTCAATCTTCCTTTAATTCCTAAGTGTCCCTATCATTTTGGGGTTTAAAAACATCATTGCTTTGAAGTGTTATAGGTGTAAATATCACTCAGGTATAGGAATCTCAACCATACAATCTTGTAGTATACATGTTGTAGATGAAGTGAACCAAAATTGGAGTCATTTAGCCAAATAGATTGCAAGAGTGATGGGCAATTTTAGTTTGGTGGGCAAAAAATAACCCACAAACACTTCAAATAAAAATATAAAAAGTGAGAATCTTTGATTTATTCCATTTGGATTGGTGATGTCAATGTAATGGACACTCTCGTTTTTAGGCACTTAGAGCATCTTCTTGAAAAAATAACTTATAGGATTCATTCATGAATTCAGTTTTTCAATTTTAAAAAAAAAAGATAAATTCACAAGGTTAAGATATCTTGCTAGAACAATCTCATCATTGGAATTAGTGTATTTCAATTGCATCTTAGAGCTATCAATGGTTTAGTTTTCTCTTCAATCTTGAATCTACTTGTACTAATTAAATAAGTGAAAATGAAGTGTTTTTTTTGGGGTTTTTTTTATTCATAGACTCTCAATTTAATTCCTCGAGAGAAAAAAATTATAAAATCAAAATGATTAGTGCAAAAAATTTAAGCTAAGAAGATTCAAAGTAAAAAATATAGTCTATCAAGGTGCAAAAAAGTTTTATTTCTTCACTTTAAATGTAGATATCTTGGAATCTACATGGTTAAAGTTTCTGAAATTTCTTCTGCATATTACACTGGTCTACTTCAAGATTTTGTAGTTAGATATGAAAAAAAAATTCAAATTCAAATTCAATTCTTTTTCTCTTTGCAATAGAAATGACAATTTTGAATGTTTTTTGATGGAAAAAATGCCTAGGACTTTAGGGGTTAAAGTTGGAGTTTTAAATTTTGAACAATAAATTAATGCCAAGCTTTTTGTGTAGACACCAAATCGTATTTTTTTCAATGCATCAGAAGGTTTGAGGGATTTTCTTATGTTATTTCTCAAACATTTCATTCTGTAGATTTTCAAAACTCTCTTTCTTTGCAAATACTCCGTAATTCAAAGAGTTTAACCCCTAAATGCCCAAGGCACCAAATTCTGGTGTTTCGAAAACTTTGAAGTTAAGTAAAACCCAACTAAATTGCTATTATTAGTAGTTTGTATTTTTGGAGAATTCTTTTTGAAGTCTAGTTTTAGGATCAAAAAGCTGATCTGAAAAATAAAGGATTTTGATTTTTCTATAGAAGATTTAGTACAAGGATGCCCATTGCAATCTTGACTTCCCGTAGTGTTGAGGGCTCTTGAAAATGACCCTCAAATACACTAGATCTTGGAGGCAAAATCACATTAGAAATTCATTTAAAAAAATTGTAGAATAGATTTTGAAAAATCGTAAATTGATTGGGGTTGTGCATGCTGGGCCCCATAACCTCATATTTTTTTAGTGACCAACTTTTTAGAGTTGACATGCAAAAAGTGAATTGAAAAATTTTCACAATTTTTACACCCTCATGATCAAACATTATAATCTTTCAATCTGTAAGTGATATTGTTATGTTTTCTTTTCCTATGTGATCTCTAACATGTCTAGTTTGAATTTGTACGGTTACAATTCAAAAGAAATTGGTACAACTTGTGAAAATGTTGACTTTTTGGTCAATTTAGATCAAATTTCAAAGAGCTCCAAACAGGCCTTGGGCATTTAGGGGTTAAGGTAGTTTGCTCTGAAAGCAACCTTTTAAGAGCCGATTGCATTTGGAAGGAAATGAAATTCCTTTAAATAATTTTCGGTAAATATTTGTAGGAAGAAGAAATGGAATTGACATCTAGCTTAAGTTGTTTAGTGTATTTTGGATTGTCATGAAATTGGTTATGAATTTTTGAAGTTGAAATGTAGTGTGACAAGAAGCGATTACCTCCTAAAATTTATGATGTTAGTACATTGAAGAAAGCATAATGTACCTATGTGTTAGAGGTCATTTTTTGAGCAAGATCACTTCCACAGCACCCTACTTTAACCCTCTAGCATTACTATAGACAAACTAAGTTCCCAATGGATGACTTCACTTGGTAGTGTAGGATGGAAAAAAATGTTTTTTCATCCAATTTATTTATTTGGAGGGTACCTGAGTACATTTTCAGTGAATAGTATTGCAAAGTCTCTCATCATGCTCTTATTGACTTTTCTAAAGAAGAAGATGCTCAATCCATGAATCACCCTTGCAATGTATTTTGGCCATTTCTTGCTATTTTTTCTTGTTGTGAATTTCAACCATAAAAATGATGTTTTTTTGAATTTGAGTTTGTCTAATGAAATGAAGCTAATCAAGTGCAGTTTCTATTCCAATTAGAAATTTTGAAAAAATCTTAAATCTCAATATTTTATAGCAATATGAACTTTGGGCCTATAACCATGGTTTGTTTGTTTTTTTAATTTTAGAGTGATACAATAACTTTGGTTTAGACCATAATTTTCTATACTATAATATACATCTATGGTGAAAATTTCGTTTTTTGAGTATATTTTGTATTTGATATAAATTTTCTTCATTTTTTTCTTAAAAAAATTATAGTAATTTCAAATTTTCCCCCCAAAATTTGAAAATTTTAGAACTTGCAGTAAACATATGACTTCATCTTTGAAAAATAAATCTAAATTTTTTTCATTCATATCTAGTTGCAAAATGTCAACAATTAAAGTGATGATTGTTGAAACTTGTAATCAGTGGTCATAGGCCCAATCATCCTTACAAGGTTAACCCTGAAAGGATGTTGAGGCTAAAAAGTGGTTGATGGATGATATTATTATTTGCTCTAGAAACGAAGAATGCACCTATTGGGCCAATAATAGAAGTAGTTTAGGTGACTACCTTGGTCATGGGGGCCACATCCTTGAAGGGTTAAAGGACGAGGAGGCCAAAAAGTGGTTGATGTATGACAACATTGTTCCTTATAGAAACAAATAATGCACCTATTCTTCCAATAATCAGAGCAGTTTGGGTGACTATCTTGGTCACAGGGACTAAAAAGTGGTTGATATGTGACATCATTGTTCACTATAGAAACAAAGAATGCACCTATTAGTCCAATAATTGGAGCAATTTGCCCAGGTGACTACCTTAATCATAGGGATTGAAAAGTGGTTGATGGATGACATCATTGTTCACTGTAGAAACAGAGAATGCACCCATTGGTCTTGCAATAATCAAAGTACTTTAGATGACTACCTTGGTCACAAGGGCTTATAAAGTGGTTAATGTATGACATCATTGTTCCTTCTAGAAACAAAGAATATTCCTAGTCGTCCAACAATTGGAGCAGTTTGGGTGACTACCTTGGTCATAGGGGCTAAAACATAGTTAATGTATGACATCATTGTTCCTTCTAGAAATACAGAATACACCTATTGGTTTAGTAATTGGAGCAATTTGGATGACTACCTTGGGTCATAGGGGCTGAAAAATGGTTGATGTATGACATCATTGTTCCTTCTAGAAACAAAGAATGCACCTATTGATTCGGCAAATGAATAATCCGAGCAGTTTAGGTGACTACCTTGGTCATGGGGGGCTACGTCCTTGAAGGGTGAATGTGGATGATGTTTTCAAGCCGTTATGTTTCACTCTGAATTTTCTCCAGGAAAACAAAAGAAGAAGTCCACAAGAGTTGCCTGGCTGTGTGTCATGTTTTTTTGTCTGTCCATGGCACCACTCAGACAAGTTAGACTGTGTGTCATGTTTTTGTTGACTGCGCTTAGTTCCGCTTCAATCCATGGAACTCCATTTGGACTTTCCCAACAAACAAGTGGCTGATTGCCAAAGGTTCCATTGAAGTGATAAGCCATAGCCACCATCAGGACACGCATGCACGGACTGCTATCAGAGTCAGTCACAGACTTGATGAATTATGTTATGGTAAGGTTGTCTGCTCTGAAAAGCAACTTTTTCAGAGCTGATTGCATTCATTTTGGGGGGGAAGCTAAACTTAAACTTAAACTCCTTGCTTGAAACAAGTTTCAGTCAGTTTTCATAGGAAGAAGAAATGGAATTGGCATTGAACCCAAGTCGTTTCATGGTTTTTGAACCTTCCTGGAATTAGTTATGAATTTTTGAAGTTGAAACGCAGTGGTCATACAAAAACTTAAACTCATTGCTTGAAACAAGTTTCAGTCAATTTTCATAGGAAGAAGAAATGGAATTGGCATTGAACCCAAGGCATTTCATGTTTTTTGAACCTTCCTGGAATTAGTTATGAATTTTTGAAGTTGAAACGTAGTGGTCATACAAAAACTTAAACTCGTTGCTTGAAACAAGTTTCAGTCAATTTTCATAAGAAGAAGAAATGGAATTGGCATTGAACCCAAGTTGTTTCATGTTTTTTGAACCTTCTTGGAATTAGTTATGAATTTTTGAAGTTGAAACGTAGTGGTCACACAAAAACCTATGGTTGTAATCATGTTGTAATAAACAATATGTATCTTGTGATTTTATTTTCTTCAGAAAATATTGAAAATTGAATTAAATAAAGGACTTCAAAGATTTATTTTAGAGTAGAGAATCCATAATTGCCTGCAAACTAAAATTCCTCGTAACTTTCATCTCAATCATTAACCAAAATGCAATGATTCAAAGCTTTCCACATATCATATAAATCTAGAAAACCAATTTCAAATTTTGGTTTCTTAAGAGAACGATTTGAAAAGATTTTTCAGAGTTGCCCAAGCTATTTGTAGAATAATGAAAATTACACACCATATAATAACTTTTTAGCCATGTACTCAAAAGTTATGAAAATTGTTGGACGGCTTAAAGAAAAACCTTGTCCACATGTTGCATGAAAATTTCAATGGAAAAACAAAATCCATTTGTAGTGAGATGCCCAAAATCGCTATGTTGCCAAAAAATGTAATTTGGTCCTTTAGGGGTTAATGAATGTATGTTGTAAATTTGAGGTGGTGATTTAGTTGGGATGTATAATTTTTTATGGCAAGGATTTTATTTGAGACTTTTTAATGTTGTTGATTGTTCTTTTTGAAAAAAAAAAAAAAATCTAATTCACAAAATATTTGTCAATTTTGAATGAATGAAATCAATAGGAATCGCCAAGAAGGATGACATTTGAGCAAGATGATATAGCCACATTCAAATGAATGTAGTCTATTATGATACACTTGGATAACAAATGACATTGCAACTATAATCTACACAATTTGGAATGATGTAAATAGCTTTATCACTCTAGACATTGATATCACAAGTTAATATACTAAGTAATTGTGATGCATTAATTCCTAAAACCAAGCCCTACAAATTGTTGCCTCAAATGTACAACAACTATTCTTGAGAGCCTCTGGTCAATTTTGGATAATTATACCATATTCTAATGTTATAAAATTTATAGTTTACTCAAAAAGTGTCCCCAAAAGTTAATGCTAAGAGACTATATAATCCCCTTTTGACTTCTAACAAGAAAAAAACTAAACTTTAATAGTCCATGCTCAAATGCATATTCAATCAATTCTACATGATGATCCCATAGCCAAACAACATGTTTAACATGCTTACCACATTGGAAGCAATATAATTGACATTTCTTTGAGAATTGACCCTTTGTTTCCCTATACCAAAATAAAATTTTAAATTAAATAAATGATTTCCCAATAATTCAACTCGTATTCTTTAGAAATATGACTTTGACAAACTTGCCACGTAATGTAGTTCCCGAATATTGAAAATCCGACACCTGTACTTCCTTCCCCGGTAAAGAAGTTCGTCCGTCCGTCACTCCGTCACCCTTGGTGGGCTGACTGACACGATTTGTGGATGAATGTAGCGCATATTATTCTGTTCAATGGATGGATGAACCTGCACCGTCTCATTCTTCTTCACTGCTACGACTGCCCCGCCAACCACCTCTCCTCTGCATGTTTCCCCTGCTACGCCAGGTTCATAATGCGCCATTGAAACTTCCATTGGGGCATACATTTCGGGAACGCATTCATGAATAGCACTTCAGGGTTTGCAGCTATGGTAGTCTAACTTAGCTGTAGAGCTTTCATATGCATTGGCTTCTTAATTTCGTTTGGCGATGGCGGTGGTATAGTAGACGACAGCTAGCTATCGTCTGCAGGTGAAGTTAAGAACTGTCTTACGCACTGACTTCAAGGTTGGCTTAGGAAAAGCTTTGGCCGATTTCAGGGTGCAAGCTTTAGAAAGTGTGTGGTGATTCCAGGGTGCAAGTTCGGGAAAGATTAGGAAAGTATTAGCAAGTGTTTGGTGATTCCGAGGTACGAAGTTTGGGCGAGTTGGAGTAAGCTTAGGGCGATCGAGGTGTGCACCATCTATACGTTGTGGTTAGCTATTGTTTGAAGAAGCTCGAGGGAGTTCTGAGCTTTCTTGTTAGGGTTGCGAGCTTGGTAGTCCATGTAGGGGGTATGGAGAGGAAGTAACTAAGGGCTGGGAATATATAGTCGATGGCGAGATCAAGACTCTGAAAACGCAGACCATGCATTTTGAAAACACGACTTGAATTCTTTTCGAACGGATGTCGGAGTGCGCGACTTGATCGAGTTCATTAACAGGAGGTGGTTCCTGCAGAAGCTTTTCAAGCAGCGGCCTTCGTTTTTGACGAAAATTGGAAGCTCAGAGCCCAGGGGAAAGAGCTTGTAACCCTTACTGAGGAAGGTTAGTACATAAGGAGCTGGAAGAACTCGAGAGACAGCGATGGGGAATGCGGCGATGTGTGGCGGTCGTCCAGGTACGGAAGCTCGTTCTCCAGTCACAGTCCTCCAATCTGACGGCAACGTGCTCACACTCTCGAGCTCCCGAGTGCGTGTGGTGGACCTCATCCTGGACTATCCTAACCACTTCGTGTGCCACTCGAGCTCCATTATCCTCCTCCAACACGGCAAGATCCTGCCGCTGCACACGCTCTTAGTCCCCGGGGAGGTTTACTTCCTGCTGCCCATGCCTCATCGCCCAGACCAAGATAACGAGTCCGACACTTCCTCCCTGCTGCACATCGAGCCGCCGAGAAAAGCGGTGCATCGCACGGGGAGCACCAAGTTCGTGATCTCCACGGAGCAATTTGCGAAGATCATGGCGAGGACGGCCGTCAAAGAGGGACGATCTAGTTCTGGTGTAGTTGCGGGCTCCACTGTGAAGCGCAAGAGGCAACAAGCTCGCGGGAGCAAACCTATGCCGAAAAGTAGTAGTAGTAGTAATAGTAGTGGGAATGCACCGATGGCGCCGTGGCGACCTGGTCTCTCAAGCATTGAAGAAGTGGCTGCCAACTGATGATTGGTAAGCTCCTCCTTACTTCGACTGTGATTTCACACATCAGCTCACGTTGCTAATCCCGCTGTTAAATTTAGTGGAGTTCAGAATTTTTTAACACAAGTTTTGCTAAATTTAGTCACCCTGAAACGTTCTCACAGTGCGTACTGTTTACTTCTTCATGATCGATCTGTATCTTTGGGGAACGACTTTGCTAGGCTTTCTTAGAAGCGATTACTTGTTGGTGTTGCTGAACCCGCTGATGGATTTTTAAAGTTTCGAATTCGTCAACAGTGGTATTCACATTTCGTAGGAGTTTTGCTAAATTTAGCCACATTGGGACGTCTTTACCATGATTGTATACTTCGTTATGGTCTTTATGTTTTTGGAAGAGTTCAACATGCGTAGGAAGCGAAAAGTTGGCAGATTTTGTCCATGATTTTCATTCAGTTCCCGAATTATATGTGTCAGCATCAGGATAGAAGCCCCGTGCCAATTTCATATGACTTCCAATCAGTGTATGAACTTCAATACTGCTCTAGATGAAGTTTTATTTTTAGTGAAAAATTAAAATCTGAATATTAAAACGTTTCAAAAACTGCAAATTTATGATTTTTTAAATTTCAATTAATATGAAATTCATATGAAAGCCGCATGAATTAGAAATGCGTTGAATTCAAAACTTTTGGGGTATGTCATTAACCGTCCCCGGAAGGACCCGCCCCCCTGACCAAGGAGTCCCCCAAACACTCTGATTATTGGACCATTCTTTGTTTCTACAGTTAACAGTGAAGTTATCCGTCGGACCTCCGCAGCGTCCTTATAGGGCTGGGAAAAACTTCAGATGAGGAAGCTATATGGTAGAGCTTTGGTACTTTGCAAATTCAGTGATTGAGTTACTTAATATCCAAACTGTATAGACGTGATAGAAGTCCTATGATTTGACTTTTTGGTACTTTTTAAAATCGGTCATTGAGTTTTCTTTAATTTTCATTATGTGTGTCAAAGTCTTTCAGTTAGGGCCATTGTGTAGAGTGTTAAAAAGTCAAACATTCTTGAGGCTCGCTGAATGGGTTCCGGTGTTTCCAAGTAGAAAGGGTTGCATGTTAAGGAATATAATGCTAGGAACAAGGAATTCCATCTTGAATTCAAGTAATCTACTGTAGTGAAAGTTAGCTTATTCAAAGGATGAGGTGGAAAAGGGAGTTTCCCCAAAGCTGCAATAATATTTTGTGAATTTAGGGTTACTGTTACAGTGACCACCCTAGGTGTATGACTTCTTACTCATGAATGTGTCAAAAGGTTATAATTACACATAGGATTTTGTTCTATGTTAGATGAAGCAACTAAGGTAGAAGTTTGTAAATTAGTCCCCCATCCATTTTGTCAGATTCTAAGGGCCTCGTAATTTGTTAGCAATAATTAATTGAATTCTTTTGAGTCTTTTTCATGGCAATTCTGAGATAAACCTATATCATACTTAAATTTCTTCAAGTCTTGACACATTTCTTCCCATTCAAACTCTAAATTGTACTGGTTTTGCAGAGTGTTGTTTTTCCATGGGGCCCATGGATTGGGATGTAGAGAGCTCTGGATTTTTTGATGGCATCCCTGTAGCCAACTCATCTCGAGGAGCCAACCTTGCAAGAAGAGATAGTTACAGTGACGGATAAGCCAGGCCGGAGCTAGTTCGGAACGGAGCAGCTATCAATATATATAATACTGTAGGTAATGTATTATACTAGGGGTGATCAGCATATATGTATGAGCCAGCAGACTATACATATTAAAGTCTATCCATATGAAAGATTTTGTCACAGTCACTCGTGGAGTTGCTGCCCAACGTACTGAAGTCATGGTATGAAACGTCGGACCAGAATTGCGTTTCTTATTTTTGCAGTTTAGGTCGTCGACACAATCAATTCCCAGCATTTTAGCAGGAGATTGCAGGTTCGAACAAAAAGTCTTACTTATCAAGATTCAGTCTGCCACCTAGATATGTTTTGTCTTGGAGTACATATGTGATTATCCCCTAAAGATCCATGGGCTAGAAAGTGACCAATATTTGCAAACCCGCCAAAAATCAGCACTTTGCAGAGAAAAGGGCTATTAAACAAATTTCGTTCATTTTTTAGAATTTGTATTTGGAGGATCTTCTACTTGACTTGATCATGTATAATGTATGTATGAGAGTCAGGCTTGTGTAGTGGAGCAAAACGGTTTTTTTCAATGGTATTTGATAATTTGATAATGTGACTTTATTGGACTTGTGAGTCCTACATTGATTATTCAAATTTTGTTTGTAAGGAAGATTTAGGGACCTCATATTTGAGTAAAGCCTCATGTTAGGAAGAAGTATGCAAACTTCCAAAGTACATTGACATTGTGCTTTGCTTGACTATCTTAGTCATAGGAGGCTTGTATCTTTCCAAGGCTAATTCAAAGTACTAGAAGCTAAGCAGAGTCTTTGGAACAAAATAACAAATTCAATAGGTAGGGTCAACAAAAATTAAGTGCTTGAATATTTGGGATAATAGAAAAAATTGAGGGATATTAATTTTTTTAATTATACTGAAAAAATACTCTTTATATTTGTAGGCATACATTGAATGACATTTGTCGATTTTAATTAAATACTCAATAGGAAATGTTGAAACTCATCACCAAGCATAATATTAATTTTTAAGACTTTGAATGCCATAGAACCTAGGTTCAAATGTCCAATAGTTAGGCATTGATACAAATTATTTGAAATATATATAATTTAAATTTTCTTTTAGTACTTTAGATTGTATTTTCTTATTTTATAGAAAAATAATAATAAATCACTAATCTCAACCTAAAGACATTTATATAAAGAGTTTCCTAAGGGTTGTTTTAAGTGGGGATAAGATAGTTCTACTAGGAAAGCCAAATGGATGACTAATATCATGTATACAAAGGTATAAACATCTAAGATCACTACCTAGGGTATGTAGAGTGTATTCATTTGAAGTGGTGATTTGGAGTGCATTTCCTTGTCTTTGATGCATCTTTCCAAGATGAAATCTCAAACATGTACAAGTAACAATTGAAGTTAATTCATTTAGTAAATAAATATCAATTGTTTTCTATTATATTTTCTATTATAAAGGTATTGTATTTGGATTTGTGTTATACTTCTAATCAATATGTTTATTGTAGATAAAGCATTTTCTTGTAGAAAAATGTGATTCTAAATATCTAGTGCATTTCACATTCATTTAATGGACTTGACTTTCGTAAAATCCTATCATCTTTAATATCCTTCTATGCAATTCCCTAAATGTCTTGAAATTCTCTCTCTAATCATTTAGGCATGTCATAGAATATTATCTACTTGTCAAGTTTTGAACCCTCATGTGGGGAACACAATTTGTTTGTCCTAGGAAGTGTTACTAACAATGTTATGCATGCTACTACAAATAAAAATTTTGCCTATGTTGAGATGGGCTAATGTTTCAGCACAAATATAGTGTAAACACCTATAATCATCTCAATTAAAAAATTATAATTATTGAATCTAATTGGCAGAAGAAAGAGGGTTCCAAACTTCCAATGCACTTTAGCGTGCATTATTTGGATACTTGGACCTTCCATTGGATATTTTATGAGGAAGTTGTGAATTTTCAAAATAATAAACATAGGAGGGTAACTAGCATAAATTGACACTAAGCTCTAGTATAGAGGTAATGAACTTTTGAGAATTAATATTTATATTAGACCAAAATCTAGATGTGATGATTTTTGGGTGTATTTACTTTACATAGAGTCAAGAAATTGTCTTGTTGGTAACTTAAGGTGGGTGCCCCCAAATGCGCCACTAACCCAAAACCACCATCATTAGTTTGTATACATCTCCAAAATCAATATGTAGCTATGTAGAAGAAATGTTTTAAGAACTTCTATCAAAAAAAGCTTTGATCCTTTATACCTTTTGTAGGCAATATCCAAATACCGCATTCTTAAGTGCATTGGAATGTTCTTTTACTTGTCAACAAGAAAATATAATAGTTTGACCATTCCAATAATAGTAAATATGTACAATAGCAAAAAGTGGAATTTTTCGGGTACCTACTTTACATCAAACATGACTTCATGTGCAAAACTCAATCTAACCATCTACCCCCTACACTGATACCTTAGAGGTAATTTACATTTCCAATCCACTTCTACAATCACAATGAAAATGCAAATATATTGTAAATAGATATTCACCTGTGAAGGACATTGAGGATGAGAAATGGTAGATGGATGATTTCATTCTTCACTATAGAAACAAAAAATTAGTCCAATAATTGGAGCACTTTTTGTTACTACTTTGGTCACACGGGGGCCTCATCCTTTAAGGGTTAATGGTCATTTGGTCATTCACAATTTAAAGATTTCTAGAAGTGAAATTTGGTTGAATCTTTTTCTAATTGAACCTATGGTACATAATAGTATTCAACCTTTTTTTTAAGGCTTCCATAGTTCATTTCCTCCTTCCACAATAGTGACAATAGTAGACCATGATTTTTTCCATAGTCACCAATTCCATCTTCTCAACTTAAAAAATCTACCAAGTTTATTTCCTTCAATATCATATTCTCACTAATCAGTTTCTTTCAAACTTAATTTGACACTGGTTAGATTGCTAGAATCCTCTAATGTAAAAAAATCATTGATTTCAAATTGAAATTATAAATTAATGTTGTATCCTTGGTAGGAATTGAACTTGGTATGGCTTTTCATTTTATAAAGACCAAGGATCCTCTAAACTCATCTAAGATTGAGATGAAAATGGTAATAAATTTTTTGAATAAATTAAATAAAAAAAGCTCAAGAATCAATGTTTTAACTTTTTTAAAGTATTTTTCTAATAGCCCTTGTAATGTACCACCCATGATTGATAAATAAGTGATGAAACTTAGTGGAATTCTTCCACAAAACAATGGCATCTATTAGATGACAAGGACCTAATCCCAACAGCTATATTAGCTATACTAAGGCCAATATCTATCATAGGCAAGCATGATGCCTTCCCTCCACATTATCTAAGTATCTTTGTTCCACTCGGGTTTTAGTTGCTATTTCTTGTCCCATGACAACTGAAATTCGTCAAGGCAGTTGAAATATGTGGTGTTTTTCTCCATGGACTAGTTGATTTTAGGCCCTACCAAATTTGCTTCCAATTTTTTCATCTTTTATTTTCAAAATGAAAACAATTTTTTTCCAATTGCACTAGCTAACTTTGAACCAACCATTAGTATATAACCTTTATGGGGAGCCCATTTTTGTACAAATGACAATCATTTGTTGGAACAATCAATTGGAGAGGCATATTAGTATTTTTCATAACATGGGCCAAGTTGCTTTATGGTGCCTTGCATTTTAGACCTTTGATTGAGCATATGGAAATAACATTGCAAACTACTTCTGTAGATTGACATGCTATTTTTCAAAAATAGGCTATACTTTCATATTGCTTAGTCCTTCATAGACAGGTAGAAAAAGAAGTTTTAGAGGATTGAGCTATAGTACTAGATCTTGGTGCCTATATGGGCCTTTGGCACTAAGTTCTAAAACTGTAGCTTGGCTATCAAAAACTTCTTTCCTACTTGTCATGCAAATTAAGGTAAAACACCCAAAACCATCTATAAATCCATTTTGACCAGTAGACCTCTTTCTGAAGTGTCCCCCAAAGAGCAATGAAACTATTTTCATACTTAATTGCAATTGGTTGACTATTGATTTTCTAGATTTTAGTTTTATGACAAGTCTACATGACAATTTCAATGGTCATTCTAGGAAGATTCCACTTTGAAAATTTATAATAATTACATGTCTTATCCCATTCTGTTTTTTTTTTTTATTCATGACTTTAAATTGCTAAATAATGCTACAAAAATATTTGTACTTAAAAGAGGTGTCTTTAACTATGTTGAATTGCTTATTTTGACATTTCTGGGTGTTTCACTTTGTGTAATACAATTTGGGTGGTTTCAAAGTCATTGTTGCCTTGAAATTAGAGCTTGAATTATGAAGTTGATGAGGCAAGATGGACATGTTGTACAATTTATATCAAAAGCTCTCACCTTAGATAATGTCATGCTTGAGCTTTCAAGCAAAGGTATCTCTCTTGCATTAGCTTGTCCAAAAGGTTATGGCACACAATCTTTCAGTCTTAGATAGTTGACAATCAAGGAGGAGTTGTATTCTATTTTACAATGAAGTTTCTTTCATCCATGTTAATTTTTTTTTTTAATATTTAAGAGAATCATTTCATTAAAAATAATTTTATTTTGCAATCAAAAGTTCAGATTTGGATGTTTAAGATTCAACAGAACAATTGATATGCTAGTAGATAGAAGGCCTTGGAACACTAAGCTATAATGTGAGTGCATATTTTCACAGGTCCATACGGAATGAAACTCATACTCATATGAAAGCCATAGAGACCCATGCATCCATGGATCCTTACTTTTTAGCACTCCATGACCTCCATTTAACTAAGGTGGAAGTGCCGATTACCATCTACAACAACAATTATATTTACTTTGATGGAAAATTAACACATGGAACTATTTTTTAAACATTGGCGATGGAATATCATGAATTGAAAAAAAATTAAAGTTTTTAAATTTGTATAAATATACCATATTTTTTTTACTAAACTATAAAATACCTTGAATTGCTTCCAACATTCATGCAACATTTAGAGCATTTTAGACTATTTATATTTGCATTGTTACAAGATGGTTCATTTTGGTTTTGGTCACTTCTACATTGGTGACATATTGACATCATGCTTGAGAACCTAATTGAGCTTTGCTACTTTAGAAAATCATTTTGTCCATTAATTCCAATTGTTTGGATTTAAGACTCAATATGAATTTGAAGATTATCTAAAGTAAGTGCACATAAAATCAACAACTTTCTAAAATTGACATCTATAAATTTTTGACTAATTAAAATATATTCCTACTATTAATAAAAGACTATTTTTGGTTTTAGAAACAACTATATTAATACTTTGATAATTCCTAGTTTCTTCATACATTGTCAAAAAATACATTCTATGAAAATCTAGTTGATCCTTTTTTGACTGCCTAGAAAGACCCCACAAAAATATTCACTATAATAATGAAATTATACTAATTTCTTATTTATTTAGTTTTAGATAATTTGCCTTAGTCCACTGCATCCAAGAGTCAATATGAATTTTGAAACTTTAACCCTAGAAGAATGGGCCATAACCATTGATTTCAAGCTTTATTGTCCATCACTCTATTTGCCACTATTTTGTAACTAGATATGAACAAAAGAATTTAAGTTTATTTTTTAGAGATGAAGTCATGTATCTAATACAAGTTATAAAATTTTCAAGTTGTTTGGAAAAAATTTGAAATTGTTGTGAATTTTCTTAAGAAAAAAATGAAAAAAAATTCTATTAAATACAAAACATTCTAAAAAAAATCTGAAATTTTCACTATAGATGAATATTATAGTTTATAACATCATTTTATAAAAAAGTGACCATGCCACTAAAACTAGAAAATCAACAAACCATGTCTACAAGTTCAAAGTTCATATTGCTACAAAATATTGAAATTTATGAATTTAAAAAAACCAACAATTGCAGTAGATACTATAAGCTTCATTTCATGAGCTAGATTCAAATAAAAAAAATATCCTTTCTATGGCTCAAATTCACAAAAAGAATAAATAGCAAGAAATGGCCAAAATATATTACAAGGGTGATCCTTGGATTGACAATACTAACATGTGAGTAAAGAAATGCAAGTCCACAAGCTTTGAGCATATGTATAAGTAAGCATTCTACAACCATTAAAGGTGCTTATAGTATAAAACAACTATAATAAAGGTATTTATAAGATAAATACACTATAATCTTAGAAGGTTTCATCTATGATATAGACAACTATAAAATAGATATATAAATTCCTATGCTCATCTGTTTATGATTCTTGGCTTACATAATAGTAACTTTGTTTGCAAGTCAATAGCAACTCAAGCATCTTTATCTCTAAGAAAGTCAACAATACTATAATGAAAAAAAATTTGAAATATGATTCACTTAAATTGTACTAAAAAAAATTTTTGTAACCCCCAAACAATGTAGTGGACGTTTTTTGTTTGATGAACGTCAAGAAATTCTCCTCTTTACGACAAAATTGCAACTGTTTATCTTCGAAATTAGGGGTGGAAAGGGGAGACCTTCTACAATAGTTTGACTCCTAATGAATATTTTTTATTTTTTAAAAATAGATGATGTCACCCAGTTCCAAAATGCATGATTTCCATGGTCACTAGCTCGGCATTCAAGGCTTAAACGATGAAAAACATGTTTTTTTTCATTGAATACAATCTTAACCCCTAAACGACAAGGCAGACGTTTTTTGTCCGATGAATGACAATAAATTCTCCTCTATAGGGCAGAAGTGCAACTATTCATCCTCAAAATTAGGGGTGGAAAGGGGAGATCTTCTACAATAGTTTGACTTCCAATGAGTATTTTTGATTTTTTTTTAAAGTAGATGATGTCACATGGTTCCAAAATGGCTGATTTCCATGGTCACCAACCCGACGTTCTAGGGTTAACTTAACCCCTCATTGCCCGAAGTCCAAACATGTGTGAAAACATACTTGCTTTTTAAGTGCTATAAGTCTTAACCCCTAAAGGACCATAAGGCCACCACATGGCTTTTGCAACTACATTTGTAGAGAATTTGGAATGTGAACCTTACTAATAGTTTGTGACCAACAAAGAGACCCTGGATAATTTTTTTTACTAAATCCATTGGTACAATCTGATCAAGAAATGATTGAGTGAGCGATTTTTGGTGAATTTTTTGAGAATAGGAAAAGTACTATGGGCTATCACTTCACATGCTCATATCTTTTTTTCCACACCTCAAAATGATTTGAAAAAAATTACTCATCTAAATCATGATGATATGTACTTGCGGAAAAAAAATCAGAGTTTTTGGATCACTTTTGAGCATTCCGATTTCAACATTCCAATTTCAACACATGTACAAAGTTCTGCAGAATTGGATATCTTTCATCAATTTTGTCAACAGTGTCATTTTCTCAAAAATTGTGCGATTTTGATGATCTATATTTCTTAGGAAAGATACACAAGTCTTCTTTCATTTCAATGGTGGTTATCATCAAAATTGTATCACATATTTGAGAAATTATGCTTATTACAAGAACTAGTCAAGAAAACAAGAGCTTTGCTCAAACACCCCTAGTCCTTTAGGGGTTAATTTCAGTGAAGTGTGAAAATCTCAACCATACAATCTTGTAGTGTGTGCATGTTGTAGATGGTGTGAAACAAATTTGGGGTCATTTGATTGTATAGATTGAATGATTATAATGTTTTAGTGTTGAAAAAAGATACTAAAATTTTCTTCAAAACACATTTGGAGGTGAAATTTGATTTCTAAACCTACTCAAATGAAAAAAATTTAAACTACGAAGTGATTCAAAAACAAAAGAAAAACACTTTGGTGAAAAAAAATATCATTCAATTGACTCATTTTGTCTTCAAAATTGTTTTGAAATGTCAAAAAACAGTGAAAAAAGTAGCAAAAAATCACATCTATGGCTGAACCTCCCTCTACTAAAATGCTTCTCACTCACTCATTACCTCTTGGATTGATGTGAAAATTTTATCACACAAACTAGACTAGTATGTAAAACTTTTCGAACAAAAAACATTCAAAACAACTTGGATTGACATGAAAATTTTACCACAATAACTAGACCTTATGAGGAACAAAACCCAAGAAATTTTATTGAAAAAAAACAGTTTATGAAAAATTTACAAGCCCCCGAAGTTGCAGCCATTAGAATGCAATGTGGTGAACTCAAATTGAACCTGTGAACTTCAAAAAGCTCTCAAAAACTCAGTACATCTTGGATTGATTTGGAAATTTTATCAGTGAAACTAGTCTAATATGCGCAACTTTTCCAACAAGTTTTATTCAATTCGGACATCGAGTGCAAAAGTAACAGCACTTTAAATTCGACTGCCAGACAATGTGAGGATACTTTTCGTCCCCTCCAGCGATGAGGGGTTAACTTAACTCAGGTGAAGTCATCCGAAGGACATTTTGCGTCCTCACTCCTCAGGGTTAAGGCCAGTTGCACGTGCTGTGTATGAATTCTGACAGTTTCGGTCAAGTTGCAACTCAGTTGCAGCCTTGGCAGGTGCTCAACTGCTGGTGACTGTCTGGTGGACTGGATTCCGGATATGAATCATTCTGACATTCATTTGGTACAGAACTACAGACAGTGCTGGATAATCACCAATCATTCAATTCAAAGTTGGCTTCTCAGTTGATAACTTATTAGGCTTAGTCACAATTCCCTTCAGCTTCTATTAGAGTTGACCCAATTGCCTAACTGTCTGCAACTGAACGTGCTTGTGAATTTGTCTAAAGTTACACAGCAGAATTCAATCTAAGGAAGGCAAGGAGGTACTAGTCTGCTCTTAAAGCGACCTTTTCAGAGAGGATTGCATTTGTGGAATTATAGGAAGAAAAACGGAATTGGCATTGAACCCAAGTCGTTTCATGGTTTTTGGACCTTTGTGGAATTAGTTAGGAATTTTGGAAGTTGAAACGTAGTGGTCACTAGAAACGACCACCTCTTGAAATGTATATTAGTGGTTGCTTTTAGAGCTAGGTCGCTTTTAAAACACCCAACCTTACAAGTTCACTTACTTATTAGGCAAACAAGATTCCAAGAGTGTCCTCCAATCCAATTTGGAATTTGACCCTCCAAAGGAACTTCTAACTTTTGACCACTTTATAATTAGCACTTGAATTTTTTTTATCAATGGAAGTGCACTCAAAAGAACTTTGCTGGCATAGGTTTAAGAAAACTTATATTTAGACATTGGACAATGGAAATAAACTACCACATTTGGAGTGCAAAGTGCTTTGGTAATCATGATTTTCTAATTCCTTTGTAAGTTTTGTCTTTTAGCTAACTTTGAAGTGATTAATTTCCAATGTCTAAATTTAAGTTTTCTTGAACCTATGCGAAGTTCTTCCATAGACAAAATTTTCAAGTTTTAATTATTAACCGCAATCAAAATTAAAATTCCAAGTGGATTCGGGATGCTCTAACATGCAAAAGACCCATCACAGAAAACTAGGGAATGAACCATTATAGTCTTATACAACAAGACTTTTTTGAATAAATGAGATTTGGACTACATAAGTTTCAATTAGTGGCTACAATCAATGTCTTGGATGATAGTGATGGAGTGATTAGTGAACTTCAAGCATTTGGGCTACATGAATTTCACTTAGTGGCTACAATCAATGTCTTGGATGATAGTGATGGAATGTTTAGTAAACTTCAAGCCCTATTATCTTGCAATCTATGAAGTCGAAGTTCTTGAAATCTTTGCCACATAGTCTCCAAATGTTTGTCTCTAACTCTTCAGTGTTTAGATTTCATATAAAAAATTTCCTCATTGCACAAGAGATCATCAAAAAATGACTAGCCATATATTTGCTAATTCTCTTAACCTCCTTGCAAAGTAAGTTAGACATTTCAATTACATCTAAAATTATACATAGATAATTTTGACATCATACACTTATGAATGGTGAATTTTTTCATTTCTGTGAAGAGTAAAATTTTACTCAGAAGACGGCTCGAAGTCTTTGCAACATTGAAAAAAAAGTTGGTATCTTACTTTGATCATTGTAATCTTTCAATCCACACAGTCAAATGGTCTAGAAACTTTTTCTACACATTGTCTTGTTTAATACACTTTTGTATGATTGGAATTTGAAAAAAACAGTTTTAATTTTTGATTTTGGACAATGCCTCCAGTTTAGACCTTTCCTCTTCCAAAACACCCTCCGTTTGTTAGGGGTTACAAAAAGAAGTAAGAACTTGATTTGTGCCAATCGACAATCGCGCCAATCGCCTTAAAATCCTGAAAGAGGACAATGTCAAGTGTTACAAACAGCATGATCTACACCCCTAGTCACCATATACATCTTGTGATTCCACAACAATACATTCGGCAGATAATGCAGAACACAATTGCCCAATCCAGTTCCACATAAGGTACTACAACAAGTGCTGCAGTGCACTTATTCCTCTTGATCCTTGGCCAAAGTTGAGCTAAATTGAACCTAACTGCAGCATGTAGAGACTTAGTGTGAAAATCTTCTGTCAATTCAGAGCTTAATAATAATCCCAGCTAAGTCATCTGTAACTCCCTTTTCTTGGGCAACTTTGAATATCTTCTTCAAAGTCTCCTCTGGAGAAGCGCTCTCCCTGGACATGGAAAGAAGAAATTGTCAGAAAATCATAACCACCAGGACACCACAAAGCCTCTGTATATATCTATTGGATTAATACATACATCAAACTTGAGCTAAAGAGGGTTACCCTGCAGAGAGGCACATGTCCACCACTTCCTGGTTTCCCAACTCCCAAAGCCCATCAGTTCCCAAAATAATCATCTGATCCTCTGCTCACAACAAACAGTAGGCAACAAAATTCAGCAGAAATGACAGTGTGCACGAGGTCGAAAATCCATTTGCGTGGGGTACCATTCTCATGGATCAAGTCATCCACTTACAAAGCAACTGTCACCCAGACATGTGATGTGTAAGGAATGGGATACTTCTACTGTAGCTAGGTTCAATCACAGTCAAAGATGCTTTCGTGAGATACATCAATGCTAATGGTTCAAGGGTAGGCTAGGGCCATGATATGGACCTACTATTTCAAACTTTAACAATTTTTAAAGTATTGATATGAACTTCTCCAAATGGATGATCCATTCTGTTCATAAATACAACACCGTTGAAAGCCATCGAATGGGCTCCCTACCGTACCAAATTCATCAATTTTCGAATCTAAGATGAGATGAGGTCCAATACCTGGAGTTAATGACTCCACAGACACATGTGGTTCGGCTGTGAGCCCAAATCCTCCACTTGCTCCGTCTTGTCTATTATCTGACCAACTAACAAAGAGAAAATTCATTAGAATAAAAATAAATAAAAATTCTATGTAACTTTCAAATGCATGATTTCGACAAAGGAACCTACTTTTTCAGATAAACGTCTCCAAATGCACGAGATAGAGCCAGCAGGCCACCAACTCGCCACGTCCCTCCCACGTTCACGACCTGCCACATAAAATGCAAAGAAAAAGAGGGGAGAGATTACAGGAACGTATTATTTTCTACCACTAGTGATAATTCAAAACCATATTTTCAAAAATATAATCCATTGAAACGAGGATCTGAGCGTGGGCTCACAAGGGGCTTCCTTGGAGTTGGATTCTTCGCCTCAATGCGCTGCCTCTCCTCCTTTACATCTGGCTGCAAGAGCACGTGCAACAACATAATTCAGCTTTCATGGACTGCACAATACATGAACCTGGTTTGCATGGTATGGCGGAGATATTCTGACCATAACATTCTTAAATAGGAATTGCAAACACCTGGAGCCCCACTGCTAATTCAAGGAAGAATCACGGTATTCAAGATGCTCCAATTCTCTAAGTTAACAATTTCTTTCTTTGGCAGAGATCCTCTCACATCTTGAGTTCAAGAATGAAAGGTTTACACTAACCAGCTACAATAGGTAAGGATAGTTACTGCCAAGCATAATGTAGCTCCAGTGAAATGGGTGGGCAGTCATCACTGCTCTAGGATATTATGACTGTTGAATTAGGTGTTGAGTAGAAACAGAAATTGAGTACACCGATTAATCCCATTACAGCGAGTGACACTAATTAACCAAAACAACTATTTTAAATTAGTGCAGGCTAAAATAATTACTATATTGTGCTGATTTCCAAAATAAAATAAAATTGTAGTGACACTAGATTTGTAGGTGACATTCATTTTGCGCCCTCACTAATAGGAGAATCAGTGTAGCATACCTTATGATCAACTGTCAACTGAATCGCCTGACCTCCACGAACCAGAACAACTCGGGCATCCCCCACGTTAGCCGCCACCAGCACCTTGCTGCCATCTAATGCACCCCAAAGTAAGCTTCACATTGCGTCCCTTGAAACACCATTCTAAAATTCAAACACTGGATATCTGTCAGGCGGACCTGGTTTAGGAATAAGGACGGTTGTTGCTGCTGTTGCGCCACATTTTGATCCTCCCAATCCCCGCTCACGCAGTGCTCCAAAGAAGCCCTTTGGCGGTGCCTATTCTTTCAGGTCACATACACATTTAGAGCTGGTCAATTGGAAATATCACTGTTCGAAGTGATCGTAACCCTTCAACGAATAAAAGACCTCGTGTACGCTTCTCAAGTCAATAAACTCAAATTTAGTGTCACATATTAACAATTCAGTCAATTCATAGAGCCGACCGAGACTTTGTAACTCATCTACGGGAGTTGTCCAATCACAGAAATGGATCAAAATATGAGGTATGATCATGTGAAGGTTCACTGACTCCGATAGTCCATAAAACTATGAGGTTTTGTTCAAATAGGATGGTCTTTCATTTAAAGCGTGTCAATTGCATGATTCCGTATATATTATTCAGAACAATGTACTCCTTAGATTCTTGTCATTCAAAATCAAGAAAATACTAGATATAAATTCCAACTTCAAATTTTCATGCTTTGAAGCAATGACAAAATTCAATAATTAAGTCAATTGACAAGAACTTTAAATTTGATACTATCTTATTATAAAATATAAATTCCAAAAAGACATTCACTGAACATAAGAGACAAATAGGAAAAAAGAAAGAAGCACGACGACGACGGGTTAAGCAAGTCTTAGTAGAATATTTGGAGTTCGTCAAATTTAGTTTAAAGCCTGAATTGAACATTGCGAGCAACTTAGTTAAGAGCTTATTATATACCAGAGTGAGCTGGTCAATCTCCAGGTAAGCTGCTCGCGTTGCACGCACCACATCAGGATCTGCAACCACAGCCACTTCACTTCAGAACAACAACAGAAGGCTAGATGAAGAGAGAAATTAAAAGCCAAAAATTCAGAGTGCACACTCATCTGAAAACTAACCAGACAATTTCTTCTTATAGATTGGCCACACCCCTGTTTTCAACATCCTGTAACAAAAAGGCAAGAGTCAGTTTCTTGTAAACTAGAAGAAATTCACAAATGACTAAAAATTGATTTGATCAAGAAATTTTATTTTCTTAAAAGTCCTGAGGGTTAAAATGATATACTCTGAGACGGCGCTTCCTCCGTGTCCATCATAAACTCCGAAGAAAGCAGGCTCCTTCCCGGTAGAGTCCACTTCAATGGTGAACGTGTCCTCCATGCTCACCCTGCCCGTCCCTTGCGTGGCAGCTCCCGCACACCTTCAACACCACACTTACTTTTTAGGGTTCATAACAAAACGTCCATGAAAAAGTACAAGCTGACTGAGAAGGGAGACTGTGTTAATAATATCTAAATATATAATATTCGTTTGATTCCATCTCAGATTCCCCATTGAAGTGAAGATTGGAATGTAATCAATGGAAACAAAAAATTTATAGAAAATGTAGTTACACGATACTGAAGTTTCAGGAAAAGAATGGCATAAACTGCTTACCGTTCCTTGATAACCAGAGCACAACATGGTGAAGGAAGGCCGGCCTTTTGCAAGTGCACAAAACCTGCTTTCTCTGCACAGTCCCCCCATTCCCTGCATTCCCATTTCTTATTCCATATACCACCTCGAATTCTTGCCCTAATTATTGGATACAATTTTAGTTCACTTTGCATTGAACCAGAAAATGGATTTCTAAAAGCCCTGGTAACCACAGAAAACGAATCCATAGTTGCACTCGAAATCTGAAACTCAATTCTCAGTCGAATTTTTTGAATAATATCTCGATGGAATGCTACTCAATATTCGTTTATAATGACTTCTATAATAATGCAATACCTCACATAACAAAGCATTGAGATCACGGCAAAGCAACCAACAAACCGATCTAGTCTTTGGAATTTTTCGCTCAATTCTCAGTCAAATCATGCGAGTGATGTCTTGTTGGAAAGCTAAGAACAATGCGATTCTACAATTGGAATCCTCTGCTTTAAATAGATTAGGGATACTTGCCTGACGAACGACGCAGCGGGCGGCGAGAAGAGAACAGCGGAGGGGAGCCCGCCAGGAACGTGGAGGAGTACAACGGCGTGCGCACAGTGTCCATTGAAGTCTGCGCACGAAATTCAAACCCGAAAATTTAAAATTCTCCATGATTCCCCAACT
The DNA here is from genome assembly GCA_963920665.1 of Straminergon stramineum. Lineage (NCBI taxonomy): Eukaryota > Viridiplantae > Streptophyta > Bryopsida > Hypnales > Calliergonaceae > Straminergon > Straminergon stramineum. The sequence continues at coordinate 35,428,892 of OY987264.1, read as the reverse complement.
ACAATAGAATCCCCCAAACTAAACGGATCGACAAGATTTCAAACAAGACATTTAAATTTTTGCATTTCCAAGATTTGAATGCATCTTAAATTTGAATGCTAAGTAAGAAAGACTCATTCGATACAGTGTTGCAGGAGAGTAGTAGCGGACTGGGAGTGGTCTTACGATGGGCATGGCTGCAGCAGCATGATTGAATGTGCTGATGCACGCCATTGCTGCGAAAATTGTGAATTAGTGAGTGCGGCGAATTCGACCTTGCGATGGGGAAATTGGACAGTGGGGCGACTGAATTCTGCCGCTTGGGCAGAATTCGGATTGAATTTTGGCAGCGGAAGAGGAAGTCAGAGTGATGGCAAGCAACGGCGGAGGAAGGTGATTGGAGATAGGGTGCCTCTTGGCAACCACCCCACATTCTTCGTTTCCGTCGACGGATGGACGGACGATGTGGATCTTCGTTCGTTGATGGACGGACTCCACGAATTCGGGAAAGAAAAAGAAGAACTTTCGGTTTCTTTCGGGACTCTGGTCTGCGTGTGAAATGAAGAGTCCGGTGGGGGTAGTTCGACTGTAAGTTAGTTTGCTATGGAGGCATAGGTAGTGAGTGCTATTTTGGGTGATTGGAAAGAGTAAGAATTACATTGATTGGACTAATAGTAAGGTAGCAATACCCGTAATCAGCATTGTACCCACACTTTGACTATAGACTTCCCTAAAAGTGTCTTCAATAAGGTAGGAACATCCATAACCGTCATTTTAAACAATTCAGCATAGTTGGGGTCAAATTTTTCAACAAAAAATATTTTTTCAGCATTAGCAATTGAAAATCATGAATTTAAAAAAAAAAGAATAGAATGTTTGGATAAGGCATCTAATTTCTATGAATTTTCAAAGTAGAACTCCCTAGGGCACCTATAGCCACACTCTACTAAATCTACCTTGATTCTAGCACCAAAATTTGAAAAAATCAGAGCCCACCAACCACAATTAAGTACGGAGATGGTTTCAAGGTACTTTGAAGATGGTTGCAAGGTACATTAGGGAACACTTTGAGGGAATTCTACTCTCAATTGTGGGTACACTCATGGTTATGGGTGTTCCTACCTTAGTACCTTGAAACCATACCCATGCTTAATTGTTGTTGATGGACTCTTGATTTTTTTAGATTTTGGTGCTAAAATCAAGGCAATTTAATTAGAGTGTGGTTCAAGGTGCCCTATGAAGTTCCACTTTGAGAATTCATAGAAATTAGATTTTGGTGTTGAAACTAAGGCAATTTTATTAGAGTGTGGTTCAGGATGCCCTAGGAAGTTATACTTTGAGAATTCTTAGAAATTAGATGCCTTATCCAAAAATTCTATATATTTATTTAAATACATGATTTTCAATTGCTAATATAAATTTTTTTCTAGAAATAGGTGCCTCCAACTATGTTGAATTGCTTAAATAGATAGTTACGAGTGTTGTTATATTACATGTGATATTAATTTTCCAAAGTCCTACTATCCTATGTTGTTGCATTGTAAATGCGTATATTACTTAAAATATACTAGCAAGTTGATTTAGAGTTTTTTTTATTGGAGTCTCAAGAAGAAAAATTAGTGATACTTTCTTCAAACTCTATTGTTTTTTACCTATCTTAGACAACTATTTAATTCTATTTCTTTTATTTTTATACTTAGAGATATTTTGGAACTTTAGAATGTGTGTTTGAAGTTGTTGAAACAAAATGTGAAGCTTTTCATTTTAGTTTGCTTTATTTCACGAATATAGAGTAGGGCCAAGGCCTAGGGGTGGATAGCACCTTTAGAATAGAAGGTCAGGTCAAGTTTAGTGTTAGAATCATAAAATAGATGTCGAGGGCATTCTGGGAGTATAAAATATGCCCCAAACCGACTCATAATAAGGGAGATATGAGTAGATGAAGTTGGGATCCAAAATGGATGAAGTCGGATGGAATTCATCCATATAAGTCCAAACTTAGAACTTACACATTAGTTGATAGGATAGGCTTAGGATCCAAAACTCATGATCATTTGAATTAGGGAGGGGGTCCAAAGGGGTGGATGAAGTTTAGATAGCCTCTTGAAGGACTAAACTTCATCCATCCATAGCTCCTTGTAGGAACATCCAATTTCTGTGTATATTAGATTTTAGGAATGACATGACCTGATCTACAAGTAGGAAGTAATAGATTTAGATTACATCCAGTTCTACTAGGAAACTACAATAGTCAAGGGATCGAGGTAGTTAGAGTAACTTCTATACTTAGGCTAGTTTGGAGGTTCATCGGTGAATTATAGGACTTAAGAAGCTTAGAAAAGATCCATTTCTTGAAAGGTACAATGGACCAACAGAAGGCACCCATTAGAATAGAATTCACCCCTCCAAACACAAGAACTTGGTTGTGCTCATGTATTTACCAAGGGTGGGTAAATATTCACTCACACAAGTTTTTTTCACTTTCTGGTCTCCACAATGTTTGACCTCTAATGGCCACAACATCTTGTTGAACTTGTCCATCAATAGGATGCTATATTTTTGAAACCAATACAATGTGTGAACCAAATAAGTCTTTACATGGGAGTCTTCTATTGATTTGCAATTCATACAATGACATACCCTTGGTAATTCTTTTGCATAATAATTGTAACATATACAAATCTAAATTTTAAAAATGAGAAGCAATAAGTTAGTGTGTTAAAAAAATACTCCCTCATTTATGTCATGCATTACATATATGACCAACTCAATCTTTCCCTTTGTGTCTAACAAAATGTAGTCAACTACATAGTACCACTCAAATCCCATCCATCTCTAAAAAAACAAAAACAAAATCAACCTACCACAATTTGTTATTAACACACTTTAAATAATATCAATTGTATTGCCATCAAATACTCAATATATATTTTTCTTTGCAAAAAAGACTTGAAAACAATCAAACTTTACGCACAAAACATCCTTCATCATTAAGTCTTTCCATCCACTTCTCACTATTAATTTTCACCTTCACTACTTCATCTCAAATTCTATTTGGAGGTATTAGAGAGTCCCCCCTTGGGCAACTAAAGGGTATCTCTCATCTTTCCTTCAAATTGTTATGGGTATACTTAAACCCTTAACTCCTACAGGACCAAGGTCTTTATTTCTGAGAAAAAACACTCAAAACTGCCATTTCTATAGCAAAGAATTAAAAAATTGAAAATCATATTTTTATTTTTCACATCTAACCATAGGATCTTATACCTAACTAATATGAGAATGTGTGAAAAAAAATTCAGAATTTTTGACTTTACAAATTGCAAGATATCTATGTTTAAAGTAAAGAAAACAAGTTATTGCACATTTGCACATTGCGGAACTAGATTATTTGATTTTCAACCTTTTTAACTTTAAATTTTTGTACTATAGAGAGTCTTGAGCTTTCAATCATTATTGTGGAGAATTGAGATGAGAGTCTAGGAAAAAAATACAATACAATACAATAAATTATAAATAAATTATATATATATATATTGAAATTTTTTTTTAAGTAAGTAGGTACAAGATAGAAGGAAAATCTAAATTATTAATATCTCTAATTGTCTAAAAAATAAGATTGTCCGTAATTTTTTCATAACAAATCCAAATGGAATGAATCAAAGCTTTCCATGTAGACAAATATATAATCCATGAGAAAAAAATAAAAAATAAAATTCAAATTCAAATATTTGAATTTTTTTTTCTACCTCTTCTCCCTTGTTTTGAGCTTATTTGGGCATAACTTTTGTTCCAAGGTACTGAATGAAAAATAAATAAATAAATAGATTATATATATAGCTAATCAATTTTTCTATCTTTATAAAAAGTTTCAAAAAATCAAGACAAAAATTGAGACCATAGGTACCTATTGGAAATCCCATTTGTCACTCAAAGGGATAATGGTCCTTTAGGGGTTAAGGACAAGAGGATAGGTCAAAATTTCAAAACTATGAAAATGTGAACAAATGAAAATGAGAACAATAATTTAATGATTTACTTTTAAAAAAAATTTATATAAATTAATGATTTTTTTTCCATAGATCATATCCATGAGGTCTGATTAATAAATATTTTTCAATAAATTTTGAAACCAAAATTGAAAATTCCTTCTAAATTTGATTGTTAATTGAAATTTTGTAATTTTCATAGAAAAAATTCTCCTTAAGTTCTCATTCCTATGATGTTTTGATATTTTAAATTTGCTTAGTTATTCTAGTTGTTCATAAATGTACATTTCTTAAATTGAAGCAACTAGTTTTTGAGGTCAAACGTACTTGTGGTCTTTACACTATAAAATATTTATGATGAAAACTTCTAGAAATCTATATCATACAACGCAAGAAAAAAAATACAAGAATGTAATGACATCTAGATGGATGAAAAAAAAATTCCCATCATGGGAACTTGGTGTGCTCAAGATATGTTTGCATTCATCTGTTGTTCAAAATTTAAATGTCTAGTACTTACTTTAGGGGTTAAGCTCTAAAGGACATAAGCTATGATAGTGTAATCAAACTTGAAAGTCCTTCACTATGTATCTTCTATTTCTCACTATTTATGAGTAAATTTTTTTGTTTCATTTTTCAAAGATGAAACCACATGTCTAGAATATGTCATAAAATTTCAGAATTTTTGTGAAAATTTCAAATTACCATGAATTTATGAAGAGAAAATGAAGAAAATTCATATCAAATACAAATCATGCTCCAAAAATCTGAAATTTTCAAAATAGAAGTACACTACAATGTATAACATTTTAATGTAAAGAAAGTTTTTGTGTCACTCCATATTTAAAAATGTGGTTATAGAAATAACTCCTCAACTTCAAACTTCGTTGAAATGCTTCTTTTTAAAAAAATTCAAAATTTTCATGTTGCATAGAAACTGCACTTTAAAAGCTTCATTTTGTTTGTTTGCTCAAAAAAAAGAAATTTTTTTGAATGTAGAAATCAAGTTCTAATCCCTAAAAGCCCAAGGGGTTTGGACAAAACACAAATGTCTTATAAAATATAAGTTCTATAACTTGAAGTTTGCATCAACAAAGAAAATGTGAAGAACAAAAAGTAGAAGTATCTATATGGTCATACTTATAAAACTATTTTTAGATTCTCTTCATATGAATTTTGAAGATATAACTTCAAAAATTCACCAAAAATACAATTACTCTCTTTAGCATTTGAATTATTTTTTTTATTATTCAAAATTGTGGTTTCAATTGATTTGTGGAAAAGTGCATAAGATATAGTAATGAGAATACCAACACTTTTCCCAAATAGTAAGCCGTTTTTCAACACTAGGCAAATCCTAAACACTTTGTGCTATTTGACCATAGCAATCTAAGTTGGAATATAAATATTGAAAGACAACCCAATCTTTCAAAAAAAAGAAAAAAGAAAAAGTGTAAAAAAGTGTTTTTTTGCCCAAAAGTGTTGCCTGAAGTTAGGCAACAACCAAAAAATGGTTGCTTGAGTGCTTACTAGGGGTGAAGGAGAAAAAAGCTCAAAGTAATGAAATTCAAAAGATAATCTACCATTTTTTTTTGATAAAATTCCCGATAGAAAATTTGAAAAAAACTAAAATGTCTTGAACTTAAGTCAATCGTATAGATATAGCATCAAAGATGTTGCACACAAATAATCAAATGAAAATCATCCATTCTTCAATACTCACAAAGCCTGTTTGACTATCCACAAGGCATACAGCGTCTTCAGCATTCTTTAAGGGTTAAGGTATCATGATCTACAATTTTTCACTTGAGAAACCATCCAACTACTAGAGTTTCAAATGCTATCCATTGTAGGAATATTGAAGAAACCGTTGCACCAATAATTATGGTGAGGAATACTGATAAAATTATAACTTAAGAACTACAACTTGGGTGATGAACAAACAATGCTCTAATGTATAGTAGAATACACAGATTGAGTTCATGTATCTATACATTGAGTTCAAATATCTACTGATCACAGCGCTTGGCTATCTTGACATGTAAACCATTAGCCAACAGTAAGACAGCCATTTGGCGGTATTTGACAACACAACTTGGTTCTAGGTGGAACTTGAAGAACCGGCATAGAAGAGCAAGAGTCATTCGCAGTTGTAGCATGGTCGAGTCCTTTCCAAGACAAACACGAGGTCCGGCCTGCATTACAATGTCCACCATTAACGTTAGATGGTTATTCAACCATACTAAACATGAACTAATAAAATACAGTAGAGCAAACGAACATACCTTCAAAATATAATAATGTACAAACTTGGAGCCTAAGTAGGGTGCCATGTGCCTAAAAGTGTCATATTATTTAATCATATGTTCACGCTGAGTACATTTCCTAAAATCAATATGAACCTATTCTTGAAGGGGCAATTTTAGAACGTAACATCTACCAATTGAAACAACTTTGACCCTTCATAACTTTTGCATATTGTATCTAGATGACATGTTCTTTGGTGCATTGAAATCTCTAATTGTTTGCCAATGAGAAAATATAAAATTTTCACCAATCTCAAAATAGGAATTGTTCATAGCAGAGAAAGTAGCAATTTTAGTTGTCCCTACCTTAGAGGTGGAAAATAAAGCATGTGAAGGTAAGGTAGGAAATCCACTACGATCAAAAGTTTGGGTAAGCCCCCATTTCAAACAAGATTCCTCTTGTTGTGAACAAATAATTCACTCCACACATGTATAGTACATCACAAGAAGAAACTTGGCACGACGGGCTGACCCCAACTTGTGGCTAGATTGGGCCATTCTACCTTAATTATGGATGTCTTGTACTTGTCCGCAACTATAGAATTTTAGACTACCTGACATAACCTCATGGAGAGTGATCCAATTTTGAGCAATTCAAAAATTAGCCGCAAAGAAGACAGATCTGGAGAAATTGAGTGTTAAACTAGAAACCCGGACTCACGGACAGAGGTGGTTATGGTTCAATCTGTATAACCCAGCTCTTCAACAGTCAACCCTCATTGAGATTATGAAAGCCAAGTTTGATGTTACGCACAGTACGTTATACTAATAACTGATCAGTACTAACTCGACACTAAGTGTTGCAACATCTGAGGCTGGGAGGGTTTGCAGATTGAATATCGAAGTGGCAATTAAATAAAGATGTGTTGGCTTACTTGAAAAGCAGTAAATTTGAAGGGAGATTCCGGCTGGACAACCCCATCTACAAGCCACCTCTCGGGCTTGAATTCTGTTGCGTCCGGGCCCCATAAAGCAGGCATTCGCCCCATTGCATAAGGCAGGTACATAACCATGTTGCCTTTCTTTACTGCGGTCCCATCAGGAAGGACGTCATCAGCTGCTGCACATTTCCCATTCTGCACACATTCACAAGTTAGTCCTGGGGATGGATGTCGGTCGGAGTAAGTTCAAGACCTGTGGTCTGAGAATCGATCGAATGGGAAAAGATTTCAAAAGAAATCATGACAAATTCAATTATGTGTCTGGAATGGCATGAATACTGTGTGACATTTCCTCATATTCCTAGCTCTCTATTGAGCCATCTGGGAGTCTGTGCCTGGGCCCTCAATTTTTGGATGGAAAACAAACAAACAAACAAACTATGCTAGTCCATTAATCCCTAATGTAAGGAATCTCAATGAGGGTGCATCAGGGTGCAGTGAGAGAATGATCGATTCAGTTACCAGAGGTGCAGCAGGATAAAGACGCAAGGTCTCCATGATGCAGGCATGAAGATAATGCAACTTGAGAAGGCTGTCAAAAGTGAGTAACTCGGAGAACCGCAAAATTCGTTGGTTGAAGTCATCTTCTCCACCTAATGTCTCGGGCTCAGATTTGTTGTCAGTGATATTCACAGCTTGTAACTCGGTGTCTAGAGCAAGAAGCTCCTGGAAAATTTTGTCCCCAACATGAGGGTGCATTGTGATCATGTATACAAACCATGATAAAGTGAGGGCTGTGCTGTCTCTTCCGGCCAATAAAAAATTCAGTAGAGTATCACGAAAGTTCTTGTCTGTGAATTGCTGCTCTCCTCCTTCCTCGTTCAAGAGCATGAACCTGGTGAAGAGGTCGCTCTTCCCCTGGATGATGGGACGTACTGTATGTCAGCATGAGAATGATGGAGGTTTTGGAACATACAGTAGGACTAGCTAAAATTTTGTTAAATGTATATGGAATGAAATTGTCAATTTCGATAATTGACATGAGTTTCGGCACCAAAAATGGTGACGCCACAAAGCTCCATAAACTAGGACTGGTAAAGAGTCACGTTTCAGGCCGCACCCAATAAGTGCCGAAGTCTTGGAATTCCATCAATTTAACAAAATTGACAGTGTGACAATAGAACTATGTCTATGGACTTAATTTCTGGATTTCTCAAGTAAGTATTGAAGATTGTAACCTTCTATCTTCACATCTTTGCAAGTCTTTGGGTTCAACAAAAACCTCACTTGATATATTAGATTTGGGAAGACTCTGAAAGAGCAACTCTAAAAGAAAGTTAAAGCACACTTACTGAAGTACGAAGATTCTCTTTCTCAAGACCTTTTGTGTTCACCGTCAGCTCCGATTTTCTCACTTTAATGATATTGTAAATGAAATCGTTCATCTCCTTTGCACTGGTCACCATAACAGCCTCGTTGCCCACGTTGAGGGCTCGCTGCAGCTTCCAAAAGGGATTCATAAACCTTTTGGAAGTGATCTCATTTGCGATATCAAACGCCTTGGTGAATGGCAAGTCTGGGAGCTCCGACTTCAGAGTGTCAATCTCGTACCCGAAAATAATTTTGAAGGAAGAAGCCATCGTTAACCTCAGGAACAAGTCCTGCAATGTCAACGAGCATTGCAATCAACACATGCTGACACAGGTCTTCAAACTCAAAAGCTCAGGCCGCCCTGACTAGAATTTATTTAGCAACGCTTTTAGTAACATTCAAAGTCTTTGAACATGCTTAAGCAACGTCTTTTTACAAACATGCTAATTTTGGTACATGTTTGGAACAGAAAACATGCAATGTTTTCCAGCAAAATGATCCAATACGTTGCTCACTGACGACAACGTTTAGTAGCAACGTTGAATGTCAAATTTGCAATCACGATTTCGTGTTATCAGTAATGTTGCTCCAAACGTTGCTGTAGGGAATGAATTCTAGTTATAAACTGCTGGGATCACTTCCTTGTACCTAATGGCAACACCGTACCTGTCAAGAAGGCCGGGGCAGTTTGAAGGATATACATATAGCTGCTGTAAAGCTTTAAAATTAATGTTCCCATAATGTAGATAACATTTTCGATATAGTTTAAGAATATTCTTTAAGTGTAATCTCAAGAGTGACTCTATTTTGTTCTTCAAGTGATTTGTGATTTTTATCACACTGAATCATTTTACTTCATTGTGGCTTCATTTTTTCTCCTAGTTTCCAAATGTCAATGGTGAACCCCAAGCTAAGCTCATTCAAAAGTTAGATCGGGAAGCTGACCTGCAGGTCTAGTGGCTGCTGCGTTCTAGAAGCGTTGGTGATGATAAATGCAACTTTCACGGAGTAATCACGAAAGACCACAGTGCTGACATCTCGCAGCTTTCTGGAAGCAAATTCAAAGCTTGCCGTCTTGCGCTGCTGCTTCCAGCTCTCCCCATCGACGTTGAAAATGCCATCTCCCAGAAATATATCAAAATTTTCGTGGAACACTTTCCCCTGAATATACTAGCAACAATTCAAAAACTTGCCATCTCGTCTTTGAGCACTCAAGAAAATGAAAGGCTGTGAATATACGTACTCAGTGTGAAGCAAACGATAATTGCGCTGTTACGCACTCTCAAGGAAATAAAAGATTTTGAATGCCATATGTATATCGCCAAACGAGTGAAAAACATGGAGCCAGCACCAGAGGAATCCAAAAAGTCCATAACCCCAATTCCATAGCCCCCATTTTCATATTACAACTATGCAATTTAACAAATTGAATATGAAATTTTGGGCTCTATTCGATTCTCTAGCTTTGCAATTCCATGGCACTGTGGAAAAAAGGTGAAATGAAAACTAAAGAATAACAGGAAGATGCAGTATACAGTATCTGCTCATCCCGTGAAATTTCCCAGGAGAAAAGAACTTGCATCGTGCTCACTGAATTATCCGAAAAGTGCTATCGATCAAATAATAACACTAATGGACAGGTTTGGTCCTAAAATGTGCTATAGGCCACTGAAAATGCAGCAAATTCAACGGTCTTACCTTCGGGTAGTTCGCAAAGTTGGTCTTGACTACATATTCCACATTAGCAGGGTCAGCCGTAAAGATGAAGTTCGCATTCGCCGTTTTGCAGTCAAAAGTGAGCCCGTCTCGGAGGAAATAAAACACCGTCCAGTCGTTTAATTGGTGATAATTTCGTAGCACTTCCACCGTCGCCCCTAACAACCCGATCATATGCACCAAAATTATATCCATCAGACTACAATTACGAACCCCAACCTTCAGGATCAAAATCTCAAAACAACTACCCTACAGAAAGAGATAACTAATTTCTTCAAAACCAAAGGCTTCCATATTTAACTAAATTTAGACTATTTCATGTAATTATGGACTATGTTTGCAAAACATCGAGAGATCTCCCTTCCGATGCTCTGTGTAGATTTTATTTTGGATTATTATTTTTAGACTTTTAATTAATTTTCCAAACTTAGTTAAGTATGGCATAATAGCATGGCTTCCATATCGATCCAGACTATAGCCTGCACAACCCAAAGATGAAGAGAACAGAAATTATTTATTTATGCAGTGAGCGATCGAAACGGATGAAGCTGATGGTACCTAGAATGGGCCAGTGCACGGGGCCTTTGCGTCCTCTGCGCAGCACCCAGCGATCTGCTATCGCCCACAGAAGGGAAGCCAAGACGGTGCTGAAAACTACAGAAACCACCGTGAGGTTGCTCATCCTCTCCACAAGCCATGTTCCCCATTCTTCCATCGCCTTCCTACACAATCAGTACAGACTCTGCAAATGAAAAGGAAAATAATCAAGATCTCTCTCGAAACACAAAATAGTGCAGCCTGGCTCGATCCGCAGTCTGCTGCACGCTGAGTACTGAAGGCTAGGCGGAATCGAAGTGAAGCTCTGTGAAGTAATGACAATCTTGTGCAGGTTCTAGCTATTTGTAGAGGAATTATTTCAGTAAGACGGTATGAATTCTATGTGAACATACGAATTGAAGCGGTCAACGAAGCACGCGGGACAGGTACTAGACTGCATGCGACCCAAACTTCCAGTCCAGTACATACATCATGCCATTGTCAACGCCGCAGCTAGATGACCATGCCGGCCATCGATCTGTCGTTCGTTCAGCTTTCAAGGTTCAATTCCTGGTCAGTCAATGCATGATAACTAAAGGCGATCTTCTGTGAAGGCAGCCTGGTGTTCGAAATTCAATATATAACTGGTTGATGAGTTTCTGGGAGAATGTCATCTTACTGTTGAGAGAGTTGATCTGGAGCTAGCTTGAAGTCAACTTAAGTTTCCCAAGAAGAGATTTGGAGCAGGACAGTCATGGTGATCATGAACTCTGATTTCTTCTTGCAGGTTGTTCGTTGTAGATCGAGTTGTTTCGTGCTCGTTATGTCATTGACTGTCTGCTGGGTTTCTAACATTGTTAGATTGTTGGTTGGTTGCTTTTTGCCTCTCGGTCCAGGCCACTTTATGGCTGGAGGTATTGTGCTACTCCGTACTTTTTTGCAATGAAATTCCGTTTCATTTGTTTCCCCCCAAACATGCCTGTCACTGTTCAAGAATATTTCAATTTTTTGAAAATATATTATTGAAGTCAAGTTTTAGAATCAAAAATCCAATTTCCAATCAGAATGACTATGATTTTTGTATTCAAGATTTTGTGCAAGTGATACCATTGCAAAATTAATCATGATTTTCTAGGGTTGAAAGCTATTAGAATGAGCCTCAAATATAGTAGTGGTTGTTGGAAAAAATTACATGAGGAATTCATTTGAAAAAAGTGTAGAGTAGATTTTGAGCAATCATAAATTGATAGGGGTTCTACATTTAATGACTTCTAACCTTATATTTTTTTGGTGATCAATTTTTTTGTTTTGACATGCACATGAAAAGAGGATTGGGCGCCTTCACATGACTTTCACAATTTGAACACCCTCATGATCAAACATTATAATCTTTTAGTCTATAAGTGATATTGTTGTGTTTTCTTTTTCCATGTGATTTGTAACAAGTCTAGTTTGAATATGTATGGTAACAATTCAAAAAAATTTGAAGCAATTAATCAAAGTTCTGCCTTTTTATTCAATGTAGAGCAAAAATCAAAGAAGCTAGGAAAAGTCCTCAAATATTTAAGGGTTAATTTTTCAATTCCAATTTGTCCTTGTTGTATCTTTTAATAATTTCAAACTAGAATATTTTAAAGCACTTGCTTCATCCCTTGCCATTTTGTAGTATTGACAATGCTTTTGAAGTTGTATAGAATAATCAACAAGAGTGCAAGGGTGAAATTGTTGGGTTGAAGAGAACGTTAGCATTACAATACTATTGCACAAATATGGAGGCATGGAGAAACAAATTAGTAGCCTAGCAGCAAGTAATGCATGAAGATGACAAACAAGAGGACATCATTTTCTACAACTTATTGGATCAAGTTTGTTGTCATTTAATTCCCAAGCCTTGGGTCTAGCAAGAGGGTCGAGATTAAGACAACATTGAAATTTGGAGAGAAAGAAGGAAGGACATGACCGTAAACTCAAACTTACACCCTCACATCAAAGTTGGCACAGCAATCACCTCCACTTAAGTAGCCAGCCTACTCTACCAAAATTGACAAAGAATGGCTACCAAATAGATACTTCACATATTAATTTACCAACTTAAACACAAATTTGATAAACTGGATTGCCAACTTGGAGCAAAAGAACAACAAAATGACAAACAAAAATGACTAAAATGAATACAATTAGGAACTTTACAATCCTTATAATATTTTTTTCTACTATTTTACATGATACAAATATCTCAAAGTCTTCAAGAAGTATTTACACTATTTAATATGAACAATCAAATTACTTAAATTGGCATGTTTCATAGCGCCAAACTTGTTATACTATTTCCTAAAGGGCTTGGTATTTTGAGGTTTACAATTGCTTCAAAATACTTGTATCCAAAACAAGGCTAAAACCTTAGCTTCATGTATATTTATTCTATGAAAAATCTAATCTTAGGATACTTTAGTTACAGTCCAAGTACATCCATCTAAAATTTTAGAGTGAAAATCCACACCCATTTCAAGTTCAATGATCCCAAAAGGTGAAGTTTTGTCTTTTGACATTTTTAGAAAAAATCATGGATGCTCGATACTTCCATAACTTAAGCATTTGAATCAATATATTGAAAATTAGGTAGAGAATATAAGGGTTTTTTTACCAAAACTACTTTTATATTCATCTTTTATAAAACTAGAAAGTGGAAGGTGATGCTTGATGAAAGAAAACCAAAGTCACTAATAACTTTGACATTTTGAGAATTGCAAATCCAATAGTGAGAGTGTTCTAGAAAACAACATCAATATTCTTTGTTTTTGTTTTCATTTAATAATTTTCAAACTTGAGTTAAAAATACAACTTTATGTGTTTTTATACCTTCATTGCCAACAAAATGGTAAAATCATAACTTTCATCTTGGTGTTCAAAATTGAATGGTTCAAATATTTTTGTGTAGGTATCAATCTAAACAATTAAATAAAAATAATTAATCTTCTTTTATAATATATTTTTAGCTACCCCATTTGAGGCATTTGACATAGAAATTTTAAAATCATATAATTTTTGCAATATTTATCAGAATGATGTGTAACAAAACTCTATATGTAAAGTAGGATCATCCATCCTAAAAGATTTCATGTTGAAATTCCAAATTATGAAGTAAATAGAACTTGTCTAATTTCTCAAAAAACTCAAAGTAGACTCCTTAGTCCTTTAGATGCTAATCTCCAACCATGCTTAACCACATGTAAGATAACTACACCCCTACAGATTCTTGCCTAAAATGTACAACCTCTATTCATGAAAGCAAAAGGTTGTTTTTATGTACACTGATTTTTGTCCCTTGAAAATTCATAGTTTATTTGTTTGGTGTCTATAGAATACCAAAAAAATTGAGAATCTTACTACAATATTCAATAAAAAAAAATGAGTCAATTTAATCATAGGAATAATGTTAAATTGTTTATTTTGATGCATTTTTGTGTAGTTACCTTACCTTGCTCTCATTGTCAATACTCTCTACAGGGATTAGGATCATGGCTTGCATTCAACTAGATGGACATAAGGTTCCCCTTCTATTTTCTATAAATGATGGAGGTCTTACTAGAGTACTCAGTCACTTTCTCCACATTCGTCTTAGATTTGTAGAATCTTCCATCTATATTAAAGAAGAAAGGATGTTGAAATCCGATGAAGTGCAACATTTTGTTCATGTTATGAGGTTTGTAGAAGATGGAGGGCAGTGTTGGTTTTTGACTGCTAGAAATTATAGAGCAGATGGATTCCTTCTATTTATGCTAGCTACATAAACTAAGATTCTTAGCCAGGCACCAATCAGGTAATTCAACAATGAACAAATGTGCCATATATCACACAGGTTATTTCACTAAGTCTGCCTCATGAAGTTTTCCATGTTCTTCAAAAGCCTGAAGTACTTTATGTAGTGAAGATAGAGAAATTAGATCCAATCATAGAGGTGTCTAGTGAGTCGAAAAGAGAGTCTCCTAACTTGACTCTTCAAAAACAAGTATGTCCTATCCAAATTGCATCAAGCAAAATAGATCTTGTAATCTCAATATCCAGAACCTCATCACAAAGTCCTTTGCAATATTTATTGAGACCTCCTCCATTACATCTATATCCAATCAATAGAGTGAGTATTACAAAATGTTTGAGGAGATTGGCCTCTATGCATCGATCTCGAAACAAATTATTCACAATGGATCTAATTAAAGAAGCACCATTGTATTCCATTTCATCCATTGTGTTTAGATCCATTGTGAAGCACCATTGTGTTTCATTTCTTTCAGTAGTGTTCGATGGTGATGTCATCTTTGAATCGACTTCATGCTGTTCGTCATTGTCGTTATCGATACCCAGAACTTGGAGGGAATGAACAAGCAGTATGATGGACATCCATGGTGCAAGTTGGTTACCGCAAACATCAACAACTCCGACAACTTGAAGTTCTATAAGTTGTATTGTGCTAGTCATCTTGCTTATGAGAATTAAGATTGTGATTACATAAAGAGAGCTTCCAAGGAGAATGAAATAGAGTGGACTAGCTATACATCCTTTTCTTTTGTAGTTGGGGATAGTCCTTGTAAAAATTGTACTCTAATTTATAAGGTTTGCAAGAAACCACCTTTGTATCTTAGCACATGTGATGCCAAGATATATTATTTTTATATTGATAACCCAAAAATAAGTAGGACTGCAATTCACTTTCGTGAGTATGCTCACCCTATCACAAAGGACATATATAGAGATTCCTATGGAAACTATTTGTAGATTTATTGCAAAACAAGTGGTCAAAACACCAACGGTCACCAACTTAGCAATTGCTCTCTCTTCTAGTAAAGACTTCTTAACTAACTATTTGTCTCACAACAAAGAATGAAAGAAGGAGATTCTGAAGGGGTAGAAAATCAAGGAGGTCATGAATTGCTTCCAATATTTGAGCAATCCAAATATACGAATGTGATTTCTTCTTTCCATTCAAACAACCAAGGAGGGGTCATTAACCACATTATGTCTATGAAAAAAGATGGTAGAAATTCAAATACATACACAATAGCGTCTTTCCATACCAAGGCAAAGAGAAAGTCTACATTTTCAAGATGGTCACTGAACAACTTGGAAGCACTTGGAGTGAATCTTGTTAGGCACATGCAACTAGAAGGGAATTTACAAAATACATAGTTAATGTTTGACCACGTAAAGTGCATGAAAGAGTAGACCATAATGACCTGCCATGTGTATGATACCAATTACAAGAATGTGATGACCATTTCAATATGCAATTCAAAGATACAAAGATCCAAGTACAATTTTGGAGGAGCTTGAATGTTGTCATGGCATGACACAGAGTGGTTGATCTTAACTTTAAAGGGCTCTTGGCAAATAGCACTATAGCCAATTAAAATGCAATTTGTATTATCTATGGTAGTGATTTTGCTAATGAGAAAATGGAGAATTGTGAAAGGTTTTGTTTGTTGCATTGGATTGGTTTTTTTGATAAACACACATAGAAACACATCAAAGAAGCATTCCAAAAGCAAAATATTACTCTACGTAAACAATATAAAGATTCAAAGACTATGGAGTAGGTAGAGACACGTTACCTCACAATACAATCATGGTGGCTATCATTTGGAATTGCCAATGAAGAAGCACTTCATCACTTAAACCATTGGTTGGCATTCTCGCATTTCCTGTATTGGCAATGGAGAGGCTTTATGGACATGAAGAGTGCATATGTAATCTGAATTGATATAAGTTTTTCAATTCTATAAGGTATGCTTTGTAGTAGAATGTTGTGCCTACTTAGTTGAATGTATTTATGTGTCATTTTCAATTGATGAATTTGTGAATACAAATGGCTCAGCTTGATTTCCTAAAATTTTGAGAATTACAGAGTAAGTTATCAAAAACGAGGGGACCTCTAGATACTACAAATATAGTAGTTGGATCCGACTAATGTATTTGTGGTGTTTGATGATCCCCTATTTTTGGTGCCTTAAATAAATAAATCCATTTGGGGGGGGCCTAGATTTGGGATGTGACCATTTGCCTTTACCAATAAAGTTGGATGATTATTGTAGTGCTCTTTTTTAGACTAATAATATATTTCTATATTAAAATGTCTTTGAATGTTCTTCACCTTATGAAAATACACATTTAGTCGGCATAGAAGTCTAGAAATGTGGATATCTATGGGGGGTTAAAATTGAAGTGCTAACTCTTTTGTAAACTTATGTGGACTTATAGAAATTGAATTTGGAGGAAATAATGGACCTGCCATCATGCAATTTATCTAAAACAATTCATAACAAGTGCATTAGATATTTTTCAGCTAAATTGGAGGGTTGTTTCAAGCTAGTCTTCATGTTGGGAACCAACCACAACTAGACAAAATTAAAAATTATTAAATTTTTTAAGAAAATATTAAAATATTTTTTAAAATAATATCAATTTAAAAATAAATAAAAAATTTAATTGTCTAATGTAGTAGTCACACTACCACTTCAGCTTGCTATTGTGGCCGAATTTCCATAGTCCAAGAATTCAAGGGAACTTGCAATCCTATAGACTAGCTAAATTTCATCTAATGGCTTCAAATGCCTGGAAATCAAGGAAATAATTTGTTTGACGCCATTGGCAACAACAATATCTATGCTTGAATGCAAATGACGAACTACCATATATACCTTAGAGGTCATGGATGTGAATCTTGTCTATCAAAAGGCAAATTGAAGTTGAGATTTGCCAAACGAAGTAGAGATCTAAAGAAAATAGCAGAAACATTGAACATGTTATCTGGAGTCGAGGATGTGGGAACTCGTATATTACATTTAGAAGGAGAAGAGATCTTTGGAAGCACAAAGAAGAAGTTAGATGTATCCATTAATTGGTGATGAGGGAGATTCACATAGACTAGACAAAGTCAATTTCTCTCAACCTCGTATTTGATTAAGGTTCATTGTGCTATTTGTGAATTCTTTGGATGGCAAAGGTAAATAACCTAAGGCAAACATTTCTCAACATATTAGGATTGCATACAAAAATGACTTCACCATGTCAAAGTGGCACATTGCAAAGATCAACCACAAATCAAATGCAAAATCTCAAGCTTAACAATGGAGATCAAATATCAAGTGCACCACCAAAATTGTGAGGGGAAAATAAGGAACCGCAGTTCCCACCTATTGAGGTAGAAAGAAGATTATGGGAGTAAGGAGTTGTGGTGGTAGACTTCTAGTTTTGTTGGGACGACATTGAACAATGTGTAGAAGGTACAAAACGTAAGTGGATCATTGATTGGCCTAAAGTGCTGGAGGTGTAACCAATTTCAATAACTAAGACCAACCTCAATTGGGAGGAAACTTTATTGTTGCCTACTACAACATGCAAGCTTTTGCCTTCATAAATGCCCCTCATTTTCACCATGTCAATTCTTCAATATGTCTAAGATTTTCAAGACCATTGTGTTGGATCAACTAGTGCCACCAAATCCAGATACATTTCCAAATGTTAAGAACAATCAAAGAATACAACAAATTGTAAATTATGCACCAACTACAGAACAATGAAACAAATAGGAGAGTATAGGTAATGTTAAAAGGCCCAGTTAAAGGACAAATTCAAGCAGTGACCTTGTTCCCCTTTCCGGATCTAGGTGCAATAGTCTCACTAGAGACAAGGGCAAACTACAACAAAAACATCTATTAAATTACAGTGGGTATGTACATTATGTGCACATGCCCAAAGTTTGTAAATATGGTTGTGTCTACTATCAAAGATCAACAATAGTTCATGAATTGCAAACACTTATACCATTTTTCTAGATACTTTTGAAAGATGGATATCCATGATGAAAAATTCATTCATACATCCAGTTATAGCTTCAATGAGTTGAAGCTACTTCTAGTTCAAGTAGGATTTATTATTGTTTCAAAATAGGCACAGTTACATTTTTTAGTGTACTTCATTCGTATTATATTCATTTATAAATATTACAATTGAAATGATTTGAAGCATATGGAATTAAAAATGTTTTTGCATCCATGAAATATGGAAGCATGTCCCATTAGTCAAATGTTTTAAAGCAAATTCATATAAATGATTACAAACTCCAATCCTAAATCCTAATCCAGTAATGCATATATGAATATGAAATTATTTTTTCTTTTCTTTTTTCCATCCTTTTCCCATTTTCTTTCCCTACTTCCTTTTCTTTTTAATTCTATTTTTTCCCTTCCCTTTTCTAATTTTTAATACTTTTTTCATTCTTGTTTTCCTCTCTTTTACATTTTTATTTTCATTCATCTTTTCTTTTTTTTTTCCTTACTTTCCAATTCAATTTCCATTCTTTTTTCATTTTATCTCCCTTCTATTTTCCTTTCCTTTCTATTTATTTTTCATTTCTTTGGTGTAGTCTATGATAACGCCATGGACATTACATTCTACATCCTACCCCATAATGTTAGTTTACATCATCTCCATAATGAGGACACACATGCAAAAGTAACTCAAGGATAGGAGGTTCACCTTGTTTTCCAAGGTCAATACCAACAACCATTGTTTTAGAGCTCTAATATTCATATAAAATTTTTTTTTAAATTTAATTGTTTTAAAAAATATCATCACTTTGAACCATATTTCTAATATTTTCAATAATAAAATCTTGAAACCTTCAATGGATTTTTTACTAGTAGGATGGAGAACAACAAAGCCCTAATTTTTTATCAACTACATAGGAATTTGAAATTGAGAAGCTCAATTCAAGCAATGTTGTAATGAATTTTGGCTAGGATTAAAAAACAAAATACTCTCCAAACATATTTTTTAATTCAAATTTTTGAGCTCTAATGTTTTTGCTTATAAATCATCTATAGCATATTGTTTTTCAATTTGAGATACATCTTTAGTAAGAATTTCCTATTTTGAATTTAATTTCCCAAAGCTTTCTTTAGTTTCTATTGATAATGGCTTCAACATTTTTGTAATTGAGAGGACACATTGCTTGCTTGCTAAGTTGCTATTAAATTCTGTGATTCTTATGTTCTTTAAAAAATCTATAATAAGATACCTAATAATTTCATTACTACCAAAAAAGACCAATTTTACAAACTCAAGGTGTAATCTATTATTTTTAGAATATAAATATGTTTTACAAACCTCTAAATGTATCTTTCCTAATTGAAATATATGAGTCCAAAATTGACTCTTGAGTCCAGAAAGCGAGTTAAATTATTATTTTTTAAGTATTAATAATGAAGTAGTGCTTATGAAAGGTTGGCCCATCATTGGTGCCTTGACTAGTCTTTTGAGACTTTGCCCATTTTAGATGAATTTTTTTTCTTGCTCTTAGAAATGCATTATTTACAAGATTTATATAAAAATATTTAAGATCTCATCAATTTAAAATTCTTTGGATGTGATGACTATCAACTTGCATTATGTACAATTTAGCCAAAAAACATGCAATTGTATGTTTGTGGAGTTAGCTATGACCTCTAAAAGCCTTGTTGCCTGCAATTTGGTGCCTTAGAAAAGTAAAAATAATTAATATCAACTATTTCAAAATCAATATAGTCAAATGAATTGAAATTTTTAAAAGTTGTAGGTGCAATTATAGAGCTCATACTTATATATTGGGATAGAATTCAAAGTTTTTTTGTCAGTAATCATAATGAATCACAAATTTCAAGATATTTGAGGCCATTTTTGGCCTTTGTCACCCTTGGCTCTTGAGTGGTTAATATTTTCCTATACGACTCATTGCCAATTATACCAATTTTTTCTAACTATTCATTATTAGTGTAGATTTGTTGGAGGGGACTCATAAATGTTTCATGCTTTTACTATTTGGCAATGTACAATCAAACCATGGTGAATAGACATGACCACTTCAATAGACCAATTTATACCTAAGGAAGCAATTTGGTTGATGCAAAAGTCTAGTGTTTATATCCAGTTCATTCAAATATATTTCTAGGTAGGAAAAATTTGCAAGATTTTCTTTTCATCACGAACCAATTTTCTTTTGTTTGAAAAATTTATATTGTCCAATTGAAAATTTAGACCAAAAAATTTAATTTTAGTCATGACCTTTAGATTGTCACTAGTTTAGCCAATTTTTGGAGTCAACTTAGGATTTTTATACTAAAAAACATAGGCACTACTTTAAAACTGTAGGGGCTTGATTTGAAGTCACAACTAAGAATTGAAATTAGGGCAAAAATATTGGAATGAAGCGATAATGAAATAACAAAATTTTGAAGCCAAGGCAAAAATCATGAAATTAGAGAATGTAGGATTGTGGAAAAAATTATAGAATTCCACAATCCTACATCTAAAATTGAAGCCTACAAATTTTTATATATCTTTTCAATTGATAGAGATGAAAAGTTTTTTGAGGAACCAATGGAAAACTTTGGGGTTCAACTAGTTTCCAAAACAAAGGCTTGAAAATTTTGGAATGTAGAAAATAAAAATTGGAGAGAATTAAATGATTTTTTACACAACTAATGAAACAACAAATGAGACTTACAAAAAGAAGTAGAATATATGGTCCATTTTGCAACTACGAGGTCCAAATCCGCTTTGTAGTTTTTGTATTGACAATGCAAACTCAAACTATTCTTTTGCGTCTCCATGATGAGGGTGCATGTGTGGATTGCATCTACAATAGAGGGTTCACACCATTTTCCAAAGTTAGCCTCATCCTTCTTTAGAGCTTCAATATTTGTAAAAACGTTATTGTCGCCAAAGTCTCTCAAGTTGGAAACAATTGCCATAACCTTTAGTGAAGTATTACTAGTAGTACAAAGAGCAACAAAGCCCTAAGTTAGTATACATTTACTAGTGCTATTCTTAACCAAACACATTATTGAGATCTATAGGTCATAGTTTATAACTTTTGTTTGAAAGCCATCTTTGAATTATTACTCAAAATTTCACTGTATAGTACATTTAACTTACATTCCAAAAAATTAGAATTTTTGGTTTTGTAGAGGTTAAGTTTGAATATTGCAATTGAAGGATTTCTTTTCCCAAATAATAATCTTATTTAAATATATATTTTCATGAAAAATAAAATCACTATTTGTTTAAGGTTTAAATTTCTACCAAAAAAAATAAGTGACAAATGTTTTTCTACTTTATAAAGCGTGTTATTAAACTAAAATAGCCTAAATAGCCTATTTGAATTGTTCAATAATACAGTTTTTTTATTCCTATAACAAGTTGAAAAATTACCTCTCGCTATAAAAATTTGGAAGCTTCTTGTCATTAAAATCAAGGTTATAAGAAGGTAAAAAAAATCATTTAAAATTGGCTCAAAATAATTTTTAAAAACCCTAAAATATTGTATTGATTTTTAAAAAATGTGATGGAAGATTTACGATGTTAATCTTCTAAGGAATGTGATGTTCTATTAGTTAATAAAATATGAAGGTATTTATAGTTGAAGAAGGATTGAATTCTTAATTCTGAAATTTCAAAATGCATATGATGTGACTATTTGAAATATTAATATCAAAATTCATCCATTGAAATGAACATTATATACTTACAAATGAACCAAAAAAAATAAAGGAGTGCACCAAATTATTCAATTGAAGACATTATACTAATTAAGCAATTACGAAAAACATTTGTACTATTTTTTGTCACCCTATGTAGGGCAATAATTTTTTTGACTATGACTTTTGCCTTATACATCCAAAGCACTCCAAATTCATAATTAAGGTACATAAAACTATTATATATAATGTCTAATTTTTTTATATTTATTAAAGATAGATTCACATTTTTAAACAATCCTCAATGGAATATCACCCAAACCTCTAGAGATAGTATTATTTCTAGGCCAAGAAAGAAAATTTGAAGTTAAAAATTGGGATTTTGATGTCATCTACAAGGATTACTTAAGTTAACCAAATAATTTTCTAAAAATAATATTTCTCCATCTAGCATATGTGATCAAAGTGTATTATCTTTGTATCAACGCAAAGATTGTAGAATTTTTTGTCATCATGATGTAACTAGTTGATTAGTAGACCCTATAGATTGAAAAAAATGGACGTCTTTTAAAAAAAAATTGAATTTTTTCCTATTTTCTAAAATTAAAAATATGGAAATCAAACTATCCATTATCTTTAATTTTTAATTTTTCCTATTTTGTGCATAGCTTTTAGAGAATATTCATCTTAGGCTTCAATTTTTTGAAGATGCATTATATTTCTTGCTCGCTACTTCTTCATATTTTTTTTTATTTATTTCAAATCCAATTTTTTTCCTAATACAATAGTAAAAACACAACAAAATCAACAAGTATTTCTTTCAATTGCCCAAATACATTTGTATTAGAAATCCTTTTTTAAAATTCAAATCTCATTATGTTGAAATCACTCTAAAAAATAATCTTTTGAAATTAAAAAATAATAATTTTAATTATTTGAGATAATTATTTTATAAATATGCAATACATACTATTCATGAATTATTTATCAAAGACCATAACAATCATCATTAGAATGCATTATAATCATATAATTTTTATTGATATTTATATAGAAAATTTGAAAATATTTTGTTAATTAAACAAAAATGAAGAAAATGAAACTTGAAAAGATACAATGACTTCAAATCATCAAAATCTTGAACAATATCCAAATCATTCTCCGTCTTTAGTCACCGAGCCTGTAATTCCATACAAGGTAAACTTTGCAAATTTGCTTATTTTCATTTTGCAAATCATTGGATTTTGCTAAGAAATGTAGATAACATTGACATAATTATTTCATGTCAATGCAATATAGAATACATTGTATTGTGGTGTTAACTTTTTCTATTCGTTAAAAATTCTAACATGGTGGGTATGAATTATAGTCTTTAAGAAAGAAACTCTTAATTTATAAGCTAATTCTGTTTTGCTACTATATAAATGTATATGTTGAAATTGATTTCAAAATTATCACAATCATTTGATATAGGTGAAAAGAAAACAAAGAACAATTCATGTACATGTGACTAAATCAGCTCGAACTTCAGCTATAGAGGCACAACAGTAAGTTTATTTTTCAATAAAATCCTATAATTTAAATGATCCATTTTTATTTTTGGAATACTTCAACTTTAAGATATGAATTTTTCATCTTTATTATTTGTTTACCACTTATTGAATGGGAATTTTTAAAATTATAGAGAAATCTTCTTAAATGTTTCAAATCACTAGAAGAAAACCTTGTTGCTTGCAACAAAATCTACATGACATTTCTATTTTTTGTAACATAGAAATATCAATTCCAATACAAATTTTGCGTTGAAATTGATGTTTTTACATTACATTAAATAGAATTATGTAGATTTTATTGAAAGCAACAAGGTTTTCTTCTAGTGAATCAAATATGAAAGAAGAAATATTATAAAAAAATATAGTACCTTATTCCTAAGACCATCATTTACTATCCAAATCCTAAAACCCTAAAAAAGTAGCTTGTTCCCTTGCTTATTTTTAATGTGCTTAGAAAATATATTATACTATTATTGTTTTTCAAATATATATTTTGTATTGTAAAAACTTTAAAGTTTAATATAAATAAAAAATTCAAATCAAGATTTTGAGTTTTAAGATTTTTCTTACATCGTTATTAGTAGTTGAAAAGATATCTTATGATTGAGAGTCTACACTACATAATAGATTTGTATTCATTTAGTAGTAGAATGAATCAAAATTAATTTCTATTTACTTCAAATTGCAATCATTTAAAAAAAATTCCAATTAATTTGAGGTACTAAGAAATAAGAATGAAAATTTTCAATTAAATTATTATTCTTTATAGCATAAAAAAATATTTAACAGGTTTTGCACAAATGAAATAAAGACACAAAGATATAACCATTATGATTTTATTCCAAGAAACTTAGTTCGACAATTTCGTCGACCTGCAAATCTTTATTTTTTGGTCATATCTGCACTTCAATGTAAATCTGAAATATCAACAACAAGTTGGGGAACTACATTTATACCCCTTATGTTTGTATTATTTTTGAATGGATTTAAAGAAGGATGTGATGAATTACGTCGTAGAGCATCTGATGAAAAGGTGAATTAAGCATTTTCCATTATTTTTTTTAATTATTTTTCATTGAAAATTATGTTAATTTGAATATTGATTTCATGTACTCTTAAAAGACCTTGTAAAAGGGCATTAAATTTGATTTAAATACAACATTTTTGTAGGTTAACAAAAGACAAGTTGAAATTCTAAAAAATGATGAATTCATTAGTGATGATTGGAGTAGAGTTGTTGTTGGTGATATATTAAAAGTAAATGTAGATGAAGAATTTCCAGCTGATTTAGTTTTTCTATCATCATCACATCCTCAAGGTAGAATTTTGTAATATGAAATCAATATGCATGATTACTACAATATTTATTCCATTTGAGATGGTTTCATAAATTACATTTGATTGAAGTAAAAATACATTTTTGTATTATTTTCTATATGCTTTAACCATCATATAAAATTAATATGTCAATGGGTTTTTTCATTTAGGCTTGGCTTATATAGAAACTGCAAATTTAGATGGTGAGTCGAGTTTAAAAATACGCCATTCTTTTTATAAATTATCTAAATTAATATTTGAAGGCGGAAATCTATCACTCTCAATTTTTTGGGGCATGGTGATAAAATGTGAAAAGCCAAATAATCGAATGTTTCAATTTGAAGGTTCTATAAATTTGCAAGGCGAAGGAAAATTAGAGGTAGATGAAACACAAATTTTATTAAGAGGGGCAACTTTGTGTCACACTGAGTGGATTCTTGGGGCAGTTGTATTTACGGGCATGGATACTAAGCTCATGCGTAATATGATCTCTGGATCACATAAGGTAATTTAAATAATAGATATTCAAATCTTCATATGTTCTAAGAATTCTTAAGCTAACATCTAAATCTATTTTAATATAAAAGTTTAGTTTTTGATGAACCAAAGGCTTTAAAACATTTGAGCTAAAACTAAAAACATGTTTTAAAAAGTGTAGTTTTGGATGTAATTGTACTTTCAACAATGTCTCAAGCCCTTTAAAACTCAAATATATGTTGTATGTACATAAATGTTTGTGAAAGAAAAAAGGATGAAAATTGTTTAAAAGTTTGATTAAGAAAAAAAGTATCATCACATCTCTTATAGTATCTTTTTTAATGACTTTCACACTCCTATGATTATTTTTAGATTAGTTTCATCTTAGTCATAAGACTTTGTCTAAAGTGATCTTATGAAGTGCAATTATAATATATATTTAAAAAAATAAGATGTCTAATTTTTAAGTGCTTCAAAATTTGTATCTTCAAAATGAATATTTAGTATTTTAATGTAAAAAAAAATTAAAAGACATTTTGAAAACAAGAATTTTTTTTTGAATTAGTAATATATATTTTCTTAAATTTTCCATCTATAATCATCTTAGTTTTGAATGGTGCAGGTTTCATCTTTAGAAAAAAATAGCAATTATTTAGTAGGAATCATCTTGATTATTTTATGTATTTTATGTTTGGGTTTGGCTATTGCTGCAAATATTTTGATAGATGAACAAACTAATAAATGGCCATATTATCTTCCACTTCAAACTCATTGGCCTGAGCCTAAATCTTCACTATCTTTAATTTTGATTCAAATGTTAAGGTTATTTACATTTCACATTAAATCAATGCATATTTAGTGAAACAATTGAAATGGATATCACATCTTTAAAATTTATATATACTTTAATTCATCATATATTTCAAAATAATTGGTATAGACTTAACTTTCTATAAAATGACCTTTAAGATTTTAATATAAATTATTAAAATATAATGCAGATTTGTGTTGTTGTTGAATGAATTTATACCAATTTCAATGTATGTAACCCTTGAAATAGTAAAAGTAGTGCAATGCCTTTATGTAAATTGGGACATTCAAATGTTTCATCATGGCAACAACTTGCCTGCCTGTGCTCGTGCCTCTGGCTTAACTGAAGAACTTGGCCAAGTTGAATATATATTGTCTGATAAAACTGGGACATTGACCCAAAATTTAATGGCATTCATAAAATGTTCCATTGGAGGTGAAGTGTATGGAAAGTCATCATCAGAATCATCAAATGCAACAAAAACCTTTGAGTCCCAAGAAAAAAATCATGAAGAAACAAGTAAGTCCGTGCATAATGTAGGCCATGATCCAATCCTCATTGACATTCTAAATAACACTTCTTCAAATCCCCAAACCCAAAGATGTCGTGCCTTTTTTACACATATAGCTCTTTGTCATACTGTCATTCCAAACTATGTCTTTGACGATGAAGGTGAAGAAATTCACTATCAATCCACCTCTCCTGATGAAGCTGCACTTGTTCAAGTAAGTTTTCCTAACACTTACTTAATATATTGTCTCATGTATATATATTTTATATGATACTCCCTCCGTCCCAAAATGATCTTCTAGTTCCTCTTATTGCAATAAGCCTAACCTTTAAAGAACATTTTTTGTTTCTTGAAGGGCAATTCTAGGAATTTGCAATTATAATGATTTTAGAGTGAGCAAGCAAGAAAAATGGATTTGTAGGAGAATGGAAAACAACTTTGCGCATAGTTCCATTGTGAACTAAACATCTCTTTTCTCTTGGACAACCTTACAATAAAATACCCCCACCTAAGCACCTCCTGATCTACAATGCTCTCATTATAGTGATGGAGATTTCAAAGTCCTGCAACCTCATTCAATGGCTGTGGGGAAGAGGTTAAAAACACAACAATTTTTGCAAAGAGCCATTCATGATAGCTCATCATTCCTCAGTTAGAATGCCCAAGGGCATGAAATGTCTTTTAAAGGTTAATACACTACTAGAAAATCCATTTTTTTTTGTTTCGATCGCGTTGATTTGATTCACTTTTCTATTGATTTGGTTGTGTTTTTGTCCAAATCAACACAACCAAAACAACAGAAAAATTGAATTTTCTAGTAGTGATATCGTACTTTAAAAGGGCTCTAAAATCCAAAAGTTCCAGACAACATGAGTGCACCGAACTCTATTTATAGCTCAAAATCGGTTGAAATAATGTTGTTTTCAACCTAAGGTCTTGAATAGCTTGTCAATTGGAATATCATTTTGGACCAGAGGGAATATCATTATACAACTTGTTGATATTCTAAAGTTGCCCTTGCTATTTCCACCCAAGAAGTGTCATTGATAATATCACCTTCAATATAGTCTTCAATCTCGCTCACTAATAGAAATCCGCACTCAAAAAACCAATCCAAATGATGATTTTGTGTTCAATTTGCATTACTCAAAACAGTGAAAACACAAAACAATCAAGTAGAATGGTTTTTTTAGAATATAATTCTTTTCTATGATTGGCTTGCCTATTC
The DNA here is from genome assembly GCA_963920665.1 of Straminergon stramineum. Lineage (NCBI taxonomy): Eukaryota > Viridiplantae > Streptophyta > Bryopsida > Hypnales > Calliergonaceae > Straminergon > Straminergon stramineum. Next base: position 35,400,706 of record OY987264.1, on the reverse strand, counting down.
TAAATATGGAAGAATTATCATGAAGGTCATTGTCAATATTTTGATGTGGCATAATGTTCAGGGAGCTTCAGAATGTGGTTTTCACCTGAAAAAGCGCACACCCGAAGAACTTGTTATTTTTATTGAGGTTGCCATGGAAGCTAGTAATCATCATCTTCATTTATTTATATAATGATTGACAAATATATTAAGGATTTTATAGAGATTCGATACAAATAAGATCATCAAAACTTCATAGATGATTTCAACATCTCAAATATGTATACTTCATTGTTGACAATTAAGATGTAATCTGGAAACAAATTTCAAATATAAATAAAATGATACAAATATTGAATTTGCTTGTTCTATAGGGTCAAGGTTTAGAACATTTTAGGATTTTGGCAATGTTAGAATTTACACCGGAGCGCAAAAGAATGAGCATCATTTGTCAAGAACATAAAGGAAGGTATTATTATTATTATTATTATTATTATTATTATTATTATTATTATTATTATTATTATTGTTATTTCTCTAAATCTTGTAATAGGATCCATGAGAATATTTTTGCTTAATCAATTAATGCATTTTGAATTTTTAACATTTATTTGCACAAATTATATATGAAATTTGAATTGTAGGATAAAATTGTATTGCAAAGGAGCAGATTCTATAATATTTAAAAGACTTGCAAATTCGCAAGATGCACTAGCTGAAATTAGTCAACAACATCTTGAAGAATTTGCCAAATGTGGATTTCGTACCTTGTGCATGGCTGAACGAGAGGTGTGTAATGCAAAGTCTAGTACTCCCTTTGTTTTTGAATAATACTAGTGTCTCCTTCATTAAACAAAAAGACACTAATTACATTTAGAACCAAGGAAATATTGAGTATTTATATTCTCACCACATAAATTTCAATTACATAGATGATTTTTTTTATTACTTTCAAATTAATTTAGTCAACTAAACTTTATTGGACCAAAATGATAGTTAAGTCATGAAGAATTTCGAAATTGGGCAATTCATTTTTCTCAAGCAAGTCTAGCTCTTGACGATCGTGAGCAAAAACTTGCTACTATTGCTGATAGCATTGAAAAAGATATGGTAAGAGATACATATTGTAATAATTTTTATGATTTAAAAAAAGAATAATAATATTTTTAATGATTTTCTTTAATTTAAAAAAAAATTAAATCATAAATAACTATTTCAATTTAAGAATTCATTTGAAATATTTATTTTAGACATTCAAAAGGTTTGTTTGAAAATCATTAATTCAAAGACTTGACATTCTAATTTTAAAAATCTTCATGAATTCATGATATGAAAACAAAATATTATTTGTCATTATAATTTGAAATATCTTGTAACATTAGGTTCTATTGGGAGTATCAGCAGTAGAGGATAAATTACAAGAAGGTGTCCCAGAAACAGTCACCCTACTTAGTGGAGCTGGAATTAAATTATGGGTAATTATGTGATTGCAATTTTTTATATTCCTAATATCATTTTTTTGTAGCATTGAAATAAGATAGATTTAAAAATAAAGGTACTTGTTCAACCTATCATAAATGCATGGGAGTATGAATATATTATTGTCATAAAGTCATTAGATTCTAAAGGATGAATGTAAGATGATTGGTATAGCAAAAACAATTGCTCAATATAAAGTGTCTGTAATACACATTTTAGATAACAATACTTTGATACTACTAGCCTATTTAATTGTTGTATAGACTTGATTCCAATTATCTATTGATGAAATCTATGCAAATTTTATAGTTTGTATTAATTTTGTCAATATAGTCATCATAGTAGCAACATTATATAAAACATCATCTTCTAAATAATATGAAGAATAAGCTAAGAAAGACATTTACTATTTTGTGTCACAATTTGCTTGCTAGAGCCATTTTCAAGTACAAATTTGGTAGTAATGATCTAAAGTATTTGAATTTCAATGTAACTTGATATGAACATAATTTGAAACTTGTTTAATATAATTCTTTTTTTAAATTAGCATAGTGGGAAACAGTGAACTTCAATAATACATTGTTTTACTTATTGTTTTGTATAAAGAATATTATTGAACATCTTTATGCTCAAATTTTGTGGAGATATAGTTTTAATAGGAGTTGCAGCTATTGTAAAAGAATAAAAAAATATGAATTCTATTTTCAATAAACTTTACAAATTAATCTCTCTCCATTATGCATTTTAAAGCATGGAAAGAATATTTTTAGTGTTTATTTTGGTGTAAAGAATTTTCAATATTAGCCAAACTGAAACTTTCTATTGTTATATTTTATTTATTCAAAAAATATAATAAAAAATCCATTTCTTTGAGATTTTGTATTTTCTAATTTTCTAATTTAGAGAGTTATCTTAATATTTTTATCTTCTTAGGATATAATATATTATTAGTAATTATAAAAGTGTTTTTAGTTTTGATGTACTCTAGACTCTAGAGAAAATCATAAATATTGGACCAAAATGCAACAAACAGTGCTTGAGTTTCTAGCAATTATTCTGAATTAAATATATTGATTTAAAAGTATTGTTTGGCTTGTGTTGGAAGGTAGTTGGAAAGTCATCAAATTTTTTTATAGATTGCAAATGAAAAAATCAAATATAGGAAAATGTAGTCTATTACTTTAGAATCTAAAAGGATCATATGAAGGATCTAAAAATCCTCTTTTAGATACTTCTTAGCAATTATAGAGAAATAGATTAAAGAAGAGGAAAAATAGATACGACCTCTAAATTATATAATTTTCAAGTTTTACTTTTATTAAACATCAATTCCAAAGTAATGATATATGAAGATTGGGCATATGAGAGTAAACCAACTCTACTACTAATGGTATACCAAAAAAGACCTAGCAACTCCATGTGTTGTGATTCCATCATACAAACAAAATCACAAATACAAACATCAAACAATTATCCAATATAAATAATTGATTTGATTATATAATTTTGTCATGTGCTTAAATCTATCATTAGAGATTTTATACTATTGTATATATGAATAATGGTATTGTAACTCAAAAACTTGTAGGTATTAACTGGTGATAAGCTAGAAACAGCTGTTTCAATTGGATTGTCATGTAATTTGCTAGCAGAGTCAATGCATTTGTTTCTATTATCTGAATCTATAGCTTCTACAGTGCCTCAATTGCTAAGAAGTATGGTTGAAGAAGCTCGAATCCTTCACAAAACATCACCTAAATATGGTATATGGCCTAAAATTGTAAGAATTAGTTGCTTTTCATTCAACCTTTCCATACATTATAATTTTTTGTAAACTAAACTTCTTCCACATTTGGAATTAAAAAAGGATATTGAATAATAATTTCAGATGTCTAATGCAAAGATACTATAATAAGTAAAAATTATGTCATGATATAATAACTTGTAGTAATGAATTCTTATTGTAAAATATAGGATCAGAATCATCTAATATGGCCACTGTGATAGAAGGTGCTTCAGTCGGCATTGCATTAGAAGAACCCAATCGATTGATATTTTTGGAATTGTGTAAATATTGTCGAGCAGTAGTTTGTTGTCGTGTTTCTCCTCTTCAAAAAGCTCAGGTTTATATTTTTGTGATTTTATGACAAATCCTTAACATTTTCTAAATTTTCTAAATTTGCAATAACGAATCTTTAAAAGAAATAAAAATAAAAATTGATTGTGTATTGTAGGTTACAAAGTTGGTGAAAGAAGAAGGAAAGGTAGTCACCTTAGCCATTGGAGATGGTGCAAATGATGTAGGCATGATAAAAGCTGCCCAAATTGGTGTAGGAATTAGTGGACGAGAAGGACGTGATGCAGAGATGGCTAGTGATTATGCCATAGGTCAATTTCGTTTTTTAAAACGACTTCTTCTTGTTCACGGTCGTTGGTAAGTCTTTCAATAACATTATTTTATTGTTATAAATAATAAATGTAGTTATTTTTATTAAAATTACATTAAAAATTGTTTTCAAATTAATTGAAGATTGCTAAAATTTGTCTATTATAATGTCAATTGGAAATTTTTGAAATGAAAAATTCTTTACATAATATAAAACTCCTGAAAACCTTAGCAACCTCTAATGGAATAGAACACATTTCTAACATAAATTGCCCAAAATTGGAAATTTCTAGGTTAGTTGGAAAAAAATTAAATTTTTTTTGAAGTTCAATTGTAAAAATTTGTACTAGATTACAATATAAATGTGCAAAAAAGTTATAAAAACTTTAACTACACGAATTGAAAGTATATAGCATTTGAAGTTTGAAAAAAAAAAAAGAGCTTGACCTTGCTTGATAGGATCATCATACTTTAACACCTTCAAGAGTGAGATTTCTAAATTACACATGGGCTTCTTCCCTATATTATATGAATTACATACTTACCCAATTTTAGAGGTGGATGTGGAGTTTTGTAAGAGAATTTATTGCCTAAACTGCCCAGACTTTTTTGGCCAATTAAAATTGTAATCATGGCACTTGATTGGAAAACAATATCTTTGTCTTAAAGGGGAACATGTTTACACCTTGTGTCAAAATTTCAAAAAGATCCATTGAAAATTGACATTGTAAGAACCTCCCCAAATTTTCAATTCATCATTCAACAAGTTTTTGGTCCTTTAGGGGTTAAGTGCTAAGAGAATAGGAGTAGTTCAAATTTGAAAAATGTCTATATAATTTATACTCCGTTTGTACAAAACAAATGTCTATAATTTTGCTATAAATATCTGATATCAATTTCATGGATCATGTTATAAAAAGCATAAATCAAAAGGGTTCTAATTTTATATCACTTACATTAATGAAGAATGTTACATGTGTATTGCAACCTATATAAAACTAAACTAAACTATATAAAAACCCTCCCTACAACCCATTCAAAAAAACTTCAAAAAAATCATGATGTCCCAACAAGAAACATATTTTAGGATCAAGGGTGTAAGATTTTATTTTGAAAAATAAATTAGAATGGGATTTAATTTTTTTGGTAAATAATAATCCATAGATCACATCCATTTTAATGGATCTACAATTTCACTTATTAGTATTTTATATTTAAATTTGAAACAAAGTCCTTCTAAAACAAGTCATGGATTGAATATTTGTGATTTTCACAAAAAAATACATTAGGTGCAAAAGTTAAGTTCTAATTGTGGTGGTTTTTAACCCCTAAAGGACCGAGGCATATTTTGGGCAAAAATTGTCAAAAACTGCCACTTTTTAGGGCAGCAAGAAAAAAATGAAAAAAAAAGTTTTTTTTCAAAATTCAACCATACAAATTTGAACTAGTCTTCTTGAGGAACATGTGGGAAAAAATTTAGAAATTTTGACCACACGGATTGAAAGATTTTAACGTTTGAAGTTAGGTGAAAAAGTTTTTTTCCAACCTTACCCGACATGGCCTGCAAACTTTAACTCCTTCTAGAATGAGATTCTTACACTAAATAGGGTTTGTTTTTTTTACATTTGCATCTGAGATCATGTAATCTACAAACCCGCCAAATTTCAAAATCATAGGGAGAGTTTTGCATATGCTGCCCGAAGTTGCCCGAGCTGCCTGCAAAGTTCAGGGCAGCATAACTTTTGATCTGGGCACCCAATCGAAAAAAAAAAAAGATTTTCAGGAAGGAGATACATAGTTACACATTATGTCCAAATTTCATGAACATCCAACTAAAAATGACTTCGTAGGAGCCTACCTGAGAATTCTTGTATATGCTAAACAAACACTTGGTCCTTTAGGGGTTAAGAGATTATTATTTTACTTTGAGGAGAAATTAGATTTGGATAGTAATGCTTTGAACTAAGAAAAATAGAATTGAAGTGAAATACGCTTGTGCACTTTCAATTATGGGATATTTGTAAAGAGATACTTAAAAAAATTGTATTTCACATATATTACAAAATAAATTCAAGAATCAACAAACCTTTGGATGGATGATAGAACAAGATTATTTGTGCTTGAAAGATGTTTGTGTTTATTTATTGCTTAAAATTTGACTAGTGAATGAAAGCAAAATCCTTAACTTCAAAGTTTTAGATTTACCTTTCATCCCAAACTACTCCAAAATTGTGATTTCTAGTGCGAAGAGTTGAGATTTTTAAAATCCCATTATTTTTACATATCCAACCATGGGATTTTGCATATGACTTATAATAGAATGTTAGGAAAAAATTCAAAAACTTAGACCAAGTAGATTGTATGATACTAGTGTTAAAAGTGACATTTTGTTCTTGCACCTCATCATATTGGGTGTTTAACCCCTAAAGGACCAAGGCCTTTTTTCTGCAAAAAAACACTCAAAACTGCCATTTTTAGAGCAAAGAGTAAAAAAAATTGAAAATTTTATTTCTTGCACATCTAACCATAGGATCTTACACTTAATTAGTATGATAATGTGCGGAAAAAATTTCAGAAATTTTGACCGTATAGATTGCAAGATATCTGTGTTTAAAGTAAAGAAAACAAAATTTTCCACACATTGCGGGACTAGGTTATTTGACTTTGAACCTTCTTAACTTTCATTTTTTGCACTACAGAGTTTTGAGCTTTAAATCTTTATGGTGGAGAATTGAGTTGAGAGTCTAGGAAAAAAAAGAAAATACAAAAAAATTTAATTTCTATTCTTTAAAAAATTATTAAGTAGAAGTAGGTACAAGATAGAAGGAAAATCTAAATTATTAATATCTCTAAGATGGAATTAAAATGCGCTAATCCTCATGGTGAGATTTTTCTAAAAAGAAAATGAAACCATAAGGACCTTTTTATTTTGAAAAATTGTAAAAATTGCATTCAAAAATGAATCCTACAAGTTATTTTTTGAGGAAGATGCTCTAACTACCCAAAAAACAAGATTGTCTATAACTTTCTCATAACAAATCCAAATGGAATGAATCAAAGCTTTCCGTGTAGACAAAAATATAATTTATAAGGGAAAAAAATAAAAAATAAAAAGATTCAATTTTTTGAAACTTTTTTTTGCTGCCCCCTCTCCCTTGTTTTGAGCTTATTTGGGCATAATTTTTGTTCCCGGTCACCAAATGAAAAAAAAATATTCCCAAGAAGATGTTCAATTTTTCTATCTTCATAAGAAGTTTAAAAAATCAGGACAAAAATTGAGACCGTAGGTACCTACCTAAAATCTCATTTGTCCCCTGAAGGGACAATGGTCCTTTGGGGGTTAAACATTGAATTATCTTAATTTATAGTTAAAAATTAGGTTGAAAATCAAGATTAATTTGTTGAATACAAGTAAATATTAGATGGTTTGAGAAATGAAGTTGTATATAGTTTTAAAATGGATTTTAAATATTTCAATTTAATGGTGAGATTTTTTAGCAAGTAATCTAAAACCTACACTTATTTTTGAATAATTTAGAAAAGAGGATAACAATGAATCCTCAATATTCATTTTTTAGGTAGATGCTTTCATTGACTACTATACAAAATTCTTTATAACTTTCTCATCATAAATCCAATGAAATGAATCATTATCTTATCACAATAATAAAAAATTTAGCTTTGGAAGGTATAACTTGTACTCTCATATGCAACTTGAAATAAAATTATTTTTCACAACGTTCATATAAATTACACTAGACTAGACAAAGCTTTAAGACTCATAGTAGGACTAAACTATCATAATATGACAAGTTAGACCAAGTATAGGTTTAAAGCTTGGTCCACTCATGCATGTTTTCTACTCTTGCAGAAGTTGTATATTTCTACACCTTCGTCTAAAAAGCTCCAAAAGTCACGATAAAAATTGACAAAATCTATTATAAGATTTTGATCCTTTAATGATCCATCTAAGTGATTAATAATAAATTGTACACCTATAGTTTTCTTCTTATTATTATTTTACAAATTGATTTATAACATGCAATATTTATATTTGTAAATACAGTATATATTAAATTGAAAATTATCATTTAAAAAGTAGAATTATATAATTATTTTTTTCCTATGATAAAATTTTAATTAAATAAAAATGAATTATTATTAATACTAACAAATAACTATCATTGAACATATTTGGATGTTGAAAGTCAAATTTTTTATATGAATTTCTAATTTCTAAAAAAACCCGGAAAAGCAAAAAAATTCACTTGTTTTACATTTTTAATCACAATTTTATAGATTTATTTATATATATAATTATTATTATTATTATTAAAAGTATTTTTATTTTTCCATATTCATATAAAATGCAGGTCTTATAAAAGAAATAGAAACCTCATTATGTATTCCATTTACAAGAATATTGTATTATCCATGTCCCACTTCTTTTTTTCTTTTATCTCAAAATTCTCTGCACAGAATTTACATACAACTTTTTTTGTCATCACATATAATTATGTGTGGACATTATGGCCTATCTTATGGTGTGCAATACTTGACATTGATATAAGTGCTCGTACTTCTGAGAACAATCCACAACTCTATGCAGAAACCCAATTAGACAAAGGCTCCCATTTTATTAGACACATAAGTGGATGGATTGTCATTGCATTGTGGCATTCAATTATTGCATTTACCTTTCCTTATATGGCATTTTTGTCAACAAGGTGTGTTGATAGATTCTAATATATTGTATATACAATAATAAAATACAATAATATATTTGATACCAATCTAATTGGTATATAGTATTTTTGATGTTCAAGTTGTTGTTATAATTTTTAATTAATTTGAATTAAACAATAAATTATAGAATTTAGTATTTATCTATAATTATATTATTAAATTAAAATTTAAAATTTATATGGATTAATAATAGTAATTTATTATTGCAGTAATATTGGTCAAATAGGTGGAATGTGGACTTTTGGTTTGTCAGTTTATTCAACTGCACTATTTATTGTTACAATAAAGTTGGCAATTTATATACCACGTTATACAATATACCATGTTGTTAGTATTTTTTTCGCTCTTATTATTTATAGTGCTACAATATATTTCACTTCAATATCATTCCAATCAAGTTTAAATTGGATCGACATTAAAGCCCATGTTGCATTCATTTTTTCTTTTCCAAGCTTGTGGTTGTTCTTAGCACTAGGCCCCATTGTTGCTTGTCTCCCAGATACCACTTTTCAAGTGTTTTCCAAACAAAAGTCACCTGAAGACTTTCAAATTATGCAAGAAATGGAACATGGTTGGCAAGACAATACCTGTGTGAATCATCACCAATACTATGTGGATCAACTAAATGATTTTATTGTTGAACAAGTGATTGAAGATGATGAAGTTGTTTCAACAACTAATGAAAGTTTATCAGATGGAGCAATAATAATAAATACACTTGAAGAAGGTGGTGATGTAGAAAGTGATGGAACTTCGTCGAAAACTTTATTGTCAAATTCGGTTGGTGAAAGTAATGTTGATGAAATAGAGAGTCAAAACATAAAAAACAACATCACAACTAATAAATACATTTCATCTGAAAATCGATATAGTCGAGTGAAATTAAAGTGTAAGCTTAATAATCCATTAAGTTTATTTTCATTATCTATAAAAAGATACTTAATATGGTACATTTCTTCTTTGTTAAGGATCATTTCATAATCTCCAAATTACTAATTGTAGATTAGAACTTCTAAGTTCAATATATTAAATAGCTTTTCATTGGACTAAAATTGATCTAGTAAAATATTTGAAAATGAGTGTGCAAATGATATAAATTTTATATACAACTATTAGATGTTTTCTAATTAAAGAAAAATTGAATGATGAAACTTGCAGTTACAGAAGCTCTTCGTAAGAGCTTTAAAAAAAAAGACAAAAAAGCAATTGCCACAAAACAATCTACAAAACCATTTGAAATAGTAGAAACTTTAGGAATTATTAGTGAAGGAGTTTTTCCAAGTGAAAAAGCTAGTTCTCCATGGAAAAACTTGGCAAAACATTGGTCTTTAACTCCAACACCTCAAAGTGAAGCACCCATACAAATTAAATCTCGTAGCAATCTCCAACCAAAAGTTTTAACAAGAAAAAACAAGAAAAAAATGTTAAAAGCAAATCCTGCTATGTCAAGACTTACAAGACTTGCATCTACAAAAATAAACATTTCTAATTTGGATTTATTTTCTGAAGATGAAGAACATTTGGTCAATCCTTTGGAACATGTATCACAAAACTACTTATTAGAAATGCCATCTTCGTTGCCATTTGTCCCTAAATCCAAAGAAGAGTATTGGACACATCTAGAGAAAAATAACATGAATTCTTCAATAACTCCTCAATCCTTAGAATATTTCAATACTATGGTAAAAAATCGACCATCTATAAATCCTCCTGAAAACAATCGAAGTAGTATGAGCCATTTGGGATATTCAACTTCTAAACCTAAAACACCTAACTTTACAATGCCCACACAAACACTACGACCTTCATTTGAAGAAAATTTGCACCCTACTCAATTTAGTAATATTGATCATTATTCTCCTTTGACATGTGGCCCTTCTTATCATGGGAAAACTATGAAGGCCACTAGATATAGTCCAAATGATCATATGGAAAATAACATAAAGCAAAGTAGAGGTTCATCATTTTATGACAACGATTATGATATTGAATATGACAATGATGTTTCAAAGAACAAAGGGTGGAATGAAGATGATGATGATGAAAGGAATAAAAGAAAATCATTTTATAGTGAATCAAGATTTCAAAATTTAAACAAATATCAAAATGAGGAGTTAGGTGCTTACAATTTATCTAGCATGAAATATCTAAAAAATGAGTTGATAGGAAAGCAAAAACCACCTAAATTTTCTTCATCTTCTATTGAAGATTTAGATCACTCTCAAGATTTTAATCTTACTACACATAAAGAAGCTCATAGTATGAAGGATTCACATGAACAAATAAACCAAATTACATTGGTGGATTCTAAATCAAATGAAAATCAACCAATGTATCGTCGTGTAAGTGCATCTGGTCATGTATCAATAAGATTGCAACCCGATACTTTGGATCTTCCTCCACATGAATCGCCATTTGCAGATTACACAAAACATGGATTAAATAAAGAAAATCCAAAAACAAATGTGAGTGGAGATTTAATAAATGGATCTTTTGAAAATAGCAATGAAAATAGTTTATTAAATAAAGAAATAAAATTTGACGACAAGAAACCACCTCATACTATATCACCACAAATTTTAGAATCTTCTAAATCAATGCTTGCATTAGAAAAAATTGAGTTACAACGAAAATCATTGGGACATGTATCAAAGGAAATTGAACATATTCTTGTTCAAACGCTTCCCCATGAATCATCTTTTGCAGACTATGCAAAACATGGAATTAGAGAGCAACCAACTTTCAAAAACTCTAATGAAGATTCTTCTAATCAATTTGCATCAACCTATGTTAATAAAGATGAAAAGTTTCTTAATCCAAGTAACGTGCAAGTTCCTTCAGTTCCTATTGTTTCTAACTATGTTGTACATGGAAGGTCTCCTTGGGCATCTGAGACAAGTGATCCTAGCCATTCAATAACTCCCACATCTGAAATTCTACTTTTACCTTCATTAGATCATACAATAGCAATAACACAACAAAATGTTAATGTAGACATTCCAAATGTTGTTGACTCTAGTACAATGACAAATGTTACACAAAGATCATCCACAACTTCACGTGTTAGTTTATACTCTAGTATTGATGTTCCAACCTATAAGCAAGCATTAGAAGTTATTCCCCATAGAAGTAGTAGAAGTGAACAAAAATCATGAATAATTAACAAAAGTAGCTTGAATTTCAAATATAAGTAAAAATGAAGGTAGTATGATGAAGAAGTTTTAAGGTAGTATATTATGCTTTTAGAGTGCATTTTACATTAAAACATTGAAGACTTTTATCAAGTTTGTGAATATTTTTAATTTATTCTTATAAGTTGGTATTCAAGGTTTTTGATTTGGAAAAAATTTATTCAAAAATAAAATCCATTTGATCATACATAAATGATATGAAAAAGATAAACTAGAATTTTTCATGTAAGTCCCAAGTACCACAAGTGAAGTGCAAAATTGATACATTTTTGTTGAATATTTTTTTTTTCTAAAATGAACATTTGAGATATGCTAAATATAGACATATTTTGCAAACTCTTTATTCTCTATACAGATTTTTCTTTGAAGAAATAAACTCTCTAAACTTAAGCCATATATTTTTTGAATTTTCTTTAGCTAAACTTAACCAATGGCTATAGGAGAAAGCATGTTACTTCATAAATTCCATGAAAATAATTTTAGAGAAGTTAAAAAAATTTATTCTATTTTTTAGGAACATTTTTATAATCTAAATTAGAAAATAAAATATTTCAGTATTACAATATGTAAATTTAATTAATTATAAAATCTTCATACTTATTTTATTAATTATATCTCTCTCTATATATATATTTTGCATAGCTCTAATTATTTGTAATCTATTGAAATTTTTACAAGATTTTTGAAATTTCTAGACATATTTTTATTTTTAATTTAGAATACAGTTTTTTAGTTGGTGTATTGACTTTGTTGCCTATTTATAAGCTTCATTTCTACCTACATTCATAAATGTTTAGTTTAAATTCTTGTAGAAATAAAATTGGCCACTTTTGATCCATAAGCCTTTGGAATTGAAGAAGATGAGTTTTTGTTTGTTAGTCCTAATTTGTATTTTTGCAAATGTATGGTCAACATGGGCATTTTGGGGTATCTTCTTAAACCACTTGGAGAAGGTGTTGTAGATAAAAAAATTGTAAAGCATTCCAACTACACTTCAATTTTTTCAATCTCTCTTTCAACCTCTTTTTCAATTTCTCATCAATTTCATATACATTTGCTACACTATCTCAATTATAATACACTTATTGAGTACATACTTCAAAACAATGACCTTCAATACAATTACTTTTCAAGTGGCAAATGAAAAGGATGAAAGTATATCCTAGTACAAGATATTGCATGTACTACACTTATTGTCATAAAAGTTTATATGAGATGACCTTTAAAGGTATGAACAATCCAATTTGGAATGCAATATGGTATTTTTGTGTATTTTACATAAAAGGAGCATGACTAAAGGTATCCAATAGTGACAAAAGTTTTCCATGTATAGTTTTGTATTTGAGCATGATAATGTTTAGATGTTAAAATGACACCCAAACAAAAGATGCTAATTGTTGAATTATCAATCCAAAAGTATACGTTTTGTCAAATTTTTGTATATAATTTGGATTCTAGAAGTCAAATATGGTACTGAAAATATGGTTCCCTACATTCTATTAGGAAGAAGCTTCTTCTATACTTCATACTATAGCCTTGAAGATAATGTCATGAGATTTATACAATTTTCATATATTGTGCTAAATAATTACAGTAGTGCTTATAATATTCTAGTGGTGTTGACTTAAGGCAACAATGGAACTTCTTGACTTATGTGACTCTTCATATGATTATGAATTTTTTTTTTCTCAATATTATTTATCACTATGAAGTACTGACAATAATACCATGTTTATGAGACATTCATACTAAGTGCTATATATTTGAATATGTAAATGAGATTATGGTCTTAAAATACATATAGGGCTTTGAACCACTTTTAAATCTCACCCATCTATATCTACCACTTCAACCACTCATACAACAAATCAAGCCACTATATTTATAGTGACAATTATTTAAAACTATTTATTTTCATGCACTTTTTCAAAAGACCCAATGTGAATGTCCCATTGGTGTAGTATTATTGCTCTCTATGCTTGCAACTATGTCATAAAGTGGAAATCACTACTAATGTAGAACATGTGGTCACACTTGTATCGATTGATACTTGCTAGCACATAATTCCAAGTGTGTAGAGAGCTTAGACTATACCCAAAATGTTGAATTTAACCCCTAAAGGACCATTGACCCTTTGGAGGACAATTGGGATTTTGGGTAGGTACCTACAATCTCAATTTTTGTCATGATTTTTTGAAACTTATTATGAAGATAGAAAAATTTATTAGCTTCATGGGAATATATATATTTTTTCTCATTCAGTGCTCGGGAACAAAAGATATGCCCACATAAGCTCAAAACAAGAAAGAGGAGGTAGCAAAAAAAATTCAAAAAATTTGAGTTTTATTTTTAAAAGATTTTTCCTCATATATTATATTTTTGTCTACATGGAAAGCTTAGATTGATTACATTTGGATTTGTTATAAGAAAGTTACGGACTATCTTGTTTTTAGGCAATTAGAGCATCTTCTTGAAAAAATAACTTGTAGGATTCATTTATGAATGCAATTTTTACAATTTAAAAAAGGTTCACATGGTTTAATTTGCTTGCTAGAAAAATATCAGGATTGGGATTAGTGCATTTTAATTCCATCTTAGAGAATGATATTAATAATTTAGATTTTCCTTTTATTTTGTACCTACTTCTACTCAACAATTTTTTAAAGAATGAAAATGAATAATTTTTGTATTTTTTTCCCCCTGGATTCTCAACTTAATTCTCCAACATAAGGAATTAAACCTGAAAGCTTTACAATGCAAAAAGTTAAAGTTAAGAAGGTTCAAAGTCAAATAATCTAGTCAATGTGCCAAAAAAATTATTTTCTTCACTTTAAATGTAGATATCCTGCAATCTGTGAGGTCAAAATTTCTGAAATTTTTTCCACACATTCTCATACTAATTAGGTGTAAAATCATATGGTTAGATATGCAAAAAATACAATTTTCAAATATTTTTACTCTTTGCTACAGAAATTGCAGTTTTGAGTGTTTTTTCACTGAAAAAAGGCCTTAGTCCTCTAGGGTTTAATACAACAAAACTATAGAATAGATGAAATTATTGTTGACAAGATAGAATTTTTGTGTAGAGAGGCATAGCAACATAAATTGATATACAATTTGGATATATAAGGTAGAAGAAATTGAGTTTCAAATTATATTTGTTTCAAAAATTTCAAGATATAGACTTAAAGCAAATTATATGATTTATCTTAGACTCAACTATTGTAGTTGTGGCACATGCTATATTTTCAAAAAAATCCAATCTATATAGAAGTGTTTTTATATTAAAAATTTATTGAAGATAGAGAAATTACTTAAGAAAAAAGATTTAGTGTATTTTGGGTCTTCATATTAGTATCAATTATTAATACATGTTACACTAGCTAATGCATTGTCAAACAAGTATTCTTTGTTTTTAATTACACCTTAAATACTAATAAGGGAAAACTAGAAACTAAGCTAAAGGTCAAGGCATTTGTACCAAGTCTAATGGAGAACTCTTGAGAAGAGAATGGCAAATTAAATTTTCACATATTATATTTAAAATAGTAGAATTGGATACAATGAATTTCAAAGATTTTTTTCATTTCAAATTATAAAAATTGGAAAAATAGACAAATTATCAGACGTAATATGGGCTCAATTATAAGGTGGATAAAAAAAATGTTACTATACAATGGCATCAAAAAACAATATACATGTCAAAAGACATGATGTACTTATTCAAGTTTTCCTTTAAACTCTAAATGTCAAGAGTCATCTCCAAAATTGATGATTTGAGAAAAATCATTATAAAGTGTAGTTTGGAAGCATATTTTGGAATTGATATACAAATAAAATTGGTACATTTTAAGTTGTAGATTCCATTTGTATGGTTAGATTCACCAATTCTATCACCAATATTTTTTTATAAATTTTGAAAGGAAAATTTTAAAATTCCTTCTAAATTTGATTACAAGCAAAATGTTATCATTTTTTTCGAGCAAATGTTTTTGGAATAGATTTGAAATGAGGTTCTCATCACAAGGTGATTTTTTGAAATTTTTTTGTTTTCAAAATCTATGACCTCATTTTGGCAAATCTAGTTTTGGACTAGAGTCTATGCAATTTTAGCTTGTTCAACTACTTGGCAAACTTATGCATTTATAATTTTAGAAAAAATGTACTCTAATAACACCAAGTCCAACTCTTGGATAGGATAACAATTTGATAAAGTATCTCCACAAATTAGAATAACTTTCATCCAAGCAAAAATATAGTTGAAACTTGAATTTCAATTTGTTGGTCTTTAAAAAAATGGGCATAGGTCATATGTTTTAAAAAGAAAAAAAAAGTGGACATTGGAGTGCCTAGGGGTTAACTCCTAAAGGACCAAGGTCTTATATTTTGGTCAATAAGCTCTCAAAACTATCATTTCTATTGCACAATGCAAAACATTTAAAAGAGTGTTTAGTTTTTGCATGTCTAATAGTAGAATCTTGTACTAAACTTGTACAAAAATGTATGGAAGAAAATTTCAAAAACTTTGACCTTGTAGATTGGGGTGATTGCAAGAAAATGAAGAAATACCTGTTGATTTCATTGGGTTTTTAGAATACTCACACTTTTTTTTTCTTGAGTAATTTAAAATTAGAAGAACTATTTTCATTTTTTTAATATGCCCAATCTTTACAATTTTAAGAAGATTGTACCATATAAAGATGAAGCAAAGAAAAATTCTCCAAGTAGGAGGATTAAAAAAGTTCAAAAATCTCAAGAAAATAGGTATTTTGACATTTTAATTTGTAAAAAATAGAAAATTAAAATTTTCTATATGTACGAATTCTATGGAGATGTCCATTCATTAAAAGAATCATCGAAATAATGTTTCACATGTTTCAAAATGCAAGCAACAAGATGTTCACTTTGTGGAATTTTATAAAACATAAATTTAACAACTTGATTTTTGTTCTTTAACCCTTAACTGCCTCATCAACCATATTTGGTTGACCTGAAATTTCAGGCTCATTTTGGGATGGGCAGTTAGTTAAATTCTTGTCACCACTTTGAAATTTTTTACAAGCAATTTCAAAGGTTAGCTACTGAAATTTTTTATTTTTTACAGAAAAAGGTAAATACTGGATTTTTGAGAGGCTCCTCAAAGGCATATATGTATCTTATTGGAAGAGTAAAGCTTGCGAATTTTACTTGATTTCTTGGCTTTAAGCAAAGCTTGCCAATTCCACTTGATTTGAGATCTAAAAAATTGTTCTTATGTATTTGCTTTGAAGACGGTCCCAATGCAAAGAGTAAAGTGTTTTCATGATACTCACCATTGAAAATTTAAACATCTAAATTTTGATTTGGAGTTAATTGCGATTTCTACTTGTTAAAAAAATTGCATTTCAACAATTGCAAGGTGGATTGTGTAATGAGTTTGACAGCTCTTCATTTGAACTTAAGGTTTTTGGAAGTGCATTTTAGTGTGCTAACACAATTTTTAGTTGGTCATGTCACCTCCAATCCCCAAAAATCTTATATGCAAATTTCTAAAACATTGTGGGGGAGGGGTGGCATATTAAAAATAGAAAATGTGTATTTCTCTTGTTATAATCTCACAACCTCTATGCAATTTTGCTTTCTAAATCTGTATGCACACTAATAAGCAAGCTCTTTAGACATCCATACGGTTAGATTTTAAAAAAAAAACATTTTTTTGGGGTTGGGGATAACTATAAGCCTATGCTCTTTTTTCATAGTCAAAACACACTTGGAAAGGCTTAGGCACTTAGGGGTTAAGAAATTGTGAAGTAGAAGCATGTACAAGGTAGAAGGAAAATTTGTAGTTCTAAAACGGAATTGAAATACACTAATCCCAATAGTGAGATTGTTGAAGCAAATAAACTAGACTATGTGAAACTTTTTTTTTTTTAAGAATTGTGAAAATAAATGTTAGACACAAATTCTACCCTAAACAAATTCTCCAAACCAGGTTTCTTCATATTAACTTTCTCATTACCAATCCAAATAGAATTAAATGATTCAAATCTTTCACTATAGACTAAAAACAAATTTTTATAAATTTTATTTTGAATTTTTGTAATTTTTTATTGCTCATGGTTGAACATTTTGAGATTAGAATGGCATTAATTTTCTTATTTTGGGGAATTTATTAAAATAAATATTGTATTTCCAAGAAGTTAATTTATATGTTTTTCTATCTTCTAATTTAAAAAAAAATCATGCCAAAAATTGAAATCCAAGGATCCAATTTGAACTTCTAGTGTCCCTCAAGGAGACATTTGGTCCTCCAAGAATTTATTTTTTAATTAAAAAAAATATTAGACTATATTAGACTATAATTTTTACAACCACAAGAACATAACTAATACTATTAAAAGTCGTGTAGAATTTGATATAGATCACAATTGAAAATGAATATAAATTTAAGCCTATTCTTTAGCAATGTTAATAGTTTGGCAATTGGTTGTTATATGATTGTTGTGTAAGCTAGGTGCAAATCTAAATATAAGATCTTTGTTAAATCAAGAATTTTTTTTCTTTTGATTTTGGCCTTACTTGATTTTGCCTCATAAGCTCCATTGTAGTACATCTTTTTATTAGGCACTCTTAGGAACTGATGATCATTTAAAAAAATTATAGTTATCAATATTATTTGGTTGAATTGAAAGAGATATCATTCTTTGTCTTTGCCCACTTTGTCCTATATCATCTCTATCATCCCCTATTGTCCCCTGACTTCCTAATTATATTTGTATTTTGGTGTTCCTCCTTGTTCCCCTTAAGTTTTTTTGGTTGCAAGGCAAAAAGTTCAGGAAAATTTTTAAATATAAAATTTATTTTTTTGTTCAAATATTCAAATTTTTATCCCTATATGATGGACAACTATGATTGAAATATAACATTATCAAAATTAAATAAGAAAATACAAATACTTAGATTAAAAATAATTCTTATCCAAAAATAACAATACAATGAATTTGTTGTTGCTACTTGAGTGAGATTTTAAAATCCTAGAGCCTCCTCAATCTGATGGAGGAATCCACACAACAAATATAGTACCATATTTGGATGGGTATAATTTAAAATTCAAGATTACTACACTAATGATGATATCTAGTGTTGCCTACACTAATTGATTTCAAAATACTATAAATTTGTACCCTTGATGAATAATTTTACCATCTACATTTACAGAGATCTCTTCTTAGACTTGTATTGACATCTATGCATCTTTAGTGAATATATTCATTAAATACTAAAACTAATATAGTTTTTAAAAATCAATTACTTTAGGTAATAATAAAAATCGTTAATAGTATAGTACACTTCCAATGATATATTTAATTCTAATTTAAGACCCACCCAAAACTGATAATATATCTAGTGTGACAATTATTTATAGTGAGACAAAGTTTTCCGCATTGGATTGATGATTCTCTTCGGAAGATCAGGTTCCCCGCTCGTCCCCCTCGTCCGTCCCAGTCCGTCCCTGTCCGTCCCTGTCCGTCCTCGTTCGTCGTCGTCGGTTCTTCAGCTTCGCGGATTGGGGGAGCTTATTCCGCCATAGCCAAGGGATCTCCCCCGTCGGGCATCATCACACCACCCTCGCCTTGCAGTTTGTTTCCCGATCGATCTCTTGCTCATCACTTAGTTAACTTACACTTTTTCTTACACTTCTTCTCCACTTTTTTTCCCGTAGTATAGAGCCCTGTACCATCTCTTCTCGTTCCGCATCTCAACAACAGAAGAAGTAGAACAACAACAGCAGCAACAATCAGTACTCGCCGACTTTCCACTTCTTTCGAGGCACCACTTTCGCAATCCGTTAGATCATGCATGCACGCTTCCGTGTCATCCGACCTGCTTGGCCGCTTCCTCATCAACACGCTCAAGACCGACACCTCACCTTCTCTGGAAATTCGGGAATTGATTGGGATAGATACCGTCGCCCGAGGATGTGATTTGTGATTTTCCGACGAATTTTTTAATTTTCGAAGTTCGGCGTGTAGTACGATCTGTGAAGTGTCGAACGCTCATTTGGAATTCCAGGTGCACGGATTGAGGGCATGCAAGATTGCAGGAGGTGAGAGAGGGACTAGATGGTGACGTGAAGAGTATTGTTAGGGTTCAGAATGGTATGGAGATTGGTAGTGGTTCTAGGGTTAGAGATGTGATTAAGGAGGTGTTTGGGAGACCGGAGTAGTAGGGACGTGATCATGGCCAAGATGGCGGATGGTACGCCGCTTCTTTCCGCCTCGACGTTGCGGACTTTGGCGGATAAATTGTATGAGAAGCGGAAAAATGCTGCCCGTGAGGTGTGTGTGCTGTTGCGCTAGCCCCTTGTTCTTTTGTTTTTGTTTCAATCTGCCCCGTAGAGAGTAGAAAATTCGTTCTAGGTTTTGGGATGGTCGAGTAGGTTTCGTATTAGCGGAGGATTTTGCTGGTGGATCGGATGTTGTCCATGCACGGGAACAGATGTTGGATTTGAATTTCCGCCTAGTTCTTTGTGACTGACCTTTCGTTGAAGTACTGGTTTAGTTGGAGACTTCTCGTGTCGCTGTCCCTTGCCTTAAGAGAGTTGCGTAACTGAAGGTGTTCCCGAATGCTTCGTATTCACGTATAGACGTAACGCCTTTTTGTTGGAATCGTCTGATTGAGCATTTAGGTTGTATCTCATTCCTAACCCGAGATCGTTTCCCCCTTAGAGCCAGCATATATTTCAAATTTATCTAGAGGCAGATCTTATACTCTGCAATGCACTTGTCATATGGTGGCAAATTATGCCCGGTTTAGCACAACAGCCGACCATATGGTTTCTTTATTGTTACAATGGAGGATGATACTGTGTGTTCATTCTACTTTCTTGATTGAATATTACAGTAGAATCAAGGACATGCCACCTTTATATGTCGACGGAGGACTTTGTTATCTGTGCCCGTAGGTCAAATAAAATTCCTCTCCAATGATAGAGAATGAGGGGTTCGATCATCCCTTTACCGTGGACTTGGTGCGTAGTTCTAAGACGTCAGTCGCGTGTGGCGTGATTTCTTATTTGTTTCAGTGCAAGGTTCAGTACTAACCGGCGCTTTTTTGGTGGATGTAGGTAGAGGCAATAATCAGGGGTCTCGTAGTTCAACAGGATCATGCGCGGATATCCAGCCTTATACATCTTCTTGTTCACGACTTCGCACTCTCTCCACAATCTAACCACCGTAAGGTATTGTAGTTGTTACTTTTCATGACTACGAAATTAATGGTGGCTTCTTTGCTCTGGCTTTCCGTTTTACTCCTGAATCTAGCTTGTATGCTGGTGGTGGAAAGGTGATAATTCGTCTTTTGCTTTTCGAACAGGGGGGCTTGATAGGGCTTGCAGCTGCAACAATGGGCCTTGGAGCTGAGGCCCCTCAACATCTGGAGGTAAATTTCTCCACCACTTCCTCTTTTTTGGTCATAGCATAATGTGCCAGCAGGAACTATGCAACTATCTCTGTTGAGAAGGGAATTTTTTTCCAGAGTGCTCCGTAGGTTTAGTTTTCATTCTTCTCATAGCATGTGGTGGTATGGGGTTTCAGAAAATCATTCCTCCCGTTTTGAACTCCTTCACAGACCAGGACAGTCGCGTCCGGTACTATGCTTGTGAAGCGCTGTATAACATAGCCAAGGTGGGTAATACTTCCTGACTAAATAATCTCGAAACCTTTTATTGATCTTATGACTTTCTTCAAGTATTTTTGGTAGCGTGTATAGTACATGTCTTGATGGCCATATTGTAAAATTGTTGGCACAAATTCTAATCTTTTTTTTTTTTATTCTATTCGTCACCGATTTTGGAAGTTGATATATTATTCTAGCTTAAACTATCATGAAGGTATATTTGGAAAGGCTCTCAGGCCACTGGGATACATGCAGGTCACACGAGGAGAGCTTGTGTTGTACTTCAATGACATCTTTGATGCACTTTGCAAGCTTTCAGCAGATTCCGAGCCCAGTGTTCAGCAGGCAGCTCACCTTCTGGACCGTCTCGTAAAGGTCAGTTCACGGTTCATGGCTAGTGTTAATCACTGTGCCTACAATTACCCGTGCATTGATATCTTTGAAAGTTGGCAGGCACAACTAGCCTCCATTTCCAGCACATTCACTTGATTCTTTACAATAAGGGCTTTTGGTGACTTGTCTAGCTAAACACAATGTGTCTTTGGAGCAGGACATTGTGACAGAGAGTGACCAATTCAGGTCAGATTTTATATGGCATACTTTACTACTTGTGAAACTTGTTCTCTTTTGCGTTGTTCTATTTGAAGCATCCTGAAACGGCTTCATGGTAGTGTTGGTATGGAGAACATACTGAGCATGCCAATCTCTTTTGCTATTTTGAATCTTGGTGTTAGTGTTGGAGTGTAGATTCTAAATATTTTGTTATTGTTCTGTTTATAGCATTGAGGAGTTCATCCCGTTGTTGCGAGAGCGCATGAATGTGTTGAATCCTTTTGTTCGCCAGTTTTTGGTGGGATGGATTACTGTTTTGGACAGTGTTCCTGACATCGACATGCTTGGATTTCTACCAGACTTTCTTGATGGTGCGCTCAAGACTATCAATTTATAATCTCTCCTTCAAGTTGCATTTGACACGCTTTGTACTAGGTCGAAATATCGTCATGTGATAATTTTTGATGTTTATTCAGATAAAATTAAAAGATCTCTTTTTTTACTCTTGGAACTCAGGGCTCCCATTTTGCGACTTTGACACTGCTGAGTGATGTCTAATTACGACTGGGTCAGCAGTAATTTTTTAATGTTTTTACTCATGCAGTATTAGTCCAAATTACACAAGTTTCTACTTGTTTGCTCTGCAGGGTTGTTCAATATGCTTAGTGACAATAGTCATGAAATACGCCAACAAGCTGATTCTGCACTTGCTGAGTTTCTTGAAGAGATCAAGAATGCTCCGGTACCAATTTATACTTGTAGTGTCTAATGTCCTGGACGGTCTTGGGTAGCTTTAGTTGTTGGTTGCCTCTTAACCTCGTCCAATCACGTTCTAGGCTTTATCTTTCCCGAATTGTATTTTCTGCTTGATAATAACAGTTCTGAGCCTAGACTCTATTACTTGGACGGAATATTGGATAGTCTCTAATTTTTTTCATTTTTCATTTTTTTTTGCAAGTCTGTGGATTATGGAAAGATGGCAGAAATTCTTGTACAAAGGGCAGCTTCTCTAGACGAATTTACTCGTCTAACATCTTTCACTTGGGTATTTCTCTCTCAATTTTCATTTTATTTTAATTTTAAATGGCCCTGTAGTCTTTGCATTTTGTTTCGTGGCTCCTTCGCAATACTGTTTGGTAATATTTCAGTCTCTTTAGTTTCTTTTAATATTGTGTATGTTTTGCAGCTGAACGAATTTGTGAAACTTTCTGGTGAGCAATTGGTGCCTTATTATGCTGACATATTGGGAGCCATCTTACCTGCCATATCAGACAAGGAGGAAAAAATTCGAGTGGTTTGTTCCTACTCTTAGCCTTGTCTGGCACAGCATGAGTGTACATTATTTAAGTCAGTTTATAAGGTTGCCTAGATTGGATGTTATCGTTTCACTTGCCGTTAAAATTTGATAGTAGTCTCTGTATTGGAATAGCTGGTCCTTTCATCTGTGTTTTGCTATCCGCGATTGGTGCCTATGTCGAAGTCTTTTGCAGAATTTTACACACTCTAGGTTTCATATTTTCTCGTCTGCCTGTTCACTGTGTTTAGGTTGCTCGGGAGACTAATGAGGAGCTCCGAAATATAAAGGCAGAACCAGCTGATGGATTTGACATTGGTCCAGTTCTTGTTATTGCGAGAAGGTATAATTTGGACTTCATCATTGGTCACTCCGAGTTTTTAAAATCCGAGATGGAATATGTAATTTATACACAATTCGGTTCTTTTCTCATTTAGAGTATCTGCTTCTTTTCAGAAAGGTTCTTGTCACGAATTGATCTGCCATTTTGAGTGAACTCTCCGTAACCTTTGGTCGTACTTTTTCCACGCTTGTCAAGTGGCACCAAGTATCTGATTCTCTATTTTAACCAACAAGCAAGTATGGAAAAACATGTTATTCAGCTGTTCGGATTTCTGATTTAGGAGATAATTTAAGTTCTTTAAGAGCGCTACTGATGGAGTTTTGAGTTGCAGGGAATTGGGAAGTGACTGGGAGACTACCCGGCTGGAAGCTTTGCGTTGGATTGCAGTTCTTCTGGAGAGGCACCGAACTGAGGTCTTACATTTGCTGTGCATTGTTGTATATCTTGCGAAATCAACTTCCTTTGTTGCTTGTAAGCACGAAAACCTGTCTTTGTTACCAGCTTCTACGTTCATCCGAAGCATGTAAGCAGCGACGCGTGTCGTTGACATTTTATGGGCTGTGGATGCAGGTGCTTTCGTTTTTGGATGACATATTTCCTGCGCTGCTCTCGTCTTTGTCAGATACTTCCGATGAAGTGCGTCCTGCTAACCTCAGCTCCTCTTTTTACAACAGCAATTGGTCAAGGAATTAGAATACGCCTTTGCTTATACTTTGTAGTTAACCGAATTTCTGAAGCCATATCCCTAGTCCCACTGAGGTAGCTGGTAGCAGTTAGAGTGAGTTTCCCTTCAAAGTATTTATTATTGGTATCAATTACTTTGATTATCTGTGAGCTCATTGTTGCATCTTGCGACGTGCAACTAAATTGCCAGACTGACCGATGGGAAAATGGTTCACTTATAGTTCATTGCACTGGGCTCTGAATAATTTATGCAGGTAGTCTGTCTTGTCTTGGAGGTTCAAGCTTGTATTGCCGGAGATGCTCAACATTTCCACCGACTCATGGTCTTTCTCGTTCACAAGTTCAAGATTGAACAGACACTTCTTGAAAAGTAAATACTCTCGTTTATGCTCAATTAATTAGATAAATATGTTTAAACCAAAACCATGGTTACTCTTACGATATTATTGGTCTGTGTAGTGGCCATTTATGGGGGAAGTTTTTTGTGGAAATTTGGTTGTTATTATGATGAGTTTATTTGTGACAACTGTGGATGCCATACAATTCTGACGATTACAATGGGCTATGTATCTTAGAAGCAAGAATAAAACTTTCACAACATATCAAGAACTTTTGCATTTAAGCGCATATAATCATCGTGAAGTTCTACATAAGACAGGGTTAGCAGCAGAGAAAATCAAAGACTAATACACAGGGCTGCATCTAGAATTATTGGAATCCAAACTTTTTTTTGTTGAGAACAGGTGAAAGTTTGCTTGAATCTTCACATGCGTACACTAATATTAGACATCGATGACCTATTAACTTTGTCTTTGGGGATTTGTTTGAATGTAGGAGGGGAACACTAGCACTGCGCCGTTTGTGTACTCTCTTGGATGCAGAGAGAGTGTATAGAGAATTAGCTACCATATTTGAACAGGAGAATGACCTGGAGTTTGCCACTATTATGGTTCAGGTTGGTACTACGACTACGTGACCCTTCCTTTACACTAGGTTGCAGATTGCATGTCACAATGTTCCCAAGATATCATGAACTTCTCTGACTTCCAGGACCCTGTCGAAATTCACTTTCTGATGTCCATGACCCTTACATAGCAGGACACTGTCATGTGTATGTTGTTACGTTCTATCAAATACTCATCTGACTTTTTAGTTTTTTTGCAACTGCAGGCATTAAATTTGATACTGCTCACTGCTCCAGAGCTGGCAGAAATGAGATCACTTTTGAAGCAGTCTTTGGTCAATCCAGCCGGCAGAGATCTTTTCGTCGCCTTGTCTGCTTCATGGTGCCATTCACCAATCGCCACTGTTAGCCTTTGCTTACTTGCACAGGTGAAGCTCTTTGCCTCACAGTAGTTGCAAGTATTGTGGTCAATGATATGACTGGCTGAATTGAATTCCTGTGGAGAATGACGACTACATTTCTGAGTATGTTTTACGACCTCTCCCTTCTAATAACAATGCTTCATAATGGCATCGTTGGACTGATGGTGGGATCTTCCATATGCAGGCGTATCATCACGCGAGTTCCGTTATCCAAGCACTCGGGGAGTCTGACATCAACGTCAACTTACTGGTGCAAGTTGATAAGCTTGTTCGACTTTTGGAAACGCCGACTTTTGCCTACTTGAGATTACAGGTGATTCTTGTGACCGCATTATATTTGTCGTCTGCTGCTGGAATAAATTATTCAGAATGATAAATGTACACACCGATTCAAGGTCGATTGCTGCCCGGTCAAAAGCCTGCGATGATGCTAGGATGTTGTTGAATATATGGATTTCCAAGCACGGTCAATATTTCTATGGCGGCTTAGTAATTACTTGGGATGTTGTGGAGCTTCTCTTTATACCCTATGATCGTTTCCTAGTTACAGCAATTTGTTCTTTCAAAGCGCACTTCAGCATTCAGTATTTTGTTGATTTCAATGTTGCGTCTTTTTGAAAGAAATTGCTGGGGTGTTGATACCACTGCAGTTATTAGAGCCAGGTCGGTACCCAAGTTTGCTCAAGACATTGTATGGCCTTCTCATGCTTCTTCCACAGGTATGTCATTATATTCTCTCATTTTTTTCCTACTTGATATGTTTATAATTGGCTTAATTTTAGGGACTCCTTATCTGATGGCATTCTTTCATTTGCAGCAAAGCGCTGCATTCAAAATACTGCGTACCAGATTGAAGACAGTGCCATCTCAGACCTTTATGCACATGCAGCCCTCTCTTCCTTCCAGTGAATTTCATGGGCTCTCTGCAACAAGAAGAACAGCTTTGACAGGGGGACCATACTCCCAAATTATTTCTCACATCCCTACTATACAAACCTCATCTTCAAGTGAGGTCGGTGAGAGGAGTTCTGATAGCGTCAATGGTCCGCTGGTTATCAACTTCGCAGCGCAGTTGAAGCAATTTGAGAATATGCAGCAGCAGCATCATTTGTACCAAAGTCAGAACAGACCCCCCCGGCGGGCCCTGACACCTCCATCACCTCAGGTATGATGTCTGCCCGGAATCTGTATGGGGTACACGTCAGTACCCTCCTTTTCACTACACCTGGATAAAGAGGACATGCGAACCCTTTTAGGGTTCAATAGGCCCAAATTGACCTCACGTGGGCAATTTCTTTTGTCCGATTTTATTTGTTCTTTGACCACTCTTGGATTGTTATTCTTGATTCTGGTGATGTAACATTTGAATTCATCTGGATTATAATTTCACCCTATGATCAATCGAATTGCTCCTTTTTCAAACCGTGAGTCCTTAGTTATCTTCGAACGGTGTCACATCATGAGCTCTGATCTCTAAACAAAAACCTACATTTTTTAACATAACCCTTCAAGGACTAACTTTTTCGTGGTCTTTTCCTTCCAGAATGGACACCATTCTCCAAGAACTGCAGACGATGTGTCAGATTCAATGAGGAGGACGCGGGCTCCTCCACAGGTGCGGATGCCACGACGAACATCATGGCGAAGCTAGTACTAAAGCCCAAATTATATTTTGATCACTTGTGCTATAGATTGGTTATAACTCATAAACAAGCTCTTACGTGATTCTTTTCCGTACGATTTGTTTGTATAGTACCGGTTAGTTATCCTCCTTATTGGGTCATGTACAAGGCATACGATTGTTTTTGTGGCGTAGTGTAAGGTCATCTGCGTGCCACCACAGCCCCACTCTAGTCACGAACGACTTGAGAGTGGATAAAAGCAAGGTTACAGTGGTGTGGATGTTGGAGGGGTTACCTTATTGTTCCCCCAGGCTCTATAGGTGTTGTATAGTTCACAGAGGGATTTTTAGAAATCGTTTTGAGATATTCTCTCAATTTCTCAATTCAGATGAGCTATTTTGTTAGCTTGCAGGTAATACAATCGACAAATCTTGTCTTTTTTATTGCCACGGGCTGACAGTCTTGTACTAAAGTATTCTGTTTATAGGTGTTATTTAATATTTTTGCCATCCGTTTGTGACGCATCACTAGGCGTTGTTGATTTGGTGTCAAGGTTAAGTTACTGCATTTTGGAATTTGAAATACTCGACCTGATTCATGTGCTACGCGAAGTGTTTTTTAATTCAAGAACGTCAGTAACTTATGACGGTTACAGGTGGTTGAGAAGTCCCTAACAGCCTCACAGCTATCCGCTCTTAGATAGAGCTAGTTCAAACTCTGAAGCAAGCTTTTACTCCGGATGTTATTGAAATTTATCAAGTTTTCAGAGAAATGCTAAGAAAGTTGTCAACACCGGTATGGCAAAACAAATGTTTTAGAATTCTCATTCCAGGTGGATCTTTGTTTAATCCTTGAAGGTCGCTGAGTTGAAGGTCGCTGAGGACTAAAAATGTCCACTGGATGACTTCATTGTTCACTAAAGAAACAAAGAATGCACCTGTTGGTTCAATAATTGGAGCATTTTGGTGACTACCTTAGTTATGGGAGGCCTTGTCCTTCAAGGGTTAGCAATAGAGGATATATTGATGAGGATGCAAATTGAAAATGTTTGGATTATTTGAAACATGAAAAAGTTGTTAGGGAAGTGCACCTTAAATTGTGTCCAGTAGCAATTGAGTGAATATAGGCACTAATGTTTTTATTGGATCTATTTGCAAGTCAAAGAGGATTCCATTGCACTTTAGAAAATTACAAATATTCAATCTACAATCAATCTTAGAAGGAATTCCAAATTTTATTGAAAATTATTGGTTAGTATAACAATTGATCTTCCTTATGGATATGATCTTTTGATTACATTTTATAAATTTTTTTTTAAAGTCATTGTTTAAATATTCTTCTAGGCTGCATTATACAAGAAATCTCCTCAATTTTGGAAATCTAGACTACCCTATGGTCTTTACGTAACCCTTTAATTCCTAATGTCCAATCATTTATTTTCTTGTTGTTAAACTTTAGGGTCTCCCTTGATCCCAATTTTTTTTCTTTTTAACTTCATATTTTTTACATGTAGTTCAAGTTGTGTTTCCACAGACAAAAGGAACTTTTGATTGGACAAAAACTTCTACCTTGGGTGATTTTTCAAAGTCAAATATTCCAAGAAATGCTCATAGTGGATTGTCTTGGGAGGGAAACCTAGCCAATGAAAGGCCATTCCAAGAAGAAAAATTCCATGGGTGTACAAGTGGGCAAGGGGTTGATTGGTTGGAGCATATAGTGAATGGGCACGATAACAAGTGAGATTTCTATTTTTCCAATGTACATCACTTGATTGCTAGGCTTGGAAATCAATCTTCTATTGCCCCAATCCTTGTGAAAACTTGCGTGCATATTTTTAACTATTCGCAATTGTATTTTTTCAAAAATGACAAACTCTTCATTTGTGAAAATTGAGATATAGGCCTCCAAAGTTAGTTTGTCTAGAAAAAAAATGTTTAAGAAAAAAATGAACTTTGATTGAAGATATTTCAAAATCAATACAATCACAATCTTTGGAAATTGTAGTGTACACTAATTTGATATTAGTGAACAAAATCATGGACTTACATTTTCTAAAGAAAATTATATTTTCATTTTAGAAACAATAGGGAACAAGGAGGTTCTGAATCAGAAGGAGAGGATGTAGGAGTAGAGGTCAGCATTGGCTCCTCAATATAAAGTTCAGATGTAGACACAATCAATCCAATAGAAAAGGGCCCCAGGCAAGAGTGGACAAATATAAGAGAAAAATAAAACACATATAGGGACCTTGAGAGCCCAAGAGGAACCTAAATCCAAGGTTTAGCAGGAAGATGTTCATAATTCACCCACTTTTGTAGCTCAATAGAGGTCGCAACAAGTAGAACAAAAGGATAAGAAGCAATTGAGGGTTATGTCACAATCATAGGTCTGACCCCCCCAGCAAGGAGCGCCATACATCGGCAGGGACATCCACAGGCCAAGTGTCACATGGGGTGATGTCGAAGGGGATCATGTAGATGGAGACACACAACAAGAAAGAGTCCTCCTCCTTGAGCACCCCGGAGTTAACTTAGTCGAGGGAGAGAAACTATGCAATACGTGAAGACCAAGGCATTGATCCTATTTGGCAAAAGGTGGACATACCTAACCCTTCGCTTTCTGAGGGAGGGCAGACTGAACTAGAACGGGAAAGGATTGCATTCTCAATACAACCTAGGGTCACTCCAGATTTTCACTTCGTAGATGAAGATCAAGAAATGCAAGGAGTTTCTGCACACAATTCTTTTAGGGAGAATAGCAATTGGTAAGAATCAGCCTTTCCACTGCTAGGAGTGACCTTCGCAACAGAACGAAGGCATAAACAAGCCCTAAGCACGAAGTTTTTGACAAGTAATCCCCTACAAGGAAAATTCTGGCACCATAGGAAAAGGCGAGCCTCCACACATGTACCTAAAGAGTGGTGGGCAACTTGGCCGGCAGGCATTATGGAAGACACCTTCCAAATCTTCCCTACACAAGACTCAAATACCTAAGATAAGTTTATTTCCATATGGCTAGTATTATACAAATCCAAAGATGAAGATTGAGAGGTGCTCTTAGCCACGGTGAGTGACCATTGGCCAGCCATCCCTACTACTCTCGGAGTTGAGTTTAGTGACCGCGATACCACCGTGGAAGTCATAAAAGATACCATCATGGCGATGTTACAGGTCAATGTAAAAGCCACAATCATTAAACTGCCCAAGTTCTCTCACTGGGAATAGGTATAGTGGATGTCGAGGTGGGACCATAAGGGAGACGCCCAGGAGTTGAAAATATTGGCAATTTGCAGAGTCATGGCCAAGGTGAAGTGTTTGAAAAACATTTATCTCTCTTGGGTTCCAGCAATCAAGCTGAAGGAACTCGCAATAGGGGGTGGAAGAACTAAGGCAAATGCTCTTCTTCAAGATTGGGCTGGCTTATTTTCATTTCTAGAACACTTGAGGGACTAGCAACCTGACATGTAAGATTGCAAGTGTCTCTAAGGCCTCGGGCCAAAAAATTGCGCTCAACAAAAAGCCATGTACCCCTTGCTCTTGACCCCCCCAAAGGTGACCATGAGGGGATCTATGCTAGAAGTCAATGATTGATGGACATTCGATTATCTTTAGCAACATTGAACATTTAAAGGGAGCAAGGAAGGGCACCCAAGGCTCCCAAAAGCAAGTACACATTAGAGGATTGCTTGAACATATGGAAGATCCCCCAATGATAATTCTCCTACATGAGCACTGGATGTCCGAGGTGCGTTGTCAGAATCGTCGCCATAGTTTTCCTTTTGCCAGAGGTTTCAGGGGTTGGAATCCAACCGTAAGGAACATGGGGGCGGCAAAAAGATGGAAAGCAAGCACGGTCATCTTAGTCCCAAAAGAGTTAGTAGGGAGGGTTAAACAACACAAGATTTTGGTGGAAGGGCACGCCTAGTTCATCACCCTCCAATCCGACTCTGCAGCGGTCTTGTCAATCATAAATGTCTATGCCCCAACGAATTCAGCAAATAGGGTTGTCCTCTAGAATAACTTAGTGGATGTGAATATTCCTAGGGACGACTATATATTGGTTGGCGACTTCAACATGGTCGAGGTGGTGATTGATAGGTTGGGCAACTCCCCAAAATGAACTATCCCTAATTGTAGAGAGAAAGTAGCACTGACAAGGTTGTTGCACCACTACGGATTGGAGGATTCGTGGGGGTCGGATGATTTCTACAAGACAAGTGACATCAAATTCTCTTGGGATAATAACAGAGGAGGGAAGGACCACATGAAAGCACGAATAGATTGGATTTATCTTTCAAGTGAACTTTGTGGTCAAGGAGGTAATTTGACCATACACCCACATTTGGGTATCTCGGACCATGCACTAGTACAACTCAAAGTGTTTCCAAGGAGGAAAACACTTGCACGCATAGATGCGTTTCAAGTACAGACATTGAGTAAACAAACTTCACAGTCTCGTATAACTAAAGCTTGGCAGAGCAACAATAGGCCGGAATCCAGTGAGTCTTGGTTGGTATGGGTAGTTGCAGCCCAAACCAGAGCCATGACTGAAGCTATATTAATCCAGAAGGAGGAGAGGATTCAAAGGTATTGTGTAGAAAAACAGGTGATAAGGGAAATCCATGAGGCAAAAAAGTGATTACAAGATAGTCTATAGGACCAGACAACAATGGAGCTTACTTAGGAATAGGGCAAAGACTAAGCTCCAAGAGCTCACATTTGATGCCTTAGAGGTGTAATATCATGTTATGTCGGCCAAGTGGCTAAAGAATGGGGACAAGTGCACGAAGGAGTTCTTCAATGCCTTCAAGGAGGGCCACAACCACACTAACATCTCCCAACTCCGTGTCGAGGGCACGGTCCTCACTCCTCACTAAGCAAGGAGAGAAAGCGGCAGCAATTACTTCCTTTTATAATCATATATACTCTGAAGCCCCAGATTCTCCACAAGTGCTAGCGGCTAGAAGGCGAGTCCTAGGAAGCATCCCTAGGGACGTTACAGAGCACCAAAATCAGGCGCTGTAGGGGGAGATCACTCTACAAGAGTTGAGAGAAGTGATTAAGGAACTCACATCGGGGCACGCAACGAGTGAAGACGGAATCTCGACGGACTTCTTCAAAAGTTGCTCGACGGAGATTGAAGAGGACCTCCTCATGGTAGTCTGGAAGTTTATGCAAAAAGGAAGCTTCTCAAGGGATCTCAACAAAGATACTATCACATTACTGCCAGAAAGGGGGACTCTTTGTTAATAAAGAACTTTAGACCGATCACACTACTTGACTCACTTTATAAGGTTGTGGCCAAAATCCTAGTGTACAAGCTTTAGAAAGTCCTTCCGACCATTATCAAACCCAACTAGACGGGTTTTGTGCGGGGCCGATGTATCATAGACAATATTTTTCTTAGCACAGGAGTCCATTAACTATGTAGAGGAATTTGGCCAGGATCTAGTGCTGCTACTCATAGATTTCAAAAAAGTGTATGATCATATTTCCTAGTCCTTTATGAGTAGCGTTTTGGAAAAATGGGGTTTCCACTAGGATTCCATAAGAGGAGTAATGGCATTATACGAGAATACTTTGCCAGCAATGATAGTTAATGGGGAGGTCAGGGAGACGTTTGACTTGACTAGGTTAGTCTACCAGGGATGTCCCTTAGCACCATTTTTTTCATTGTCGTCTTTGACACCTTGTGATTTATGTTAGAAGACCCCTAGTTCAGGATTTAGGGGTTCTAGTTACCCAATGGACAAACAGTAACAAACGCTTCTTTTGCCGATGATGCCTCTCTCTACCTCCTTGGTACAGAGTGGAATCTAGCCTGAGTTGCTACAATTTTGAATCTCTTTTGCTTGGCTTCCGACTCCAAGGTAAACTTGAACAAGACGAGTGCCATATGGACATCCAATAAGGTCCAAAGGTTCTAGTGGAGGGAGGAGTTAGGACTCTCGTGGATTCCAGTAGGTGAGGGAGTTAGATATCTAGGTCCTTTAATCAATTTCCATATACCTAAGGATACAAATACAACCCCATTGATTGCAACCCTCAAAACTAAGCTCCGTAAGTGGGCAACTAAAACTATCTCTCAAGTAGGGAGGGTTCTCATATGTAATCAAATACTCCTCACTACCTATTGGTATGTTGTAGCGTGCTGTGGTCTTTCCCTCAGAAATTGCGACTTCATCAGAGGCTTAATCATCCAATATCTTTGGACTCGGAAGGACGAGGGTTGCACAACAACCAAAGTTCAGTGGAGTACGTATATCCAATCAGAGGAGGAGGGGGGTTTGGGATTAATTGACCTATTTTTATAGACACATGCATTATTAGCCAAACTGGTAGTCAAAAGTTTAGCACCAGGTGAGGAGCCTTGGAAGATCCTAATGAGGTATAAAATAGAGCAGGCTCAGCCCTTAGGTGATGCCAAATGGCACCAAGTGCACACCTAGCTTTTGTTCAGCAAAGGAATCAAGAGCGAAAACCACTCCCCTTTAATGATAGCTTGTTTGAAAGCTTTCATAGCAATTCAGGGTAATTTGATCTCGAAATCACTAGAACTCATCAATGAGGTCATGTATTAGCCGTTGTTTGGAAACCCCTTGATTTTGGAGGCAGACCGTACACCATTAGGAATCGGGCCGAATCTAAGGTTGCATATATGGGCCAGAGCGGGTATTACCACCATCCAACACCTTTGGGACACGGAGAGAGAAGACTAGCTTTCTGCAAATGAACTTCAAAGGAAGTTACCTCGACAGGGAGTAGTGATGGACAAACACCAAATACATCGTCTTACTGCAATCTCACACATCCCGTGGGACCCCATAGCGTTCCCCTAGAGGCTTGGAGTGGCGTGGATCCAAACAGAGAATGATCAGAGAATCTTCTTTTTACAAGTTGGATGACTAAAGGGAGGCCAAAGTGGTGAGCTTCGCCAAACAGGTCAGAAACGAGCTGCTTATCTAAGAAAATAACCACAGTATTCTCCTGGCAACACAACTTCACCTAGTAAGGGTGGTATACTAGAATGCTGGGAAGAGGGCTTTTCACGAGTGTAACTCAAATAAACTGCCCCAGGCCCCAAACACAATATGGCACTATCGGTAGAAGTGTCTACAGAATCTCCCCTAGGATCCGGGAGAGTGGTCTTAGGGACAAATAGGTAATATAGGCAACAATCCCTTTTTGGGGTACATAGTCAATCGAGGTTATAAGGAGGGACTTCGGTAGTGGCTTGAGGTCTCTATAGGTATGCAGAAGTTCATAAACCAAGGATTCTCGAAGGACAGCAGGAAATTCATTTTTAAGCTCATATGGCATCATACCTAGCCTAGGAAACCAATAATACTCCTTTGGCAGATTTTGAATAGAGGGATAGTCATGGGGGAATGGCTCTCTTGGCAATTGAGACAGGTAGATCATAATTGTCCCCTTTGTGGGTATTGTATGGAGACAGTAGCTCACGTATTTGGGGATTGTAAAATGACAAAGGGACTTTGGCAAAAATTTAATGCATTTAGTATTATTTTTAATGTGTCTAGTTTTAAGTGCTTCCAAGATAGCCTTTTAGGCAGACCTAGCTTAGATAGAGATAGAAAATTAGGCAAATACGTTTATGCTTTTCATCCGTGGGATATCTTTAGATCATTTGTGATTTAGTATATCTGGGTGGAGTGTTGTAATGCCAAATATGACACCTTGGAGTTCAGTCCCATCAAAGTTATGATTGTTGCTTGGTTGTCCACCATTCTTGTTGGTATGGCTATTAGGTAGGATTATTAAACTAGGATTAAAAACAAAGAACATTTAGAAAGCATTAGGGGACAATTCATGAGCCAGTGGTCTTCGATTTTTTGCCACCCTGGACTGAGTATTTGGCACTTCACTATTCCAAACTCATTGTTGTGTCTTTGTTGTTGCTTAATGTGAAGGGGGCCTCGGGCCCTTGCCCAGTCATTTGTGGCTTTCACAAAAACAATAGTTTGGAGGTGGTTTTGGAGGAAGGCCCCTTCTTGGGCATTTATAGGTTAAGTCCTAGAGTTGTTTTGATTAGAACAAGAATATAGACATAATCTTTAGCAAATGTGGGATTATTAACAATAGAAGAGCCAAAGTGAAAAAAATAATTGTAATAAATTGAAGAAATATGACAATGATAGGTAATGGATGTACAAAAAAATATGACA
Organism: Straminergon stramineum; assembly: GCA_963920665.1. NCBI lineage: Eukaryota > Viridiplantae > Streptophyta > Bryopsida > Hypnales > Calliergonaceae > Straminergon > Straminergon stramineum. The sequence goes on along the minus strand of OY987264.1, from coordinate 35,365,262 downwards.
CTCCACCTTTGGTAATGTGAGAATTTATAATTTCCTAACAATGTATCCCATGTTGACGTAGATGTATGAAAAATGCGCAAATATAGGCTTGCTACACTTGCAACTTCATATAAAATTCATTTCAAAGAACTTTGGATTTAGTAGACATTATTTTCATGATTCATGTACTAAGCAATCAACATTGAAAAATACACTTCAATGAGTGCAAATACATGCTTAATATGAGAAACAATTGACAAGGCATATACAAAATCTTCTACTCAAAACTAACACAATCTAAGTTGTGCTTCTTTCTTGATTGATCAACACTTACACAAGATAGTTGAAGCTAGTATCTACAAGATAAGATGGAAAAAAGACAAAAAAATATATATAGTTGACCATTATACCTAAAAGTATTGAAAATATTGTATACACAATATAATATGCTACATTTCGTGATGGCAACCTTTTTATTAAAAATGCCTATCCACTTGAGCCATTTCTATGTTTGTTTTTCCCACAAAAACCCACCAATGTTGTTCAAGATGTAGAAGGGACACATCTTTTGCAATTATTTCTATGTATCTCCATGTATTATATAGAAATATCCATAAATAAATCCACACAATTGTTGGATACAATTGTATTTTTTAGATTTAAAAAACTTCAATTCGTTCTCTATCAAATAAATTAGTGACCTCCATTTCCTAACTTATTTCCATTTTTTCTCAAATTATGAGATTATGAATTATTTTTGTTTTTCTCACTTTAGAACCCAATTTGTGGTTTCCTAGGATTTAACCGCTCAAAGACCAAATGCTCAAATTTCAAACAACAAATGAATGCAAATACTTCCAAGCACAAAAAAATATTATTTTCTTATATGGATGTTTTTAAAGTTAATCTTTCAAAGACCAAATGTTCAAATTTTAATCAACAAATGAATGCAAATACTTCCCAAGTACACAAAAATATATTTTCATACATCGATGTTTTAAATATTCTTGAACAATTGTACAACATAGATCCTAGAGACTTAATATTACAAATATTCTATAATTCAAAAGAAGCTGATGGATTCAACCTTTTTTTTCTTTCTAAGAAAGTGCTATGGTGGCAATCACTTAAATGATTTGGGGAAGCATTGTATTTCTACATTAATCCATCTTTTGATCCCCAAAACACTCTTCAATCATATTCATGTACTTTTTCATCTAAATTTGGCAACTTCATCCAAATTTTTAATAAAAATGGAAAATTTTCTAGCAAAAAAAAAACCTTTAATTTGGTGAAAAGTAGACATTTATTTTGAAATGGTGCAATCTAGACCCATGGTGCCAAAAAAAGGTTTCGATGGATCTAGCCTCAAAAAGTAACTTTTTCAGTAAAAAAATGACCCTAAAAAATGGCTTGAATAAAAATATTTATATAAAAAATTCAAACCACTATAATTGGAACCAAAATTTTAGAATTTAATGGAAAAAAATTCTTGTGAAAATTACAAATATATTCAATCTACAATCAATTTTAGGACTTCGAAGTTCTAGCTTCAAATTTTATCAAATAATATTGGTTTGTATACTAGTTAATCTAACCGTAAGGATATGATCTATAGATCATGAATTATTTTACAACTATTGTTTGAAGTCATCATTAAATTATTATTCTAAATTGCATTTTATAATACATCTTCATGATTTTGAAAATCAGAATTATTCCCTTGGTCCTAGAGGAGTTAACCCCTAAATGCTCTGATGTCCATTTTGTAGACAATGAACACATTGAAACTCAACTTTCATCCTCAATTGCTTGGATGAAAGTTATTCTAATTTGTGGAGATACTTGATCAAGTTGTTGTCTTCTCTAAGGGTCGGATTTGGTGTTACTAGAGTACATATTTTTTTAAATTACAAGTGTGCAAGTATGTCAAGCATTTGACCAAGCCAAAATTGCATTGATTGTAGTTCAAAATTGGACTTGCCAAAATGAGGTCATAGATAGGAAGAACACAAAAATTTCAAAAAATCACCATGTGAAGAGAACCTCATTTCAAATCCATTCCAACAAATTTTACTCAAACAATGATAATGTTTAGCTTGTAATCAAATTTAGAAGGAATTTTGAAATTTCCCTTCCAAAATTTATAAAAATATATTGGTGATAGAATTGGTGAATCTAACCATTCAAATGGAATCTACAACTCAAAATCTACAAATTTTATTTGTATACCAATTCCCAAATATGCTTCCAAATTGCACTTTATAATGTTTTTATTTCAAATCGTGAATTTTGGAGATGACTCTAGACGTTTAGGGGTTAAAGTCCTAACGCTGATCCTCCGATGCAACGCAGTGTTTTTTTTCTGGCGATTTATCGCCAGATCTGTCAGAATCTGACCACTGTGAATCTGTCCCTCCAAAATCTGGCCTATGCAGTGAAGCCAACACAGGGGACACTAGTCCAAAAAAACAACACTGATGCAACGATGGACTTGAGCAGTCCTGTATAAGGTGGCAGCGGTTTACAAGTTACAGTATCTCTTGTAAGAGCAACAAGTTTGATTCAAAGGCAGAATTAGAATGACCCACAAGTTATTCAAGATTTACCGCTTCCAGTGTCCAGGTTGAGGCCTTCTGGGTCACGGTAATTGGAGCTTGATTTGTCCTGCACAAGAAGGATGTAATGCAGTTGATACAGACGTGGGAAGCAAAATCTTGTATCGTAACCGTGTAGACCACATCAAATTAGTGATCAAGAAGTTGAAGAATGCCATTTCTACTGTCAACCGTCAGAGGGCAATAATTGAAACATATTACTTTGACGCTCATTACATCAAAAAACTAAACAATTGACTGGTTCATGGATGCAGCAAGCTCCTCCAGCATCTCCTTCTGCTCCAGTGCTGCGCATGACTGCATAGAACAATAAAAAAGCTAATATCAGAATTTGTAGAAGTCGAATAGGAAATAGGACTTGACTACCGTGTAACAGAAGTGCATGAAGGGTCCAATTTACCTGCACAGGTCCTTCTAACTCCCCATTGAGGACAGACATCAAATCAAAGTTGATTTTTGTTCGATGATCAGAGACCCGATTATCCTGCACGAGTTCATCACCACAAAACTTTCTAAAAAAACTATCCACGTAATAAATTCCCAGTTAGAGACTGCCGGAAAGTGGTCAATCAGCACAGCATAGATGTAAATTTCCCAGGCGTACCTTGTAATTATAAGTTCGGATTTTCTCACTGCGAGCTCCTGTGCCAACCTGCACACAATATGATGACCCAAATTAAGGTAGAGAGGACACTGAACTGTTACAGACCTGAGCCTGTCTCCTACACTGACCCCTGTTGCCGACAGTAACCCCGCTATTCATTCACTGTCTCGCCCTTCAGTTAGCAAGTGGCGTAAGCATAAATTGTCTAAATGTCTCAGGCCGCTGATCTTTGAAAGGACATAGGGTTTTCTTAGACTAACTTCTTGTGGTCCACAACCTTCCACTTTGAAATCGACTAAAGAAATTCATACGTCGAGGAACAAAATTTTGAGCTCAACAGATTAGGCTCTTGCACCCAAAAACTCTCCACATCCCCTCAAAATCGCAGTCCCACATACGTTTAATTGCATAAAATGACACAAACAGTACCCTCTACCAAATAAGTAACGCAACATAACACAAAGAATTGAGCAAAATTTGAGTCATCATACCTGTGATTTACGGGCGGTACTGATGGATTCCTGCTGTTCTCTAAGTTTGATATCAAATAGTTTAGCTCGAAGTAGTTGGAATGCTCGGATTTTGTTCTTTAATTGAGACCGTTCTTCAGTACAGAATATTCTAATTCCTGTAGGTTTGTGAATAAGATCTATCGCCGTTTCTACCTTGTTCACATTCTGACCTGCACACAGATCCATCGATGACGACATTAGTCCAATAGAGTTGAAAACAACAGGGACAAGTCTACAAATGTGAGCATGGAATGAAATAAAATAAGAGAGTATGCTTCATAACTTGCCTCCAGCGCCACCAGACCTTGCTGTGGAGAGTTCAATGTCCTTGGGATCAATCACAACTTCAACTTCATCGACCTGCGTTCCGCGAGAAGTGTAAGAATGCACTGATTGAAGACAAACTACAAGAATTGTGAAAATTCTCTCAAGAATTCTATTGAACGCAATTCCTAACCTCGGGCATAATTGCCACTGTAGCAGTGGAAGTATGAACTCGGCCTTGATTTTCGGTAGCTGGCACCCGCTGGACCCGGTGCACGCCCGCTTCATACTTTAGTTTACTGTACACGCGTTCCCCTGTAATCTCTAATACATACTCCTTGTAGCCGCCCTTCTCTGCCTGCATGTCAACATTCAGGATGTGAGCCACGGCTTCCCAAATCGTAACTTGATCTCAGCAGTAACGGAGAAACAATAGTGTACATCTTCAGTTTTCCTTGAATTCGCCATTAATATGAATCCCGCAGGTCACTTCAAACTAAGCATCTTATTGTCCAGTCATTCCCCAGTGGAATCTAAAAAACCTAGCTGCATTAAATCCTACCAAATGTAATGCCATTTAAAGCAGTATCGAACATAAACCCTGCCACCCGTAACAAACCTAGGTTATCCAGATACCTCTGGGGGTGAGTTCTCTACTAGAGTACCGAAATTGTCAATTGACCCCAAATCGGCCAAGATATAAAAAAAAATCACTACCTCAGTAGAAGACAGGGGAGAGCATCTCCAATTGTTACGTTCAGCAAACTTTTGGTACATTCGAACCTGCACATGCCAAAACATGGATCAGGAAACCAAAGACACTCGCGGTATATTCCAAAGCATTTATAGAGTTGTCCCTCAAGTATCAAGACTACTAACAAGATAAAGCTGACCTTCATACTAACAGATATCAAGCAACAAGGTCATGCGAACATACAAGGTCCCCTGCCCAAATTCCTGCCTCGTCGCCTCCAGTACCAGCCCTCACTGCACCATATCATTCCAGAATATAAGTGCACTTCATTAGGGATAAAGAAACTAGTACTTCTACGGAATTTTTTCTGAATCAGTCGCCAAGATTGAAGTCATAGCTTCAACACGTAATTCATGTGTCCGGAACTCTAGTACAATAAACATATGGACTGAGGTTTAGTACGGCTAACCTTCAAGCATAGTATTTCTAGCATCAAGTGGATCACTTGGCAACAACATGACCTGTATGCATAATAATCAATTTAGCCAGGAAGAAACACCAGAAGTAGTCGGCAAATAAATATATAAATAACAAACAAGTAGCTCCGCTACGATAGACTCTGTCCCAGTAGTACTGACTCGTCTTTCGAGTAGGGCCCTACTCAACTTCCTCACATTTAGCTTTTGCCAATGCAAAGTCTCCTCGCCTTTTGGTCCAGAGCCAAAAAATGAAAATCTTCTAGTGATATTTGATGGACTCGTTTGAGGGAGCGAGCTTTCGAGAAGATGGTTTACCTTCAAACTTTCCTCAAGCTCTTCTGCTTGTTCCTCAAGCATATTAACCTCTTCAGTCGCCATTTCTGCCATCTCTCTATCGCCTGCTGCATCCTTCACTAGCTCTGCTCTCCATTCCCACAACCCAAACCATGAAAAAACCGCGCAAAAAGTACTAGGGTAGAAAACCCATTCCAGTGGGATCCATTTCTCGTGGGTTGAAAAGTCACCCATTTATAATACACATGCAATTCAAACATAAGACTTGTAGACATGAGATCAAATTCTAGATTCTACCACAGTCAAAGATGCTTCCATGTGATACCTAGTACATGCATTAGCCATTATAGTTCAAGGGTCGTCTAGGCTCATTATTGGGACCTTATTACTTCAATTCATAATTCATTTCAGTCATACGGTAATCAAATAATCCATATTTTAGAGATTGGAAATCTTAATAAAAATAGGGACACCGGCACATACAAACAGAATTCCACTCTAATAATTTAAACCATTCAAAAACAGCAGAAAGTCATAGGAATGGGTCTCCTACCTTACAACCTTATTCAGAACAAAAATCCAGTAAAACTCCATAACAGCGAGTTTACCTTTAGCTTCTTCTAGTTGTGATTCGCACTCTTTGAATTTCAGGTAAGTCTGATAAATCTGTTCAAGCTCCGCCAGAGACTTTGCTATTTTCTGGTACTCATTGTTATTATTGGCTACATCAGGATCTGCCAATCTCATCTACAATAGAGTCAGGCAATTGACATCAGATAAGGTCCTAGAGCTTAAAAAAGTGAAAAGAACTCCCAATAACAACAAAATGCGATATACGACTTTTACAATCAAAATACGGCTCTTCAAGTAATCGATTGTACTTACAGAAAGCTCCTTATAAGTTCTCTCTGCTGAGTCAAGCTTGGCAATCAAATAAGGTTCCTGGGAATGAGTCCACACCGACAGCACCGTCAGCTCCTTACATCATTGCTCAAATACATAAGCTCACCAGAATTCTCGCACACACTGTTACAACTGCGCGGATTCAAGTACCTTCAAATGTCTTTCGAATTTCAACAGTACTGTTTTACATTAATATGCAAAATTTTACAACTAAATACCTAACCTCCATTGATTTTACGAATAAATGCAAAGCATACTCCGTTCCTATTTCAATTGAACTAATCGAATTGAATTTATGCACAAAAAAAAACATTACAGAAAAACCTCAAGCTTAATTCGAAACCCTAGGGTTTATAGCAAAGAGTCGATTCCCGTGACTGCGAATTGTCTTCATTTTTTCATGTCCATTATGTTAAAATGTGTTAAAATGTGTTAAAATGTGTTAAAATGGCGACTTCACCATGCGCAATGCAAGAGCGAAACATCATCAAAATCATTATGTAGGTCAGAGATCAAGAATGGCTCTATACCGCTCGACTGGCCGGGCGCTCGTCATTACTTGCAGCAGCTCGCAGCGGCTTCAGACGACGGCAAGAGGTCGACGTCGCGAACGAAACCGCGAGACGAGGGAGACGAAGAGCGTCTCCTTGGACGCGCTGGCACGACGAGAGTGCGAGACTGGAAGGAGGGCGCAAGGTGCAGGAGGCCAGTTGCAGCAGGCGCAGAGACGGGAGAGTCTCGGCCATGGGGCCTGCCCTGGCTTGAGAGAAAACGGAATCAAGGAACAGGAAGAATGAATTTGACAACGCAATTTCTGTTGCAATAAACTTGAGAAGCGGAATTGAGAAACGGGGATTGGAATTCGGAATGGAACAGGGGAATGCAGATTTGCGACTGCGAGAAGGCTATCTTTGCGAAGCTGATGGAATGGACTCCTCGGACAAGGCGGGGACGACGGAGATTCATCCGAAGTCTCATCCAGCGTCATCCGTCCGCATCCGTCGAGGTCTCATCCATGTCTCGCATTCCGCTATGTATAACACCTAAAATCGCCATATTTTCTACTGTGAACGTTTCCTAATGTTTTTCTATTATTATTATTATTATTATTATTATTATTATTATTATTATTATTATTATTATCATTACTATCATTACTATCATTACTATCATTACTATTAATTTTGAAACAAAAGGGAAAAAAGTCTTGGGGGGTGCAGTCCTTAAAAAAAATAAGGATAAAGGTGCAAACACTAGGTATTTAATGGGGGGGTTATTATTCTTTTGTCTATTGTTTATTTTGCACCCTATCATTATGTAATTTCCTAATGTGGTTCATTAAAGGAGGGACATTCATTCATTGTAATTCCCAATTGAAATAAATATATCCTATGCTATATTAGTTCAATTTTTTTGAACTACTCACAATTACAAAATTGGATGTAGGGTTTGTGGTTCACAATTAAGGGGCTTCTTAACCCCTTAGCGCTCTGACGTCTAGATATTCATATGTAATTCCACAAAGCTCTAAAAGAATATGAAACAACTTCGGTTAGATGCCAATTCCATTTGTCTTTCAAGGAAAGGTTTAGTATCAATTAGAAAACATTTCAAGAAGTCCAAACCATATATCAAGAAGAATAAAAACAAAGCAAAAACTAATATTTTCAAGTAGATTAAGTGAGTGGAAGCCAGCTTTGACAAAAATGCTTTGTTCCAAGCTTATTTTCTAGGGAATAGTATTGCTTGTGGAAACAACAAACAAAGGCTAAAAATGTGAGCCTATCTTAGATAAAGAGAGAAGATTCAAGAAATTGTTTAGTTTCAAAGCTTTGTGATCATGCAACCTACCTTTAGAAGCATTCTCAATTCTTTGTGAGAAATATAGCCCTTTGTGAGGAAATCAACATGTATAGTAGCAAGTACAAATAGTGTATGTGGTTTGAGCACTTAGACAAATCCATCATACCATCATGGGGTGAGCTTGATGTGAGAATTTGGTTACTTACACAAAAACCAAGGCCAATAACCCATCAAAGGGATGTAGATTTGGAGATTTCAAGGCATACTGAATTGTCAAGTTAGAAGAATCTTGTCCCCAAAAGACAAAATTTAGGGAAGTTGTCATTTTCTTTGCATCTCTACATGAACTAATTTAGAACCTTGTGCAAAAATCATAAAACACTAAGTTATTCATTTTGTCACACAACTGAAGAATAAACAAATTTTTTTCAACATACTTGAATGCACTTCATCCATTTCATATAGTTCAAGTAGTAAGATCTTCAAACCATTTCAACCCATCCAATGGATATAAACTCTTATAGGAATTATATTCATTAAGGGATGTCAAAGTTGCACACTTGAGAATAATTTTTGAACTTCCATTTTTCTTACATTTAAGTCCACACCCCCAAGTCATCATAAATAGGAAAGGTTTTTTTCTAAATGCAATGGGAGGGACTATATTTTGATAACCTTCAAAACTAAAGAATCTTGTTTTGAGGCTCTCTATTCTAACTCCTTTGAGGTAGATCAACCTATTACCAAACAAATTCATGATTGTACTGTTTTAGAGAGGTTGCAATTTGCAAATATCTTTTATAGAGACAAAAATCTCATCTAAATTGACTTCATATGGAAACAAGTAGTTTGGACAAGCACTTAACCCCTAAAGGACCATTGGTTCCTTGGGGGACAACTTCAATCACTAATAGAAAATTGTGTTCTTGACAACAAAAAGAAACTAACGTTTTTTAAAAACTTTGTTGCATAGAATGAAGGTTTTTGAAAACTCCCTAGCAGTCAGCGCAATTCTTTTGTTTTTTGGCAGAAAACACAGAAAGGTATCATCTGATTTTTATTGACCAGAACACTATTTTCTACTAGTGGATATTAGGCAAGTATCTATGGTCTTAGTTTTTGTCATCTTTTTTTGAAACTCTTAAGAAAAAGTAGAAAAACACATTTTCTTTCTAAAATATAATTTTCATTTCAATTAGTGTGTGACTCAAGGGATGCAATAAGTGGAAGAAGTAGCTATATAGGTATGAACAAATGTAGGGTGCCAAAAAACATTGGGGCAAAAATTTATAATTTGATTGATTATACTATAGTATATGTAAAATGTCATTAGGTGTATTGTAATACTATGGGGTGTGGAATAATGGGATGCATTAGGAAAAAAATAGACTTTGAATACCTCCTTTTTTATTAAATTAGTGGGACAAAAGTCTCAATTATAGGCTTAGGGCTAGCATTTAACCCCACATTTACACTCCATTGTTCTAGATTCTTTAAGATCTCATGATTTAACTTGCATACCAATGTGTGTTTAAGAATTCAATGAGGGTCATGAACCTATCAATTGTAGTCTATGTTGTATTTAGCTTGGACTTTTATTATGCATAGATGAGTATGTGTTGTATTTACCAATAGCTATGCATTGGTGAACTACCTTACTAAGCATTTTAATTGGCCTCCAATTAATTTTTTATGAAGCTTAGGTTCATAACCACATCACATATTAATTAGTAAGGATTCTTGATTTAACCATTATACATTTTGAGGGTCATATGAGTTATTGGCCTTGGTTTTTGTGTAAGTAACCAAATTCTCACATCAAGCTCGCCCCTTGATGGTATGATAGACTTGCCTAAGTGCTCCAACCACATACACTATTTGTACTTGCTACTATATATGTTGATTTCCTCACAAAGGGCTATATATCTCACAAAGAACTGAGAATGCTTCTAAAGGTAGGTTGCATGATCACAAAGCTTTGAAACTAAACAATTTCTTGAATCTTCTCTCTTTATCTAAGATAGGCTCACATTTTTAGCCTTTGTTTGTTGTTTCCACAAGCATTACTATTCCCTAGAAAATAACCTATATCCTTATTTTTCTTAAAGATTGCCCCCCCCCAAGTGAAAACCTTAGTCAAATTACCAATCCATATTGTCTTCAAAAAAAGATTTAATTTAAGTAAAACTATTAGAAATAACCAAACCATATCAATGGATAAATATATCATTATAGAAAACTTGAATTTTGGTCTAGTTTGGGTCAAGTTTCTCTTCAAACTCAAAGGCCATTATTGTATATGAGGGTCATTGCAAGAAACACTTGTCCTATTTGTTGCATTTTCGTTTTTCGCTGTGTCAGTCCTATTAGTACTACGAGTCCTGTGAGTACTATGAAGGGTACGGGAGATGAAACGTGGAGCGTTGATTGGAATCGAGATGAAACATTGGGAAGACACGTGGACGCATGGTAGTGGATGACAGTAGGAGATGTCAAGGAAGGATGATGTTTTGGGATAGTCCCTGTCATCCACATTGGCAAATTTGCAGGCGTAGTGGGCCCCGCCCAGGACTAAGGAGTCCTAGACTATACCCTAGACTACTATTTTCTGACAGTGTCTTCGATTTACCCCAGAAAATGAAGTTGGAACTTTCCCATTTTTGAAAAATAGTTAATGATTTTTGAAAAATAAATTTAAAAGTGGCCATTATTGCCAACTGAGAGAACTATTGAATGGAGCAAGAAGAAATTGGAAAACATTTTGTATTACTTAGAAAATGTTGTGTAAACATCGCACACATCGAAGCAATGCCAAAGGCAATTGAAACATGATTTTTCAAATCCCTCTCCACAAAAGTTGTAATTCCACTACAACAGTTCATTGTCCAGTTTTGACGATGTAATCCTTCAAAAAAGGTACTCGATAGTACTAAAAACTATCAAAACCGCAAATGTGACATGTAAATGAAATTCAATTTCACACCCTAAAATAATTTCGAAAAATTCAGATTAATTTGTGTTCATTCATCAGTGCTAGAGGAACCTACATTTTGAATTTCATGTTCATTCAATCATTTCTCCAATAGTTATGGCACAAAACAACCACCGCATTGAAAGTGTGATGCAAAATAGGACAGGTGTTTCTTGCAATCACCCATGAAGTATCTCTAAGGTATGTACCCCCTATAATCAACATTGTCTATAATGTGACACCTGCATTTTGACTAAAGGGCATCACAAAAACTTAGGTATTGATTTCATAAGATGTACACAATCAATACATGAGAGTATTTGAGAACCTACAATTGATTTCAAGCGCACCGAGGGATTCGAGGAGGGATTGTACTATTAAAATTCATAACTTATTCATATAGTGTCTATAAAATGCATGCTAAAGTACATTGGAATCCTCTTCTAGTTGCCAAGAAGATCCAATTAAATTCATTTATATTTAATAATGGTAATTCTACTCAGTGATAATTAGTGATAATTATAGGTGCACATACAATACTATATGTTGTGCTACCACGACACAAAATTGGGAGTACTAAAACATGGCCTTGTCATGCATAGCAATCCTTCATGGAGTTACATTTTGGCCCCTAATAATGACTCGCTTCACTCCCATCATAGTGGTCATTGTGATCATATTGGAGAGGTGTCATGTTGTGGAATTAACATATTATGGAAGTGTTGTAATGTGCAAATTTATTCACATTCCACTAGCTATCCTCTCAAAAACACCAACCACTTTTGTTAATAAAAACAAGAGCCCCCCTCAAAAAGTATATGTGTAGAAGTACAAATACAGATATGGTATATATAAATATAAATACAATTACAAATACGATATTTATGGATAAGAATAAAAATAAAAATAAAAGTGTGAATAGGAGTGCAAATTTGTAATTCCATATTATTTGTCGAAATGAAGATTCTAGAAATTATGATATATTCAAATATGAGAAATTCAAGATATAAGCAACATGTATAGTTATGCATGAATATGAATCAAAAACAATTTCAGACTATAATGGCCATAAAAATGAATATGATTATTATGTAATAAAAAATGGTATTTTTTGCATTACATTTGTATCTATACAAAGTGTGATACTTGCAAACAAATTACAAATGATAAACTATATAGAAATAACTATTTCAAGGGTGTTAATTTAAGGAATGAATAAGCGGGCCTTTGGAATGGCACTCAAAGGGTGAGCTAACACATGTTCAAATCCTTCACCTTCTGACATATCTAAATCCATAGGTTGCAAACCATTAGGAAGAGACCAATCAAAAGATTGTATAAGAGTTGCAACCATAATGTGAATCAATGTTGAAGCTAGCGCGATGCCTGGACATTGTCTTCGTCCTAATCCAAATGGTAGCACCTCAAAATTCTTGCCCTCAAATTGCATATTAGCATGAGGCATCCCATCCAAGAATCTTTCAGGATTAAAAGTCATAGGATCCTCCCATGTCCTAGGATCTCGAGCGATTGCTGCAACATTCATAAGAATTGGTGTTTTTCTTGGGATGTCATATCCCAAAACCGTGCAAGCTTTTTCACTCAAATGAGGAAGTAACATTGGGACTACTGGGTGAAGACAAAAGTTTTCTTTGACAATGGCTTGTAAATACTTCAGTTTAGGAACATCAGCATCTTCCACTGTTCGAGACTTGCCTACAATAGTGTCAAGTTCTTCTTGTGCCTTCTTCATCACAATGGGATTGCGAATGCATTCTACAATTGCCCATTCTATTGTATCGGTAGTTGTACTCATACTTGCCGTAAAAGCATTCTGTTTTTCAAAAAAGAAGGAAAAATTAAAGGTCTATGATCTAAACCTATTCACAAGATGAACTTGAAGACTTGAGATTAGCAATATAATTTAAAAACTTTGATAAGAGAATAGAAACTTTAATGTGCGAATTTCATCATATAATTTTGTATCAAATAGATCTGGTCAATTTCAATATGAAAATACCTTCAAGTAGTTGGCTTGTGGCTAATTTATACTTCTTAACTTCAAAAATTCAAACAATGTAGTCTTTCTAGGATTAAAGAAAACTAAAATATATAAGTTTTAATAGCTTGTACGTAATGAAAAGGAGTTGCACTCTTACCCACAATGTACTACTAACGTTGTCATTGGTGATGTCAAATTGCAATGTCTCATCTTCCATTTGGTCTAGAAGGACATCTGCTATATCTTTGACAAAATTTGAACCACTTTTCCGTTGCACAACATGCTTAGATATGATTGGGGACATGAAAGCATCCATTCTTTTTCTCAACTCTCACATTTGTCTTTCAAGACCAAAGACGTCCATCCACTTGAATATAGGGATGAAGTCTCCTGGATTTAGAATTTGTGCATACTTCGAAATGTCCATCAAAATCTTTCTAAAATTGCTCACTTGCTCAAGTTCTTGTTCATCATGTTTCTTCCCAGGAGTCATTGTCATGAAAGGCCTTTTGAGAATCACACGCAATATGATGTTAGTTACGGCCACTTCAATGTAGCTCCTCACAGACACTATTGTGGCACCATCTTGGGGAATCACACGAATGACATGAGCTATTTCTTCTGTTCGCACATTTGTTGCTAGTTGAAGTTGTTTATTGGTGCTGAGTTGTATGTGTAGTATCTTCTTCAAGTGCAGCCTCATAGGTAAGTTTGACGCACTGCCTATATCTGATATCACATATGGTCACAACTTTTCTTTTAAATGAATTTCAAACTATTGTAACAAAATTGAACTCAAAAGGATTAAAGTGAAATGACTTTCAATTTAGTTTTAGAAAGGAAGGACTTTCAAATGTGTATAGCTCCAAAAGTTACAAGTACTTTAGATTAGAGATGTTAGTCAAACAATTGAAATGGCATTGATGTATGTACACCCATTATCAACATTGCCCCAAATGTGACATCTACATTTGGATAAAAAAGCATAAAAGAAAATTAGATATTGATTACTCAAGATGTACACTATCAAAACATGAAAGTCTATGAAAGCATAATCTTGGTTTTTTAGTAGACTTAAAGACATTTTCTTGAAAGTTCCTAAACTTATTCATACATTGACCATATTATGCATGCTAAAGTGTGTTGGAATCCTCTTGTAGTTGCCAATGATATCTATAAAAACTTAATTCATGCTTAGAAATATTAAATATACTCAATTGTCATTAGAGTCAATTATAGATGTGCATAATTACCTTGATTTTCTTGAATCTATCATTCTACTCCTAACCATGATTGTGTGAGCATTTCAAAACTCAAGCTTCTATCTCCTTTGTATTTGAAGATAAAAATGCAATGATCCAAAATACCATCTCCATAACCTCAACCAAACTCAATTATTTTGTAGTTTTGTACAAATGACAATCACTCAATCACCGAGTAAGGAAAGGCATCTCATTTTCCAAATCTTCGAATTGGGTCAGTCTAGCATTACAATTTTCTCCTTTTAGCTAGCCTCTTCATTGAAGTTATATCCAACAACATGAAAAAATAGAGCCTTGTTATGAAAATACTAGTAAGACCTCTCTTAGTGCATGATTCTCTTAGTGCATAATATGCATTAAGAGAGTTTGTAGACAATAGGTGGGCTTGTGCATGATTCAAGATGGAAAGCTAATATGACCTCTTTAAATGCATAAACCTCTCTTAGTGCGTAGTCCTGGCACCATGCATTAAGAGATTGAGTTCTATATGTAACATCTATCGGACCCTCAGTTCTACCACAGCTTGTATATATGTTACTTCTCATAATGAGACTCTACTTTCAGGTTATATTCAACATCCTTACAAACAAGTTCGAGTCTAATTCCAAAGGGGAGGAAGAGGAGTCAGGCAACACAATAGTATACCTCCAGGAGCAACCACATCTGCAAAGGAAGTTGCAATTCGATTTGCGAAATTGGAGCCTTGAGTCTTGAGAATCTCCTCCGCTGCCGCAGGGGAGGTCGCCACCACCGCTAGTTTGGGCCCCAACCATATGGACATCAGCGGCCCTTAAGTCTCGGCTAGTTTGGCCAAATTCCGCTGAGGGAATTTGCCCAGCAAGTGCAAGGAACCGATGACGGGGAGACTCCGTGGGCCTGGAGGCAAATTCTTGTATTTGCTGCTTGTGAGCAACTTGGCAAGTAGAAGAATGCCGAACACCACTGCACCGACAACCTGCACAGCACCACCATGATCGCCACATTCGATCGTGACTGTAGTTGCGCACAGTAACTAACTTACTTAATTTGAGCAAACATTTGGAGCTAGATTCAACTGACATCCACACAATCATACACATGGTTGCGCCTAGTGTAGATCGATCTAGCTAGTTTGAGCAAATTTTTGAGATTTGCAATTGCAGTCTGTGGAGCATATATAGTAACTACGTACTTTGAGAAATTCTTTTAATTTGAATGAGACTAAACTGACATCGACACATTCCTATATATTGTTGCGCATAGTATCTAGTTTGAGCAAATTTTTGAGGCGAAACTGCTATCAATACTCTAGAGGGTGTCTGAGAGCCTGCATAAGATTGTTTCAATTGGAAAGCAGAGAAAAGAAAGTCGTACACTCCAAACTCCTGCAGAAGGCATCACCATTGTCACCATGGTCGCGAAGATTGACGGTCAGGCTTGCACACAACTTGAATGCAAGTGAGCAAGTCGGATGTCCCAGAAGTAAGGTTACTCAGAATTCACAGCCACAGAACTTCGTTCAGTCTGACGAAGTTCGCTCGATC
This sequence comes from Straminergon stramineum, assembly GCA_963920665.1. Taxonomy (NCBI): domain Eukaryota; kingdom Viridiplantae; phylum Streptophyta; class Bryopsida; order Hypnales; family Calliergonaceae; genus Straminergon; species Straminergon stramineum. Next base: position 35,349,354 of record OY987264.1, on the reverse strand, counting down.
AAATGGCACTGGCAAGTTCCCATTCAGTGTTGCTCAAACAATATGTGAGACGGTGCTAGTTATATGCAATTGGCACTGCAAGTTGGCTCCCATGAACATATATTATTAATCAGCGAGAGCGTACGATCTCTCTCGTAAAACGTTAATATATAATTCAAGTGGACAAGAAATTAAAATGGACCAAATTCCACGACCTGATCTTCTGAAATGGGCTTTTGGAGTCATGCCTTGTTGAAGGAAGATGATACGTAGAAAGTGGGCATTATTGAACATTGTTTAGTGTTGTATGGGCCCATTCATTTGAATTGATGAGTTTGCATCTGTACAGTTCTGTACAGTACTGTGCGCCTGTGGGACAACCATGGGGCAATGCCCTGCACAGGACGTAACTCAACCCTTAGAGAAATGGTGGCAAAGCCCTGCACAAGACGTAAACCTCACATAAGTTGCTAGGAGCTTATAATTAACCCTACAAGGAAGCTGTGGACACTGGATGATAGAGAATCCTTCTAGATACTTAGGACAAAAGTACAGATGTTCATCTTTGAAATTTTGTGTGAAAAGAGAAGATTTGATCTTGTACAATAGTTTGATCCTTGGTGGTTTTTTAAGCAAATGATTCGCATGGTACCCAAAAGGATGATTTCCATTGTGACCAACTTGTCCTTCTGGGGTTATAATAAATATATTTTGTACAAGTAGGGAAGTAATCTCATTGAGTGATTGTACTTGATGATATTTCATTTGTAAAGCATATGAGTGAAGAAAAAGAGTAAAGTATGTACACCCACAAGCAACATTGCCCCATATATTGTGACACTTGCGTTGAATTGGACAAAAAAACATTAAAAAAAACTTTAGATATTGGTTACACAATGTTTTGATCCACATGTTGTATGCTTGTGGGTTCTCATTGGTGGAAGCTAAACTCAGGATGAAACTCAAAAGACAACTCCATTTTGGACCAAGAAGGAGTTTGATCCCTAGTTGTTCTTTGTTTTTTGCTATTCTAAGGGAAAGAAACCCCCTTTTCCTCTCACTTTACAATTAACTCTATATAATGCCTATAACTTTTGAATAAACCTAATAACAACTTTTGTTCTTCAAATGTAGTGTTTGTATTACAAGGTTGAATTTGACAATTTGATGAGGTATCTAGACCTAAAACCAACATTTATAGGAGTGATTGCAAGAAACTCTTCATGTTTTAGCTCAAAAACCCAATTTCTAGCCCTAGGATTGGCAGTACTACGGACTACTATCCATTTCGTGCATTAGACTATGCCTGTGAATCTCAACCATCGATTTCCGGCACCTGTAGATCTTAATACTTGATTTAGTATTATATAGTACTATGTAGTACTATAGAAGCCACTGGCAACAAAAAATAACAGAAAAGGGGGCTATGGACTTTTTCATTTTTAATAATTCAAAAAATTCCCAGAAAAAAAACCATTTTTGTAGACAAGCCTGCTCTCACATTACACCAAAAATTTCTTCAAATTTTTTTTTCCTGACCCCAAAATGTGTGCAAACAACAATCACTTTGGCCCCATGTAGACACCTCCTGCAAAGTTTTTTTGCAAAAAACTCTTTGTCTCTCATTGGAACACAAGTACACTTTCAGCTTCTCCAATTTGTGGCTTCCAATTCACATTTTTGGGTACAACTTCAGCTAAACCACACACACACACACACACCAAATGGCTAAGATAGACACCCAATTGGGGACACTTTAAAAATAGTAAATTAATTTTGAAAACCCCCCAAAAATATAGAATGTTTGAAACTTTTATTTGTACCTTCACTCCAAATTTCAAGACAAACGAACTTGTGATACAAAAGTTATGACCAAAAAACCACATGTCCTAGGCCAAGGGGACAAAAAATAGGACAAGTGTTTCTTGCAATCACCCAAAGACTCTTGCCTAAAATATATTGCCACTATTCATGAGAGTCTAATGTTGGTTTTAGAAACACCTATTCTCAATAGTTTGAAAATTCATAGATTATTCATATAGTGATTGTCCAAAAATTGCATTCTAAAGACATCTAGAATCCCCTCTTGACTACCCATAAGATCATACAAAAATTTCAATGTAATAATAGATTTATATTGAATTTCTTATTTTGTGTTGTTCCCTAGAAGACCATGGCCTTTATTTTGTCAAAAAGCACTCAAAACTACCATTTCTATTGCAAAGAGCAAAAAACTTTGAAAATTCTTTTTGTACACATCTAACCGTAGGATCGTGCATTGCACTAGTATGAAAATGTGTAAAAGAAATTTCAAAAACTTTGATCGCATAGATTACAAGATAGTTGCATTTAAACAAAGAAAACAAGTCTTTTTGCACCTTGCATAACTAGGTTATTGACTTTGAACCTTCTTTACATAAATTATTTGCACTACAAAGTTTTGAGGTTTAAATCTCTATGGCAAAGGATTGAATTGAAAGTCTTGAAAAAAATAAAAATAAAAAACACTTAACTTTTATTCTTAAACATATTATGATGTAGTAGTAGATATGAGATAGAAGGAAAATATAAACTCTTAACATCTCTAAGATGGATTTAAAACACACTAATCCCAATGGTTAGATTGTCCTAAATAAGCAAGCAAACTAAACCTTGTTGAATTGTTTTTTGAAAAATTGTGAAAATTGAGTTCAAAAATGAATCCAGTAAATTACTTTCTCAAGAAGATACTATGATTGCTCAAAGAACAAGATGCTCCGTAACATTCAAATCTCTAATCCAAATGGAATGACTCAAAGATTTCCATATAGACAAAATCATAATCTATAAGAATAAAAATATTTAAAACTTAATTTCCAATTTTTGTGGATTTTTTTTGTTGCCTAGTTTCCCTTGTTTTGAACTTATTCATCTTCACTTTTCCTCTTGGGCACCATATGAAATGAAAATTCTATTTCCCAAAAGCTATTGTGTTTTTTTAATCTTAAGATAAAGTTTAAAAAAAACATGACAAAAATTGAGACCTTAGGAACTTGCCTAAAATCCAATTTGTCCCCCAAGGGGACATTGGTCTTTTAGGGGTTAAGTGATTTTGGTAGAAATTCTTTGTCTCCACATTCAAAGACTTCAACTTAATGCATCAAATTTATTTGGCAAGTTTAAAAAATCCTTGGTGTTTGTGCATTGTACCTACCTATAATAGTCAATGTTTTTTTCTTCTTGGTCAAACTCTATGATCTCTTCATTAGTGAAATTTTTGTTAGTGATTTATCACCAAAATCTTACCTTATTTTCAAGTGAGCTTCCATTACATTAGAAAATAAGAGAAAAAAGTGAATGAAATCACCAAAAACATCTCTAAGAAATATAAGTTTCACCATTATTTGGATACAATTTATTATTCTTCGGTAATTTTGTTGATAGATGAAAGATGGATACTATCACAATTGAATAATTTGTCTAACTTGCTTGCATTCTATGTTGCGTGTCTTGCTTCCACCAAGAAAACCAAAAAACATCACTACTACACATATGTTAGGTTTCTTATAATGGCAATTTTCAATGTGAACTCAATGGTTGTCTATATAATGATGCACTTGAGCATGGTTCCTATTTTCAAATTGTCTAATTTTGGTTGAAGGTTAATCATTTTTTTTTCATTTATAGGTTCTTAGCCTCTCATAGCTAGTGCTATTTGTTTCAAGTTGTAGTCTAAGGTGGAATATTTATAGAATATTTTTTCAAAATTCCTCTATGATATCACCTTCACTAATATCACACCTTTTTTCTCTTACAAAAGCAAAACAATTAGTTACATTTAAAAGACCTTTGTCTTTATAGCAAATTGTAGCACATATTATAACTAATATAACTTGTTTTTTTAATATGATTAACCCATCCACAATATACATATAAGCTTAGTCTTTGTTGATGCAAGGCCTCGGTTGACTTATGTCTACAACTAACAAAAATTCAAAATTCAAAATTCACTCCATAATTTTATTGTTATACTTTAGGTATGGACACACCTAGCTAGCTTTATCTTTAGTACTTTGAATTATTTATAACTACACAAGAATTCAACCATTCATGCATGTTTTCTTATGTAATTGTCAAGCCTAGTTGGCATCCAACATGGTAGGGTCATAAAAGTAATAGTACAAACATAAGAATGCTTCCTTTCTAAGAGATTTGGCAAGAATATTGAAAAGTAAAACCCATTAGTATTGTAGATTTGCATTATGTAACAATGGTTTTTTTGTATATGGCCCTTGGAAGTGCCATTACACAAGAGCATATAATAGTCTTTGTTAAGAAGCACCTCTGTTGTTGCTTGAAAACCTACATTAGTCATCATTTACTCTTACAATGCACATGAATTCATTGGCTCTCACAAAGTTGACAATTGGTGAAATTGGTGAAAGTGAATTTGTAAAGCAAATTTGTGAAAGTAAATTGTGAGAGGAATTTGCAGGAGTCAACAAATTTGTAAAGGATCTTGGGAACAACACATTTTTGACAAGGAGGGAAATGAATTTGGATTGCAATATGATAATGCATGCAAATTTCCTATCAATTCAAACTTTGTTGTATTGGTTTCACGTCATATGAGAAAATTGATTATATACAATGTGATGAATTGGTTAGTTTGTGAATTACTTGTACATTCATTGAAATAGGCTTTTTTGCTTGGGAGTGCATTAAGTGCAAAGTCAAAATGTAGGTTTTTAGAATTAGAGAACCTTGCACTGACAATTGAAGGTTTATTATGTAGGCATGATTTTCCAAAATTATAGGCAAGGACATAGCTATGTAAGCAACTATCAACTAACTTTGCTAGCCATGTAATTTCCATGTTGCAAATGACCATGGGCAAGGAATTGTTGACATTAATTTTTTAAATTGTGGGTCATATTTAAGCCACATAGATTCCAAATCTTTACAATTCATGTAAAGAGTTATTTTGCATATCTAAACTCTAGATAACTTGTGATGATTTAAATTTATTAAACTAACTCAATAAAAGTGTTTCCTTATAAAAAAAAACACCTTTTTGTCTTTGTTCAGAGGTATTATTTTTTAATAACCAGAGTTACCAAACTCTAGGTATAGCCATACCACCCCTTTGTTATATTATAAAAATTTGTTTACATAAGTATTAACAAAAAAAAGTAGAGAAGTTTGTGAAATGTCAAGGACAACCACTTTCCTACAACTCTAAGGTCAAAGCTTCTTTGACCTTGTTTTTGCATGCAACGTGGAGATGAATAGAAACTCCATATTATCACGCGCATTTAGTTAGTGACATTAGAGAGGCCTGGCCGTACTTCATCCTTTCATCACAAATTCATCCACATAAGCTACTGTACATCCATTTCCTGTTGCATCGATGCATTGCTCCTCTGGCTGCCACCGTTGCCTTCTTCGTTTGCTTTGTTGTCTTCCTCTCCTTCTCTGCTTCTCTTCTTCTCCCCCTTGCTTCAAGATCTCCTAGCACCTCCCAGCTCAACTACAACTCGATTCACGCTGTGCAATCTCTCTTCTCCGATTCAAAAATCGTAAGTACTTTCCAATTTGAGTTCGAATTTGGATTTGCATTTTGGGTGCCCAAAAGTCTAGAAGGAAGCGGGAAGCAACGCTACTTGAAATCGCCAATTGTAGCTAATCTTGCTCAATTTCAAACGAATGGTGGAATTGAAATGCTCGCAGAAGCGATAGTTGACTAAAAGTAGCATCAGCGATACAGCGGCCATGGCGACGAGCTCCTGGAGGGAGTTGTTGCAGCAGGCCATTCAAAGTCACAAGCATTTGAAGCATCATACGCACCTTCAGATGGTAAATAAAATATTTTTTCTATTTAATGCATAATCTTGGAGAAGCTCAGGTACTGTCTTTTGAACGAAATTGACGTTGAAGAACTCTGGATTTGGTAATGTGTGTGCGTAGGCTACGGTGCGCCCCGATGGACGACCCGCTAACCGAACTCTAGTTTTTAGGTTTGACTCAATTCCCATTTCCACTTTCATCTTCTTCCAGTTTTCTTTTTAGTATTTTTCTTTCCTTGCAGTGAATTTTTATCAGCAGAGGCAGATAATATTGTGTGTGAAGGTTATGTACCTGAAGACATGGATTTGACGAAATATGCTTTCCTGGGATGCCTAGGGATTAAAAGATTGAGAGGAAAGCATTCATGAAGGAGCTCATGATGCGATCCTAGGTTGGACATACATCCTTGGGGTCAGAGCGGGGCTTTAAAAAGTTGAATAGTACCTAAAAATCAAGTCAGAGCTAAGAGGAAAATGGAACCCCTAACACTGGTATATGATGTTGTGAATGGTTCAACTTGAAATGAGCTGTGAATGAGTTTCAATTGGGGGAGTTATTGGTGCAGAGGTTTTGTGGAGGGTACTGACAAGTTGCAGTTTACAACAGACTCACGGACTCACAAGGCAAGCATTCCCTTGTTGTCCACTAGGTCGAAAGTTTAAGTGTAGTATACCCAGACCTCTTCAATGTGACAACCTAGGTGTGCAAAATGCACTTTGTGATATGGATTTTTCTTAGCATTGTGACAATCAATATTGCTGCATGTAGAAGTGACATTAAAAAGTACTTGAGGTCACAGGAATCTGAAACCTTTTTGACATTTGTCAAACTCCTTATTATTATCTCTGTATGCAACTTCCTGCCACACTTGACAACTTGTGATAGTGAGAGGTACTGAGAGTTTTGAACCGGGTTTGATGAGAGAGCAAGGATGTCTGGGCGTGCCTTCATTAGGACAGTGGATTTTGCGATTCTTGCTCTGCGATTCGGAGTTTTGATGCAAAATTCAATTCTTCTTTCTTCAAAGTGCCAGTCTCCACTAGAGTTCTTCTGCACGCCAGCTCTGACACCCTTTCTGTTTCTGTGAGAAGTAATGTAGCTTATCTAAGTTATGGCGTGTTGTATCTTTGTGGTTCAGATTGACGACATCAAGCACTGTCCATTTGGGGAGGTATGCCTGCCCTGCTCTTCAAAACCATTCCACTCCTTCGATGTTCATATGTAAACGAAATGAATTCGTTTGCCTTGAATGAATCCTTGGTATTTGTACAGATCTGTTACTATTTCACGGATTCATGGGAGCAGTTTCGCATCCACGGCATATTGGATTTAATTGGTCATGCCGACTCGGACTCTGCTCGAAAATCGGTGCGCTAGTTCAAGTCCAAACTATTGACTGTTCTTTCGCTGAATCTGTGAATCTCAAGTGAACCAGTCATAGATTATTTTCGGCCCAAGAGGGTATATACATTAATGTTGGAAAGTTCTCCGTGAGGAGGGGTGCTCTGGTTTTGTTGGCTTTGGACCGAGGCGGAGGAGATCGATTGCAACACAAGGCACATTTATAGTGATGTGAGATTGTTTGAGTAGAGATTGTTTTAGTAGGTTCTTATGTATAGTGTTTGTGGTACTTGAAAATTGAGCCCTATTCTTTGACATGAAGTAAGACGCATCTACAATGCAGCTACATTGCGAAATAAGCTACTGAACTTCTTGTCGCTTCTGTAGCTAGATTTGAAAGGGGCATAGACTCATATGACGTAGTTGCTTGTTTGACATGACTTGAACTAGCTCAAAGTTTATAATAAATAGGAAAATAAAGTTCTGATTTCTTTGAAAGTTGCTCTAGGAAAGCAAACCATTGTTGGTGTGCTCAACAGTTCAAGCCATTCTAGTAATATTTGAGATTAGATTGTGAACCGTGAGTAATGGCTGTTATTGTCGTTGTTGTTGTTGCAGCTCAGGGAGAAGGCCTGGTTTGATAGTTCGCCCAGGTCTCGTAGCGGATTTGCAGTCCCACATCCTGGGACTCCCAAATCCTCAGAGTCCTCGGACGCACCTCAAGTAGACCCCGACCAAGGCCCTCTTGATACGTTTTGCGTGCTCACGTTGGAGCCAGAAGAGGTGGCTATCTCTCTCTCTTGCCAGTTATCTCTTGCAGTAAAACCTTTAATTTTGTCAACGTGGAGGTGTTTCCCTATGTCAACAAAAAAGTAATAGTCGATCTAAAATTGTTTGACAAACATTGGTGACCTTGATTGAATTTGATGGTTCGGGGAAACTTATTTTTGTTCCTTTTATAAATAAATGCAGCTGAAAACCACATGGGTTAAAAGATATCTCCAGTATCATTCAAATTTTAATCCTATTTTATGGTGGGTTTCATTGCAGATTGACTATTACCATGCCAAGGATGCCGTGCGAGTTCTCTTCAAGAGCTCTAATACAAACACTGGACAGAAAGTTTGGTCCCAACAAGAACTGAACCCATGAACTAGCTTACCTTCTCAGCTGTAGTTTCAACGATGTGAATATTAACCCCCTTGTCCACTTTGGAAGCGCAATACCAATGAGATTGTGTCTTGAAACATATTTTCTTATTGTTAAAAAACGGGAGGCATGGTTTCTTCTTTTACTAAAATCCTTGAAGCTTCTTTAGCAATTCATTTGAACTCCATTTAACTCCATTTAGTCACTTAATCAATTGTCACTGTCATTTTCTATCCCTCGCGGGAATTTCTTGCAAAAAAATCAGTTTCTCTTCTTGTGTCTTTCAGCATCACATATTTTGAATCAAATTGTTCAAACTCTCCAGGTTTGCGTTTTGTTGCTTCAATTTGAAGTCAACAAGAAACTACAGTATTCAAAGTTCCAACATGCAGTAAGCTTGACACCAGATGAACATTCTTAAAGCAAGATCACTCGTTAGCAAGCGGGTATCCTAGAGCAACCCTAAATAAATCTAGATGATAAGGAGATGTTCATTGCACATTGTTCAATTTAAGGACATTGAAATTAGGGCATGATTTTGGAGAATCTATCAATTGAGCTATGAACTCATTAAACTTTTGTGTTTAATATTCAAATTTAGAAATATCCATCAAATCTTCAATTGTGTAGTAGGTATTTCAGGAAAAGGAATGCTCTTCCCATTGGGAATTCTCAAAAATCAATGGCCCACTTGTTGAGCTCAAGCCTATTTGCACAATTGCATGTTCTTTATAAGGTAGAGACTAGTATTGTATAGGTAGTTAGAGGGTCATATTAGAAGTTAAGAGAATATTTAGTTTATTTTGACATGCAATGGTCCTCAACTAGATATTTATAATCTATCATCCTAGTGTTAATTTAGTGAATATCCTTACAACACTAGTAGAGACATGCCTAAGCACTAAGTGCCTAAAAGCACTACTTGATCAAATGTTCTCAGTGTATACTCCTACATCCAAATGTACTTAGAGTTGAACAAATGATCTACAAAAAACTTTGACCCCTTGTGACAAAAGAATCCATTCATTAGTGCATAGAAATCTCTTATTGTTTGCAATCTAATGATAAAAAATATGTACAAAAAAGGGACAATTTTAGGTGTCCCTACCTAGAAAGAGGACAAAAAAAGGTGCCAATAGATGATCAAAGTAGATTTGGAGGGACTTGCTACTAGAGACTAATATTTCATAATGCTAGCAAAGTTTAGCCAATAGAGAAAAAAAAGTTGACCCTAATGAAAACTAAGGTATTTGCACCTCAATCATCCTTAATTATAATTGAGCATAGTTACTATTATTAAACATTAATTATTTTTATTAGGCCTTAATATTGGCAACTAAAAGAGGATTCCAATACACTTCAATATGGCTTACATTACTTGAATATTGTATGAGTAAGTTATGAATTTTTAAAGTATTGTCCCTAGGTGTACCAAAAATCAAACATTAGCCCCTCATAGACTTTCTTTTTCAAATTGTATATATCTTATCTAATCAATATCAAGGAAAAAGCATCTCTTTTTGTTCAAATGGAGATGTTGCTTTGTGGGCAATTTTGATTGGGGGTGTAAGGCAGGAGGTCCCTAAAGTGCTAGGGTCCGAAAAGTGTCTTTAGTATAGGAGTACATTTTGTTGTCTCATTGCACCATCAATGTACAAATATTGTACATTTTAGGAGGTGGACACTTTTAGTGACCATTGCGTTTCAACTTCAAAAATTCATAACTAATTCTACAAAGCTCTAAAAAAATATGAAACAACTTGGATTAGATGCCAATTCCATTTTTCTTTCAAGGGAAAACTCTTGAAAAATATTTCAAGTTTAAACCTTAAACTTCGACATGGATGTTTAGTGTCTGATAGATGACAGAGTATCTTTCTATATGGGATAGAATTGCAACTATTCATATGAGGAAATTTGGGTGGAAAGGGAAGATCTTCTATAATAGTTTGATTTCCAATGAGTCCTTTTGGATTTTTGTAAATCAATGATTCCCATGATATCAAAATGAATGATTTCCAAAGTCACCAATCTATCCTTCAAAGGTTAAATAGTTTAATCCTTAAAGGATGGACTAGTGCCCATGGAAATCAACCCTTTTGGAACTATGTGACATCATCTACTTTAAAAAAATAAAAAATACTCATTGGAGGTCAAAGTACTTTAGAAGATCTTCCCTTTCCGCACAAAATTCCAAGGATGTATAGTTACAGTTCTGTCCTATATAGAAAGATTCTTTGTCATCCATCGCACACTAAACGTCAGTGTTGACGTTTATGGGTTAACCTCCCCAAATTAATTTTCAGCTCTCAAATGAGCGCTTCCTACCTTGCATGTCTTACATAACTGAACTCCCCCAACAAAAATTACCCGTACCAGGTGGAGCCCTGTTCTCCGCCATCGAAATGGAAGAGGACCGCGTACTGTGTGAAAAGGGTTTCCGTCTCCTCAAACAAGGTTTTATACCCCCATACGTCGCCTGAATCAGGGTTTAGGGTTTTAGGAGCCTCACCAGCTGCTGCTGCTGCTCCTCCTCCTCCCTCCTCGCCTCCTCCACCATCTCCATTACCAGTAGTTTCGTCGCCAATTTTTCAACGCTGGTATCGCAATGTCTTCTGCACTCCTCACCGCCTTCCTCGGCCACGGCTCCGCGCTCGCTCTCTCCGCTGGCGATGGCCGTATCAAGGTACAATCTCTCACGTCTTTTCTTCTTCTTTTTCCTCCTCAATTCTTCAAGTTCTCAATTCCTTCTGTTTGCTCATCCTTGTTGGAGGGCTGGTGTTATAGATATGGGATGCCACGACGGGTAATCTCCGTAACGAGATGGCCGACTTGGCTGCGCCGTCTCCAGTCGCCCCTGGCCACCTCGCCATGGACTACACCTGCATGGCCTGGGGCGCCCTCCCTTCCAACTCTTCTGTCAAAAAGGTGCACCTCCTCTCCTTCTATTAGGGTCGAAGATGCCAAACGAGTGAAACTTTTTCCAGTAAATTTTCCTTGAAAGGATCCCAGAGAAATGGAAGCCATGTTTTAACGACTTTTCAATCCTAACTTTCAAACTTTTTGCGGAGTGAGTTCTGAAATTTTGAAGCTGCAATGACGCAGTGCTCTAAATATGCAATGTTAGGTTTGTGTTGTTAGAATGAAAATGCTGTTAGCGTCCATACTGTCTGGTAGTACTTACGTTCTCGTTTGGGGTTTCCAGAAGAAGAAGGGTGTGAAAGAGAAGGGAGGTGCTGCGATTGTTGTTGTTGGTACTGGCAGCGGCGATATCATTGCGTGGGATACCGCGCTCGGAGAGCTCAAATGGCGGACTAGTGATTGTCATGCTGGGTATGTGATGCTGTCCATGTGTTAAACCCTAAGGTCAAACCATTTTGTCTGCATGATTTTCTGTGTGAGAGCTTTAGTCTTAGATTCGGAGGTTGTTTGTCGTATGTTTCTGTGCCTTTGTCTCTTTAGGCAGTGGTGTCTGAAGGTCTGGTTTAGTTATGAGGTATAGGAGTAGAATAGAGGAACCTGACCGATTGGCATTCTCTGAAGAAGGCAACAAAGTATGGAGGGCTCTAGTGTGTTTACAAGAACGAGAGGTCATTGAGATCAACCTCTAGGATCCTTTCTTGTTATAACACTTATTAGCTCTAAGCAGGACGGACGATCTCCACAAATTAGCGATCCATTCTGGCCTTGTCTTAATCCCTCATTTCTGTTCATTGAAGATAGAGACCGAGACCGAGACCGAGACCTTTTTCTGGCTTCAAGGTCCTCTTTGAAGACCCTTATAAATCACAAACTGAATTCGTGCTGTAGGGTTTTTGATTGATGATGGTCTTCAAAGAGGACCCAGAAACCGGGATCGGGGTCTTCCAAACATCGTGGAGGTAGAAAAACCCATAACTTTGCTTGGTAACCTTCTCCAGATCCTTTACAGTACAAACCAGCCAGTTAGGAGGGTGACGAAAGAGTCATAACATTTTTCGCTTCCGCAGGAAATTCCTCTAAGAAATTTCTCTCCTCGTTTGACTCTCAACTTTAAGTCAAATGGTATTCTGGGTGAATTGCGCGGGCATTTGTATTTGAAAGTAATTTCATGCGATGCCTGAAACTGACATGCAAGTCAAATGATGATTCTTCTAGCCACGCAGTTGCAAGATATTTAGCCTATATGCTTGAGCTCCAAAGACACCCCTGCTGGCAGCTGGAAGCGATCATGTCTGTTTCTTGGTTAAGAATTTGGGTCAGGTGTGAGCAAAATGACACTGGATTGGCAGGTTTAAGTTTCGCTTTTCAACTTTTACCAATATCAAATGACCTGGTCGATTGCAGGAGCGTGAAATCCGTGTCATTCGGCAAAAGTGGGCAGAGGCTATACAGTGTAGGCAACGATGGTCACGTTTGTGAAATGGACTCCACCTCTGGGCAGGTGCTTTCTAAGTTTCGAGCAGCCAAAACACCCCTTACTTGTGTGTCTGTTGCTCAAGGTATGTGGACTCTCGTCTTCTTTGCATAAGGTGCTGTGACCTTGTGTCCCTGCTTACGGCACGCACGCATGCATGCATGTTTACCAATGGATTCTGTTTCGGCCTTGCTTAACATAATAAATACATTAATGTCCAGCAGTTTGATGCCTTCTCTTTTCATGCAGATGGTGGTAGTGTAGCGGTTGCAAGTGCTGAGGTGAAGCTGTTTGATCTTTCGAGCAAGAAGCGTCTTCGCAAATTTCCAGGTCATCCTGTACGTTATCTGTTCGCTCCTAGCCCCTATTGAATATTTATACTTGGATTCATAGAATGTTGATTTAGGGTGTCCTCATTTCCAGAAACACATCCTTCGTTGCAGTGGTTAGTTTGTGCTTAAGATGACCTGGAGGAGGAAGCACAGCATACTTTAGGGGTTTCTTCCTCCGGGCATGGTACTCTGAAGATCTTCCGATGAAGACGCCTGATCCTGACTTCATGGTGCTCTTTGGAGACCGTCATAATTCACTAATCCTACGAAGTGATAACGCTGGTATAGCTGTGCAGGTCGTCCTACTTGAAGTCTAATAACGTTTTTTATGAGGAAGGAGACCCTTAAGGGTCGATCATATTCTTCTTTGGATATTATAAATGCATTAGGGTCCTCTACACTTCACCTAGGACTTCGTTTCTTTCAATACCTTAAAGAATGCCAGGTCTGCACTGCGGGTCCACTATGCTACTCCTTTCTCCATATTATCGTAAACTTGCGAGGTGATCTCTTTCTGAACGATTTTTGTTTTGCATACAGGCTCCTGTAAAAGCCCTATGTTTTACTCCAGACGGGAAGTATTTACTTTCCTCTGCTACAGGAGAATGTCATGTCGTGATGTGGCAAGTGGAAGGTGGAAAGTCAGAGTCTGCAGCACCTGTTACTTTGTCTGTAGAGCATCCAGCAGTGGCGATAGGTGTTGATGGGTTTGACGGTGACGATGATGTGCGGAGGGTAGTGGCCGTGACTGAAGGCGGAGTGGCGTATGTTTGGTCTGCTTCAACTGCAGCTGAGCTTGGGAGTGCTAAACCTACAATTATTCGTGTAGAATCTACTGGGAAAGGCAGTAAGCCAGGTGTTCTAGCTGCAAGGTGATTACCCTGGGCAGAGTCTTTTATGTTCGGCTTGTGTATTCATTTCCATAGCGAGTTTTTTATATTATAGTCACCCCATTTATGTCAGCCTTAAGTGTATGAATGACCACTTCTATATCTACAGGAATTTGAAATGAATCATTAAGGAAGCTTGAAGGATGGTAGTAAAATATTACAAAAGAAAGAAGAAACCAAATCCTATATTTTCTAATGCTTAAGAATGTGTTTTAACTGTACTTGGGTTTGAGCTTCGTAAGTGGACTTTTTTATTTGTAATTCAGGTAATAAGGGACTAATAGTACTGTGCAATACCTGTGACGCAGGTTGCTGGAAAGTGAGGCAGCTGTTTTAGTTGCTCATGGGACATCAGTCAAGCCGCACTTTGAGAAGGTTTCATTAACCGGCCAAGAAGGATTGAGTGTTGTTCTTTCTGCATTCTCAGAAGGAGCTTTACTACCAGCTGGGGCTGCAGCAAAAGAGCGGGTGACTTCTTCTACCCAAGTGACTGTACTAGGTCCTGACAATGCTGGGGAGGCAGCGATGCCACGACCGCAAGTTGAGGTAGCGCCGGCAAAGAAGAAAACGAAGAAACGCCGTGCAGAAGCTGACGATGATGAAACAGCTCCACCCTCTGAGAAACCCTCTGAAGAGAAAGCCGATGAGACTGAAACCGCTCTAACTATATTACCTGACGATGAGCCGACACTGGAGGAAAAGTTGATTGCACTGAAGCTAATTGAAGACGGGGATGCCAAAGACCATAACAAGGGTGGCAAACATTTTGATAAAGCAGTGACACCACGAGCTGACTCTCTACAGGTTCTTTTGTCACAAGCATTGCAAGCTGACGACAATGCTCTTCTTGAGCAATGTTTGAATGTTGGGGATGAGAAGGTGATAACAAACACCATACGGCGGATGCGACCCTTTGAGGCTGCGAAGTTCCTTTCAATAGCGGTTTCAAAAATGGAAGGAAGACCTCAAAGAGCGCTCGGCCTGGTACCCTGGGTTCGTGCTGTATTACTCCAGCATGCGAGCTTTGTAATGACCAATCTCGCCATGCAACCCGTGCTCACTTCCTTATACCAAATCATTGAGACAAGGCTTGCAGTTTTTCGTCCTCTCCTGTCTCTTTCAGGGCGACTTGACCTGATCATGGCACAAATTCAAAAAAATGAAGGGCCAGGTGAGGAGGATCATCAACAGAATGAAGCAGCAGTTGTGTATGAAGAAGAGGACGATGAACCAGAGGCAATAGATGTGATGGTTGATGGTGCTTCACAATATGATGAGGGTGAAGAGGACGAAGAATCGGAAAGCGAGGATGATGAAGAAGAAGACGAGGAGGATGACATGGGAGACGAGGATGAAATGGACGAGGATGAACCTGATATTAAGTTGAATGGAAATGGAAATGTGATGTCAGATGGAGAGGATGAAGACTGATTAGTTACAAATTTTTGCCACATTTTTTTGGTCACGATACCATCTGTACACTACTGCTACTGAAGCTTAGGGCACACATCACCCACAGGATGCAAAGCATGCTGGAAAGAAGGGTTGTCACAATTGGAGATGCAGAGACCTGAAGGATTGAAGGATGATGGGTTCCTGAATCACTGCTTAACGTTGCTTCTGTTCGGGTGCCACCTCTTCCCTACCGTCTCTTTCTAATTTTAAGTGATTGTTCTAGTGGCGGAGGAAATGGATTCAGTGATATTTATACAGCCAAAGCTTTCTGATAAAGTAGTACGAGAAGCCGTGTAATTGGTTTGGGCTGTTGTATCTAGACAGTATACGAAGCCATAATTTTTGACCCGTAGATTCACCTGCTTTCACATGCTGGATTTGGCACACTGTGTACCGTATTATGCAAGTGTTCTAAGCAGAACGTTACATGGATCCATCTTTTACATTTGTTGTTACTGTCCTATTGTACTTGGTGAATTGAACTGCTGCATGTCTGAGTTTAGCGATGACTAGGTGTTGGACCTTTGACCAATCCGAATTGGGTACCTGGCAAGTGGTTGGCCAAGTAAACCCTTTCCTCTACTGATAAGGTAAGTTAAGGGATCTGCCCCAAATGTGTCACCTTTTCCTAGATATTGATTACACAAGATTTACACATTCAAAACATGAAGGTCTATGAGAGTGTATAATCTTCCAAAAGAAATATATATATAATTCAGTTGTGATTTTGCTGCATTAATGGAAATTCCATATTTCAAGCATTCGGCAAGACATTTGGCAAAATCTTTCTTTGTGCCTCAAGCACAAAAATCATGCAAGAAACTTCTTTGAATTTTTAAGAAACCCTTAGGAAGACTAAACAACTAGCCTTTGGAATGTAGCTTGTGTATAACTTTGGAATGTTATCAAATATGTCCCAATTTGTAGTAAATGCCATAAGTAATTTGTATGATTTTGCAATCATAATTTTGTTACATCTTGAGAATCCTTCTAAAAAGGAGTAGCATTCCTATCTTGCTACACTACCTAAAAGGGTATTTGAGAAAGATAATGAAAAACAATCATTTCTAGTTACACTACTCAATTTTCTAGAAGTCTTGATAAATTTTAACTTTACCATCTTAAGTAATATTCACTAAAGGGTCTAAGATATATGAATCCACAAACAAGAAGCTTATAAACTTCTTTGAGGATTTTTTTTGTAACCATTAAGGAATACTGAGGGTTGATTTTGTATTGTCTATGCCTTATTTGTTTTGCATTTTCTTCTAATATAATTTTCTATTCACTCATATCTAAAGGTATTCCTTTCAAATTTAAATAAACCCAAGCAAAAGTGTATTGATGTCATTTAAAGAATTAGAAACAATATTTCACTCTAATTTAGACATTTTTGGTAGACATATAGTACAGTTTAGACATATAGTTGTACATTCTTTTGTCCTTAAATTCATCAAAATTCATTTTGGTAGTATCTAGTTCCATTTCACATTCACTTCTTTTTCAATAGTCACATTTAGCATTCTTCTAGTGTAAAATAAAGTTGATCACTCAAATTACATTCTCCCATATATTGTATGGGAACTTAGTTTTAGACAAAAGACACATATAAGAATTCTTTTTTAAATGTATTGTAAGCTAGAAGAATAAGCCTAAACTTGGTAATATGGTGAAGGAGTTGATTCCTCTAGGGTGGCTCTTTCACCCTATATTCACCTATCTTTAAACCTTAGAACATGCAATAAGGTAATGACATTCCTACAATTATTCAAATAAGCATCTAAGTTTAATTCTAGTTATTAAGACTTTGACCCCTTAAGTTCCTTGACTATGTTTTCACCAAAAACTCTCCAAAATTGGTATTTTTAGGACAAATACCAAATTTTAGAAGAAAAAATATTTTTGGACACATGTAACCATATGATTTTGTAGTAAGCTAGTTTGAGAAGATGTGGAAAAAATATACGAAATTTCCATTGTGTAGATTGCAAGATATTAGAAGTTGAATACACAAAAATCCTTTTCTTGGCCTTGCAAAAAAGCAGGCAACTACACTTCACAAAGTCACTTTTGTTTGAAAAATTGTCTAAAATGGTGGCGCTTGTTTGAATTCATTCTGCATGGCAAGTCAACTACATGCTTGAAAAATTTCAAATAATTTGGAATTGTACAATATATTGGAAAAAAAATAGTAAGTAGAAAGAAGTATAGAATGATTCAAAATATAAAATTGTTAAGAATTTAGTTATGGAATTGAAAAATGCCAATGGTTGAAATGGTGTAATAAAAAATCTCCATCCTATGATTCTATTTTTTTTATCAAAAAATATAGAAAAGTGAGTAAAATAAAGGACTTCAAAGTTTATTTTAAAGTAGAGAATCCATAATTGCCCACAAACTAAAACTCCTCCTAACTTTGGACTCATTGATCAAAATAGAATGATTCTAAGCTTTCCCCTTATATGTAACTCTAGAAAACCAATTTTTGAATTTTGTTTGTGAAAAAAGAAATATTTTTAGTTTTCTCGGATAGCCCACCTAGGGATAAAAGAACATATTAGGCCATAACTTTTTAACTCACATTTCCAAATGTCATGAAATTTAGTGCACATAAAAGATATTCCTCATCCCCACCTTCTATTAAGATTTCAACCTAAAAGTATGAAATTCTCTAGTCACACATACTTGCCCAAAATTTCTATGTTGCCAAGAAATGCATGTTGGTCCTTCAGGGATTAATGATTGGAGGTAATCAAAATTCTTGAATATGTAAATATTAACTATAAAATATAAATTACAAGATAATTTCATGATGGATTTCAAATAAAATTTATAAAATTTTATTGATAAATCATATTATTTGGTTCGATTTACCATTATTTTGATGAATATTCATCAAGAAAACTACAAGGAAATTTAAAAAAAATCTAAACTTGAATAATGGAGATATTTCACAAGATCATTAATAAATATAAATATTTACATTTACATATTTATATATACATGAAGTTATGTGCTGCAATTCATGCAAACCCTGTCCATAAATTAGGAGGAGAAGAAAATCCAGGTTGAGAAAATAACTTCAATTTATTTTCCATCAATTTCATTGATTAATGCTTTTCACATCAATACTAATAGGAGAAAGTTAGTTTATGATTGTAGCTTTAGTAAGGTCTACAAAACTCCTCGAAACCCACCTAAATGCATTTTCTCCAAGTGCAAATTAAGACTCAAGGTTTATGTAAGAATTGAGTTTATTTATAACTAGTTTTTTCTCCTCTAACCCTTTATTTACAAATCTGAATAAATAGAAGGATAGTGTAGGTGGATTCGACACTCATTGTGACATTTTTTTCAACAAGAGACAGAATTTGAGATTTTCTACGATGTTTCAAGACACTTTAGTGTTACAAAATTACCCAAAACAACACCCTTTTATATACCTTAGACAACCAAAAGTCTAGCAAAAACAATTTGAATTTTTTAGAAATTAATGACTCTAGGAACCAAAATAAGGAAAAAAATTATGGAAAATTGAAGGAGATACTTCATTGATATTTTGTGGAGAGGTTGTTATTTAAGTGAAATTTATTATACTTCATCAATCCTCAAAGCCTGATATGAGATAATTTGAAGGTGAGCTTAACTATTTCTTGTAACTATAAAAACATCATAATTGTGTTCCGAGCAAAACTTCAACCTCATTTAAGCTTAGTAAAATCATCTTTCTCCTACAACTTTGCAATAGAAAAATGTGAAAAATCTAGCTAATTTTTAGCTCTAAAATTCTAAAAAATTAATATATAATAGTAATTATTATAATAAAGGGCAATGATTAAAAGAAAGTAGCATGCCAAAAACTTGAACATTTGATATTCACTCTAGATTTAGTAGTTATAAAGGTATTTAAATGTTACAAACAACATATAAAAAAAATTTTGAAAAAAAAATTTGAAAAAAATTCAAGTTCGTGAAAGTAGTCATGAAGAAATACAAGAAAAAATCATGAAAAAATACAAGAAAAAGATCTTGAAAAGACCTGAAAATATAATTTGAAAGATCATGAAAGAGACCACAAGTTATGAAAAAGTAAATTAAAAAGTTTTGAGAAGTGACATGAAAGAGACCATATAAAAGACTATGGAAAGTTCAAGAAAGCAAGATTAAAAGTTCAAGAAAAAGAATGTCGAAAAAACATGAAAAATTTTATGCAAAAATCCGTGAAAGAAATCAAGAAAAAGTTTAGGAAAAAAAACATTACAACGAACAACAAAAGGAACTTGTGATTTAACATGTTAAACAATTTGTTAATCAACATGGAAAGGTAACATGAAAAAGAACAGTAAAAAGAACTTGGAAAACAACATGAAATGAATTAGAAAATTAACAAGCCAATCAAAAAGAACTTTATGTAGTTAGAAGGACATTAAAAAAAGATTTAAATAATTAAAAAAGGACATGAAAAAAAGGTTTTAAGAAGTAGTTAATAAAGATAGTATAAAAAGTCTTAAGAAGTAGTTAAATAGGACATTAACTAGAATTTTAAGTAGTACTCTGTAGTTAACAAGCATTCCAAGAAGAGTTTCAAGTAGTTAACAAGGATTGCTAGTTTCAAAGGACTTTTAAGTGGTAGTTAACAAGTACTTAAAGCTCTTTATCCTATCGAACTCAAGTTAAAAAGGTCATTCTAGACCCATGGTCATAAGGTACCATTGATTTGAACCCATGACCATTTCTCCTAAGTATAAATACATGGTCTTTTAATTGCTCTATTAATTTTGCACTCCTATCTCTTCTTCTCTTTGCGTCACCAAAGGCTTCTATATCTCCTAGGTCTTGGCATTCAAATCATTGTGGGAGAAGCTATTTGAACCCTCCTTATAAAAAGAAGAATACTTGGTTGATGGATCAGATTTTTGCATTGCCCCAAAATAGGTAGATGATGAAACATTTTGTAACTCATAAGGAAAAAAAGACTCATATTTTGAAGGGTAGTAAGTTAGTTGCTACAAAGCTACCTTCAAAGAAATTATTCATTGTATCCTAGGCAAGGTGCAAGGCATCAACATTGGAAGACAAACCATGGCTAGACTAGAAGGCCCTAGAGCCATCACAAACCAAGATGGTGGTTGAGGAGTCAAACCAACAACAGAGCTAGCCTAGAGCATCTCGGATTAGCTGTATAGGGCTAATAATTTAGCCCACTAGAGACTAGTTTCAATAAACTTGTAGAGCATACTCTATACAATACACAAGGAAAAGAAAATGTAGTACGGTATATTCTTTGTACTTGAGGCACTTGTAATCTTCATTATAAACAAATCAATT
The DNA here is from genome assembly GCA_963920665.1 of Straminergon stramineum. Lineage (NCBI taxonomy): Eukaryota > Viridiplantae > Streptophyta > Bryopsida > Hypnales > Calliergonaceae > Straminergon > Straminergon stramineum. The sequence goes on along the minus strand of OY987264.1, from coordinate 35,328,658 downwards.
TAATCTTGAAAGGATAAGACCTATCACTAAGGTACTTTGCCAAATATGAAATGATTTTTGGACCATTAGGTGCATTCTTCATTTCAATAGTGATCTAGAAAGTGAACCATTCATCATTTCTACAATGATCTAGAAAATCATTCATCAATCACTTTTTGGGCTCAACAATGTTCAAGATATTTATGAGTTTAACCAACTATTTTCCTTCAATTCACACATAGAACCAAATTTTCAAGTTCCAAGTCCAAATTTTCTGTCTTCTACTCTAAATAGAAAATTTAAAGATTTTTTCACCAGTTTCTTTTTTATGGTTTTAAATTACAACCACATTTTCACGCAATTCCACCAGCTAATTCCACCATGAACTAACCGGCAGTTCTCCCTGGACATTGGGAGAAACCGTCTCAGCGTCCTTCCAGCATACAGATAGCCTTTGAACACAGACAGCCATTGCATTTGAACACGACAGTGAATTGCAAAAGTTAACACTCCCGGGTTTCAGAGTGCGAACAAACTCCTTAGCTGCGCCATCAAATTACTTGGGGAATCACAATTCAGAAACTCCCCGCACCATTTCACCATTCCAGATGCAGGAATTGGATTGAAGTAAAGGCCTCAAGATGGATGAGTTTCAACAATTTGGAGCTTCATGCACCATTTAATCCCCAGCCTTTACTTGCCCACCATGATTTCCGCATGCGCTCACCTCCACAACAGAACTGCAGAGTTGAGTAACCGAGTAAAGTATAATCTATTTTTTGAGAGCGGTTCAATTAAACCGAGCAATCAGTTGCAAGATCAATTGGGATTCCGTCATGGTGGGCGTCGCTTGTAAATGCAGGCACAGTATTTTACAAGCAAAGCCTCAACCACGTCGGCAATATGAATGAAATCAGTTGAAAACAGAAGTTCAACATCATGGCTGGCAAATTCTCCTCACAACTACTGCACTACGGAAAGTGAAAATAAGTTTCAATTATTATATCTACCTAAATTTGATCACCCCTTCCGTTTAGACGCTCTTCAATGAGACGATGAAGCTCCGTTCTTGGGTAAGTAGACGGCAAAGGACCGAACATTCAAGAGATCATGAAATATTTACAGAAACGCAACGAGTGATTGAACTGTTTAAAAAGATAGGATTAAACTAGTCTCCGCGATCGCTTCCTTCTGAAAACTTGGGAAAAATTAGGACTCACAACGAGAAGAATCTGCCTATCCCGTTGCTGTTGATGCTACTGGTGCCCCCAGTTGCAACCTCCCCACGGTTCACTCTTCGTCCCCCAAGTGGAGGAAAGTCTTCCTCTTTCATGTGATATGCTTGTCGATCATCCCTGGCAAGATATCATGACAGATAATCTCCACATTAACCAAAGTACACAAAGAAAAATTGAAACACCTTAAACACGAAAGTACATGGTGAGCCACGGGAGTGGTGAGGGATGTCAGATCCATAACGAGGCTTTACTTTCACATTACCAACATATAACCTCAATGGCAGGACCTTGTTCAAAATCAAGAGACTCAAAAGGGACACCATAACAACAGTGAAGGATAAGACCGTTAACCTTTAAAGCCCTGGAGTACATTTTGGGGCAACAAAGAGTTTTCGGTCATCCATTTACGAATGAAATTTTCATGTGGTCGAGGGTGGAGGAGTAGCTTCAAGGTGCAGCAATATTCATAACATTTAACTACATGGTTAAAAAAAATTTTAAATTATTGTACGATATGCAGTTTCTTTCGAACTCTAGGCAGCCTGGGCAGCTTAGAAAAAATCACATTTTTTTTGAAACAAAAATTTAAACTTGGTTTTCTATATTTATTTACATATACTTTAAAAGCTTTAAATCATTTGATTTCAATTAACAAGATGAATGTTATGAGGAGTTTAGTTTACTAGTAATGGAAACTCTACACCCAAAATAATCTTTGAAGTCTTGTTTTGAACTCCATATTCGATATTTTGGGGAAAAAATAAAAACATAGGATGCAGATTCTTTAGTACAACATTACTATCGTTGGGATTGAGATTTTTCAATTTTATAACTAAATTCTTATCAATTTCGTATTTTTTATCGTACTTATCCTCTTTCTACTTACTATTTTTTCAAGCATGAAATATGAAATGTTTTTGAAAAAAAATTTATGTGTTCCAAACTTATTTCTTCAACATATTATGGGGAGATGCAAGTTGTAAGACATATACATTTTGGGGTAAAAATTTGAAAGATGAAACTTAACCATTTGGGAAGAGTTGAAAATACTTCTCTTTGAAATTCAAGCATCATGATCTTGCAATTGGTAGAATTTCTTACTCTGAAATTTTAGGAGGGTATATACTCTAACAAGTTAACTAAAGGATCCTACAGTTGGATTTGTTAATTTGTTAATGAAAAAATATAGATGAAGATTTCTGCTTTGCTTTGGATACGAGTATTTTGAAGCCGTATTGGGTCTTAAAACACTGTGCCCTCTATGTCCAATGCAGGCTGTCACCTCTAAAGAAATGGGCTCAATTGAGGTTATGGATTCCCACTAGTACAACACTTACACTGCTGACGCACACAAACAAACCATCAGTGGTACAACCTAGACAAAGTGAAGGTTGAGGAAGGATAATAGATCCAGGAGGTAGAAATACACATACCGCTGTGACGGTGTTGTAGCTGTCGGTATAACATCAGCAACAGTGGAGGGCAAGTCAGATATGACAACCGGACCATCAACTTGGACTATATGATCATATGAATGTCCTACGCTAGAGCTTCTTTTGAGTTGAGGCCCACTTTTCTTTCCACCATCAAGGACGGCTTCGACTTCTTCAGAATATAGAAACTCTGAAACGGGTAGAGGCGCAGGACCCTCGTTGCCTTCGGACGAGCCAGAGAGCATTTCAAAAGCCGGCGGTCCAGAAGAGTCTTCACTCGATGATTTCCTCACAACCACTGGATCTGTAACCAAGTCCACATCTGCAGTAATACGAGGTAACAATTCACTTGGCTGCGGTAGTTCGTCAGGAACATCTGCACGTGGGCTTGAAACGGATGGCGAGGTTGGGAGGGAATGGGATGCCTTTGAAAACTCCTGCTTTGGGTGATAAGAATCACGAGATCTTTCAGCCTTCGAGGTAGTCCTGTTCTCTACCACTCTGATGCTAGTTGAAGTACCATGAACAGCACCTTGGGAATGCGCCTCATCTTTGTTCATGGATGCCCTGCGATGAGGTCCATGAAAACGAAGCGAATTCTCATGTTCACGTGCTTGGTGATGATACTTATCCGCTTCCGGATGCTGAGATCCGTTCTGGCCCCCTCCCCTGCCTCTTCCACTGGAGACCTTGATGTTCTGCCTCAGCTGCTAAAGAATGCGTAAAACAGAAAACGACAGCATCAATGAATATAGCTTACAATCCAAAAGCAAGATTAAATTTATGTGTAAAACGAGGAACCAAGCAACAAGAAGCGTAAAAGTTGTAATAATTGCAAACATTAACACTCACAAGCATCATTCATGATTCTAGCTCTCTAAAGTATATTTACTTACAGTAGTGGGTAAGTAGGTCCCCGTTCCTCTCGGACGTGGAGAGAGCTCCACACCCCGCGGACCCCAATAAGGCTGGAACTGCGGGAGATACCCCGCCTGCGGAGGGAACCAGCCAGGACCAGTGGGATAAAACGCCGGGTGACCCATCAGTTGGGCAGGTCTGCCGGGACCTTCCCAAGACCCGTGCTTGTGTGCGAGTTGTTCTGAACCATGCGCTGGGTATCCAATCGGGTATTGTAGACTTGGTGTGCAACAGTCCTCACAGAACCGTCCATATGCTAATAATTCCAGATGTTGTTTTAAGTCACCAGTAAGGAACTCTGAATTACTATTGGAACTAGGAACACCAGCACCATGAGTGTTGTTTCTTGCAGCAGCTGCGGTATGATTTCTTCGTGAACTCGTGCTGGCCGCTACTCCGTCCGCTTCTAACCTCTCCACGATTCCCACTGCAACTTGTGGCATTACCTGTCGTCAATCACGGCATGGTACAAGATTATTATGGAATATGCTTCAGTAGTGAGTATTATTTACCAAGAGTAACATTCTAAACACCATTGGAGCACGTAGGTACAGAGTATCCACATGAAACATTGTCAAGTGCAGCAAGTAATAAATACTAAGGAGAACGTACAGACTCTGGACGACCGATGAATAAATCCTAAGAAGTAATCATGTAAATAATACAAAGTTCGAGGAATTACAGTAGATGCATGACCCTCTTAATGATTTACCACCTCACTCACCTTCGATTGGCTTTTGTGGCTGGGACTGTCCACTGCGTTATCTTTAGGGACAGGCTCAATCGTTTCTTGATCCGTTCGGCTTGTCGCGTTTCCTCCACTGCTTCCATCACCCCTCCCAGATGAATTTCGCTTATGAAAATTATTCATACCTGAACTGTACGTGGAAGGATGCGGAAATCCTGAAGGAAACGGCACGTAATAGGATGGCATATAGTAAGGATCAGAGCTGTGACTGGAAGCCGAGCTGTTGCCGCCTGTCATTCTGGTTGTTCCAGGGTCGAACTGGTAATTGGCTAATGGGTGACGAAAACTCCCCGGTCCAGTAGCATTTGAATACGGGCGGGATTGAGATGCTTTAAAATGTGTTCCTGATGTTGCATAATCTGTTGACGAGTGATGAGGAGGATGCTGATAGACTGAAGCCAGACCAGAAGACTGTTGTGGTATGTGGGCAGTGACACCGGAACTACTAACGTGACCTCCATCCTGTGCAACCATTCCTGCAGCTCGACCATTTCTCTTCTCTTTGCCAGGACCTCGTTTCCGCTTCACATGCCCAGGCCCGGAGCCGAAGTCATTGCTCTGAAGAGTACCATTTTGCTGATGGATTTTCCCTTTGTGCACAGGCACTTTACTCTGACTCATTCCCGTAACAGTTGGGATTTCAGAACCTGGTTTGTTCCCTGCGTGCATGAATTCGTCCACAGGCACAGAAAAATCATGCTCCGCCTCTTTTCTTATGCTCTTCAAAGACTCGCTATACGAAGATGGTTTTTGAGCTTCTGTTTCGGCACCTGCAACGTCTAATGGAGAACGCTGAGGGTCAGGAGGACGACCCTGTAACTCAGATGAGGAGCCATGTCGACTACTTTCGAAATTTTCTGTAAAGAAAACAGTTGGTCACCAGAATGCAAACCGTCAGATGAAAATAAACATCCGGAAGAAACTAAATGAAAGCCCCAAACGACCGTGCAACCTAATACCTGATTAAGCAAAACAATGATAAGCACATGTACAGGCTCACAAAAATTAAAAATTAATACTAAAATAAAAGCGAGGACATCCTAGTAAAGTTAGTAGTGGAGCTTACGAACTAAATTACCTGGTCGGGAAGAGAGAGGTAGCAACCCTCTCTTAGAATCAGAAACCCGGAGGGCAGTGATGTTTTTAGAAGCAGACGCCTCACCTTTCGATGAGCTACTCTGGGATGAGGACTCCTCTTCCTCTTCCGATTCATTCTTGCTAGAGGGTGAAGTTGATCCATTAGTACTATGTTCACTTCCACTGACAGCTGTAAATTGCTTTGATACCCGTGTACGGCCCATCCTGCGTACCAAGCTTTCCAGTCCCTCCTTCGTGATATCGCCGGAACTATTCCTCTCACTAAACGTTCCTGAAGACGCTTCATCCCCCTCATATGCTCCTGATCTAGCGGGTAACCGATCATAGACAAATTGCAGAGAACCAGTTTCGATAGGAATCCTCTTCGGCATCAGACCATCACTATGAATGGGTTCCTCGTCAATGTGACGAGAATCATGGGCCGGAAGATCACCATTGGGACCGTTCATAGCAATCGTCTTCAATGCTGCCAACTCCTCGTCAGCAACAAATATCAAATTTCCAGCAGAGTCGTTCGAAGTTTCTGCCCTAACTGAAGCTAAGTCCACTGCACAAGGGGAAACGATACCACCACCCTCGTACTCCACACCATTCCCCAAGACCCCCTCTGAAGTTTCTCGAACTGTGAGATCTCTGGGATCGACGCGAAGCACATTATGGTTCACACTCGCCTGAGGGGGGTGATCACCGTTTTCAGAAACACAACCATTCGAAAGAGCATCTTCGTTCCTCTCAGTCCTTTCAATGTCGCTACGACGGCCACCTCCCATTCTTTGCATACCGTTGGGTATCCTAGTTCCCGGCCAGGACCTGGGGCCGGCAACGTCGGGTCGTAGGGTACTCCCATCATATCTTTCATTACAGTTCTTGAAAAACTGATCTAGCACAGTACAAACGTCTGCCTCACTACCATGAAGAATGCCTCGCAGTGTTCGAGCTCCGAGAACAAACGCTCTTCGAATTCTCGCACAATTACCTGACACCACATACGAGTCGATAAAATCCAGATTGACTGCAAAAATACCAAAGCTACTGACCAAATCCACGGAATCGTGGCTGATGTCCAACGAGTGCTTTCATATTTGAGAAACTAAGTCTAGCTGTAATTCGTCGTAAGGTATCAATATTAAGCATAAGCGGCCTTTAAGAGAAATTAAAACCAAAAGAACAGATAGCTTGGAGTAGTACCATGGTTGACACTTCGACCGAGATTATTTGTGCGGCGCAATGGGTCGATTATGTTCAGGGACTTCACAGGGAACTTGGTTGGTTTCGAGACCGGATTGACTCGCATCAAGCCATAGGTTCGTTCGCAGGTATCAAGGAACGCCTTGGTGAACAGGAGCTCGCCTCCTTCCCTCCGAGGTGACAAGACTGCAAGAAATCCATCCCTGTTTTATAGGAAACTTTATGACATGAACTAGAACAGGCTTCCCGCTGCAGTCCAACCAACGTGAATGGAAATCAAACAAGCTGAAAATCCTACATCATCCAGGTCCACAAACGCACCTGCAGGTGGTTACTTTCGTTCATTGCTTCAGAGAGAAGATCTCCCCAAGTTGGTTTTGAATTTGCATGATGCTAAGATTGGGGGTATAGAAGAGGTGTAACTCTAATAGCCAGGCAGTCAGACTTACCGAGCCTCTGGAAGTCCTCTGCGATGATAGATTGTTTCTCAGTCTCCTCAGAAAACGAGGCGAGGAGGATGGGACCCGATAAGCTGACACAGTATTTGTCCCAATCGAAACTGCCGAAAAATTCCAAGAACAAATAAAGTACCTGAACCATCAACAAAACTCGGTAAATATGACAACCCCTTTAACCCCCAACTGCCCAAGCAAGAAACAGGAAGTCTACTTTCGAAGAAAACAGTCCATAGTAGTCACTTTTAAAGCATGCTCCTAGCATTCAAAGCTTCGGAAAAATTTGTCTTAATTCTACTGCTAAATTTATTCGACTCAGCTCTTACAGATACGGATGTAGTCAGTTGAACTTCGAGGGAACATTGACGCACGAATACATGACATACTTCCGAAACAAACTTCTAGCATTCAATATGTAGGGCATGATTTCTCATTTCTACTACGAGATTTTACAAAAATTCTTCAGACCTCCCAAACGATACGTTTCAACTGTTACAGACATGGATGCAGCCACGTGGACTCACAGGGTAAATGACACCAGGGGATGATTTAACCTTACGAGGGATCAAATAACACCAACAAAATAGAGTTATCTAAAGACCTAACTATTCCCGCCTCCAATTTCAAACCTTCATAGTGAGGTTACTTCCATCTCTCTTAATGTTAAGAGAGATAGTTACCCTTGGTGTGGATGCACTCATGCAGTTTAATAATTGGGATCTGAACAGTATTACAATATGAGCACTTCGAAATACATAACAATCATTGAACATTACTAACAACTCCAAGTTACAGCGTACCTGCAAAGGTCCCCGCAGTGACGCATGGAAGAGATGGAAAATGTAAAGCACCAAGGTCTCCAAAGCGTAGGTCGACATCAAGTTGCAGTTGGCCCCCAGCAAACGGCTCTCATAGTAGCACCAGGCTTTCACAAGGATAATGCTGCGTTTGAATAGGTGGTCCTCCCCAATCAATCTGTCAACCTTCACCAATATTCTACGTTTTGTCAGCCTAAATGGGAACAGTATAGACAAAGGGAACAACAAGAATAATTAGGTCTTCTGCAGTCAAATACAAATCAGTTTTCAAATTCCGAGCGTAATAAGCTCGACAATGAAGTACAAAACCTTAACAGACCCGCTCAGGGGTCAGTAACCCCTGAAATGTTTCCTAGTGACTAATTCGACGTACCATATTGTGAAAATTATAATTCAGATGGTGTCATTCATTCAATCTCCAGATCTAAATGAAGAAAATTGCACGAGCTAGCCAGAAAAATAAACAAAATTTGGGTAAAAGCATTCTCATGTGGTCTACTCAAAATTGCTGACAAACATGTGCTTCATACACAATAAATGGTTCAATTCTTCAACACCAAATAATTCCAGTTACTAACGTCGAGGAAATAGAACGTGCAAATCCAACATTTATGCGCTCAAACAATCTGAAAGTTGGTGCATCACAGTAAGAGGTCACAAAGACTACTCTTGACGCACATCTAACACTTGGTGATAGAATTGAACTTGTTAAAGATTCGCTATGTATACAAAGACTACTCTTGACGCACGTCTGAACTTGTTGATAGAAAAAAACTGGTTGTAAAGGCACCGATTCCTGGAAGTAACCTGTCGAGAGAAAACTGACGAGAATATGAAAAGGCAAATAGGATGTTAGGAAATGCACCTCCTCGAGGAAACAGAGAGTGCACACTCCACCCACTTGATCGAACGAAACATCCACCAAAAGGCTCTTCTCCACGTAAATTTTAATAAGTTTGACCTGAAACAGACGACCAGAACCAGCACCTTCAGAGCGAGGATACTCTAACCATTGTCAGAATTACTCATCATCAATCATTGACCACTGATTTCCATTGCACAGGAAGCATACTGTAAGGTATGCAGCCCGAGTTGTCACCCTAAAATCTGAAACAATTGGAAAATATGGATTTCGAGGAAGAGGTTGAGGATTTAGAGGATGTAAAACCCTTCTCAACCGGCAACGACAACCAATAAATCTTTGAACCAACACAACTTTCGGGCGTAGTATCGAAATTACGCATTCTTTGGTGCGCAGGAATCTTCTTGCAGTTGCTAGCGAGAACATGTAAAATTTTGACCGAGTAGGAACTCTGCTCAGGGTTTAAAGGTGGCGATTATGAGTGCTCCTAATTCAGTACTACGTGCTAGAGCTCAATTCTGTGACCACTTTCATAAATGCGTTTTCCTGTACTCGACCATTTTCAAAGTCCGACACCGCTCACAAGTCGCGGCAATCGAAAGAGTACAATTACACAACAACATTAGAGTACCAAAGCTGGTTCATCAGGCACACACCTCAGCAACAACGAGCTGCACTTGGGTGATCCGGAATTCGGACTTCGGATTGTTAATCTCCTTCTGCAGAACATTGTGCACGTCGTCGATCCATGTCCGCTTGGACTCCAGATTAGGGCTAACTACCGTTAGATCTATGTCGCCATCGGGTAAATACGTTTTCAGTGGCACCGACCCGAACTTCACGACCTGCGTTTCGATCAAAAAAAACTTCCACACTTTAGCAAAAACACAAAAACACACAAGTGTCGGTAAATCTCTTAGAGGAAGCACGATCGCCCCAAGCGGAATTCAAATGGGACTCCGTCTCCCAACCTCGCAATTGACGCATGATTGAATGAGCTTGGTGATGTAGTCAACAACAGCCTGTCGCCGAAACTCCGACTCCGGTTTGGGTTGAATGGCGGTGATCAGCTCGGCCACACGAAGCTCCGCCCTCGCCCACCATTCCTCCCCCTTCCCCCGAAACGTGCCGAACGCCGCACGAAACGAATGTGCACCTTCGGCAGAAAGGCCACTCGCCAACTCGGGCCACCAACGTTCGGAATCGCCCATGCAATCCCCCTTCCAAACCCACACACCCCCACGCTTCCAAACACACACAAACCCACTCCCCTCACCGCGCGTTCTCTTCAAATCAAGAACAACCCAACTCCAAGCAACGCCTCCTCCTCTGCCCAAGATACAGTACCCTCGCTCTCAACACGCGTAATCTCAACCCACGGGACACCCGCACACACACACACACACACACACGAAGACAGGCCGAGGTACAGTACATACACAAAATACACGAACACGAGAAGCACGGGCTTTGTGATCCCGCCCCCAAGAAACCAGGGAAGTGCGAAAGCAATCAATCGGCGAAACCCGAGACCGCAGTTGGGGACTACGAATGGCGAAAGTGGAGGAACCCAACTCTCATCAATGGGGCTACCACACCAGTATACCACTCCCCTGCAACTGAACGACAAACAAGCTTGGAGGGATTGGCAAACAAATGAACAAACGAACAAACGAACAAACCAACGAAGGAAGGAAAACCAAGCTGCCAGAACTACTAAGCTTAGTAACGACTGTTGGCTTGCGATTGCATCGTCTGTCCGTCCGCCCCTGGCCTTCCGGGTCGCAGAAAACGGCAGCGGCTCACTACAGTAGTACTGCTGCTGCTTCGAGTCTACGCATCGGCCCCCCCGGTCGTGAGCGCCTGCCTGCCTGCCTGCCAGTTCGCCAGGCAGCCCGCGGCAGTGAGAATGGGGGTTGGTGGACTGGGGGAAAGTAAAAAGTCGCGGGGGGAAAGTAAACGGGGGAGGAAGTTGGGGCTCCGTGTTCTGCCTGGTCGGGACGGGGAACTCCATAGGAACTTCATGGGAACTCTATTAGAACTTAGGGAACTTTGGGAGGAACTCGGTGGGAACGACCTGGGGTCGGAATGGGTGGAAAAGTAAAAGGTTGTTTGGGTAAAAAGTAAAAGGTTTGGGGCCGTAGTGGCGGGGCCTGGAGGTGTTTGTTCTTTATTATAACTGGATGTCTGTCTCTGTGGCGCGTTCTGTTTGCAGTCAACGTCAGAGGAGCAGAAATAATTGGGATTAACTTAACTTATCATTAGCCAACGTGGCGTGAGGGGCTCTGTTTTTCAAACTAAGCTTATTTGTCCACGTGGGTGTGGTGGGCCATGGGCCATGGGCCATGTTGTGGACGGAGACAGGGGCAACTTTGAAAGCGAAGGGAAAGGGGGGGTATACTAACCGTTACTATGGTGGAAAACTTTGGTTCACATGTGCAACAAAGTTTGTTGGAAATCTTATTCAAGGGGGGGTTGCAAATCTTATCCATACATAGTGTGAACATTATATTACAAAATTTATCCAAATTTTGGCCTAGGGTAAGGTGGGCAACCCAAAATGCACCAAGAATCCTAAATTGTCATGGTTAGCTAGTATATCCAAATTTGCAACATGTGCAACAAATTAAAGTTTGTTGCAAATCTCATTCAAAGGCAGGGGGGAGGGGGTGCAAATCTTATCTTTAGGTGGTATATTACAAAACTTATCCAAATTTTGGCTTAGGGTTACAATAAGGGGTGAGGGAGACACACCCAAATGCACCACCAACCCTACACCAAACCACGCCATCTTCACAATGTATACATCTCCAAAATCAATTATGTACCTATATGGAAGAAACTGATTCTAGAATCAAATTTTGTTCCTTTTGAACTTTTGCATACATCAAATGAATGTTGTATTCTTTGGTGTGTTGGAACCTCCTTTCATTTTCCAATAAGAAAATTTGAAAATTTGATTAGTCTAATAATAGGAACTAAGCATTGAAGCAAAAGGTGGCAATTTGGGGGATACCCACCTTTCATCCACACCAAGGGACACAATATAGAATATAATAAGTAAAGATTTTGAATCCAACTTGAATTGTTTGCATCCAAGGGGAAAATCTTCACCTTAAACCCTAAAGGAACAACATGTTTAGAGGCCTAAAATTGCTTCAAAATACTTGATCCTAATGCAAGGTCATCATCTTCATCCATATTTATTTTTTAATAAATCCAATTGCAAGATCCTTTGGTTAACTTCTTCAAGTACATGGTCCTAAAATTTTAGAGTAGAGATCCCCAACGATTGCATGTTCAAAGTGCCTAAACTACAAGGAGTAGGCTTTTCTAGCCCTTCCAAAAGGTGAAGTTTTGTCTTTCAACATTTTAAGAAAAAAACTTATAAGTCTAATAACTTTTGCATATAGTCAATATCTTGGAAAAGGTGTCGAAAACAAAAGTAAAAAATTTTGAGCAAAAAAACTTTCATTTTTATCTTAAAAAAAACTATAAAGGGGAAGGTAGTATTGAACAAAAGAAGAAACTATTATGCTAATAACTTTTACAAGAAATTAAAAAAATTTAATCCCAATTGTGAGAATGTTCTCATCAACAACTAGTATCCTTTGTTTTACCTCTATTTGAAAATTTTCAAAACTGTTAAGAGAAAAAGGCAATTTTATATGATTTTTCTACCTTCATTGCCCGCAAAATAGAACTCCTCATAACCTCTACCTCATTAATTAGAATTGAATGGTTTAAATATTTTTGAATAGGAATCCATCTGCAAAATCCCCCAAAACAATTGATATTTTTCAAATTATATTTTTTGTTGCTCAAAAAATTTTGACATTGAAATTGAATAAACCCTTATAACTTTTGCAATATTTATCAAAAAGATATGAAACAAAGCTTCACAAGTAGATTACTTTGAATAGAGTTTTCAGTTGTTTCTTTGAAATTTTCACACAACACATGGTCAAGGAGAAGCTTTAAGGTCACAACAATTTTCATTACTTTTGACTATATGGTCAAAAAATAATTGTATGATATGTTCTTTTTTCAACTTGGGAAGCTCAAAAAATTTGACTTTCTTAAGAAATAAAAATTTGAACTTGGTTTTCTAGATTTGTATATATGTGGAAAGCTTTGAATAATTCCATTTTGATTAATGAGATGAAAGTTAGGAAAAGTTTTAGGTTGCAAGCACTTGTGGAATCTCTACTCTAAAATAGACTTTGAAGTCCTTTGTTTAATGAAATTTTCAATATTTTTTGAAAAACATAGAATAATAGGATGTAGATTGTTTATTGCAACATGACAACTATTGGTATTTTGAAATCCAAGCATCATGATCTTGCAATTGGTAAGGTTTTTATTTCTGAAATTCTAGGAGGTTGTACTCTAACAAGTTAACTACAATAGCATGCAATTGAATTTGTTAAAAAATGAATATAAATGAAGATTTTAGCCTTGCTTTAGAGACTCATATTTGGAAGCAATTCTAGTCATCTAAACATGAAAGAATTTCAAGAATTAAAGGACAAATCAACTTCAAACTTTCTCAAACCTTTTCAATTTCTTCAATTTAAACATACATTTCCAATTTTTTTTTTCATGCAACAATATGGATTTAAATTTTATTTTCAAATTTTCATAACTAAAAACATTCAAGTGAATTCTATAAGATATTCTCAAATAATTTTTTTCAAAAATCATAATAATTACAAAAGTATTTTAAATAGTATGAAATTCTTATGAGAATTGAGGATATTAGTAATGAACATCATGGGTTAATTGGTGTACTTCTTGAACTCATGCGAAGAAAAATTTGATAGAATAAGCTCAAAAACAATGTACTTTAAACATTCAAGATGCCACACAAAAATTTCAAAATTTGACATAATTACACTTAATCATGAAGCAGACAAATCATATGATTTTTTGTATCACATGTGATAATTCCATAGAATTTGGGTGTCCATTAGATATTGATCTATCAAACCTTCACAAAAATGTTCATCTAGAAATATCAAAAGCCTCATCAAGCAATCTAGTTTGCCAACAACAGATTTGGGATGTTTGGAATTTTAACCCTCTAAATCCTTATATTTCCTTTTGAAAAATGCAATTTTCAATATATACTTACAAAACAATATTTTTACAGAAAAAAAGAAATGCATACATAAAGTCCAACAATAGAAAGTTAAAGTGCACTTAGTGGTATTATGGTATGTTGAATGTGGTCCACATCCAAAAGTGCATTTGCCACAAGAGTATATTGCAAGACATATATTAATTAGGTAGTTTGTACCTTGCTCAATAACTTTGTCATGATCACAACCAAATGGAGATCACAAAGAATATTTTCCCATGGAACAAACTTGAAAGTGAAAATAGTCATTTAAACCTTGCTAATGACACTCATGCCTCTAGCACTAATTCATGTACTTATCACAAGATTGTAAAGTCAATTTAAATAATCAAATACCAAATTTATGACCTTCAAAAAATGAAACAAAATAGCAAATAGCAAGCCACCAATGGTTGATTCTATGGAACTCGTAGTGCAAGACCTCTAGTTGTAGGCAACCATTTACATATAGTCTTGCAATATGTGCCAAAAAAGACAATCTTTTTTTTGTCATACAACATCCAAGAAGTCTTCTTTGCACTCAACTTTTCCATCTTTGTCCATCATCAATACATGCTAATTTATCTTTTTTCATTAACCTCTTAAAAGTAAGTGTAATTACTAATCAATAGGGTACATCATATCATATAAGACTTATTGCACTTTTATTGATTCAATTTTTTATTCAATTCAAACATTGTAAGTTATAGATGAAAAGACACAAAGGTTGGAAATTGATGGTGGATTCATCTAACTTCTTTTCAAAGTTGCAAGAAAAACAAAGAGGAACACATCCCATTGATTAATTGCAACCTCACAAATTTAAGTGACAATCAATTTCAAACTAAAGGCCTTCTAGGTCAGGCATTAATTTGAAGTCTTTTTTTTAACCTGTTTATGACCAATAGAGAGAAGGCTCCACCAAATGAATGTCTTAGAAAAATTGACTATAACAAAGCATAAAATACAATATGACTTCTTATGGTTTGACTTCTGAGTCTTTTTTTTATTCTACCTTCTTTTTTAGTCATTGAATGAATTTGTAAAGGTTGAAATGCCTTAGGAAGCCTACAAAATTGATCATTCATTTGAATGTGCAAGGTGGCAACAAATCTAGCAAGTTTTGCTCCACATAGATTTTCATGCAACTTTCAAAATTAGATGAACTCACCATCAATTTTCAACCTCCTCCATACCTAATATTCTACACATTCCAAATTTGAATTGATTGAAAAATTATATTCTTTTGGATGCAATTAGTCTGAAGCTTTAGACTTTACTCCAATTAACACTAATTACACTTAATTACAAGAGTTCAAAAGAAAATCCATCCCTAATTTTTGAATAATTGAAATGTAAGGATATTAATATCATATAATTTAGATTCAAATATACAAAACTTGTAATTTCAATAATTGAATGAATACTGAGATATTTTCAAATTGTAAAATAAAAAATAAATAAAACTTGATTCAAGAATCAAAATTTTGGAAGTTATGATTAAGGTAGACTAAATTGCATTTACAATAATGGAACATGATACTATGTTTGTAATAGGTCTTTTTCATCATTCTTTTTGTCTATCTTAGTGAAGAATCTATTTTGTGTGCATGGGCCTACATAGAATCATTTAACAGCTCATGATGATCATTGCAATCAAATCGAAGAGATGGAATATTCTAACAATATCAAACTCCCTATCAATTGCATTCTCCATGTTGGTAGCTAAATAACTTTTGTGAGCCTGACCCCTGAAAGATATATAACTACCTTGAACATTGGTCGATGTTCACTACAATCAAATCTAAAAGGATGGAATATTCAAAATTCAAAAGATGAAACATTCCAATAGTATCTAGTTCTTTGTGATCAATCATTTTCACTATGTTGCTAACTAAATTACTTTTGTGTGCATGAACCTTCAAAGTCTTGTAACATCATTGAACAACAATAGATGTTCACTGCAATCAAATCTGAAAGATGGAATATATATTCTAGCATTATTCAATTCTTTCTAACCAAAAGCATTTTCTGTAGTGTTGAATAATTTACTTTTGCAAGCATACACCTCCCAAGACAAGTAAGGTTATATAGTAGCCATTGATGTTCACAACAAACAAATCCAATAGATAGAACATTCTAGTATTTCCAAGTGTTGGACATTCAACTAATATTGGGCCTAACATAGAGTTGAATTATATTGTCACACACAAAATGAAATACTAACACTCTTTTTTCTCTTAACTAATCCTATTAGAGTATGTTTTAGATTAAAGATGTCAAAACTTGACGTTTTTAAGAGCATTGACCATATTTGTAGTACATGAAACAAGAAGGGATAATTTTTGAAATTCATCCAAAAAAATTATTCTATACTACGACGAAAATGTCTATGAAATGTTTTTGGCACCTTTGGTGCTATTTTGTGGTAGTTTTGCTCAAAAATACTTTAGAAGTTAATGGTTGATAGTATCAAGGTTGGTGATCGATAACTAATGCAGAAATAATTAGCAAGAACCCATGATTTTTGAACTTTGAAATATGAATTTGTACTTCACCTTTAGCTCAACATTTGCATTAGGTTTCATTTAGATCCTTAACATCATGCGGACCTCTTATTAATCCTATAAGGACACTACAAACGTAAAAGTTCCATTGGATGACTTCACTATCAACTATAGAAATAAAAATACACCTATTGGTCATATAATTAGAGTATTTTAGTGACTACCTTAATCGGAGGGCATCCTACCAAGATTAACCCTAAAAAGACGACCCAAATAGTAAGTGTTCAATGGATGGCAAAGAGTCTTTCTATGTAAGACAAAAGTATAGATGTTCATCTTTGGAGTGTTGTCTAGAAAGAAGAGGCCAATCTTCACCACAATAGTTTGACCTCCAATGAATGCTCTTGGGTTTCTTAAGCAAATGATCCACACCGTACCCAAAAGGATAGTTTCCTCGGTGACCAATACCACATTTAAGTATACAATTATTGAATCAACACAACTTTCTCATTACAAGATGCACCAATATTGTATAAAATTATTTTTCAAAATGGAAGAAGTAAAGTATTCCATATAGAATTTAACCATAGAAGAACATACACTCCAAACTAAAATAGTCACCAAAATACTCTTGATTATTGGACCAATTGATTCATTCTTTGATTCTACAATTAACAATGAAGTCATCCATCAGACCTTTTATGTAGTGTCCTTCCAAAGTTAAAAGCAAAGTGAACTTTTGTAATACTAACTTAGATTTTTACAATTTATAAGAGTGATTCATATTCAATGTCACTACCTAAAATATCAATGGTCAAATATTATGATTCCAATCTAAGTTCACAATTCCTAAATTGATTTTTATTTCCCATGACTTCAAATTTTATGACTCTTCTTCAATTCCTAAAAAATTCTGCAATTTTTTTTGGTGCTATTCCTATTCAAGTTACACCCAAGGGTCTATAAATAATCATATTAGAAATCTTCTTTCTCTAATAAATGAATAAAAGTAAATGAATGTGAATGAATAATTAAAAATCTAATGTTAGCACAAAAATTATAAGTTTTTATTATCCTTAGATTTTTAATTGTAGGAAAGTTCATTTCTAACATATAATTTTAGGAGAATGATATTGTGTAGCATGTTTGAAAGTTGTGGAGGCCATACCCTTGCAACATTAGGGTATGTGAGTGAATTTTCTACTTCTTAGGACATACTATATTAGATGTTTTGCAAAAATTAGAGCATCCTGCATAACATTTTTAGTTTCTATGATATTAATTCTCTTACAAGGTTTTAGTGGGATTTTGAAACACCTTTGAAACTGTAAAAGTCAAATATTCAAGTATATTGTTTGGTAGCATAACACACAATGAACAAGCCTATTGAATGTTTTACAAAATCAGATAAGTGTACCTAATTGCACCCCTTACCTTCTTGTGTCACTATCTACATTCCATCTTAGTTCAAAACCAAAATCCAGAGTTGTCATTTTTCTCTTATATCTAAGGCACAAATTTCACAAGAACTAGATTTTGGTTTTAATTAGATTATAAAAAAGGATATTGATAGTGATACAACAAGGGAGGAGTTGCAATGGGGTACACTTAGGCCTAGTTCAAAAAAGCGACTAGAGAAAGCATGAACACTGACATCCCATCTAGTTGGTCTTAATCCTTCCAAAGCACTTTCGCATCATTAAGCCATCATATGTGCCATCTAGTTTATCGGACGCAACTCTAGACCTACCAGAGAAAGCATGAGTGATCCTTCATCTAGAAAATTTAGAGCCCCCTACCAAGCAAGCCCCCAAACTTCTCCATCTTGTCCATTGAGCAAGCTAAATTGCTTGGTGTCTGGGTGGGTTGAAGAAGTAGACAACCCCTACTTGGGTTTGAACACTTTACTAGACAAAGATGCTATTTCAACCAATGACCTTTGAAATAAATTTGTCCAAGTACTCATCCAAACTAAGTCCTCTTTTCCTTAGAGCATCACTAGTGTTGGTTAGAATATATAGACCCAACACGGTGGTTACTAAGCTCAGAAGTGATGTCACCCCCCATTTGTAGACTCATGGACGATGAAATTTAGGCCAACCCACTTAAGAAATGGTTTGGTACACCACCTTCTTGTGTCATTTTTTGTTGTACTCAATTGTGATTCAGTGGTATCCTTAAGGAACAATTGTCAGCTTTTTGTTTGATCTACCTTGTTGGAATGCAAAAAGAGGCCACCAACATGACATATGCATGAGCAATTCTGCAAATAGGAACATGCCATGATGCCATAGTGTGGAAGAATTGGGGACCAACATCATACCGTGTCTAAATCAACAAAGTCAACACTATAGAGCTCCCATATGGAGTCATTTTTCTTGTGAAACAATGGCGATGCTCTTATGTGTTTCACATCCATCATAATCTTGCATGATATGATTTGAATTCTTTTACATTACACTCAATGGCATCCTAAAAATCTATTGCTTTACATTTACTATCAATTAATAGATTCTATAAATGTTTATGACCAAGATCCATTGTCACCAATTAGTGTCAATGACATGGTTCCATGTCATATTGCCTTTCCTTTAATTTTCGTAGAATTATGAGGCTACGTTACTCTTCGATTTCATATGTCAAATACTCATCATTGCCTCGTCAGAGAAAGTCACGACTGCAAAGCTGCACCTTTGACTCTGGGAACTTGCAAACGGGATGCGACGTCATATTTGGCATCGTTTTTCAGGTGGTTCAGTTTCATTGATGGCAGTAGGGGTTTACAAGAACGGTCATTGTGTCACCAAAGTGCAATCCATGTCTGCGAATGGGGTTGCTAGATGTCAACAAAACTGTCTGAAAAAGAGCCAGCGAAGCACCTGAAAAAAGGGATGACAAAATTGTACCCAACTTGTTCTTGATAGTCTACGGTGGGTCAGACGAATGTTTGGGAAAAAACTTCGGCTAAGTTAGTTCAAAGTCAGCCAGTGGATTTGGGAAAAAACTTGGTTGCAATTCGAGAACATTGGCAAAAAAAAAATGGTGAAAAGATTTAGAAAATTTCTAATTTGAGTAAAATATAGAGAAAATAACTACACTCTGTATTTGAAAAATCGGTTCAATTTGGGAATTGGAGGAAATTAGCTGGTAAAACTCAAAAAAAATTTCAAACCTTGGGGATGAACTTTGAAGGAATGGGTTGTAATGGCAAATCAAATCTTCATATATTGACAACTTTTATATGAGCAACGTTTGGGAAGTTTTTGTGAGTTTTAACTTACCAGCTATTTTCCTTCAATTCCCAAATTGAACCGGGGGTTTCAAATACAAAGATATTTTTTCTAACTTTTTTACTCAAAATAGAAATTTGATAGATTTTTCACCAATTTGATACCGATGTTTTCAAATTGCAACTAGATTCCCCTCCCCCTCAATTCCATCAGCTAACTTTGAACTAGCCACCGATTCTTCCCAAACATAGCATATTTAGGAGTCTTCCTGCATCATACAGATATTGCAAATATGTTTAACCTTTTTATTGCATCAACTGCTTGTACACATGTCATCTTCACATTTGTTAGAGCTTGTCCAGAATCCTAAATAGCACTTGAAGGAAACAATCTCATTCAAGTCCTGGCACACACTAAAATCACTCCATCTACAATGTGTGAATGTTCTAAATTTTCTAAACATTGAAAAATAATGTGCTTATAGTATTTGACTTTGGTAGGACATTGTGGACAATAAAAGGTTCAATGGATGACTTCACTTGTAAGGATACTATAGACGTTAAAAGGTCTCATGGATGACTTCATTTGTGTTAGGACATTGCACACGTTAAAAGGTCTAATTGATGACTTCACTAGTACCTGTAGAAGAAAAGAAGGAATGCACCTATTGATCCCATGATCGGAGTATTTTAGTGACTTCCATTTGGTCATGTCGGGCCGCGTTGATCCGTGTCGATCCGCGTCGTGTTGGGTTCAACCTCCAAGAAGACATGGCAGAGTGAAACTTTAGCAAGCAAGAATGATCCGACAAGTGAGTTCTCCCCAACAACTGAAGATGCAGACATTCCAAAGAAAAAAAAAAAAAAAAAAGGTGTAAATAATAAGCAACACTGAATGATGTTGAATGGCAAGGTACGGTCGAACAGACAAAAGGTGAGAAGTTAATAAGGGATTGTTCCAACAGGTGAGGCCACTATAGTTTCAGTGTCAGCTTTATTGCAATTTTGTCTGGAGGAAGAAGGACCCACAGTCAGCAAAACTTCAAGATCAGAATTGGTGCAAAAACAATAATATTATTTTTAACCTACACTAATTCAAAATCAAAATATTTTGTGGTTGTGACTTTGATAGAAAATGCAGTGAGTGCGTGTCACCACAAAATTTTATTGGGGCTGAAATTGGTACATAACAATAATATTTTAACCTCCACTGATTCAAAATAGTGTGGTTTTGATAAATTTGTGTCGCACACACTATTATAACAAATCTAGTTATTCCATGAGTCCTCCTCTTTATCATGTTTTTGCTCTCTAGATTAATAAATAGCCAAGATGATTTTTTTTTATTTAATAAATAAATAAAATTTAAGCATGTTGAGAAGGTTTCTAGTCACAATGACTATGGCATTTTAATCTCTAAAGGCTAAAACTATCATTTTTCAGCCCATGAGCTGAAATTTCAATTTACGGGTTGAAAGTTTTCATTTGAAAATGAAATTTTGGTGTAGACATGTAGTTTGATACAATCTTTAATCCCTAAAAGTTCAAAATTTTGGAAGGGATTTTTTAGAATTTTAGATAGGTTCATATGGTGTCAAATTCTACAAGAATTTTGTGAAACTTTCTTTTAGAGGTAAGAGAATGTACTTATTTTTTGGAAATTTAATTTTTCTTTCAATCACTTCAAGGGTAACAAAGTTATGCCTTCCTTGGCTCAAAATGCTTAGCTCTAGGTAACTCAAAAAACCCTCAAAAATCCAAAATAAATTTTTTTAAATTTATTTCCTTCTCATTATATTTATATCTACTTTGAAAAGCTTTTCTTCATTTAATTTAGATTGGACATATGAAAGTTACGATGAATCTTGTTTTGCTACAATCAAGGCATCTTTCTGAAAAATATTGGATAGGATTCATTTTTGAACTCAATCTTTCAAAACAAAAAGTTTTGTTACTTGTACATTACTTGCTATAACAATCTCACTATTAGGAATGACATGTTTCAATTCCATGATAGAACTCTTCATTACGTAATTAAATTGTCCTTATACCTTGTATTTCCTTCTACTTAACAATTTTTAAAGGGTAGAAATCAATTGGGATTTTTAATTCTTAAATTCTCCACTCAATCTTCCACTACAAAGATTCAAACTTTAAAACACTCTAGTTCAAAAAATTGAAGTTAAAAGGAATCAAAGTCTAGAAACCTAGGATTGCTAGATTAAAAAACTTCACTTCGAATACTAATATCTTACAATCTATATAGTCAAAGTTTCTGAAATTCTTTCCACACATTGTCATGCAAGATTCTATGGTTGAATATTCAAAAATTATAATTTTAAATGTAGCTCTTTGCACTAGAAATGGCAATTGGGAAGTGTATACTAATAAAATATAGTCATTGATATAATTTTATACAATTTTGATATACCATTCGAAAGTTACAGCCCAAAACATCTTAAAAAAGTTTTATTTGTAGTTGAGGCAATTTGAATAGATTATAAAAACACTTTTAAAGAAAAATTGGATTGGTTTTGAAGAATTTTTTGCATACATTGAAAGCTATTTCATATTTCTATTTTGAATTGTGAGATGAAAGTTATTCAAGGGATGTTTTATTTTCTGTTTTATTATCATGAAATCTCTCTATGAAATTAAATTTCAGATTGGTTTCATGTTTCAACCCGTAAAAGACCAAGTAGTATTTTTCGGTGACATAGAAATTTTGGACAACTCACTAAGAACAAAGCTTTCATTTTTTCTTTGAATTTTCGCACAACATGTAGACAAGGAGTAGGTTGAAGACACAACAATTTTCATAACTTTTGACCACATGGTTCAAGAAATCTCACTCCTTTAAGAAACAAAAATTTGAAATTGGTTTTCCATATGTAAATATATATATGGAAAGCTTTGAATCACTAGAAGAAATCAACGTTCAGCTGAACAAAATTTCGTGTCAGCTGAATTTTATTCACCTAAACATTGATTTCTTCTAGTGAATCATTCCATCTTGATTAAGGAGATTAAAGTTAGGAGGAATTTTGTTTGCACACACTTATACATTCTCTACTCTAAAATAAGCTTTGAAGTCCTTCATCTAACTAAATTTCAATATTTTTGAAAAAAAAAATATCATAGGATGTAGATTTTTTATTACAACATCATTACCATTGGGATTGGCATTTTTCAATTCTATAATTGAATTCTTAACAATTCAATATTTTAATCATTCTCTACTTCTTTCTATTTACTATTTTTTTCAAACATGAATATGAAATTTAGAAAAAAAATTATATGTATTCTTCACATATATGGAGAGGTGCAAGCTATAGGATCTATACATTTTTGTAAAAAAATTTTGAAAGTTGAAATCGAACCATTTAGGAAGAGTTAAATATACTTCTTTTTGAAATCTAAGCATCATGATCTCATAATTGTTAAGTTTATTTATTTTGAAATTTTAGGAGTTTGTACTCTCACTAGAAGAAAACAGCTTCAACTTCAATGAAATTGAGATGACACAAAACGTAGTTTCTACCTTGGCTACAATGTAGTTTTCTGAAAAGTGCGTTGTAGCCAATGCAGAAACTACGTTTTGTGTCAGCTCAATTTTGTTGAAGTCGACACTGTTTACTTCGAGTGTCTAACAAGGATCCTAAGGTTGAATTTTTTGACAAATAAATATAGATGAATATTATAGCTTTGCTTTAGAGACTAGTATTTTGAAGCAATTATGAGCCTTTAGACATAAAAGAACTTTAGGGGTTAATTCGATTTTCAATATTTTGAAAAATGATAAAAAATTTAGCATAGAAATTTCTCAATGCAATATTATTAGAGTAAGAATAGACATTTTCCAATTCTCCATATAAAATTAATAATACTTTAGTACTTTCTAGTATATTGTATTGCATTTTATTTAATATTTTTGTAGGAATGAGTACCCAATACTTTTTGATGAATTGTTCATAGCATATTCAATACTCATTTCATCAATATAATATCTCATTATAAATTCTTAGACACTCTTACTTTTTATTATAAAGTGTGAAAGATGAAATATCACCGTTTGGAAAAGTTGAATCCTTGTTCTTACACTTTCACCATTGAATCATGCAATCTACAATTCTACATACTTTAATTATCAAAAAATAATTCTACTCCTTCCCATATTGATCTACAAGTAGTACAATTTTATTTGGTCAAATTCAAAAGAATATAGGGTGTATAATATTTTTAGCAATGAAGGAGACTTTCATTTGAGTCTATTTAAGAAAAGATAAATTAGCCCTTGGAGAAAATTATGCTACAAGAAAAAGATAATTGAAAGTTTAAATTCGTTTGTATGAAATTGATTTTGAATAGGTCTTTTCTAGATTTTTTCATATGGTGCAATATTTGTATTCTATTTGTTAAGGTATAACATTTTTTTGATTGAGTACTTGGATACAAAGTTTTACGGCCTAAAGTTTTCCAAATTGGTTTTAGGGTTTTCCAAGTTGGGTTCTAGGAGTATTCCCCTCCCTCTCCTCCCCTTACTTCAGAATTTGGACAAGTATTTAACTAACTTGATTTGGTATGCAACGGTAACCTAGAAAAAATTGTGGAGTGCAAACTAAACTCTCACTCTTAGAAGAGCTAAAATTTCATGATCACATCAAGCAAGGCCAAAGAACTTAAAGGTTTATAACTTCATTAACTACAACCTTGCATTCTTTAGGGGCAAGATGCAAAAATATTTCACAAACATTTTCATTGTATTATAGGACAATTTTATATGATTGATTTTCAAAAAATAACTTTTCTATTTCATTTATTCTAAAAATGGTTAATGATCTAAAAATGGCTATTTTTGACAATTTTAATTAGAAACATATCCTAATTTTTTATTCCTTTAGATAAAAAAAGAATAGAATGCTAGTATTTCTTTCTATGTGTGAAAATATGATTCAACTCTACATCAAGCTCAATACAAGTCCCCAATTTATATGCTTGTTGTTTTATCAATTTGTGAGTGATGGTTTATTCTATGCAATTAATTTTTTGGTTGAATGTACAATACGTCATAATACTAGAGTATTCTATCTTTTAGAATTGTTTGTTGTAAACATCAATGGCTACTCAACGATATTATAAGTCTTTGGAGGTGCATACTCACAAAAGTAGTTTATTCAACAACATAGAAAATGTGATTGATTATGAAGAATTGGATAATGCTAAAATATTCCATTTTTGGATTTGATTGCAATGAACATCAATCTTTGTTCAATGATGTTAAAAGTCTTTGAGTGTTCATGCACACAAAAGTAACTTAGTCATCAACATAGAGAAAACGATTGATCACAAAGAACTAAATACTATTACAATGTTTCATCTTTTGAATTAGAACATTTTATTTTATTAGCTAGATTTGATCGCAGTGAACATCAACCATTCATTTGTTGAAGGTGGTTACAACATTTCATCTTATTAGATTTGATTGCAATGAACATCATTACATCAACCACTGTTGAAGGTCATTACAATGTAGTGAAAACAACTGATTACAAAGAACTAGTTATTGTTAGAATATTCTATCTTTTAGATTTGATTGTAGTGAACATCAACCATTATTGAAGGTCATTACAACATTTCATCTTATTAGATTTGATTACAATGAACATCAACCACTATTGAAGGTGTTACAACATAGTGAAAACGATCGATCACAAAGAACTAGATATTGTTAAAATATTCTATCTTTTAGATTTGATTATAGTAAACATCAACCATTGTTGACAGTCTGTACAACATAGAAAAAACAATCGATCACAAAGAACTAGATATTATTAGAATGTTTCATCTTTTGATTTAGAATATTTCATCTTATTAGCTAGATTTGATTGCAGTGAACATCAACCACTATTGAAGGTCATTACAACGTAGTGAAAACAACTGATTACAAAGAACTAGTTATTGCTAGAATATTCTATTTTTTAGATTTGATTGTAGTGAACATCAACCACTATTGAAGGTCATTAAAACATTTCATCTTATTAGATTTGATTACAGTGAACATCGACTACTATTGAAGGTCGTTACAACATAGTGAAAATGATTGATTACAAAGAACTAGATATTGTTAAAATATTCTATCTTTTAGATTTGATTATAGTGAACATCAACCATTGTTGACAGTCTTTACAACATAGAAAAAATGATTGATAACAAAGAACTAGATACTATTAGAACATTCCATCTTTTAGATTTGATTACAAAGAAAATCAACCACTGTTGAAGGTAGTTCCATGTTTTTTAGGGGTCACACTCACAAAAGTAACTTGGCCACCAACATAAAGAATATTGATTGATGAAGAACTTGATATTGTTAGAATATTCCATCTCTTAGATTTGATTGTGGTGAACATCATGATTGACTTGTTGAATGATTCTATGTATCTTTTGGGGGTCCATGCATATAAAATAGATTCTTCACTAAGATAGAGAAAAAGATTGAAGAAGAAGACCTATTACAAACTAGTATCTTGTTCCATCAATGTAGATGCAACTTAGTCAAATTTGATCATAACTTTCGAAATTTTGATTCAAAATTCAATTTTTTTTCTTTATTTTAGAATTTTGAGATATCCAAATATTCATTCAATTATTATGATTACAAGTGCTATGTGTTTGAATCTAAATTACACAATATTGATATCTTTACAATTCAACTACCAATATTAAAAAATTGGGTCAGGATTTTCTTTTGGCCTCTTATAACTAAGTGTAATTAGTATTAAATGGAATAAAGTCTAAAACTCTAAACTAATAGTATCTAAAAGAATAAGATTTTTTTGCCAATTCAAATTTCAAAAGTGTAGAATATAAGATGTAGAGGTTGGAAATTGATGGTGAATTCATCCAGTTTTGAAATTTGCATGAAAATCCAAGTGAAGCAAATCTTGTTAGAGAAGGGCATGATGTAGATTGGAGCTAGAGCTACAATTACTTTAAATTCTTTTGTTGTTGATTGAATTTATTCTATGCTTGTACATGGGGTTTTTGTATTGCTAAATGATGTAAGCTCATATATTGTGGTCTAATGGGTCCATTAGATTGTCTAGGGTTGTATACATATTTGAAATGAATTATACCAAACAATTGAACTTTGAGGATTATGTATATGGATTGGATGCATGGTGTGTAATTGATGGATTTGAAAGCATATAGTCACTACATAGACTTGTATACAAAAATTGTTTGGAAATGAGACATGCAAAACTACAACGTTAATTGAATCACTAAGTTATGTCTAGTAGACAAAATTTGGTGGGAAGCCATTTAGAACTACTACAAAGCATGGATTAACTTTGTGTCTTAATTTATTTCCCAATTTGTTTTTCATTTTCATTCTTATGTTGTTATAGGTTATTATATATATTGCCAACTCACCACTTTGCAATGATGTGAATGTATTACTAGAATCTTTGAGGGAGGAGGTCCATAAATTTCCCATTTAAGGTCTAATAATTAATTTGGTGAGGTTATACTTCTTAAAATATTTTTCAACAAAATTGTCCTTGGAATTGGCATCTAACCCAAGTTGTTTCATATTTTGCGGTAGACACATCTCATGGAATTTGAAGAGACCTAGTAGCGGGTCCTTTGTGTAGTTTTAGCAGTGTTGTTCTCTTGCTCTCCTTATTTGTCAATTTCTCCAACGCTCTGCCCTCAACTTTCTAACATTTGTTCTTGGATTTTCTTTTGGATTAAACTTTGGGTTTCAAAAAAAATAAAAAATAAAAAATGTTTCATATTTTGGAGCTTCATGGAATTAATTATGAATTATTGAAGTTGCAATACATTGATATCACACTTGGGCTCTAGCATCCACTTCCTCAAATGTACACTATTTGTACATCATTGGTGCAATGAGAAAGCAAAATGTACCTCTATGTCACTTGACATTTAGAACCAGAGCACTTTATGAACCTCCTACCTTAACTGAATACTCAAATGATGTTTGAGGTAGGGAAGGAATCTTGCGGAGTTTTACTCATTCTTCAGGTAGCATGCCAAAAGTTTATGTAATACTGGAGCTGATTCTTTAATCTTATATGTGATGTATCAACACTTACGTAGGCTTCAGTCACTGACTTATTGTATCTATCAGCAATGTCAAGGAGTCTTTGCACCACTTGTTTGGCCTTGGATCGAAGGTTCGCAGACATCAGCAGGACTGTGTACGGTTAAGCCTGTTATGACATAGCTCTAGCCAACCTCACAGCATAGAAACTAGGCTGATGGACAGCGGCAATCGCAGAAATGTGTAGGCGCACACGGTCAGGTTGATTGCAGAAAGGCACCTGGGCCATATTACGCACTCCTTTCGTGAGCTTGGAAGAGGAATCAAGAGAATACTATGACGATAATTTCAATCCTCCACCATGTGATCGATTCGTAGAAGACTGCCATAAGAGCCTAGCCACACAACCTGCACTGGAATTTGCATACCGCTTCTAGCTAAGAGTTCTAGTGGAAACAAGGATTGAGGAAGTCTAGAGGATAATAAAACCACCAGAGACCTGATCCCATCACCAATACTGACTCCAGTTACCAACTATTCATACACTTGGACTAATTAGCAAGTGGTGAAAGCATGACTTGACTAAATGTCCGAGGCCTCTTTGACTGGAAATGGGTCTGCATGCTGTCACAGTGGTCTATAACACCTCCCTTTGAAACTGCATAGAAATTCACCCACAGATAAAAATTTTGAACCCTCATTAGGTTTGACTCAACGAAGCAATCTCTCTTCAGCTCTATAGTGATCTCGGATTGAAATTACACTGACTCCTACATACTGGATAAAATGTTAAGGTTGGATACGATTTGCGTCATTGGATATACTCCAAATATGGGACTAACCTCATGCCGGAATACTGGAATGGATCGATTTGTTTCCTTGGAACATAGTAATCTCCCATCAAATAACCTGGCAGATACCAACTGCCCCAAGCCATGAATGCGATATCAACGAGAGAAAGTACAAACGTGGCAAGTCGCAGACTGATGAAAGTGATCGCCACTCAACCGTCACTAAGGCATGACTTTGACAAACAAGAGTACGTTGCTGAAGAGCTCGACGGTGGTTCATGATGAGCACACCTGGCATTCTAAGGGTGGTAATCCTCGCCTGATCTTCATCAGTCAACCATCTCCCATCAGGGTTGTCATCAGCCATGTCTTTAGCCCTACATGAATTCCACAATGCCTATCGGAAACATGTAGGAAACATGTTCCTTCAAGTTTGAATTCAATGTAACCAAAAAGAAAAGAAAGAAACTTAAGGTAGGAAATCCATTTGTGTGGGTTGAAAAATCATCCATTTCCAATGCAAGGGTCATCCAAACAAGTGACTTGTTAAAATGAGACCGGTGTAGGTTGTAGCACAGTCAGGATGCTTCCATGAGATGCAATTCTCAAGGGTAGCCTAAGCTTGTCATTGGGATTCTACTACTTCAAACTTCAACAATTCATACTTAGGGATACAGTTTCCAAATAACACATCCGTTAGTGAGTAGGAATCTTCTTAAAAATGGAGACAGCACCCACCCACAAAATGAAATCAACTCTAAAACTAGAAATACTCTAAACAGATAGGAACCACGGGAACGGGTTCCCTTCCTTATATTGCACATCAGATAGGCCGCATTACACTAAAATCCTCGAAACATTCTTGGCAGATTCACTCTCTTTACGGCAAATACATGCGCTTTTAGACTTCCTTAAGTACTTCCTTACGGCTTCAAAACCCAGAATCAAAGTTTCGATCAAAAAAATGTGATCAACCCAAACACTTGAAAGAATCGAGAGAGATATCTAATTTACATTCTAACACACAAGTGCTTCATTCAAAAACATCGGACCAAGATCACGATAGCCAGCGCACTTATCAACACCTAACGGAAATAGGTGAGAAACATGTTGCCTCAAATTCGAATCCAGTCATACAAACAAACCACATCACGCATCAGTCAGGCCATATTACACTACAATACTCGAAAAATTCAATCTCTTTGCCGACACAACCCGCACTACGCTGAATTAGACTTCCCTACAACGATGGAGAAAAGTTCATCGAAGAACAGGAACCGAATTTTAGGTGAAT
This sequence comes from Straminergon stramineum, assembly GCA_963920665.1. Lineage (NCBI taxonomy): Eukaryota > Viridiplantae > Streptophyta > Bryopsida > Hypnales > Calliergonaceae > Straminergon > Straminergon stramineum. The sequence continues at coordinate 35,298,913 of OY987264.1, read as the reverse complement.
AAATTTCATCAATCTGAACACATGAACATTAGGAAGAACAGAAAAACTCCAAAAATCAACGGAGGCGAAGGCATTTTTTAATTACCAGAGAATGTTTCAGTACAGCATCCGACCTAGATCACAGGACTCAGTCCCGCGCACTTCCGCGTTCATCGGCACCGACACTCTGCATCGCAGGGAAGTCACCATGGAATTTCCCGAAGCTCCGAGCTCGGATGAGATTTCCTGTCGGATTCTCGAAAACAGTTCTTCCAAAAACAAAATCCAAAATTTAGGTAAATAAATGTTACCAACTTAAACACTGGAACATTAGATAGAGTCGAAAATTCCAGACAATCACGGAAGTCGAAGACATTTTAACTTACTAGAGCTTCTTTCACAAACATAAACAGATCCAGATCACGAGACTTCCGCGCAGCTCCGCGTTAACCGTCACAGTCATACCGACACTTCACAATGCGGGAAGTTACAACACAATTTCGCGAAGCTTCGTGTTCGAATGAGAATATGAGGCATTCTCATTGTGGCCGATAAGTTGTCGGAGTTTCGGCAAAAGTGCTTCAAAAAACAGAAACCCAAATTCAGGTCAAATTTTTTTTACCAATCAAGACACTTGACCATGAGGGAGAATTAATCCAAACAATCAATCAAGGGAGGCGTGCTTGACAATTAAAATTACCTGGTCCTGTTTCGAAAACAACATCCGAACCTAGATTACGACACTTCCGCGCACTTCCGCCATCATTCATAGGCATAGTGAAGCTCCTTCCTCGAATGAGATGCTGTGTGCTGCCGATGAGATGTCGGATTTTCGAGAAACACGGGTTCCGGCGCGGTGTTTCGGTCTGGAACATCTACAGTAGTGAGGAAGGGAAATTGGGAATTAGTTGCAAACTCCCATTCAAGTTCAGTTGGATCACGATTTGGCTGGAGCGCCATCAAACGCACGACAAGATTCTTGTGCTCCGCCAGAAAAGAATGGTTTCTGCTCCTTCGCCGGAATTGCCTACCGGTCAAATGTACTTGTCCATACGGAAGAAATTCAAATTTGTCCTCGGTTTCTCCGACTGTTGGGAGTTGTCTGTATACACGGATTTTTCCTTTTTATTAGGGAGGGTGCAAAATTAGTGTCACGTACAAAATTCTAGGTGATACTATCCGACCGGATCAGTGTTCGGGAAATTTTTCGGGGTCCTCCACCTGGTTTCCTCCTTCCACGAAAATGAACCGTTTTTTTTTCAATGGGCGCTGGTTAAGTTACATCCTTTGAATCACAAAAAGTACCGGATTATTTCCTCCAATTTCAATTTCTCACCGGCAAATTTTCTCTATATTGAAATTGGCACTGGCTAAATTGCAAAATTGGTATAAAATATAAAAAAGAAAATTGAAAATGAAAGTGCTAATTAATATTGCATCCCTAGCAAAGCCCTGTACCACTTCAAGGCCAAGGATCCTCCCAACACATGCCCATGCAATATAGAGTTGAGGATGGTTATGAAAAGGTTGCATGAAATCAAAAGAGTTTAGGAAGTACCCATTTCATGTTCTTCAAATATTTCTTTTGCTGCTCCTATAAGTTACTACTTAGGATTTGCATATAAATGGTGAAACTGACAAGAATTCCTCTGTAAGACAATGGCCTCGTCTATTATGTTGTCATAGTCTTTTTCAGGTCCTTCCAAGGCCAATCGCATGACACTATCCAAATTGGATGTTGTCATATGATTTTGAAGTTTTTCCTCCAACAACTTCGGGAAGTGCCCTGTACCGCTACAAGGTGGTGGGCCATGACTCCGTGAGCTACAAGCAGGTAAGGTTTCTAATTTTTTTTCATTTTTTTTCATTTTTCAATAATGAGAATTTCATATTGGGTCCTTTGGCACAAGCGCAAAGGTTGATATCCTATGGCAACAAACCTTCATTAGCTAGGTATTAGCCAATAATTTTCTTGGCAAGGTAGCTAAAATCCCCCAAATAATTTAAGGAAGCGGTCAAATATCCTCCAAATTTTAGGTGGCACCGGTTGATTTTTGGTTCTAAAAATTTCTTCCCAGTTTAGCATCCTTTAATTTCAAAATGCCAGCAGTTTTTTTCCCAAATCCACCGGCTAACTTTGAACTAGCTACTGGTTTTTTCCGATCATTGGACTGGATACTTAAATTTTGTAAGAATATATAACATTATCTAGCAATGGAATTGGTTTGCTACTTAAATAATTTCTTACAACAATGGTGGCACTACACACTACATTTGATAGATAACTTTCCATTGCATTTACTGTGTATTCATTGTGTATAGAATATTTTAAGAGAAGGTCCCTTTGTACTTATTCTTATTGAGACATTCATAACATTCTTGAATTGTTGCTAAACTTAGATTGAGGACTCTTTGCTTGCTTCATCTTGTGGTCCTAACTTTAAATAAACTATGCAGTCTCTCAAATACGAGAAATAGAAACAATTCTTGAAGGAAGCCTTCTTGTCTAAGGAAAAGTTAGAACCATATAGGTGACATGTCATTCATTAATGACCAAATCATGATAGATGAACCCATTTCATCATCATATTTAGCCTTCTTAGAACATTGCCAACGTTTCTCGCCAAATGGGCCTCACCAAATGGACTCCCAAGCTCTATAAGGTACAATGACCTCCAGTCCTGCCTTGCTCTCCCCTCATCCTTGCCATGCTCACTCCCCATTATAAATTACCGTGCCACTTAAATTGGCAAGCTGGTCCAAAGTTACTCTTCTAAGCCTTTGAAGGCTTTAGAAGCACTCAAATTTGACTTGGAAATCAATGTGAGAAATAAAGAATAGGACAAAACAATTGCTAACAAATTCTATGAGGTATGGTTAATGCATTTGGTGAGAACAATGTCTTGGTGTTTGGAGGGGTGACTTCATCATAATTGGGCCCCTAGCAACCTTGGCTAGGGACCCGATAGGGCCATAATTGCACACATGCCATACCCAAGTCTAGGCTAGCTACTTCTAACAAGAAACACTAGTGATGCTTTCATTGCAAAGTTCTTGAATGAAAGACTTTTCCAAATCATGGTATTGTATAAAAAGTACTAAGTTCTTTCTATTCAAGAATGCTATGTTGTTATTGATAGAAGAAGTTGTGTTTTTAATACACACTTTGATAGGTATTGATAATTTAATCTAACTTCTATATTATGTTTACTATCACCTTTCAGTGTACAAAGCCTTTCTGTAAAATTGAAACCCTTTAGTAGCATACCTAAGTGCTTCACTTTGTGCAAGCCAAAATCTGAAATCTAAGGGAAAACATCTCAAACGAATTGTGTACCTATTCTTTAATAGCCTATCGTTGAAACTCCAACTCCAAATTTGGTTGAATGGCAATGATCAGCTTAGCGACCCACGGCTCTGCCTTGGTCGACCATCTCTCTCCTTTGCTGCAGAATGTGTCGAACATTGCACAAAATGAATGCGCACCTTCGGCAGAAAGGCCACTTGCCTATTTGGGCCACCAATGGTCAAATCGCCTATGCAATCCTCCTTCCAAACACACAGACACACTTCGCCCGCCCTTTCTTTCTCTCCAAAAACTTGAACAACCCTACTTCAAGACATAGTATCCTCACTCAACGTATGAAATCTCAAACCCTAAACGCCCACATGTATACATAGATACAAACACAAGTTTTACTATAGATGCAATGGCTTGTGATCATGCAAACAAAAAAGTAGTGCAATTGCACATTGGAAATGAGAGTAGTACTAGGAAAGTAAAACTTATTGGCAAAAAGGTAAAAAATCAACATAGTGGGAATGACAACATTTCAATTTAGAATGAAATTTTTTCTTTGACAAAATATTGTGGCACATAAGCTTAGAATCTGCTATACCAAAATAGTTATTTAGTACATATAAATAATTGGTTAATATGAAAATTATTATGATCAATCTAACAATGGCATACCCACTGGCCACAAATCCTACAATGCCAACATTTGAATCAATGTATAATAGTATGGCCTAGTGATAAATAGTTTAGGCTATACTAAATAACCATTGTGGTTTAGTGACTTGAAGAGTTATTTTTTATCTTGCATAAAGACATGTCATAATATTTATGGATGGATTATGAAAGAATGAACGAATGCCACTTGAATGAATTCTGTAAAGTCCTTTGTCAAAGGCAATTACATAGAAATTCTATGTCTGCAAGTTTTTCCCATAATTCTCTAGAATCCCTATCTGTAATAAGATTATGAAGGCTCTAGTTGTAAGAAATTATAGTAGAAGTAATTGATCATATGAATATAGTTACAAGTGGACCAAAAGTCATTGACATTGAAGGTAGTAAGTTTCAATTTGATCAATTGACTAAATTAAGTCCCTAAGTAATAAATGGTTAAGCAAGTCAAGGTATTCTCTATAATATATGGGTAGATGCATAGTGTTCAATAATTGTGGAGATCTTAATCATAATTAATTAAAGACCAATAATCTATTCGTGTGTTGAGTGGTTCACCATAGACTCTCTATTGAAAGATTAACTTTTCAAGAACCATCAATCCAAATTTTAAAAATTATGAAGATATGTCATAAGGACCAACTTAAAAGGATAATTCATGAATGATTTTCCAATTTTTTTTATAAAATATGAACTATTTGTATATTATATAAAAATAATTAGACCTACCATTGGACCAGATTACATTCATCAATAGTTTAAGAAAAATCTTTCAATATAAAAAAAATGAAATATTGATTAAAATCCATGATTTTCATTTTAAAATAATAATTAGTTTATCAATTGTTATTAGGAAGAAGGTAGGTGAATGTCACTAGCCCTCAAGAGAGCCAACATCCATTGATTGGATTGTAAATGTTTCAAGAGCTTAACATGAGAACTATAGGAAATAGATGAAGTGCATCCAAGTATGATGAAAATTCAAAATTTGTCTATTATTCAATGATACAACTAGCATGGTTACTTGGTGTCTCATGATTATTTTCCGAGGTCTTGAATGAGTTCATGTAAAGATGGGAAGTGGAAAAAAACTTGCATGTAATGAAGATGTGATTTCTAAATTCCACTTATACTATAATTGATTTTTCTAAAAAATATCAAAATCTATATCCACCTTCTTACAAGAGGCTTTTAGGAGATAGATTGTATCTTTTTTAATCATTCTAATTGAAAAAAAATATGTAGCATAAGAATTCAAATTCATTCAAATGAAAGGAGGGTCAAGATTTCTTTATACTTTACTGAAGTTGACATTTAAAGTAAGTACACCCAAAGAGACACTATTGATTCTTGAACACCTAAAAAATGCACTTGAATGACCACTTCTATGACTCAAAATCACCACAAATTTTGAAGAGTTATTTGAAGCAACCAATGAAAGTTGAGACCTTTTGTGCCTCAAGGTTGTTCATTTGAATAAGGTCATATACAAAATCTATAAACAATGATTATAATTAGTGTTTTTCTTGGTTTGCATTGAAGCTTCATTATTTTAGTGTTTAAACAACATCAATATCTAAATTTTAGTGACACTATACTTGAAGACATTATATTCATATAATGTTAGCAATAAAACAATTTATAATAAAGCAACATTACAAAATACTAATAATATTGCATAATGACAAACCTACAACAATACTAAAAATCATTGAAACTATTGTCAATCAATGTGTAGGGATTTTTGTAATGGTGAGTATAGTATTTTGTATAGGGTTCCCTACTTTCTCAACTTTATAAATTTGGAATATATTGCTTGAATCATATAAAAGTTATGAAACAACTTGGGCTAGATTTCTATCGAGATCTTTGATGGTCTCCTCAAAAAAATTGCCATTCAACTATTGGTACAGATATTCTATGATCTAAAACACACTCTTTCTATTGAATTCTTTTTGGTGCTCATATTGTAGAGATCGATGAGTAATTTTTTTTGTTGAAATCACCCTTGGTAAAATATCATAAGTCTTCAACATTCTCCTAAGTATTTAGTTGTTCCCCAAAAAATAATTTTTGACAAATACCGATAATAGAAACATTTTACAAGATTTTTTTTCACCATTCAAAAAATATTTGAAAAAAATTCCCAAATATTTTGGCCCATCTTATTTTAATATTATTTTTTGCCAAACTTGCCCTCTAGATACAATGGTCTGTGCTTGTAGAAAATATGTCATCTATGACTAACATCCCGAAATTACTGCATTAGAGGAGATTTGGGCCAATAAAAGATTGTGAGTTCTCTGTAGTGGGAAACTTGTTGAATTGTGACATTGTAGCAGTGTTGATATGGTTAGGTGTTGACCACATCAAAAATTTATTTTTATTTTTATTTTTTTTGAATTTATTTCACACTTTTTTTCAATTTCAGAACCAAAAAAACCCTTTTTTTTGTAGTATTTATAACAGCTGACAGCAATCAGCCGTGTCCTCATTGCTGCGGAAAAATCATGGAGAACGACCCCTTATTTCCCCCAATCTCATCGAATGCTTCGTCCACTAGCCAACCTCCAAACCCTAAAACCTTCGCAGCTTCACGTTGTTACGACTCACGAGCAATCGATCACGTCTTCTCGCTCTTGCTCTCGTCTTTCTTTCGACATTCCGTTTCTCTCTTACCCTTCCTTGCTTCCTTCCTTCCTTCATGGCGCCCTTCCTGCGCAGCGTTTGATTCAAGCATCTACAGGTAGATGCCATCGGATTAATCTCGCCTCCCGTTTTATCGACTTCGCCGGGGTGTGATCCACGATGTGGGAAGCTGTGATCCTGACGGTTGCAGCTTCAGCTGGGAACAATGTTGGCAAAGTGCTGCAGAAAGAAGGCACCAAAGGCTTGCCTCAATTGTGTCTGGATCTTAAGGTACTTCATCGTCACAACTCTTCGGAAGATTGTCATTTGAACTCAACCTCCGGTTGTTGTTTTGTCACCTTTGAGTCAGTTTTCTCTCCTAAAGGGTCAAAGGAAACCCTAAAAGAATTTGGAAATTAGAAATGCACTGGGGTGCGAGTTGAGCGGGCTCAAGGCGGTGCCGTGATTGTGTGGTGCATAATGGACATGTGTTGAAAGGTGCTGTAGCTTCTCATGAGGGGTTGTTGAAAATCTAGCTTCTCATGATGGCTATGCCCTGCTTGCGAAGGCTTCTGATGCAGACCTAGGCGCAGATCTAGGGCAACTAGAACGACTAGGGCAACCCTGGCTAACTTTCGACACGGTTGGTGGAGGTTGTCCTGATTACAAATCGAATTACAGAGAAGCGTGCTAAAATTTTGCACATAACACTGGATTGTAAACAATGCCACATTGAACAAGCCCATGCACTCTCCTCATAGAGTGGCCGTGCAACCATATTTGCCTCGGGTTTCAGAATAATAACTATGGCATAGTTTGAATTTTCGACAAGTATGCAACAGTGATGATAGTAGTACGAGTGTGCAGGATTGTCCAGAATGTCGTTTTCAGAGGTTTGAGTGTACCATCAACTTGCAATGACAACAGAAACCTCGTTTGGATTCAGGTCATACAAAAGTATGGGAGCAGCCGAACATGGATTATCGGCGTGGCAGTGGATATTCTAGGGGCCCTTCTGATGCTGAAGGCCGTTTCTCAGGCACCTGTGAGTGAGTGTTGTTTCCACGATGTCCCTTGCATTTTGCAAACATTATTGTGGAACCCTTCATGTGTCAATTAAGCGATGATACGAAGTAGTGACCGTGCAAGAATATGCCATTTAGATTGTGTTTAGTCTTGACTTCACGTTGAGCTGATGTTAATGAATATTTTTTACTTTTGGCACAGGTATCTGTGGTTCAGCCTGTGTCAGGTTGTGGCCTTGCAGTGCTTGCCGTGTTCTCCCATTTCTACCTGCATGAAGTAATGCATGGACTAGATTGGGTCGGTGTCATTATGGCCAGTTTGGGGACCATAGGTATTGTGCGTTTTACTCCAAACAGGGTACTATATTGTTGTCTTCTAATATGCTCTAATGTAGTTCAAGTTATGGATGTGCTTAGTGTTTGTTAAGAATGCAGACTCCAGTCTGTTTGGAAGGATGTATTTGAATTATCTTTGTATATGAATTGCTACTTTTTTTACTATTCTATCTATAGTTTCTTGTCGGTCCTTTTCAAAGAATACTGCTTTTTCTTCCAAAGGGTTGACGAATCATGAACAGAGGCCAAATTTGATCAGCTGGATTTGTCTAGTGCATATTCTTCATTATGGAGTGTAGCTTTGTCTTGCGTTTGACGTGCACTCTTTAAACCATCAGTGATTGGAGCATTGGGGGAGGAGCATAAGGAAGCTAAGATTTCGGTGGCTAGATCGCTGCTGTTTCTTGTGTGGCTGGCTTTGTTCTTTGTATGTTTCTTTTCCTTCGTGCTCTTGTTTCTCGATTTCACTTTACAGCGCTTGCATGTTTAGGTTATAGGCGTATGTAATCAGAAGTCTTATAGGAATTTGAAAGTTTTTCTCCTTCCTGTCAGTTTGATTGTCTTCGACTTTCGTAAGTGACTCTTTTGTTTGGGAGTGACAGGGGATTATTGATTGCTGGGCAAGATCAGGAAGGAAACGACATGAGAAGCATGATGAAGGAGACATTCCGTTGGTATGGAATATTTGGTTTCAATACTATTATTAATATCTACTCTTTTGAATCACACATGATTGGAATTTCTGTCCGCTGTAGCTGGAATTTCTATCTCTTTATATGATGTCGTGGTCAAAAGTATATGGTTGGATATTGATGTATGATGTTCACTTCCGAGTTTGATGTGTTGCTTGACCATGGTGATTACTGACGCAAAATGCGCTCCTGGGCATGCAGAGAGATGTTGATGTAATGGAGGAACTTGCTGCTGGCCTGGAGGCAGGAGCTTGCTTTGGGTAAGTTTATTGTGTTTCTAGACGTCGTTGTGTTCTGATAGGTTTCGGAGCCATCAAAGCAGTCATGGACTTCTTCAATATGATAAAGACCAATTTATGAACGCATTTATCAATAATTGATGTTGCCCATCTTACTGTAGTGAAGGATTCTTGTTTCACATTTACACTTAACAAATTAAATTGAATGAACCAGCTTTAATATTTAATTTACTACTATGCTTTGAGATCTTAAACACTTTAATGAAAGATGGATTGGGTTTGGAGTTTGCAGGTTGTCCGCAACTGTGTGTAAAGTTGGGTTCATGCTTGCAGAACGTGGGTTTTCCCAGTGGTTTGTACCCGCTGGTATTGCTGTTGGCGTCTTGTGCAGTAGCAGTGGGTTTTTCTGTCAGGTAATTTTCATTCTTGAAGATATCTCTTCTTCTTGAGGCTGGCATTGGGTGCGATCCATGTAATTTTGTAGAACAGTTCTCAGCAGTTCTCCTCTTTTTTGAAGTCGTGCATTGTTTACTTGATAGATTCTGCACTTATCAATCAGCAGACTGGACGTCAGGCTGCTACGAGATGTGGATCAGCACTTATATTCTAAGACCGGTTCAGAGATAGTCCGTGTCTGAGTGTCGAAAGAAGGAGCCTGTCCCTTCTCTGCTTGTGACCCCATAGTTCATGGGGCATGGCTGGTTGCGACTGGGCTCTTCGTAGTCTCCTTTGCAACATAATAAGGGACTATTTAATGACTATATGTGTTCTGGTTTCTGTATGGTTGAATCTCCATATTTTACACGGCAGACGAGGGGTTTGAAGAACGGAAGGGCAGTGGTGGTGTCCACATGCGCAGCTGTGGCTTCCATCATGACTGGTGTTTTGGTCGGTTTGTTTGCCCTGGGAGAATCTCTACCTGCTTCAAATAGCGGTCGATTACTGCTGCTTCTGGCATGGTGATGCTCTTACTTTCATTCATCTGGTTGTAGTCTTGTCAATGTATACTTCCAGTATTTCAAACAAAGATAATTTTCGAATGAACGTTTGAGTTTTTGACACACTGTTTGTTGTTGCAGGTTTCTAATTGTATTAGGTATTATTGTAATCCTGCTCTCTGAGAAAATAGCTCTCATGCTACCTCGATCATTGCGCCGTGTCTTGAAGCCGAAATCCACCCCGCAGAAATCTTACATACGAACTTCAGTTGGTGCTTCTTCTCGCCGAGACGGAGGGACAACCGGGACTGTCCATGTGAAGGTGTCCTCTTCATGACATGGTGATTAGATAGTGTAAATGTAGTGTTCAATTTGTAGATTCAGGCCCTTCGGTCATTCTTTGCATGGGCTCCTGAGGCCACTCCCTGACCACATCAGAGCAAAGTAGGCGGCTGATGTGAACCAACGGAACTGGTCTTCCCCGACAAGTGATATCAGATGTCGATTTTTTTCAAGCAATACTTGACAGAGAATTAGAACTCTCCTGTTCACCAAGAAGCGAAGTTTCTGGGACATCTGCGAGCTGGGACGTAGTGTTTCATGTGCACATGTCCTTGGCTCTTGCGATGCCGAACCAATCTCGCGCTGAGAAATGAAATTCCTTTCCTTTTGATAATAAATATTTGATGGATTTTGCGCAATAAGGCTTAAATCTGTTTTTGGACTGCCGCACCGGGTTCTGTATTCACTACCGAAAAAGGGCGTTCTTTTCGACACTCGCTGAATACGATTACCTTTTCCTCAACGGGGTAGCCTCTGGGATGTGATTTTGAAATTGACTTCATCATAGGCCAACTTTGACGTTCTGCTAGTAAATGCTGTCTATAGTTTGGAAGAAGGCTGTCTTTTGTGGGAAGGTGTGATTGCATCATCTCACACTTTGTGCACCAAACCCGCCACTTTTTGCTACTGTGCCTAGTTACTATTATTATTAGATTGGTCAATTTTTCATATTTTCTTGTCCACAAGTGAAAGGAGGTTCCAACACATAGAAGAATGTGAAATTTGAATAGTGTATGCAAAAGTTATGAAGAATCAAGGTATATTTTGGTAGAGGTTTTATAATCGTTTCTTCAACATGGGTACATATTGATTTTTGAAATGTACATAGAGTGATGAGGTAGTTTTGGATTAATGGTGCATTTTGGGTGCCAACTTTACATGACTAATGAATTTGATTCCTAGAAGGGTGAAAGAATTTGAATCCTATTGACTAGTTCCCTTATCTTGTAGAAGAAAGGAGATAATTCTGTTGTAAAAACTTACAGTTTGAGTACTTATTCATTTCTTGGAAGATTCACAATTTGTGAGATTTGGGATTGTCTTAACTTGTGGATCCCTATGAGTGTTTCTATGAGGTTAGAAAATTTTAAAAAAATACAAAAATGACCTTAGGGTTTTACATTAGGTGAAGCTCGGTCCATCAATCCTCCCACAATGAGAGGATCCTCTTCATCAAGCCTAGCAAACCTCTTTGTTGGGACCTATGATTGTGGGAGGCCCTTTGCGCCAAGCCTCCCCCTATACACAAACCTTTTCCATTCAAATGGTTGCATGTCTAGATATGAATGAACTAAATTTAATTATGTTCATTGTCATGTTGATTCACATGGTATATGTATCTTCAAGGAAAGATAGGTAGTGAAAGTTGAGATTTCAAATGAAAATTAACAAAAGGATTTTAAATAAAAAATAAAAAACAATATTGAGTATATATATTACAGAGTTATTTAAAAACTTAAACTATAATTTATACATGTCTTCAATATCCATGAACATAAAAAATGTTCAAATTTCTTATAGAAGAAAAAACTTGAAAATTTTGCAATACACTATCATATTTAGTCGTTAGGTTCAACATTCTTTGCCAAATAATTAATTCAAGTATGCAAATGTGATTTGACAAATGCCTAAAAATAGAAAAAATATTTATTCCTATACAAATTTCTTTTTTTAGTCAAAATAATTCCACTATGACTGTGATATGTACTTTTAGGAATATTTTTTGCCGTCCGGTCCGGTACTCAACATGGTTTTTTACCTCTGTAATGTCACATATCCGTGTCACACCAAAAAAATTCACCTCCATAATATCGCAAAACGAGGCAGTGCAATTAGAGAAGATTGAATGTATTGCTCCGAAGCATGTCCTCGAGCAGATTGTTGACGTCTGACTAGTGTAGAGTCCGCAGCACTCACTATTCGCGGCAATGTTTTTTGGCAATGCAACAAAATTTTGCAGGCGCATTTGGTTGACAAGCCCCGTCGTTATTGCATTTGCAGTGCGGATTGCTTGAATGAATCGAGTTTTTTTTCTTCTTCTGGACTAGATGCGACAGTAATAAGTAGAGCTCCCAAAGGGAAAGCTGTGATGTAGCAAACCCTTAATTAGCTACGATCGCCTTGTTTGCCTGCATTGCTTTGCACCATGATGCTGGATCTGGCCTCGTTCGGGGACGACAAGTTCCACGCCAAGTCGTGGGTGAACGCCGCGTGCAAGGCGCGTCACCCCGATGACTCCCTGGACAAGTACCTGGGCGACTTGGAGATGAAGCTGCAGCTCATGGCGGAGAACATCGCCTCGTCGCTGGAGGATCAGAGCACGCAGGCGCTGCTGCGTGTGCCTCGCGCGTCGCGCGACGTATTCCGAGTGCGAGACGATGCCGTCTCCCTCCGATCCACCGTCTCCGCCGTGCTTCACAAGCTGCAACAGGTCCGACTCCCCTGTTTCCTGATCTTAGGGTTTAGGCTCGTCTTCTTCAACAGAATGCTGAAATTATGACATTCAAGCGGTTTAGATCCAAGGTCCGTCTGATATAGTACGAATTTTCTTGAAATTTTGCCTGTTTTAACAAATATGGCGACCTTTGTTTGTTGAATACAGGCTGAGGGCACCTCGGCGGAATCAGTGGCAGCACTTGCACGTGTAGATGCCGTAAAGCAGCGGATGGAAGCGGCACATGAAACACTCCAGGTACAATAATTCGTACTTCATAATTCTCCCCGGCTGTTTGTTTTTCATGTACTTGTCAATTAATCCAAGATGCAATGCTTTGAAGACGCTCACAAAGAATCCACCACGCTTGTTGCGGGAACCGGGAAGAGGAAGAAGAGGTACCAATGCAAGCCGTGTATCGTTCTCTCCTTTCAGGATGCTGCAGGGTTGGCAAAGCTGAGCGCCAGCGTTGAGGATGTTTTCGCCAGTGGGAATCTTCCACAAGCGGCCGAAACTTTAGCTCAAATGCGCCGCTGCTTGGCAGTAGTTGGTGAAGTAAGTTTTCCATATTCACATTCTGCTGCCCTGGATACATCGTGGTCCTTCCTACCAGAGTGGCATTGAGGTGCTTAGGAAATCTCTTGCTAATCATCACTGATTATTGTTGTACCCATGATATCATTCATTAGCCATGACTGGTGTTTTGTATAAGGTAGAGGATACTGCTTACGTCATTTTTTAGCATTTTGACCAATATTTTGGAGTGTGATTCCATTGAGAGATCACTGTTGAGCTTCGGAGAGATCACTGTGGGTAGAAGAATCAATCTGTCTGAGATCACATTGTCATTACTATGTATGAAATTCTTATGCAATTTCAAAGTTGGAGGTTGTAGATCACTGTTATTGACAAAGGACAACCCATTTCCATTCAAAAGATCTATGGCTATAGATGAGATGCTGTTGGTAAGCAGGATCAGTATTAGAGACGGGGATCTGGTCCCTAACGGGTTTAGCATTCTCTACCTTGCCGTAGAGCATGTTGCTCTGAGACGACAAGGGGGTTTCTTTGATTTTTTGTTTGTTGATATAGACTAGACAAGGTATTATTGTCTTTGACTTTCTTCCGATCTGATGGCCAAGCAGGTGCCCGAGTTTGCAAATGTGAAGCGACAGTTGGAGGGACTTGAGGATCGGCTGGAGGGCATGGTGCAACCGCGACTTGCAGATGCTCTTACTCAACGGAAGGTTGGCATCTAACTCTAAATCTCTGAATCTGAATTTCCTTGAGAAAATAGATTACAAGCATATGAGAAGTATGGTTACCGCAGAGCTACCATGTACACAGAGATTGAAGTTGCATCTGATAATCAATGCTGGGCATTCTTCCGTTACTTGGATGAGTAAGAATGATGTAAAATCTTACATATCAGCTGGGAGTATATCTGTGGAGTTCTTTACATGGAGTAGCATGACATGAGTAGAAATTCTCGGAATCTGGTCTCTATTTGACGGTTTGAGCAGCATATATATTGCCTAGATGAAGAGATATTTAACGCAACAAACAATGGTAACCAGCCTGACAAACGATTGATTTGAGGATCATTCATGCTGGATACTAAGTATTTTGATGTAGAAATACCTTGTCTCGATGCTGTGGTACTAATTTCTGTAGGATGCCCCACCTGCGGTCGATCCTTAGTAATGATCCTTGGCAGAAATGGCATTTTCTTCTAGAACAGAACAGCATTCGTTATAGTGCTGATGGTGCTGCAAAAATTGAATGAACCCGGACCTTCAGATTTGGAAATAGGCGCTGAGAAATTTCACGCGCTTTGCTGCAATATTTTTGTGTAGTTTGCAATTTGTGAACGCGTGTTACTGACCCAATGCTTGCTGCCGCCAGGTGGACAGTACACAAGGACTTCGGAATATCCTCATTACAATAGGTCGATACAAGTCGCTGGAGCAGCACTACACGCGCGTGCGAATGCGCCCTCTCAAGCGCTTGTGGGAGGAATTCGAGTCTGCAAAAGTAGGCATCCCTTTGGCCAAGGCTGCGGCTACTGACAACAGCACGGGAGGTGACCGAAGGCCTGCAACCATGTCAACCTCAGCTAATGGTTCGACAACATCGTTTGCTGAGTGGTTGCCACACTACTACGACGAAGTCCTCCTTGTACTTGAGCAAGAGCTAAAATGGTAAACATTAGATTTTTTAATTCTTCTACCGCATATAGAGGACAACGTCATCAAGTAGTATGGTCTGGTTGAGGTGTAGTGGTGTTTTCACTAATTTTCTGCAAAAGTTCATGTCTGAGTGTGAGGATCTTGTCTGTATTAGGGCGATTCCCTTGGAACTCAACTTCGGTTAAGCATTGTTTGATGTTGGCATCTTGGGCGCGCCTGCTATATTATTATTATGGCTTCTCACAACCTCCACTGCTGAACAGGTGCATGGTAGCATTTCCAGAAGACTACAGGTTATTGGTACCCGGGCTGCTGATTGAGACTATGAATTCGATTTCTGCAAGCTTTGTTACCCGCATTGACACCTTTACATCAGAGGCTAATGCAGCATCCAGAGCTCTGATAGGAGGTATATCCCTCGTCAATGGGCTCAATGGTGGAGGATTTCATCTGAGACTTACCATTTTGTTCTCAAATTGACCCTTTGGATGGAACTTGTTTTGAGTAAATTGTTTTATTCAGACCGCATAATGCTTTGGTTTTTATTCTTCTTCCTTCTATGAACATATTTAATATTTTGGGGAGTCCTCTTGGTTGTCTTTCATTTTTCTGTCACAACTTCATTTTGGTTATCACTAACTTTTTTGGGCTTGTTGGATTAGTTCAAGTGCCAGGTGGTGAGGGCTCCCGAGATGGTCAATTCTCAAGTTTGAATTTACTCATAGGATTACACAGCGTTTCAGAAGCTTTTTCAAAGAATGTCTTGCACTTGCTTTCTACTATCGACGTTGCTGAGTTAGCGAAGGTCCTTCGAGCGGTTTACCAACCGTTTGAAGGTTACAAGCAAAGGTGAGCTTTTAATTAAAGGCTTGCATATTGAATCATCTGAGCCTAAGATATATTATACTATTTCCACGATTCATCGGTAATGGGGCAGCTGTAATTAGAGTAGGAAGGAACTGCATACCGGTTTTCAATTCCCTCATGATGTAGTACACAGGTTCGTCTTGCAAGAACTTCACCCTAAGTGCTGCGATGTTCCAGGTATGGGGAGCTGGAGCGCATTCAACTTCTGGGTGAAGTATCAGCATTAGATTTGCGGGGAGCAGTTTCGCGGGGCTTTGGTCAACGTGGGGTGGAGCTCAGTGAAACAGTTCGAAGAATGGAAGCATCAATTCCTGAAATATCTATGGCACTTGAAGCTGCGGTAGAGCGGTGCATGACCTTCACTGGAGGAGTCGAAGCTGAGGCTTTACTGCGCACTCTTGACGAAGTCATTCTCCATTACTTGGCTAGCTTGTTGGAAATTCTCAAATCGTTGCGATCCATATGTGGAATTGATCGAATTTTAGAATTTCTGGGATCAAGTGACCTGTCCAGTCTAAAGAAGGATGCAGGGCTACTGGAAGGAGCTGTCAAGAAAGAGGGGTCTGGTGCAGCTCTGGACGTTGTACCGGAAGAGGAAGAGTGGACCATTGTACAAGGAGCACTCCAGCTTCTGACGGTTGCCGAAGGCCTGAGTAGCCGTTCAGCCGTGTTCGAGGCCTCTCTACGAGCAACATTGTCTCGGTTGAGCAGTAGTTTACAGCTGTCTCGAGCGCTGACTAGCTCCTTGTCGCCTCTTCCGCTCACAGTTTCTGAGAACGAGGATATGGATGACACTATTGCAGGGCCGACGGGGCTTGATATTGGCAATCTACGCTTGATCAATTCTCCTGAAAAAGCAAAAAGACTGGCAAACTTGTTGGAACAGGTCCTACACTTCCTAGTCCCATTGATTTTCCTATGTCCTTTGGTTTCCTAGACCCCTTCCGCACCAACTC
Source organism: Straminergon stramineum (assembly GCA_963920665.1). NCBI lineage: Eukaryota > Viridiplantae > Streptophyta > Bryopsida > Hypnales > Calliergonaceae > Straminergon > Straminergon stramineum. Next base: position 35,282,318 of record OY987264.1, on the reverse strand, counting down.
AGTAGCACCAATTAACTAAAGGGGGTGTCAAGGCTAGATGGAAGGGAACTAACCATTTGTGTGTCGCACTTGTAAGGTAACTAATGGGGAGTTAGGTGTTCAAGTTAGATAACTGTTGGTTGGGACCGATTTAAGTCGTTGGGATTAGCACTTCAAGTCATTGGGATAGACGTGATTTACTTGTCCAAAATTTGTTAGTGAACTGGTGTAAGCCCACGTATATTCAATTCACGTTAGTTAGCAGGAATCGGCACCAATTTGCTATCTGTCTTGAAGGGCAGTGCGTCCATTTAGCAACTAATTTTAGTCAGCTAATTGGCACCTCGTGGTGCGGGCAGGGTCCAAGTTTGGTTACGTGTCGAGTGCATTTATCTTCGAGAATTATGCTTAAAGGTCTGACATCTCTTGTCGTGGGTAACAGGTTAAGGATCCACAATTTCATGCACTACCCCACACCTCCCAAAGGGTAGCTGCCTTCACAGAGGCCGTAAATGAGCTTGTGTACGAAGTTCTCATGTCGAAAGTCCGGACTAAGATTTCAGATATGTCACGGGAGGCAGTTTGGAACGAGCAGGAAAAAGAAAACCATTTTAACCTTCCAAGCTTCAGTGCTTATGCGTCCGAGTATGTTACGAGCATTGGGGAGTACTTGTTAACACTTCCTCAACAGTTACTTCCATTGGCGGGGAGTGGAAGTCCCGAGGGCGTAGAGGAGGGCTCCGACGATGCACAATATTTTGCAACGGAGTGGATGTTCAAGGTATCTTCCTTCATTTCCTAACCCCTAAGTGACCCGGCCAAAAATATAAAGCTCACCTTGGAAGCTAGTAGTCAAATCATATTTCTATTCTTCAAAAATGATGAACATTATTCCTTTCTTTCTATTGGTAATAAGTTGGCTACGTCGCCAGTGATCATTTCTATTATTCAGTCACGATTTGTTTGTGGTAGTTATGACTTTTCTGTATTTTAACCATCGCTTGCTTATGTATATACAGGTTGCTGAGGGGGCAATTGCTGTTTATATCGATCAAATCAGGGGAATTCACGCTCTAAGTGAGCGAGGTGCACTCCAGCTCTCAGCTGACATTGAGTATTTATGCAACGTACTCACAGCACTTTCTATGTCCATCCCGCCTGTTCTTCACACTTTCCAAGTTTGTGTGTCGACCCCACGCGACAAACTCTCGGAGGTCGCAGAGCAGGATGGAATTGACAACGCAACCTTTCGTCTGGTTTGTAAGATTCGCCAAGTCAAGGTAGAATCAGCGTAGAGTAGTAGTCCTGCGATTGATTGACAAAGTGCAAGGCGGATGTTGGCGCAGTAGATCACATCAGTGCTCTCAGAGGCTTTAATTGATTTATTAACAAAATATATTACAAATCTCCCTCAGCGTGCGTATAAATTGTCACAGAACATGTACAGTACAGAGTATGTGATGCAGTTCTGAAACTAGCTAGGACTAATTAATCCTAGGCTAAACCCTGATGCTCGAGATTGGTTTCCATAGCACTTCCACAGTTCCACCAACGTCGTTTGTGTTGGCATTATTGGCTCCCTTTCTGCTCAGTCTTCCCAGGAATTGGCTCTCAGTATTGGTATTATGCACCTTGCCTTTGGGGTGGATGAACAATTTCTCTTTGGGTAGCTTTGCACTCAAGTTGGGCTTTGTGGGCTTTGTTGCAGTCTTACTCATCAAAATAGTTTTCTTTCTCTTTAAGGACACAATCAAGGGTGGGATGATACCAACGTGTTTCTTCATTTGCCTTTTCTTGGGCAATGTATGAGCCTCATCCTTCATGAAAATGCTTGTCCATTTTTTAGGAAGGTCTAGATATCTAGGCCCACTACGGTACAAATGTCAAGACCTAGGAGATATGGGAGCCATGGATGATGTTAAGAGAAGAAACAAGAGTAAGGACCCCTTTCACACTATGATTGAAGTTCCAACTTTCTAAGTCTTGGTTAAGACCAAATCCCAACTTTAGAGGGTTATAAATAATAAATGTGGGATTTGGGATTCATATTGTGAAGGTCAAAGTCCCAACTATTAGTCCCAACATTACTCTAGTGTAATACAATGTATTATGAGAGTAATAGTTAACCCTTGAATGTGGGGCTAGTGACCATGGAAATTAGCCATTTTGGAACTGTGTGACAATCATCATGTACCTTAAAAAAATAAAAAATATTCATTGGGAGTCAAACTACTATAGAAGATCTTTCCTTTCCATCCCTAATTCCAAGGATCAATAGTTGTACTTTAGTCTTATACATGAAATTTCTTGTCATTCATTGTACAAAAACGTCCACCTCATTGTTTCGGGATTTAGTATCCAAAATATGGGTCAAAAAGTCAAAAAGTCATTTAGGGACACTTTTTGCATCAAATCTACACTACATGGATTTGGAAAAAAAATTCAGACCATTAGAATGCCTTACATGGTGTTAATTCCTTCATTTTATATTCCAAAAAATTGTTGGGATTGTCTCAGAAATTTATTTGAGTTTCATTTCCTATTTTGGAAAGAATGTCATGAGGTAGCCCAAACTCCTTGGTTGACACTATGGATAATTCTTTTGTTTTGAACCAATACTCTACTATACTTTTGTAGGCTACATATCTTATTTGTAAAATGATTTGTTAGTTAGCAATTTCCTTTAACCCCTAAATGTTTTCAACTATGTTTTCACCAAAAACGCTCCAAAACTGTCATTTCTAGAACAAGTACCAAATTTTTGGAAAAAAACATTTTTGGAAACATGTAACCGTAAGATCTTGAACGAAACTTATTTGAGAAGATGTGGAAAAAATTTCAGAATTTTTCACCGTGTAGATTGTAAGATATTAGCGTTTGAATTAGTAAAAATCCTTTTTCTGGCCCTGTGAAAAAACGGGCAGCTGCACTTCACAAGGCCACATTTGTATGAAAAAAATTCCAAAATGGTGGTTACTCTTTGGATTCATTCTTCAAGGCAAGTTGGCTACATGCTTGAAAAAATTCAAATCATTTGAAATTGTAAAACATATAGGAAAAAGAAAGTAAGTACAAAGAAGTAGAGAATGATTCAAAATACTAAATTGTGAAGAATTTTGTTATGGAATTGAAAAATTCCAATCCCAATGGTTGTAATGTCTTACTGAAAAATCCACACCCTATGATTTTATTTTTTTCAAAAAATATTGAAAATTGAGTGAAATAAAGGACTTCTAAGTTTATTTTAGAGTAGAGAATCCGGAACTGCCTGCAAACTAAAACGCCTCATAACTTTCATCTCATAAATCAAAATGGAATGATTCAAAGCTTTCCATGTACATATAAATCTAGAAAACCAATTTCAAATTTTTATTTCTTAAAAAAGTATTTTTTTAAGAATTTTTTGGGCTGCCCGAAGAGCAATGAAAATTACATATCATGCAATAACTTTTTAACCATGAAGTCAAAAGTTATGAAAATTGTTGGGCCTTAAAGATACTCCTCGGGCACATGTTGTGTGAAAATTTCAAAGAAAAATAAAAAAAACTCCATTCGTAGTGAGCTGCCCAAAATTGCTATGTTGCCAAAAAACGCAGTTTGGGCGTTTAGGGGTTAATGCAAAAGGAGATATATTGCCAAATGTTACTTCAAATTTATTTTTTATCACTTTTGAGTTATAAATTGATCAAACAAATCACTCTTCCTCCTAGTATGTTTTTTTTTAATTTGGGTGCATTATCACTCAAAAGCTATACAATTTTTTTAAGTAGACATTAGGGGGGATTTCAGGCCATAGGAGGGCCATTTCAGGGTTGTTTCCTTAATAGTGAACCAATGTCTGATGGTTAGAATATAAAATAATGAAAAAATTAATTAATTTAGAAAAATTCTAAATATATATGAGAATTTTATTTTTTAAATATCATATTTAAAAAAATATATTCAATGATTAATTAAATAATATTATTTGACATGGCAATCTTTTGACCACATCAAATAGTTGATTTAAAAGAGTTCTTGTGTTCCCCATAGTCTAGGAACTCATAGCCTTGTTGAGGCCACAAAAAACATTTAATGATATTTGACAATAGATTCCCCTATTTTCAATGGATGAATTTGCTCAATTGCTAGAAAATCCATCAATATCACTCTATTATGGATGAATTTATATACTTTGAGTTGAATACCTGATATTTTCATCCATGTTGATATATGTAAATAGCTTCACCACTCCACTCTATTGCAAATCACTTTTGGCCCTCTCAATAAAGAATGAAAAACACACACCCTACCTCTTCTTCTTTGGTTTAAATCCATAAAATTTGTCCAATTGATCCTAGGACATTTCATAACCTTAGTTACTAATGAGGTCCCTACAATGAACAAAATTGTCTTATATGCCTTTTTAGCCAACTCCAATCTTTGAATTACAATGAACAAAATTGCCTCATATATGCCTCCTCAACCAACTCCAATCTTTGAATTAAATGATAAGTCCCTCCCAAGTATCTAGCAAAGCATGATACCTTCCCAACATGGGAAAGACCGCCATTTCTTGGCCCAAGTGTAGAAATGTTGTGTTAACCCTTTAGATCCAATCCAATCAAGGAAGATTGACTCCCTCATTGCTCTAACCAAGGATAAATGTAAAAACTGCCCTTATTCAACTGTGCCGCATAAATTTTATATTTCTTCACCTCCTCCCCTACCTAAATTGGGGCCTCTAATTGCAAATATGCACAATAGAATTTTTTTTCAATCTAATTTACCATATCATTTATTCATAGAAAATTATAATTATAAGTAATGCAAGCCCTTTCTCTACTAACCTAAAGTAGAAAATTACATAATTATAGCATGTCAAAAAAATAAAATAATAATACCCCCCTATAAAATAGTGGTTGGTCCCTCCTATATCCTTATTTTTTTGAGGCACAACACCCCTCGAGATTCAGCTGTGCCGCATAAATTTTGTATTTCTTCACCTCCTCCCCTATCTAAGTTGGGGCCTCTAATTGCAAATATGAACTTAGAATTTGCAAACTTTATTGTGGGGGGCAAATAAAAAATTTCAATGTTTTCTCCAAAAATAAAATATAGGGCAATGAGGAGGGGGGGGCAAATATCAAGGCATTTTTTTTTCATTTCTTATGAGATGCCAAAGTGGCAATATAAAGTGTTATAGTAGTACTCCAAATTTCAACATTGATCCACATATTGGATAGAAAATATCACATTAGCAAATACCACATGTCTATGATTTTCTTTTCATCCACAATCGGGCAATTTCATTCAAGATTCTTTTCTAATTCAAAGTTTTTTGGCAAAAAACTTCACATTTTTTTTTGTTTTCTTAGCCAAATTATTTTTTTCTCGTGCAATTTGGCACTACGAAGCCCCACCCAAAAGGACTTGGTGGCAATCCTCCCTAGACCTCTAATCCTAGGATGCTTTCCCCAAACCTCTTTTTAAGGTAGGAGGCTCTAAAAGCGAGAAGGCATTTAGAATTGCCCATGTAGACACCCTTGAAATAGACGTGAGATGGTCTTTAAATGGACCTTCTATACTCATTGAATGAATCAATAAAAATAATATTTAATACAAGAACCAATCATTCTCTTTGCTTTCCCCATTTCTCTCTAGAATTGCAAGTGAATAGTTTATGGAGGCCCTAGGGTCATAAATAGAGACTTATGACTCCTCTTGTTTAAAAATTCATAAATAATTTGAAAATGCTTCAAAATATACGAAACAACTTGTGTTACAATCAGAATCTATTTCTCTTTGTCTGAAAAAATAAGCTAAAATTATTCCCATAAAAGGAAATAAATGAAAAGGGCGGACCAGCCTTTAGATGAGCGGTTTATGAGCCTCCTACCTTACCTTGCCAGTCTCTGCGCCAAGAGTCTCCATTCCCACCGCCATTGCCGTTCTGAGCGACGAAGGAAGCAAGAGCGATCATGATGCAATCGCCACTACGTGAAGGTAAAGCCTAATTTCCAGAACTGCGGAGTGTGTGTGCCGAATCCCACAAACGCTTGTGGTCCATCGGGGATTTGGGGGCGTCCACTTTCGGCCGTTCACAGCCCAACTGCGTTCTCGGTTTTGTCGCTCTGTATGTACGCGATTGCTTTCTCATTTCCTGTATCCTTGTTCGCACAATCACCAGTCAGGCTTCTCGTGATGGTGTAGTTGTGTAGGTATCCCTATCTGTCTCTCTCTCTCTCTCTCTCTCTCTCTCTCTCTCTCTCTCTGTGTGTCCCGTCGTTTAGGGTGGTCTGAGATTACGCGTGTGGAGCAAGGAGGCTGCGTCTTGGGGAGGGGGAGGAGGAGGAGGAGGTGTTGCTTGGAGTTGGGTTGCTTGCTTTTGCTCTTGATTTGGGGAGAAGACGCGGTGCGGGGTGTGTGTTTGTGTGTTCGGAAGTGTGTGTGTGTGTGGGTTTGGAAGGGGGATTGCATGGGCGATTCCGAACGTTGGTGGCCCGAGTTGGCGAGTGGCCTTTCTGCCGAAGGTGCACATTCGTTTCGTGCGGCGTTGGGCACGTTTCGCGGGAAGGGGGAGGAATGGTGGGCGAGGGCGGAGCTCCGTGTTGCCGAGCTGCTCACCGCCATTCAACCTAACCGGGAGTCGGAGTTTCGGCGACAGGCCGTTGTTGACTACATCTCCAAGCTCATTCAATCATGCGTCAATTGCGAGGTTGGGAGACGGAGTCTTATTTATTTTAGCGTTTTGAACTGAATTCCGCGGCAACCGTGCTTCTGCTTTGGTAATTTTACTGAGTCTCTGAACCGTGGATGAGTTTTGATGGACACACAGGTCGTGAAGTTCGGGTCGGTGCCACTGAAAACGTACTTACCTGATGGCGACATCGATTTGACAGTAGTTAGCCCTAATCTGGAGTCCAAGCGGACATGGATCGAAGACGTGCACGATGTTCTGCAGAAGGAGATTGACAATCCGAAGTCCGAATTCCGGATCACCCAAGTGCAGCTCGTTGTTGCTGAGGTGTGTGCCTGACGAACCAGCTTTGGTATTGGAATGGTGTTGTGTAATTGTACTCTTTTGATTGCCGCGACTTGTGAGTGGTGCCGGACTTTGAAAATGGTCGAGTACAGTTGAAAACGCATTTATGAAAGTGGTCGCGTAATTGAGCTCCAGCTCATAGTACTAAGGTAGGAGCACTCATAATCGCCACCTTTAACCCTGAGCAGAGTTCCTACTCAGTCAAAATTTTACATGTTCTCGCTAGCAACTGCAATAGGATTCCAAAGCGCCAAAGAATGTGTTATTTTTTATACTGTGAAGGTTCAAAGCTTTTATTGGTAGATGTTGACTGCTCAAAAGATGTTTACATTCTCTAGATCCTTGGCATCATCCTCTAAATCCATATTTTCCAATTGTTTTAGATTTTAGGGTGGCACTTTGGGTTGTGTATCTTACAGTATATTTCCTAAGCAATGGAATCAGTAGTTAGTGATTGAAGATGCGTAATTCTGGAACTAGCGTAGCCACGTTCTGAAGGTGCTGGTGCTGGTCGTCTGTTTCAGGTCAAACTTATTAAAATTTACGTGGAGAAGCTTTTGGTGGATGTTTCGTTTGATCAACTGGGTGGAGTGTGCACTCTCTGTTTCCTCGAGGAGGTGCTTGTCTTAACATCCTATTTACCTCATTCTATTGTCGCCATTTTCTCCTGCTCGCTTCGTGCCTTGTTACTACCAATTGGTGCCTTTATTAAGGGTAGTTTTAGCGAATCTTCAACTACTTTTATTCTGCTCGCGAGTTCAGATGTGCGTCAGTAGTAGTCTTTGTATCACCTCGTACTGTGATGTACAAACTATTATTTTGTTTGAAACCTTACATGCTGGGCTTGCACGATCTATTTCCTGGGCTTCAGTATTTGAACTCCTTGGTTTTCAGGAATTGAACCCCTGAAGGACCGGGAAACCCAAATTGGTTTCACACTTGTTTTAACAGTTTTCAGTAGATCATACGAGGATTTTTTTCCCCAGTACCTCTTGTTTTTTTGACCAACGCGTCAGATTATCCTCACTTATTCTGGTGATATGATAAATGGTCCCATGTAAATTGTATTTTCAGAGTTTGATCCATCTAAGTGGTCATTTCCAAATCGTGGATCCTTGTGATTTTAGGGTCTAATGGTCGGGTCTGTTAAGGGTTCGTACTTCATTGTCGAGCTTATTATGCTCGGAATTTGAAAACCGGTTTGTATTCGATTCCAGAAGAATTACAAGTTGACGTGTTTCCTATGTCTATACTGTTCCCATTTAGGCTGACAAAACGTAGGATATTGGTGAAGGTTGACAGATTGATTGGGGAGGACCACCTATTCAAACGCAGCATTATCCTTGTGAAAGCCTGGTGCTACTATGAGAGCCGTTTGCTGGGGGCCAATTGCAACTTGATGTCGACCTACGCTTTGGAGACCTTGGTGCTTTACATTTTCCATCTCTTCCATGCGTCACTGCGGGGACCATTGCAGGTGCGCTGTCACTTGGAGTTGTTAGTAATGTTCAATGATTGTTATGTATTTCGAAGTGCTCATAATGTAATACTGTTCATATCCAATCAATCTGTCGACTATGAAGGGTTGAGTTACACCATCGGGGATCTTTCTTAACGCAAATAGATGTAGAGGAACACTCAGTATCATGAAGGTTTGAATTCGAGGGAGGCATTGTGAAGTTATTTTGATTACTCATTCTGTTGATCCCTCTCAAAGGTAACACATAATCTGTTGTGAATGTACCTTAAGAGTCCAGATGGCTACACCTATATCTGTAAGAGTTTAAACAGTTAATTAGGGATGCTTCAAATAATTTAGCAAAATGTACTAGGAGAAATAAGAATTCATACCCTACATTTTCAACACTAGAAATATGTTTTGAAAGTTATTGTAATCGAGTATTTGTATTTAAAGTGGACATTGTGTTTTTCGCTTGGGCATTTGGGGGTTAAAGGGGTTGTCATATTTACCGAGTGGTGTTGATGGTTCAGGTACTTTTTTTGTTCTTGGAATTTTTCAGCGGTTTCGATTGGGACAAGTACTGTGTCAACTTATCGGGTCCCATCCTCCTCGCCTCATTTTCTGAGGAAACTGAGGGGCAATCTATCATCGGAGAGGACTTCCAAAGGCTCGGTAGGTCTGACTGCCTGGTCATTTTAGTTATACTTCTTTTATACCTCCAATCTTGACCTCATGCAAATTCAATACCAACTGGGGATATCTTCTCTTTGAAGCGATGAACGAAAGTAATCACTTGCTGGTGCGTTTGTGGACCTGGATGATGTAGGATCTTCAGCTTGTTTGATTTCCATTTACGTTGATTTGACTACATCTGGAAGCCTGTTCTAGTTCATGTCATGAAGTTTCCTATAAAACAGGGATGAATTTCTTGCAGCCTTGTCCGCTGGGGGGGAAGGAGGCGAGCTCCTGTTCACCAAGGTGTTCCTTGATACCTGCGAACGAACCTATGGCTTGATGCGAGTCAATCCGGTCTCGAAACCAACCAAGTTCCCTGTGAAGTCCCTGAACATAATCGACCCATTGCGCCACACAAACAATCTTGGACGGAGTGTCAACCAAGGTAGTTCACTAAGCAACCTGAGCTTTCGGTCTATAACTTTTAATGGCTCTTATGCTTAATGTGGATACGCTAAGACGACTTGATTTCTCAAAATATGACGCATATGTGATGTCAGGTAATTGCGCGAGAATTCGAAGGGCGTTTGTTCTCGGAGCTCGAACACTGCGAGGCATTCTTCATGGTAGTGAGGCAGACGTTTGCACTGTGTTAGATCAGTTTTTCAAGAACTGTAATGAAAGATATGATGGGAGTACCCCACGGCCCGACGTTGCCAGTCCTAGGTCCTGGCCGGGAACTAGACCAGCCAACGGTGTGCAGAGAATGGGAGGTGGCCGGCGTAGCGACTCTGCAAGGACGGAGAGGAACAAAGATGCTCTTTCAAATGGTTGTGTTTCTGAAAATGGTGATCACCCCCCTCAGGCGAGTCTGAACCATAATGTGCTTCGCGTCGATCCCAGAGATCTCACAGTTCGAGAAACTTCAGAGGAGGCCTTGGGAAATGGTGTGGAGTACGAGGGTGGTGGTATCGTTTCCCCTTGTGGAGTGGACTTAGCTTCAGTTAGGGCAGAAACTTCGAACGACTCTGCTGGAAATTTGACATCTGTTGCAGGCGAGGAGGTGGCAGCATTGAAGACGATTGCTATGAACGGTCCCAATGGTGATCTTCCGGCCCATGATTCTCGTCACATTGACGAAGAACTCATCCGCGGTGATGGTCCTATATCGAAGAGGATTCCTATCGAAACTGGCTCTCTGCAGATTGACTGTGACGGGTTACCCATTAGATCAAGTGCGTACGGTGAAGGTGAAGTGTCTTCAGGAACGTTTAGTGAAAGGATTAGTTCCGCCAACAACCAGGGGAAGGGACTGGAAAGCTTGGCACGCAATTTGGGCGGTGCAAAGGTATCGAAGCAATTTTCGACAGCATTTGGTGGTCAACGTAGTAGAGTTTGCTCAGCTTCACCTCGTAGCAAGAATGATTCGGAAGAAGAACCCTCATCCCAGACTAGCTCATCAAAAGGTGAGGTGACTGCTTCTAATAACGTCACTGCCCTCGGGGTTTCTGATACTAAACGAGGGTTGCTACCTCTATCTTGCCGACCAGGTGATTTGGTTCATGCACTCCACTACTATGATGTGGTCGTTTTTATGTGAGTACTACAGTAGTTTTAATTGTTGTGAGCATGTCAGTGCTTAGCAATGCTTTTGCTTAAACAGGTATTAGATTGCACGGTGGCTTGGGGCGCTCATTTGGTTTCTTCTTGATGTCCATTGTCATATGACGTTGCATCCTGGTGACCAACTGTTTTCTTTTCAGAGAATTTCGAAAGTAGTTGACATGGCTCATCATCTGAGCAGCTGGGACGTCCACCTGACCCACAGCTCTCTCCATTAGACGTTGCAGGTGCCGATACAGAAGTTCCAACACCGTCAACGTATAGTGAGCCTTTCAATAGCGTAAGAAACGAGGTGGAGCGTGATTTTTCTGTGCCTGTGGACGAATGTATGCAAACAGGGAACAATTCAGGCTTTGAAATCCGAGGTGTTATGGAAATGAGTCAGAGCAAAGTGCCTATGCGCAAGGGGAATATCCAGCAGCAAAATGGTACTTTTCACTGCAATGACTTCGGCTCCGGGCTTGGGCATGTGAAGCGGAAACGAGGTCCTGGCAAAGAGAAGGGATATGGTCGAGCTGCAGGAATGGTTGCTCAGGATGGAGGTCAGGTTAGTAGTTCCGGTGTCACTGCCCACAGCCCACAGCAGTCTTCTGGTCTGGCTTCAGTCTATCAGCATCCTCGTCACTCGTCAACAGATTATGTAGCTTCAGGAACACATTTTAAAGCATCTCAATCCCGCCCGTATCCAAATGCCACTGGACCGGGAAGTTTGCGTCACCCATTAGCCAATTACCAGTTTGACCCTGGAACAACCAGAATGACGGGCGGCAACAACTCTGCTTCCAGTCACAGCTCTGATCCTCAATGTATGCCCTCCTATTACCTTTCCCCAGTGCAGTGCCCTCCAGAATTTCCGCATTACAGTCCAGACATGAATAATATTCATAATCGCTATTCACACGCGAGGGGTGACGGAAGCGGTGGATTAAACGCGACAAGTCGAATGGATCAAGAAACGGTTGAGCCTGTCTCAAATGATAATGCAGTGGACAGTCCCAGTCACGAAAGGCAATCGAAGGTCAGTGATCAGGTAAAATCATTCGAAATCCATGCTCCTACTTTAACCTCTCTAACGTTTTATTATTATCATTATTATTTTTAGGATTTGATCATTGATCTTCTAGAGTCTGTAAGTTGTCCTAAGTAAATTTTTACTTGCTGCACTTGACAATGTTCCCTATTGCTACTCTGTGCCTGCATGCTCCAATGGTGTGGAGAATGCTAGTCATGGTAAATAATACTCAGTACTGAAGCATATTCCATAATAATCTTGTACCATGGCGTGATTGACGACAGGTAAAGCCACACGTTACACTGGGAATCGTAGAGAGGTTAGAAGCGGGCGGAAAAGCGGCCAGCACGAGTTCACGGAGAAATCAGACCGCAGCTGCTGCAAGAAACAACACTCATAGTGCTGGTGTTCCTAATGGTAACGTTAATTCGGACTTCCTTAGTGGTGACTTAAATCTCCATCTGAAATTATTAGCATATGGACGGTTCTGTGAATACTGTTGCAGTCCAAGTCTACAATACCCGATTGGATACCCAGCGTATGGTTTGGAACAGCACTCACACACGCAAGGGTCTTGGGAAGGTCCCGGCAGACCTGCCCAACTCATGGGCCTCCCGGCGTTTTATTCCTCTGGTCCTGGCTGGCTTCCTCCAATACAGCAGCAGCCGGGACATTACCCGCAGTTCCAACCTTATTGGAGTCCTCAGGGGGTGGAGCTCTCTCCACGTCCGAGAGGAACCGGGACATACTTACCCAATTCTGTAAGTAATTATACTTTACAGAGAGATAGAAATTTATGAATGATACTTGTGAGTGTTTATCTTTTCAATCTTTGCAACTTTTACGCTTCTTGCTGCTTGGTTCCTCGTTGTCCATGTGATTTCAATCTCACGTTTTGAATGTAAGTCATAATTATTGATCCTGACCTATTACATGTCGAAACTTGTATGGCAGTGACGATGTACTGACTGGGCGGGATTGCGAACAGTCAATTACCAGGCTTTAGCTCTGTGAAACGAGCATTGGAGCCAAAGAGATCAAACTGAGACCCATTCAAGTAGTTTTGAACCCATATTTTCTGCCATATTGTTCGAGTATAGGTAGGTTGACACTGCAAATTTTCTCAGACGAGGTCATTCCATAAAAGCTAAATGGATTTACGTATTGATACGCAGACTAAGATGAATTTTGGCCTGTCGCGTGTAAATGTGAGGCTGATCCTGTGTTGATTTGTCCACGTACTTGAAAAGCATTACGAAGTTCTCATATTTGAGCTAATTCATGTGTTGAAGGCGTCATGTGTCCTGAGCTGCTAAAAATTTGTATCAGTAAATTTATTTATTTATTTATTTTCAAATATAAACAAGGTAGCCTGCGTTTCTTAGGTGAATGGCTGCAATAGGATCACAGATTACTTGGATTCAATTTTGTTTAGAAAATGTTTGTAAATAGATTTTATTTTTAAAAATTTTGAAACACATGGACAATTTCCATTGATAGAGGAAACAATACAGTGAACCAAGGGAAGACCCCAGCGAGATTTTTTTATTTGTGAAATTTATTTGTAAATAGATTTGACTGGTGTAAGTTTCAGAACCGGGTGAAAATTGATGAAGACTGTTGTAAAATACTCCAATTGATTAAAATTATACAAGGTTTTTTTATTGTTTGTTAAATCATTTTTTGGCGTAAACTAAAGTTTATTGACTCTGAATTGCTATGATGAGGCTCTGCAAATGAATGACAAGCTATGTGTGAGGAAGTTTGAATAGGACCTCACTTGAAAAGAAAGCCCATGATAGGCTAGGAACAAGGATTGAGCTTCTTGTAGAGTAATAAGATTGTTTGAATTGTAAGGGGAAAAAAGCAATGGTAGAACTACAAGGCTCTACCTTGATGGAAGTTGGTAGGAAAGAATTGAGGAGCAAAAGTCTCTAAAGGAACATGATCCTCACAAAATTGAAATTGCTATGAATTCCTATGATTGTAAGATAAAGGGGTGTTTTAAGTATAGTCCTATAAGTGTTGACATACTCAAAATAATGCTAATCCTTTTTGTAACAATGAAAGTAGTAAGGATTTCACAACAATTTTTTAGTGCATGTTACAATCAAATGATTCTATAGTGGATGTACAAGGTATCCTTTCAAGTGCAAACTAAGTGGATATAGCTATTAATTGCAATCATAGAAAGATCAAAAAATAGGAGGTTGTAATAGATATACAATGCAACATATAAAAAAGGATAGGTTGTATAGAGTAGGAAGACTTCCTATGCCTTCTCCATGTGCTTAGATTTGTGCAAGAATAACTTGGAATTTAATGGATTCCATGAAAAGTTTCATGTCTTTGGGCCTTTGACCTAGTCAACTTCGAATTGCTATAAAAAAATTTCTTTTAGAATGTTTTTGAAATACAAAGTGGATAAAAAAACTAGACTTCTTTTGTTTCATTTCATCAATAAACATCAATAACAAAAAATATCACCTTCAACTCTAAAATTAGGTTTGAAGTAAAAGAGGACAAGTAATTTGGGACACATGAAAAAAATATAAGGGACTAGAATTATGGGACAAAGGGAGTATTCCTTGCCCTTATAAAATACATTCAACAACAAAGATCTCAAGAGAAAATTAGGCTAAAACCTCAAGGAATATTGACTACTTTTCACTAGATATTCCAAATCTAGCTTAGGACACCAACCAAGTGATGCATAGCTTATACAACCCTAGAAGCATTTAGAGGCCAAAAAGTGGTTGATGGATGACTTTCAAGAATACTATAAAAATGATAAATGCACCTAATGTTCCATAAATCAGATTCTTTTTGGCAAAGTACATTGGTGATAGGTCTTGTCCTTTCATGATTAACCCTTCAAGTTCTTTGACTATGTTTTCACCAAAAACACTCCAAAACTGTCATTTCTAGTACAAGTGCTAAATTTTAGAAAAAAAATATTTGTGGACACATATAACCATAGGATCTTGTAGTATGATGGTTTGGGAAGATGTGGAAAAAATTTCAGAACTTTCTAGCATGTGGATTGCAAGATATTAGAATTTGAATTGACAAAAATCATTTTTTTGGCCCTACAAAAAATAGGGCAGCAACACTTCAAAAGGTTATATTTGTATGAAAAAATGTCCAAAATGGTGGTGCTTCTTTGGATTCATTATTCAAGGCAAGTTTTCTACATACTTGACTATTTTTAGATCATTTGGTATTGTCCAACATATAGGAAAAAAATAGTAAGCAGAAATAAATAAATAATGATTCAAAATAATTAATTGTTAAGAATTTAGTGACGAAGCTGAAAAATTCCAATCCCAATGTTTGTAATGTTGTAATAAACAATCTACATCCTATGATTTTTCTTTTTTTCCAAAAGTATTGAAAATTGAGTTAAATAAATGACTTCCAAATTTATTTTAGAATAGAGAATGCATAACTACCCACAAACAAAAACTCCTCATAACTTTCATTTCATTTATCAAAATGGAATGATTCAAAGCTTTCCACATATATGTAAATCTAGAAAACAAATTTCAAATTTTTGTTTATGAAAAAAATAATTTTTTTTGATTTGCCTACACTGCTTGGTTGAGGAAAAAAACTACACTCATACAATTATCTTTTAACCATGTAGTCAAAAGTTATGAAAGTTTTTGGACCTTAAAGAAAAAACTCATCCACATATTTGGCATGAAAATTTCAAAGAAAAAAAGAAAAATTCCATTCGTAGTGAGTTGCCCAAAATCGCTATGTTGCCAAAAAATACAACTTGGTTGTTTAGGGGTCAACACCCTTGCTTATATTGATTGATTGAGCATCAAATAATCCTCATACACGAAGAAAAGTTGCACGTCCAATGGGACATTTAAAGAGGATCATGACACCAACCAAGTGATGCATAACACATTTAACCCTAAAGGACCAAACTATGTTTTTTGGCAACACATTGATTTTGGACAACTCACTACAAATGGAATTTCTATTTTTTTCTTTCAAATTTTCATACATGTGGTTGAGGAAGAGCTTTAAGGGGCAACATTTTTCATAACTTTTGACTAGTTGGTTAAAAAGTTAATGTATGAAATGTAATTTTCATTGCTCCCAAGGTAACTCAAAAAAATGACTTTCAAAAGAATAAAAATTTGAACTTCCCTTCCTAGATTTGTCCATATTTGGAAAGCTTGAAATCCTTCTATGTTGATTGACAAGATGAAAGTTATGAGAAGTCTTAGGTTGTGGATAGTTATGGAATCTATATTCTAAAATAAACTGTGAAGTCCTATTTAACTTTGTTTTCAATATTTTTGAAAAAAAATAAAATCATCTAATATAGACTATTTATTATGGTGTACAACATTACAACCATTGGGATTGGAATTTTTCAATTCCATAACTAAATTCTTAATAATTTAGTATTTTGAATCATATTCTACTACTTTACAGTTACTATTTTTTACAAGCATGAATATAAAATATTTTTTGTTGAAATTTTTAAAATGTATTTCCAACTTATTTCTTCAACATCTTATGGAGAGTACCAAGTTGTAGGATCTATACATTTTTATGTAAAAAGTTTGAAAAATGAAACCTATCCATCTAGGAAGAGTTGAAAATAATTCGTTGAAAATCCAAGTGTCATGATCTTGCAATTGATAAGGTTTATTATTCTGAAATTTTAGGAGGGTATACATTAGAAGTTAATGAAAGGATCCTATGTTTGAATTTGTTAATGAATAAATATTAATAGATGAAGATTTTAGCCTTGCATTGGGTTTGAGTACTTTCAAGTAGTTTTAGGCCTAAAAACACCGAATTCCTTTAGGAGTTAACCCCCGCTTGTTTAATTAGAGTAATCGATTTAGCATCAATAATCCCCATCTGGATCATTTTCGAGTAATTTGGATGCATTGGCCACAAATTTGGAACCAGAAAATTTAAATTTGCAACCATACAATCTAAACAAGTTGAAAAGGGTGTAAGATCTTTCACGTAATTTAGATTCAATGGCTGGTCCCCAATTTGGAGCCATACAAACTATCTAAATATGGACATCCACGTGCCTTGAAAGTTGAGAAAAGGTCCAAGATACAACTAATTTCACGCATCTCTTTTGCATGACCAGGGAACAAGTGTAGGAGCAAGATTTCCTTGTAAGTTAACAAAGTAATCTCAAAGTGTGCTGATATTCAGAGCTCCAATCAGGCATAATCAACACATGACCAGCCTCGCATAATGAACACCAGAAAGACCAAAATTCCTCGGTCTGCATATCATACGAAAATCCTTTCAAATCGAACCATGCTCAAACTTATAATAAGACTGCATACAAATGCTTCAAAACTACTTGAATGGAGTCTCACTTAGTTTCATCTCTTTGGCTCCAACGCTAGTTTCACAGAGTTCAAGCCCAACACCTGCTTGTCCTGAACTCCACCCTGTCAAAATATCATCTATGCCAGTCAAATTTTTGACACGTAATAGGCAGGCATGAGAGTACCTGCAACTTATAATCCAATTACTGAAACAGACAGTTGCCAACGTGCAAGAATACAACAAAAGTTAATGCTCCTGGACTAAGCATATGCAGGCAACCGAAGACAGAAACAACTCAAGGCGATTATTAAATACATTTGTGCTCTAGGCATGTCATGACCTTCCCAATCCAAGTCTGTAAGATCTGAGACCTCAGTTGAGACTCTAGACAGGAGTAACGTTGAAGGCTCAAGTAAGACTATTGCTGCAAACTCTACTAGGCATTCTCCTCTTAGCAACAGTGGTTTTTTTTTCCAGTGATTTGTCGTCCATTTGCACCAAAATAATGGGCTCTGCACCAGGCCCTTAGAACATAAATAGTAAAATCTTGGATGCAATTGCTAGAAAACTTCAAATTTATTAAAAATCTTGGATGAAATAGCTAGATTGTGGATGAAAATAGAGTTATGGATATGTGATATTTCCTAATGTGATATTTTCTGTCCAATATGTGGATGAATGTTGAAATTTAGAGCATCACTATAACATCTAATATCACCACTTTGGCACTTCACAAAAAATGAAAAAAAAAACACCCTGCTTAGCACTGAAGATTGAACTTTTTTTAAAGTTCCATACCATGGAAACTCATCTATACAATAGGTATTCAAATAATAGGGGAATCAATTGAAGATGTGTGGTCATGTCTTAAGATATTAGTCCCTTGCTACATAGCAACTCATGAATTAATTATATTGACAAATCATATATCGAAAGAAATCTAAAGAGTGATTACTGAGACAAAAGAAAGAAGATATAAATATATGGAATTGCTTCCTCTTAGTCATAGCTAGAGTTGCTACCTTCATAAACCAGAAAGTTGAGCCTTCTTTACCTTGCAAGCGTTGCCAAAGTGATCATTGATTGCAGATGCCACACTGCAGTTCACAAATTAAAATGATAAATGTATGAGACCAAGATTATTTGGGTATTGATTTCACTAAACCTCAATCATCATATGACCTTATAAATTTCCAGAACGTGACGATCACAATCATACTTGGTTGTTCAAAGTGCCAATTGGGCTCATTGGCTCAATAAGGCCATATTCATTAAAATGAGAGAATGTGGAGTCTTATTTTAATCATGATCCTAAATTTAGTATAAAAAAGTGTTCATTAAATTGAGAAAATCTTGTAAATTGAGACTTTCATATGCAAAGAGTATTAAGATTTCTTATAAATATAAAGAAGAGCACCAACACTATTCACTTTACACACTACTCATTCTATGTGTCATGTTTGTATATGGGTTCATTACAAGGTACACATAACTTGTTGTCTCTTTGGGTACATTCCTTTGACATTTCTAAAATAAAAAGATGTTCAAAGGAATTCGAAGCCATTCAAAGTTAGACTACTCACAATAGTAATTAATCATAAAATGTGAATGAAAATGCTTCGGAATATGTTGAAGTAAAGAAATTTAGAATTTTTGATATTAATATGAAACATAATTGCACCTAATAGTAACATTAAATAGAAAACAAATGAACATGGACCATGAAAATGTAGTAAAGAACTTGCAAAGTGCAAAGTGTAATACAAAAAAAACACAATACAAATTTATTATTTTGTACAACCTCCACATTTGATAGAATCCTATTCTAAAATATTATAAGAAAACCTCAAAACAATGAATTGAAAAAATTTGCAAACTAAATGTACTTTTTTCAGCTAATTTTTAAAAAATTATATATATATATATATATATATATATATATATATATATATATATATATATATATTTATATATATATATTTATATTTTTAATTTTTAATTTTTTTTTGAAAAAAGATTAAAAAAACTAACCTATTAACTTCTAAAACTTCAAACACTCTATTTTTTGCCATTTTTTCCCTTTTCTAATTTTTTTTCTTTTTCTCATTTTTTTTCCTATTCAAACACTTATCAAAGAATACCTAAAACTACTAATGACTTTCTAAAGCTACAAACTATTCATCCTCATGACGAAGATGCATTGTTGCTTTCACCAGACATGTAAGCCTCCACTGATGCCTTGATGATAGCAATTTGTGCTTTGGGAATTTTAATCCTTGGATCAAAAGTCTCTACTCTCACGCGCGGCTTCCAAGCAGTCATGATACAATCCGTATGTGTCCAACTTGAGGAAATAGCCTTATCCTCACACCATAAATTTCCTTGTTTTGTGTCCCATCCATAATAAGTGTCCTCACAAGTGTGCTAAAAAGAAGTAGGCGTCTAATATTGGAGTTGAATGGAATTGACATGCCTAGGATCTGGATTAGGGTTTGTAAGTGCCCGAGCAAGCCAAAATGGACAAAGATCACCATCAGCTGGACGCACTGCGACAAAGTAACCTACATAAACATCATAGCCAACTCGGAATGAAGGAGTGGACGGTCACGTCTACGACCGACAAAAGGTGCATCTTCCCCAAATTCCTCACGCAATGTGCCATCGTCAAGGAATTGGTCTTCCACCTCATTGGTGATCATGGTATGTGGCCAAAAGCCATCTTGCAATGACTCACGCAGCACAAGTGGTTCACCTAGAGCAATTCTCACACCTTCCCAATACTTTTTCACTACCTCATTCTTCCTCCGGAACTCTCCTGATAAGTCTTCATTACCCATTGCACCCCAAAACGCAATGTACCCATCTAAACCCTTTCGAACCTCATCAAAACAATGCATGAGTTGTGGAGCCAAAGGCGAAGGACTGCCCCTTGGCACTCTTGGACGCCCATTTGTTGTCTCCTTCCACAAGCGAATTCCCCCACCTTCCTTTGGCAACCACTCATTGTCAGTACAAAGAATTTTGTACTGCATCAAGGGCCATCCGTTTGAATCCTTGTAAAACTTGAACTACTGGGCTTGTGAATGGCCTTGTAGAGAATCATCACCCGTAAGCAAGTATCCATCCACAAATCGCTTGAAATCAGGAACCTCCTCAATGAGGTGAGGGATCACAGGTTGCACTTCGCAATCCATGAAGGACTTCATCAACCTGGGAACTGTAGGGTAGTCATTTGTCTTCAACCTCGTACTCCAACGACCAAAAAGAGCATCAATGTCCTCATGAGTGTGTCCAACAATGAGGAAATTGATGTATATTTCACGAAAAATTGCTCTGTATACAAGGAGAGAGCAGAATGCAAAAACCCAACGATTTTTGTTGTCACCAAAAGCGTTGTGAAGCTGAAGTGTCAACGTTGGAGGAAGAAGTTGAGGTTCAACAACCTCCTCTAGACAAGGGGGGAGGGATTCAGTACACATCTCTGAGCCTTCCAATATAGCCTTGGACAATAGATGAATCATATCATCCAAGACAAACAATTGGCGTGACGAGAACTTTGGTTGGGACTCTAAATCTCGTAACAATTTTGCAATAGACCCTACAGTATGGTTTGACTCTGTCGGAAAGATGTCTAAGCCATAGTGTGCATATCGCACATCTCCATGACCATGAGCAATCATTCCCGTAATAGCGATGGGCATCTTCATGAAAGAATCAGTGGCCTTGCTCTTATGAGAGAAATGGGGAGAAGCCGTCTTTGAGTGATCCATTTTGTCATGGATTATGGTTAGCACCTTGTCAGGATACTTCTCAGACATCATGCGGTTCGCATAATACAGCTCCCTATGTGCCTTCTGTCCTTGAAGATGGACTTTCAACTTTTTAGTCCACACTTCTTGGGCACACGAATGAGGAGTGCAAGCGCTCCTGAGTTGCTTCAGTCTGTCGCATTGTCCACAACAAGCAAAAGTATCACCCTGAGCCTTTGGTGCATATTCTGGAAAAAAAGCACGTCGAATGTTGCTCAGTCCGCTCGTCAAAATATGTTGTAATTGAAATGTCGAATTCACATTGTTGATCTCAGGCAATTTGTCCCTCCATCGAAATGCTGATGGTAGAACCATGGATGGAACTTTCTCCCCAGATTGAAGGGTCCTTGACTTGTGTGGCATTTGGTCCACACTATTCTCCAGTAACAATCGAAGTGTCGCTGTTGCTTGTACTGTGTCTATCCGCGGCTTCTTCAAGCCAAGATTACCATGCTCCTCCAGCCGCACTTCATTTTTTGCCATCTCTTTGTATCTATAGAAGGTTGCTCTGGATATTCCATATATTGTCCACCAAGCAGTGGGGCAAACTTCATGACCGGCCAAGGTGATCATCTCCCTCCCACTGGAATCATGATGGATTTGTTTATGCACATCAAGTAGACGTGATTTACGCCAATATACCCCACCATCAACATGAATGAGGGACCGAATGGCTTGAATCTGCCCATGGGGAAAGGGTTGCAAGCAATTTTGGCGGCAACAAATCATTGTAGAAACCTCCATGATTGACTGCATGGAGAGCAGGACTTCTTTCTTGGGAAGGTTTTTAGGCTCATTCCTCTCCCGAGAGCTCTCATAGATGCGACTTCCAACCCGAACGCGCCTCCTAGATGCACTCATTGCATTGTTATACATATACGTTTGATCGTGGTCATACAAACTTGCCCCGTACAGGTAGACCCTCGAAATGTGCCAAGACCGCATTGACCACATCCACGAAGATGGAACCTCAGCCTTGCACAAGGACTCAACAATATGAATTGCAACGCGATCGTCACCAAGCAATTTCCCGTCCATGTCAACAACGAAATCAACATCAACACTATGGCAAATGCCTTTTGCCACCGCTACCTCATCTTCATTTGTAAGTGTGACACATTTTGTGCCCCATGAAGCACGAGAAAGTCCCTCGCAGGTTGCAACACCCGGCGGTAAAGTTGGAAGCCCACTATCGAACTTGTTTATAACAGGGTTCTCCATTTTGTGAAAATAAAAATGAAATATAGATTCAAATTAGAAATTATCATCGAGACGAAGATATATATATATATATATATTTGATCTCCCATTAACAGAAAGATCAACAAAAAACAAACATAAATGAAACAGCATCAGTAAAGAACACTTCTCCACAACAGAAGCCAATTATTAAAACATGAATAAAAATGAAAAATACATAAACTCAATGAAGACGATATGCTCATCTGACATTAAATATCACTACAAAATTTATATCAAAGATAGCATTAAGAAAACATATGATTCATGAACTATGATAATCATAAAGTTTGGTACTCTACTACCATCTTTGACACGAAGATAAATTCCAAATAAGCATTCTCTATAAAAATGAATGTCTCCTAACTCTAAGACCCACTATGCGTTCAAATATCACTATCCTCGAATTGAAGATAAAAAAACGATTCTGAAATTGATCTTGTCTCATCCTAACAGAATAAAAAAATACTTCAAGACATAAACATCCACAGTAAAGATATTTCCTCATATAAGCATCTATCATCAACTCAAACATAAAATAGAAAACGTCCAAACTGGGGGACAAATGTTGCAGCAGATTTTACTAGTTCTCGTTCGATAATATGTTTCAGAAATTTCATATATATCTATTCATCACGACGATCCTCCTAATAAAATAAGTGAACACATAAAACTATAAAGTCTCAATTAGTCATAGAATTCCTTCGAATCACTTTCATTCTCAAATCAATCCTGTATCGTAACCAGAAATTCCATTCTCAATCATGTACAGGATCTTCTTCTAAAAGTATTCTCTAACTATGAAATCTTATCATAGAAGGCCAATCTAAACAATGAAATTATCTTCGACTCAAAGATAACTCAAAATGTAATCAGATACATTTTGACCTTCACGAGGATATACAATTATTCCTATGTCGGAATCATCACATATCATTAAATAACATTTATCTTCGACTCAAAGATAAATTGGATTGCACCAATGATTCTTGTCATTTTCAATCACGTACAAAATATTTTTATTAAAGTATTCTCAGACTATGATATCCGTTCACAAATACCCACCTAAACAATAAATATATTTTCAACTCTAAGATAATTGGGAATCTCATTGACCCTTACATAGGAATAGAGTTATTTCTTTGTCGGCATTATGACATATCATTAATCCACATTTATCTTCGAGTCGAAGATAATTAGGACTACTTCAATGGTCTTCATCATTTACAATTGAGAACAGAAAATGTTTATGACAATATTATCAGACTATGATAGTTGATCATAGAAGTCCAATCTAAACACCGAAATTATCTTCGACTCGAAGATAACTCAAACTATAATCGTAAATTTAATTTCCGTCACCTAGGAATAGAGTAATTCATATTTTAATATTATAATATGTCATCCAATAATATTTATCTTCACCTCGAAGATAATTAGGTCGACTTCAGTGGGTTTCGATTATCCTTGACTGGAGAATAAACTTCAGACTATCCTTGATATCTTCGACTCGAGGATAACCTGGAGCTTATTCATCGGATCAAGGATAATCGGGAGTGTCTTTAACGATGAAGAGAGTATTCTTTCGTAATTTACGGCACGAAAATCGGAAGCTGAGAATGGAGTCGGGTACGATGTTAACAATAATGTAGCGAGTGGAAGGAGAAATCCTTTGTGAATTGCGCTCAAGACGGTGATAATGTAAGAGAAGTAGTGATTCATGTGGAACATTACACAATGAAAGTTTTCTTATCACAGAAGCACCTGAAATATAGGAATTTAAACTCAGGCACATAGATAAAAACAATATGAACTTACAAGAATCTGGCCTCCAATAAGGCTGACTATGCGCGCTACAAATGCAAAGACAATAAACGGAATGCAAAGCACAAGTTCAACTTCGGCGACAAAGCAAAGCTCCAGAGAGGGGAAGGAGAAGAAGAAACATGTGAAAGTAGAATGAGGAAATGAGACTTTGGCGAGGAGGGAGACAAAGCACAAGCCGCGGGACAAAGTGAGCGGGAAAGGTAGCAAAATTTGAACGATTCAGATTTTTCGGAGCACTGGGGAGCTTCACCTCCTCATTTCAAGGTGAAGTCACATTTCCACGTACCATTTACAGCTTGTAACGTTTGATATAAAGGTCAAGCATTCAATACTTGCAGTGGAATCTAACTTTTAGCACATCCTTTTTCTGTATATATAGTGAGAAAGGAATTTGTAGGCTATTTTGGCAACCGCCTTTTTGTCCACATTGTTTAATCTACTTGGAAGTACTTACCTAACGGATTTGGCACTTGTCAGATCCCGAAATTTTTGCCGCAAGAGAAATTTGATCTATTTTTTCATATTTCTCATTTTTTAGATAAGCGGGAGACACTTTTAGATCCGTGAATAATTTCACACATCTTGTGTCCAATCAACATTTATTGTTAGATGTGGCGACTTTTCCAGTATCTTTGGTCGTTGTAGTGTATGGGGTGCATGGGTTTAGGATTTTGGTTTAGCTTATCTCCAAAAGGTTTTGTGTTTTTCGGATCTTTGGTTACGGAATTTCATTCTTAGTTTTTAGAGTCTCTACTTTGGCCATGTCCCTTATTCTGAACACCTACAGAGGACCAAGAAACTAGAAGTTCTTAATCCCATTGGTGAGAATCTTCTATATAAAAATTATTATCCTTCGTTTTCATTTTCATTCCAAATTTTTCAAAATTGAGAGGAAAAAGATGATTTCATATGTTTTTACTTCCTTCATTGCCTACAAAAGAAAAATCTTCACAATTTCTAGTACATCAGTATTAAAATTGAATGGTTAAATTCTTTTGGAGTACATAAAATCTTATAGATTTCCAAAAAATAATTAGTACTTTTTTAACCCCATAAAAGACCAAGGTGATTTTCCTATCAAAAAACACTCAAAACTGTCATTTCTATTGGAAAGAGAAAAGAACATTAAAAATTGTTCTTTTTTGCATATCCAAGCATGAGATCTTACACTTGATTAGTATAGGAATACATGCAAGAAATTTCCGAAACTTTGACCACACAGATTGCAAGATATATGCATTTAAAGTGAAGAAAACAAGCTTTTTTGCACCTTCATTGACTAGATTTTTTGGCTATGAATCTTTTTGTGTTGCTTACCGAACTCCATTTGTGCTTATTATGCCATAACTTTTGTTCCCGGAAATCGATGAAAATAAAAAATATATTTTCACAAAGCTCAAAAACCTCAAAAAAAACCCCAAAAATATCACTAAACATTGAGATAGTAGGAACTTGCTCGGACCCGAATTGTTCCCCGAGAAGACAAATGGTCCTTTAGGGGTTAATATATATTTTTTAGTGCTCAGTTTGACATTGAAGTTGGAAAAAAACTTTTAACTGCTGTAGTACTTATGAAAATGACATGAAATAGAGCTTCACTTGTACATTATGGTGTTTTAATAGTAGCATCCATTTTTAAATTTTCATGCAAAAATTCCAAATTATGAAGTGAAGAGAGACTTCCCAAATTCTCAAAATGCCCAAAGTAGGTTCCTTAGTCATGTAGGGGCTAATTCTGTAGATTCTTCTTGAAGTGTAATTAAAGCATATTCCTTTAATTGCAATGTTGACATTCTAAAGCATGTTTATCACGCTAGAAAATTAGAGTTAAGTATATAAAGAATTGATGAGAAGATGTTCCACGAAATGGGTTTAGGAAAACATTTGTCATAACTGTAGTTAAAGGGAAAATTAAATCAAAATTGAATTTCTAGATTTTAATTATAGCATAGAATTGTTGAATCTTCCCTATTGACTATCCCATGTTTGAAGTTACTGATTAGGGTTAGGAATTTTTTTAATCAACACTAAATAATATAATTCTTTACTTCACCGTCTATTTTACTTAGGGTCTTCATCCAGATTGGTTGCTTGAGATTATTGGTTGATATTATAGAATCTAAACAAGGTTCTTTAAATTCACTTGATAAATATTTTCAAAATGATTTTTATTTAGTGTGTATTGTTCTAGAAGATCTTGTATTATAATAACTACCATATTATTCAAAGGGATAATTCAAAGAAGCAATACTAATGAAAAATAGAAATTCAATGTTTAGTTTGAAAGAAAAATCCCTTTACATATGACATATGATAGAAAAGAGACTTAATATTGCAAGAACAAATCAATAATGCTCAATACAAATTGTTAAATAGGTCTATTCATGAAAAAGTGCCAACAAAAAATCTAATGGCATTATGCTAAATAGAATCATGGTTTACCAAAATTATTCAACAAAAATCAAAAGAGTGATTTTTTGTTTAAAGTGTTTTAGCTGAAATAAACTAATAAAGGGATCACAAGTTATGTCCAATAATTAGAATTTTGTTTAAAAGTTAATCCATTGACTTGATCAAAAAATTTTAATACTTTGTTAAAAATCCATAAATGATCTTTTTGTAAAGTGATTAAATACATTACCGCTCTCTCCCAAAAACCATGTTGAAACTTCTAAGTGTATTTTAGAGTTTAACTACAATTTTTGTCTTTTCTAAGTTCTATAAATGTAGAAGGAACTTGAATTTACTACCTTGTACATTAATTATGCTAGAAAACTAAGTATTTTATGAAGTACAAATGTCCCAATGGTTTAGCCAGGGTTTTCTACAATTGAAAGTCCATATTCCCTTCAGAATTACAATTTAAATATATTTTATGAAAAAAATACAATATAACCTTAAGCATGTAATTCATACAAATAAAGATAGAATTGACACATTATGAACTACAGTATCTAGGGTTTCAACAGTAGTAGAAAACTATGTTGTCGTTAACAATATCCAAGTGACATTTCTTGTAAATTGCGTTCATTGAAATGCAGTTTTCTGAAAACTACGTATTACTAAACACAATTTACAGGAAATGTCACTTGGATTTTGTTAACGACAACATAGTTTTCTTCTAGTGCAAATATAAACTCTTTCTTATAACTTCTTTTAAAATATCATAAATACTCCCCTCAAAATGTATTGTATAATTGGGACAATCTCTTAAAGCTTCAAAAAATAAGAAGTAAAAAATGTCCAAGCGCAATGATACATACCAAATACCCTTTAGACTATTGTAGTATATATGTGTTTCAAATATCAGAGAGGCATAAGCCAATCTCTTTGCCTTTCCACAAAAAAATGGTGTACATCTAAAGTTATGGGACATTTAGCATAATTATTTGATAAGTCAATTCATGTCCCCAACCTAATATCTCTGCATTTGAGCAATATACAATTATTTAGTATTACTACTACAGTATTTGATATTCTTGTCCTTGGCATTCGTGAACCTTCATGTTTACAAATGCACCTTTGGAAGTTCTTTTCAATTTTAATGCATGTAGAGTAAGTTTCTTGGGGATAATGCCCCCTACTTGTAAATCCATAAACTTTGACATGGATTTCTACTTCTTCATGGATGACAGAGAATGTGTCTATGTAGAAAATAACTGGAACTATTCATAATTGGAATTTAGTATAGATTGGAAGGAGAGACATTCTACTATTTTTTTGACCTCTATTATGAAGTTTTGATTATTTTAAATCAGCTGATGATTTTACATGGTTCCTAAAGGGTTGATTTCCATGGTCAACAATTCGTCCTTTAAAGGTCAACGCAACCTAATTTTACTATTTAATGTAGGTGTGCCCATGGGGCGGGGATTGCTAGACGGGGTATGGACAGGTATATGTGCATGTGTATCGAGAGATAGGTATCAAAAGGTGGGTATCTAGAGCGGGTATATGTGCATGTGTATCAGGAGGCAGGTATCTAGAGGAGGGTATACATGCATGGGTATCAGGAGGCGGGTATCTAGAGGCAGATATCTAGAGGAAGGTATCCAGAGGCGGGTATCAGGGTGATGGGTATGTGTGATCCGGGTTCGTGGGTGGGAAGCATGAGGAGGGTCACCGTGAAGTTTGGAAACTTAGGGTTTCCTCCTCGTTTTCTCCTCGCACAGCTGGATCGTTCTTCACTATCTTGTTGCCACACCTTCGTGTTTCGCATTGTTGGCGATTGCTCCCGAGGCGCGCGAGCTTCTATAGACATTGCTTCACTTTCTGTTTGCTTGTTTGCTTGCATCTTCGTCTTCGCGTTGTAGTTGTACTTGCTGCTCGGGTACCTGCTGCGGAGGCGCGAGGAGTTCAGCTTGAGTTTGAGGTACGTTTTCTTGTTTCAATTTTTGTTGTTTGTTTTTGTTGTTCATTAGTATTCTCGTAGATTTTTTCGTGAGTTTCCTTGTCTCCGCCTTTGATTTGGGTGAATGTTGGTCAGCGTCTCTGTTCAGTTTCTTACTTGACGTTCGTTTCTTGCTCAATTCTCAGGAGATTTCCGTTACGACAGACAAGTGACCACAAATTGCAAGTGTCCATCGACCACGGAGTACACTGTGAGTTTTTTCTTTTTGATTTGCCTTTCAAGTTCATTTGCTAGCACACTGGAGGGAGTGTCGCCTTTACTTCCCCAAGATAACAGCCAAAGTGACTACATTTCGAATGATGCTCGTGCAGGTTTAGTGGTATTTTGAATTGTACATCCCCGCCAATTGAGTTCATTCGAAAGTCTGGTTTCCAAAGTCTACAGTGAAAACTTTCGATTCAGAGTACTTGCAAGGTACTTCTCGGTTGATTCAAAGTTTGTTCTGGCTTTTTAGATTTGTATTCAGCAAATCAATAGGTGTCATTTGAAATTTCTAATGCTGCACCTATCATTCTAAGAAACTAACCCCATATGATAACCCCGATGATGGGTAAGAATTAGGGTTTCCGTTAACAATTCAACAGAAACAACACTTTCGTATTCGTCTTGGTTATCTTAGACACAACAATATTTATCTTCGACTCGAAGATAACTAACACGCATTCATGGCTCCAAAGTTAAAATATTAAAAAACCATACATAAAAACAAAAACTAAACAAAGAGACCTATCTTTGCCCTAAAGATACATCTAACCAAAATATCTTTGAGGCAAAGATAACCAAATGATAGTTATCATCAGATCAAAGATAACTACAATCAGATTATCTTCGCCTCGAAGATATTTTGCTTAGATGTATCTTCGGATCGAAGATACCGATCATCAACTTATCCTCGCCTTGAAGATAACTATCATTAATTAGTTGATACGGATCTTTGATGGGAAAATATTTATCTTTGACCCGAAGATAACCCTATCACTAATTTATCAACGCCATGAAATGGATAGACAGTAGTTATCACTGCCCAAAATATAGTTAGATAATGGTTATCTTTGGAGCAAATCTAACCTGTTGATAGGGTCATCTTCGGAACGAAGTTAACTGTCCTTCAGCCTAAGATATTAAAGCTAAGCCCCATAAATCAATATAAAGAAGCCCCCAGAAATATATACAACAAATGACATAAAATATTCCATAATATATTATCTAGTATGATCTTCGAGTCAAAGAAAACATTTGACAGAAAAACATTAAACAGAAAAACATTAAACAACCGATGACATATATATATA
The DNA here is from genome assembly GCA_963920665.1 of Straminergon stramineum. Classification (NCBI taxonomy): domain Eukaryota; kingdom Viridiplantae; phylum Streptophyta; class Bryopsida; order Hypnales; family Calliergonaceae; genus Straminergon; species Straminergon stramineum. Next base: position 35,252,640 of record OY987264.1, on the reverse strand, counting down.
TATGAAACATGCTTCAAACATCAGAAGACTGGAGTCTGCTATCAATGTGAATATTTTCGAAACTTAACAAAATAGAAATCCAATCACTATAACATGGGAGTAGAAGTAGAATGACTCTTTTACTATCCTCGAGACGAAGATAAGTTCCATAGGAAATACCTCACAAATTGTTAAACAATATGCAAATATCACAAAATGGTTGGAGAGGTAAGTTATGACTACTCTGCTACACTGCCATTCCTTGAGCCCTTCAACAAGTGGGAGGAAGAAGGATCTTTCATCACAGAGATGGAAGAGCTCTACGGCAGACTGTGGTAGTTCAAATCTATTGTGGATTCGTGGACTATTGCAATCAACCGATTTAAGGACTACATGTTTCTTTGATATTAGGTGAAAGATTCTAGTATGTATGTGAACTGGAATTTGAACGAGAAGGTGTCTGTCATTGAAGTTCATCGTCAGAACTTCGTAGTAATAACTCTCCAAGCACACGACGACAATGGTCAGGAATTAAGGCATACACACTCAATTGTCATTCACAAGGATGACCACACTGGTGTATTCGACCTGAAAACCGTTATAGAAGACCTAGAGACTGCAAATCTGGAAGTCTTGGCGGCTGATTTCAATTGACAGTTTAGTCCATGGAACCACAAAGATGCTCAATCTGTGGCAAGAAGACTGAACATTATGTTCAGACATATGGAGAAGCACGCCATGCAAAATGTGCAAAGGCCAGTGCGAAGTGGCCAAAGGAGGAGTCAGCCGAGACAGGTGAATCAAAATGAACCACGTACATCCTCGACTGGAAGAAGAAGATCGGCAACTAGAGGTAGTAGAAGAGGTGTAGCTCGTGCTTAGGCGCCCAAAAGAAAAGCAATCAGTTCAGCTGGTGGAGAAACAAGTGACAAGCGTCGGAAGATTGCGAGCCAGATACGGCCAACAACAGCTAGGGGTTCAGGCTCAGCCTTGACCAATGTCACAGGTGGAAGCCAAAATAATGAAAAGCCGATTGCAAGTTACAAAGTCGCTGTTGCTTACCAAAAAGAATTTTGGGAAAAGCACAAGGACTGTTTTATTTTTGATCCTCACACATATAATGTGTCAATCAGTCAATGCTTTCTGGCAAGGGAGAAGTACATTATCAGGAAGCTGGAGTCCAAAATTGTGGAGGATGTGAAGAAGGAGTTGATTCATCTTGGGGATGCAAAACAGAGACAAAGGATTTGTTTGACACCCATGGATGCGAAGAGGAAGCTACTGAAGGAGCTTCCTAAGGACTGGGATGCTATCAAGGCTGGAAATTTTTTCATTATTAATGGCCAACACAGCATCACAGTTGCCAAGCAGCTCCAAGCAGGTGGTGTCTGTGAGAGTTGTAGGCTCGAGCTTCAGACATGGGAAGCTACAATTGTATGGAGTTTGGACCCAGCGAAGCTTACAAAGATTTCAAAATGGTATAACACAACTAACCATCTGCAACACAGTCAACCAACATGGGGGAACCAAATATCTGCTTGTAGATATATCTGGATATCATCAAGACGACCTACTGCTATCTCTACCGAAGCAACACCCCGTGGAAACCAAGCCATTCTAAATCAGCAAGCATATACGGTAATGTAGTCATCTACTTCTATCTTCGAGTCGAGGATAGAATAGTCTTCTCTAATTTAGTTATTTTTTGTAGGAATAAATGTGTTTTATTGAATTTTAGTACTGTACGTATCGACTCAAACTTGATTTGAAGAAGTATGCGTTATCTTCGACTCGAGGATAATATCTATCAGTATGACTCCGAGTCGTTCAAAACTAACTCACTATCATCTGCTTCGGCCTTGCAGAGATTTGTGGATACTGTTCTGATTCCATTCCAGAGCATTAACCCAGATAAATATGGGGCTAATGTGAAAAATGCGTCTGATGTCAAGAACGAGATTCGGATAATCACTCTAGCAAATGACACATACAAATTGTGGGAAGAGTTCTTGGCTAGGCATATGGAGGGCTCACTGATTGATCCATGTACGAAAAAGCCTTACAGGACATCAAAGACATTCAATCCGAAGTCCTTCATATTGAAGAGGGAATTCTTCAAGCATATGGGGCATTTCATAGACAAGGATTTGAAGGAATACGCTCTTCATCTCCTTGGTAGGACATTCGGTCGCACTCGGGACTATCCGAAAGTGTCGTTTCACAAGACGAGGTTCCTATGCGAAGACAATCAATCCGCAGCAGACTGGGTGGAGAGAAGGAAGCGCAAGAAGGTCATTATTGAGGAATTCATGGCCATCGATCCATCCTTGAAATTTAAAGACAAATACGGGGACGTGGACGACACGGAGTGGAGAAATTGGAAACGTGTGCATCTTTTCACGTGTGCATCCTAGGATTTTCTATTAATTGCAACACCCAACGACTTCAAAAAGCACCTCACAAATGAGGCTAAGAAGAAAAGAGCGATCGACTACCAGGACAAGCAGTTCCCTACGATCTATCCCATGTTCAAGACCTTCTTGAAGATGAAGGGGCGAGTTGATAAGCTAGGGGGGGATGTATTTATTCGGGGACACGAATGCTACCTACAAGCATTCTGTACCAGTCACCACTAGCAGTACCAAACGAGGAAGCTCCCATTGGCAGTAATTGATTTCCGGCAGATTCCGAGACCAAAATCAGGATCCGGTGAAGTTCCACCAACATATCCACTTCTCAAATTTTTTTTTGATCATTTGAGGCCATCTCTGTGTACTCCAGAGACATGGTTATGGATTGTTGGCAATTCATTCAACGTAAAGGCGATTACCTCATTTGCTTTAAAGCATATGAAGCAGTTTGTTTTGAAGCAGTCGACCTACATTCCATCTAGAGCAGAGCGCTTGGATGGTGTCACAAATCGGGGGACTGCACCCCCACTGACACTACTTTTCCTTTTGAAAAAAAGGGAGAATGGCGAGCTTCATGGTCAGGATGTCGTGAAGAATGAGTATTCAACGTCAAGGAATGTTTACTACACGGAATTTTGTAAGAACAATGAGGCCAAATACAAAGTACATCAAGCGGAGCTCCGGATGGAATTCTATATTGACATACTCCAGAGCTTCGTTGTTCAAGGGGAGAATGTCATTGGCATTTATGCGGGATCAAAGTTTATGATTGCCGCAAAGGTATGACACTAGATCATGGTCTATTTTATCTTCAAGTCGAAGATAAGAGTTTGCTTTGCTTTGAATTCAGAACTGGAACTCGATATTTATTTCTTGATGTGGATATGAATTTATGTGTTTAATTTATCATCGGATCGAGGATAACTGCACTAAGTTAGTTTACCACCTGAATTACTGTTGAAATATTATTTACAAGCGCTATTGGACTTGCAGATGTATGGTCTCTACTACTACGGGATAACCGAAAGGCATTCATCAGAGAAATTTCATGAAATGGTGAGGCATGGGAATAGAACAGACTTGAATGACTTCTTACACGATAATTCGCCGTACATGGAGAATTATGTTCGTCCACGTCTTCTTGGGACTCCCGAATTGAATTCGGAGTCCATGCCATCCGAAATAGGCAATGAGGATATGGCAATTGAATAGAGAGAAGCAGTGGGTGGGCAAGAAGATTCTAATCTTGGCATCGATGAATTTGGAACGAACACCGACGTGGTTCGTAGTGAGGATTTGAAGGTTTCCGCGGGTGATTTCCAAATCATGACTTGAGGAGGGCCATCGACTTTCAGAGGAGTTGGAGATTCCGATGTGGGAGAGGGGTTGATGCGCAAAGGAAAGGAGGTCATGAAGGAGCCCGTCCACATTGACGTATATCTTAGTGATATGTCAAATGGCTACTCGGATATAGATGAATTCGACTTTGGCGGGCCTGAATCGGAGTTAGGAGGACCCTCTGGAGGAAATGATCCAGTGGATCCTCAAATTGGAACTTTGTCGGAATCTAGAGTTCCTCAAGTCTCTAGCGAAGTACCTTTCCGTCTTGTGAAGACGGAGGTCATGGACTTCTGGATAGAAAGGGCGATGAAGAAGGCAAGGAAAAGAGAGGAAGATAGGATTGAAAAAGAAAGGGTGAAGCGAATAAAGGAAGAAATACGTTTGTTGAAGTTAGCTTTGGACTCTCACCCGCTTTCTCTAACTTTAAATCAGGGAGCTAGTCATGTTTCGGGGTTGCAACCGTGCCCTGGTGTTCTCGGACAGCATTTGTCTGCCATAAACGTAGAGAGTTTCCTTCGAGACGAAGATAACTCTATTCTTCTACCTCCTCCCTTGGATAATATTGTTGCTCCTGCTCCAGGCGAGAATCCTTTGTCGACGATTGCCAGTGATGGAAATCTTCTGAATGCGTGTGACGAAATGCCGTGCACATTGAATGCGCCAAAGAGTACCCAACCTACTCATGGCGATCCTCGAGGCGAGGATAATTTTGAAGAACCAACAGTTTTGGAGGAACAATGTGAGTCTGTCCTTGAGACACAGGATCGAACGATTTGCGAGGATGTAGTTCCTCTTACAAGTGTCGCACCCATCGAAGATTTTTTGCTTGAGTCCCAGAATCCTGATGATGAGGACGAAGAAGCTGTTGATTATGGGGGAGTCTTAGAAGATGACTCTGCGAACTTAGTGTTCGATTAGGTATTGTCTCCGCAATATTCAAATCCATATGATTATTCCTGAGTCATCTTTTTTTTATGTGAAGGATATTTGTTCATGATTCCATCATGCTACCCTTGCTTAGTGAGAGACTCTTATGTCGATTCATTCTGATTTATAGGAGGGAGTGGAGAGTCTCTGATTGTGTGGCGTCAACGATTCGCCCATGCTTGACTACGTCTTGTAGAGTAGTGTAGATATCGAATTGGAGTGTAGTGGGTACTTGTATAGAATCGGCTAGTGATAATCGAACAGCTCTCCGGATGTATGGTATTTTATTTTGGAATAAATATACGTGACACATGTTCAATGGACTCATGTCTAATGAATTGATCTTGTCCATGTTTGTGACCAGCCCGGAAAACTTAGAAGTGTGCACCATCCATTAGCACTCAGACAATCTCTTAGCGAAGGGGTTCTGCAATCGATTAGTGGGATTCAATGCTTTGTGCCATTTTATGGTTCTACTGATTCTGCATTTCAACAGGTAACTATATCTTTCTTGTGTTTGATTTGATCAGGTAGTATCTGGGGGCCGCAGAGAATCTATGCCGTGGCAAGTGTCCTCGTTAGTTACGCAAACGCAACTAAAGTGGTTAAACATTATGTTCGACTTGAATGGAGTACTTTGTGAGTGCTACGCTAGGTCGTCCGCTAGGGGGGTGAGGGCATATGAAGTCCACGACAATGTGTTTTCTCATCGAGTACCAACTCTCATTGGGACGAAAGCTGTCTACGTTTGTCCTCACGTTTGGGAATTTCTAGACGAGGTTTGCAAGATCGCTAATCACGTGGTAGTTTGGAGCTCTATGCTTAAGACGACGGTGGAGCCTATTGCGGGATTTTTGTTCCAGAATTGTAGACCACCCTTTGACATCCTAGGACAGGACAAGTGCAAAAAAATGGAAATATCTCCAAGAAATTTCCTTGTACAGGATGGGAACCCATTCAAGCCTCTGCTTCTCAAAGTCCTTGGAGACCACTTCTTCTTGGATCCTGATGATTGGTCGTCTGTTAGCATTGACAATACTCTTCTCATTGATGACTCTCCGAAGAAAAGTGTCCTCAATGAGAACGGGAATGCGATATTCTTGGACAGTTGGAATCGTTTCATGCGTGGGGACAAAGTCTTCATGGAAACCCTCGCACCTTGGCTGAAGCGACTTCACGAGGATTGTAAGCCCGGCAGCTTGCAAGAGTATGTAGATAGGAACCGAATCGGCAAATCCCCTATGGCTGAATCTTCATATAGAGTAGATGAACTTTTCGACGGTATGAGAGAAAGTGCTAGGAACTTTGGGTCACGTTTCGTCTTACCAGGGTTGAATTTAGTGATAGAGCCTAACAAGTATACAAAGAAATAGACTTCTCCTTGTCAGGGTCAATTATGGAACTCATTGTGCATTGTGTGAATACGGAACCTTCTATACATTTCATTCATTTGTATTATAAAAATTTTGAATTTTCATATGAAATTTTCGCTTGTTCTTCTTTTAATGAAATGTCTTCACACACTTGCATCATCCCTTCTTCAGATGTGTAGTTATCCTTGGGTCGAGGATAATGTGTAGGGCTACTCTGTATTTTCTGGATGATTTAGGTTGGAGGATCAGTTATGCACTTGCTCCAATGGAAGCAGCCGTTGACAAGGAGCCTATTGTCTGGATCAGAGGCTTCCTTGTCCAGGAGGTCGGACTCAGCTATAGATAGCTGCTTGCCATTCTCAAATTCTGAGCCCTATTTGCTATGCTCCGCCACGGACACAGCGTCGGTAGCTATCAACTTTGCTAAGGGAAATGTGGAGGAAGGTGTCGTTGATAGCCCGCCCAGTCGGGGTCCCATTAGGACCCCAATTTTCTCACCATCCCCTTTGAAAAGGACATCCTTTACACCAGGTCGACCTCGTTCACAGTCACCTTCTAAACGTACTCAAATCACCTCGCACAAGAAACTCTATATAGATGTCGAAAGTGGTGCTGAGGATCTTGGTGTCGACGATGATGTCCCGACGCTAGCTACATGTGGGCGACTTTTTGTTTACAATATTGATCCCAAAGCGGATTCGGAGGGGGCGGTCCATAAAAGGAAGATTTCAAGAGGTGGATGTATTGGCAGTCATAGCCCATGCCTTAGAGACACAACCGTTTCCCTCCCTTCCAAATCTATGAGAGGTGTTTCTTCACCTTCCTTTGTACCTATTTACCGTCGCACAGTTCGTGGAAACTATCTTCAATCAAACGACTCGCAAGCAACAGCAACAGTAGATCCGTACATATGCACAGTCAATAGATCATTATCTAGCCTGCCTCCTCGAACTAGTTGTAAATCTCTTTCCCACAACGGTATTTCACGAAACGAACGGAAACGACAAAGAGAGGTCGATGAACTAATGAAGATGGGGATGTTTAGTCCTGTCCTTTGTGCAAGTGACCATCCAAGACCTTCTCGTCGCCAGGATATCTTCAAGGGGTTAGCTAAGCTAAAAGCTTTGGAGGTAGCAAAGAGCTCTTCTTCAAGCAAGACCGACAGTTAGAAGAGTGATTTTTTTTCTAGAGTTGTTTGCTCTAGTTCAACTTCAGTTACTATTAATAGAATATTCATTTACATACAAAAGGATCCATTTTTTGCAATATAGAGTGCTTTTAGTCCACATAATTGGTCTCTTCATGTTAATAGAAATACATCCAATCATTAGAGTAATTGAGATTTCATTTCCTATGAAGTGAAATATATATACAAGTGACATAAATTGTTATATGTGTACATGGTCCAAAGTAAGTTCGCATCCTTCGATGTAAATTGACCATTTTTGAAAATCTCACATTTTTTTGGACTCCCATTTGTAATTCCGTTTGTCATTTTCTCATCTCTTTATTATATGAGTCTTTGAATGCTTGAAGTATTCTCAAAATGTAATACAATTTAAATTGGGAGCCTATTTTTAATATATATTCTTTTCATGTTTTAGTCATAGGCTTGCCTATATTTATCTTTGCCTTTCAACAACTTATCTTTGAATCGAAGGGCCCTAAGGTCTAATTATCACCACTTTTTCTCATTTTAATGAATATGGCCTTCAATGTGAGATTCGAATACAAGCATCTATTCATACAAAAGGTCAAATCTTATAGCAAATATCTTTTATCAGCTCTAAAATTGCAGAACGCTCAAGAAAGCCAATTGATCGTGAGGATCCTCTGCTATTTCCAAATGGACACCCAACGAATCTATTTTTGAATCCCAACTCTAAACACATCAAAATCACAAATGACTTTTCACCTGCAAAAACCAAGCAAGTCATAAATTACTATTAATGACATGGCCATAAAAGAATAATTAATACGGAGTAGTACTCACTACTAGAAATTGTTTCTACAAAGATAAGAAAGGTTCCCAAAAAATATTCAGCTTTCAGGTCATTGCCCATGGGTCATCCAAGATGATTTCACCTCAATCAAGCGTGTGCAAACTTCATGAAACTCCGGACGTAAGGCAGCATCTTGGTGCCAACAATCCTTAATCAAGGCCAGCAATCCTTCCGGGCACCCAGTAGAAGGCAAGGCAGGTCTATGACCTTCTCGAAGTTTGGAAGCAAGAACAACGACGCGAAGATCTTTGTCATTTGAAAATGGAATCTACTTGGTAAGAAGTTCGGAACATATTACTGCAAATCCACAGGCGTCAAGAGGCTTCGGCAAAACTCTAGGATTTACACCCAAAAAACGGGTCCAAAAACCTCCCCAGCCTAGGGTGGAACAATTCTGGAGCTCTCCATGAACGAGTTCCAATGTTCATGTTTGGAAAAAGAACAAAACCTTTTGTGTATCTCGGATTGAAACGTCTTGCACTTCCCAAGTCAGCTACTTAAGCAATGATTTGAAAATCAGGATCGTCAAATTCTCCTCGCAATTCCAAAAGGATGTTCAAAGACTTCAAATCTTGATGGGCAATGCCTTGTTGGTGCAAGTACGACATGCCTTCTGCAATTTGGAGCATAACATCCAAAGCAACCTCCAATGGCATATCGTAATTGATACGCCTTTCTCGGATTTTGGTAATGAAGGAGAATAAGTCTTCATCCATATGTTCATTATAATAAAGGATTTTCTAAAACTACAGAAGAACTTCACGACGTGTGGATGACTAAGGTTTAGTGCGGTGATGGATTCTTTTCTAAAATCCATTTTTGCATTGGAATGGAAAACTTTCATTGCGCACTCCAGTTCTTAAAACCTGACCTTAAACACTTTCCCTGAAGATCCTTCTGAGACCAGCTCTGCTTCTTTCAAAAGGTTTTCATATAAGACTTGATCAGCGAGATGTGATTCGTCCAAGTCTGACTCCTCTACGATCCATGCATCCAACTCATTATTTGATTATAATAGGATCAAATCTCCTGGGACAAAAAATTAACTGCAGAAAAATATTTTCCAATCGAACCTGCACATAGCATGCAAACCAAGCTTCAATCTCAACAAATACTGCAGGCACGAACATAACGACGAAACAATCACACAGCAAGAAATACCGACAAAAGAAACCTGGCGGATTAGAAGCCACCAATAATCAAATTAAGAGCTATAGTCTAACGTAGCCAACATACGGAATTTGTCGCTTGCAGAGTTGGCTAGGGCGATCACTTCACTTATCCCCTGTCCCAAAACAAAGGCTCCAGAGTTGGCTGTGGCGAGAATTTCACTCGGCCCCTGTTCCAAGTTCCATGCTCCACGGTAGTCAAGTTGATACATATGATCATAATCAGCAGGCCGGCTCAGGAATCCCAGACACAGAAACAGAAACGAGAACAAGTAGACCAGTTCAAAATCCACGGTCTCCGACGCACGAAACCGCCTGCTTTGAAACCCCATCTTCACACCCTGCTCTTGGACCAAGTACTACCTCCAGCGCTACTAGACTATAACCTCAGAGCTCCCACCTGAAACATCCTCAGCACATTTTCCTTAGTTCGATCAGGTTCAAGCCAAGAAAACATTGCGAAGAACTTGGGGTGTGGATTACCGGTTCTATTTTCTTGAGTTCTGAAAGAAAATTGTGCCCGTAGAGATTGCATCACTCAAAAGAGAACCCACGCAGAGGCGGAACAGGAACGTGAACACTTGCAGGATTGATGAGTATCGTATCTCCGTGAACTGCAAGCCGGGACCAAAGTGGGAAGATCGCTGTTGATCATGAAGGTGGGAGAGCAGCGTGAAGGGCAGCGACGACAGCGACAAGGAGCTTTGAGTTGCCAAGGGTGCCAAAAAACAATGAAGCCTTGATGAAAGCCAAATGAATGTTCAGCTTGCAAGTGCATTGAAATTCTTGGCAAGTAAGTTACGTGCGTTGAAATTCTTGCCATGTCACTTATGTCACTTATGAAAAGAAAACACAACAATGTCATTTATGGGTTGAAATTATAATGCTTGATCATGAGCTTGCTAAATTGTGAAAGTGATTTGAAGTCTTGCAATGCAATGCACTTTCCACATGTCAAATCTAAAAAAATGGTTTCTGAAAAAATATGAGGTTAAAGGACATAATAGTCACAACCCCAATTAATTTATGGCTCTTCAAAATTTACTCTATAATTCTTTTAAATGAATTTCTAATGTGATTTTTTTCTCCAAGATCTATTGTATTTGAGGCTTATTTCTAAGAGCCTTCATTCCTTCAACATTAGAAAATCAAGATTTGCAATGGACTCCCTTGCACAAAATCTTGAGTAGAAAATCATAATCATTCATTTTCAAAATCAGATTTTTGATGCTGAAACTAGACTTCAAAAAGAATTTTTGAAAAATATAAATTACTAAAAATAGTGACTTGGTAAGGTTTTATTTCACTTCAAAGTTTTGTCAACACCAAAATTTAGTGCTTCAAGCATTTAGGGGGTAATGATCTAGTCCCTTCCTATAAAGTTTGAAAACCATGCTTGTGCACTCAAGAGGGAATGCACGTGAGTGTTCTTTCTTTGGGCTTTTGTTCCATTTGTCTAAGTTTCTTTTTTTAACCCCTAAAGGACCAACATGCATTTTTTGGCTACATAGCAATTTGGGGTAGATACATGTGACTAGAGATTACCATATTTTGGGTTCAAATTTTAATAGAAGGTGGGGACAAGGAATATCTTTCATATGCACTAAATATGCGCTTAGGAATGACATGTTTGTGAAGGTTTCACATACCTTTTAATTCATTTCATTATCTTTATTGCTACCTTTCGATACAAATTAAATAAATCAATTTGAGGTTCTTAGACATGCTAATGAAGGTGTCTACAAAAGATCTTTGTTGCAAAGTTATTTCCTAAAATCGTGACCTTGTATGAGTTCCTTATAAGATATATTTTAAACTTGAGGAGTTCCCTAAACACCAAACTTCTTTCAAGGATTACTTCAATATAAAATCTCCTCAAATAAAATCCTCAATGAGATGACAACAAATTTCTTTGTAGACATTACGTGTGTGACATTTCAAAAGTCACAACTAATGTAAGAATCATATAGATGCAAATAGAAATCCTTTGAAAACATTGGCCCCCTTGGAAGTATCTTCTATTTTCAACCTCGGTGAACTTTGGAGGTATTTTAACCCCTTGACGCTTTGACCTCCAATTTTTGGATGACAAAGAGATTGAAACTGATGTTTCTTCTCATTGCATTAGATCAAATCATTAGATAAGACAACAACTTGATACCAAATATTCTTCCAAATAGTATTGTATGATGATTTTCCTCAAATTGTCAATTTGGGAAAAGACTCTATGTGCTTAGGAATTAATTTTTGAACTAAATCCAAAGATTTGGCGTTTAAGGGAAGATTCAAGGCTAATTTTGTAGAAGCTCCCATGGAGTTTTGCTAATTATCACCATCTCACTTTCCTTCATGTAGTTAGCAAAAAATTGTCAAGGATATGGTATTTATATCATTAGACCTATAATTGTTGATACAACTCTACTAGTAGCCTACACTCATCACCCATGATCATGGGTATAGACCTAGAATTTAACCCCTAAAGGACCAAATGGTGTTTTTTGGCAACATAGCAATTTTGGGTAGCTCACTACGGATGGAATTTTGATTTTTTTTCTTTGAAATTTTCACACAACATTTTCCCGAGGATTAGCTTTAAGACCCAACAATTTTCATAACTTTTGAATACATGGTTAAAAAGTTATTGTATAATATGTTGTTTTCATTGCTTGGCGGGCAGCCCGGGCAGCAAAAAAAACTTCTTGAAAATCACTTTTTTTTAAAATAAAAATTTGAAATTGATTTTCTACATTTATATATACAGGAAAAGCTTTGAATCATTCCATTTTGAATTGTGAGACAAAAGTTATGAAGAGTTTTAGTTGTGGGTAGTTTGTGGGTAGAAATGGAATCTCTACTCTCAAATAAACTTTGAAGACCTTTATTTCACTCAATTTTTAATATTTTTGGAAAAAAATAAAAACGTGAGGTGTAGATTGTTAATTCCAACATTACAACCATTGGGATTGGCATTTTTCAATTCCATAAATAAATTATTAACACTTTAGTATTTTGAATCATTCTCTACTTCTTTCAACTTACTATTTTTTTCCTATATGTTGTACAATTCCAAATGATCCAAAAAATTTCAAGCATGTAGCCAACATGATTTGAAGAATGAATCCAAAGAGTTACAACCATTTTGGACATTTTTTCATAATGATTTGACCTTGTGGAGTGCATCTGCCCGGATTTTTGCAGGGCCAAAAAATGGCTTTTTGTCACTTCAAATGTTGATATCTTGCAATCCAAACGGTGGAAATTTCTGAATTTTTTTCCACATCTTCCCAAACCAGATTACTACAAGATCCCACGGTTACATTTGTCCAAAAATTTATTTTTTCTAAAATTTGGTACTTGTATTGGAGATGACAGTTTTGGAGCCTTTTTCGTGAAAACATAGTCAAAAACCTTTAGGGGTTAAAAGTTAAGAGTTACACACTCTTCAAACATACTTTAGAAAGGCCCTATGACTCCTTGGAATGAACTAAAATGTCCATTCTCCTATACTTAAATATCAAAGATACAACAAAATGAAGATTGAGCAATGTAAGCATGAATGTATTGTTCACCCCTAAAGGACCAACATGCATTTGTGGCTATATAGCAATTTTGGGCAAGCATGTGTGAGTAAATATTTCTATATTTCTGGTCCAAATTATAGTAGAAGGTGGGGATGAGGAATATCTTTCATATGCACAAAATTTCATGACATTTGGAAATATGGGTCAAAAGTTATGGCCTAGTACAACCATTACTTTTTTTTCGTAAATGAGCAGTCCGGGCATATTAGAAAAAAACACTTTTTTCAAAAACAAACATTTGAAATTGGTTTTCTAGAGTTATATATACGTGGGAAGATTTGAATAATTCCATTTTGATCGATGAGTCAAAAGTTACAAGGATTTTTTGTTTGTGGGTAGTTATGGATTCTCTACTCTAAAATAAACTATAAAGTCCTTTATTGTACTCCAATCTCAATATTTTGGAAAAAAAAAAGAAAATCATGGGATGTAGATTGTTTATTACAACAATGCAACCATTGGGATTGTCATTTTTCAATTCCATAATTAAATTCTTAACAATTTAGTATTTAGAATCATTCTCTACTATTGTCTACTTATTATTTTTTTCCTATATGTTGTACAATTTCAAATGATATAAAAATTTTCAAGTATGTGGCAAACTTGTCTAGGAAAAAGAATTCAAAGAAGTACCATCATTTTGGACAATTTTTCATAAAAAAGTGAGCTTGCTAAGTATAGCTGCCCTATATTTTGCAAGGCCCAAAAAATGGTTTCAATAAATTTGAATGCTTATATCTTGCAATCCATGAAGTGGAAATTTCTGAAATTCTTACCACTTGTTCTCAAGTCAGCATACTAGAAGATCCTATGGTTACATTTGTCAAAAAAAGTTTTTTTTCCAAAATTTGTTAATTGTACTAAAAATGGCAATTTTAGAGTATGTTTGGTGAAAACTTAGTCATGGAACTTTGGGGGTTAAATAAGAGTGGCAACGAAACCAAGAAGGAAGAATTTTTTGTCAAGGAAGTATCATAGCATCTTTTATATATATATATATATATATTATAAGTAGGAAGTGTCATGGTACTTCATTTGGTAGAGAATGCACTAAGTTGAAAGAAAGTCCAAATCAACACATCCAAATTGACTACATCAACTTAAAATATGTCAATTGGGATGTGTCAATTGGAACAATATTTGTCCATTTGGACCCTTTTTCTTACTTGTGATGTCATGAAAGCTAAATGTTATGCAAAACTCATTCAGTTGAGAATTTTTTTGAAAGGAAGCCAAGGATCATACCAAGGGTCATACATCTTCAATGATGTATTGCCCCCTGTCTGCACAATTCATACAAGCAACATCAGTATCAATCAGAAGAAGGGAGATTTGGGAAGACACATAACTTAGCTTTGCTCCTCCAAATCCAGGCACTTGTGAACATTCATTTGCACACTGTAAATATCTCAGAGGAGTTGCAAAGAGCACAACAAAGCCAATTTGAGAGTACAATTGACCAGGCAATCAATCAATCAAGTGAACAAGCAAAATAAAGCTTCTAAAAAAGCAGAACAATCATACTTGTGCCAGGATAGCCAGGCACGGAAAATCCCATGTGTCAAGCTGAAATTTGCTGTCATTAACCAATGAGCATTTTTTTGGCATTAAGAGTTCTCTGACAAAGTACTATTAATCTCGTCAGGCAATGGGATCCTGTTGTTCCATCTTTCATTTTTTATTACAATACGGTAGTCGGAGAACATGACGAGTAAGCGGCCACTTGCAAAGCATCTTTACCCATAAACGTAGAAATGTAGAAACGTATAATTTTCGGAAGTCTGTTCTTATTTTCCTTCAGTGAAATCCGAGGTATAATCCTCATTCATTTTTTCAATATCCCTAGAATCAATGATCCTAGAATGCCTGTATTCTTGTATCCACATGTTCCAATTCTACCAAGGTAACTACACCTAAAATCACACATTTCTTAAAATAGCACACTACAGATTCTTGCCTAAAATGTACTCACTTTGTTCATGAGAAGCTATGATCACTTCTAGGTACACTTATTTTCAAAATTCATAGTTTATTCTTATGGTGTCCAAAAAATGCATTCTAAGAGAATCTACAATCCCATTTTCACTACCTACATGACCCCACAAAAAGTTTTCCAATATAATAATGGGAACATTGCTTAATAATGTTGAATTGCTTATTTGTGCCATCTTAGGTGTAGTTTCCGTCCTTACAATAGACCTTATCATTCTATGGACTGTTAGGCCCCTGCCAGCATGATACCGTTGATTTGATCAACTTCTCGTTTTCATTGGGCCTCAGGAACTTTCTGCGCGTTGGAACCATTGCTTAGACTCGGTCATTGAGTAGAGAAGAGAGAGGAAAATTCATCTGCGAATGAGGAGGTTTGTTGGTATAATCAAATGGCTAATTGCTTTTCATGCTGCATGTCCTCAGTCATGATTCTGAAAAGATCTTTGACAATTTCTTTGGGTGTTTCCCCAGAGGAGCACGATAGTAAGAGCATTGACCCCACCTGGTGTAGAAATAATCAAAGACAACACATAACATTGAAATTCCTCTGTTGGAAGAGGCATCCACTCATCGTCATCCCTTGCGTGCATCAGTACCATTGACTGAGTTGGCTGAGATTATTAGTGCACCTGGGCTTTCAAATTTGTCGAGTTGTCGTACAGAAAACCTATTTAGGGAATTTTGTTAAAATGGTGCCATTCCATATGCCATTATCACACCACTCAGTCTAAACTGTAAAAGTGGCATCTAGGACTAGTATACATTTCAGACCGTGCAATCTAAACAGTTAAAGTGCCAAGTTGTGGAATGGTGCCATTTTTAACTAAATTCCCCATCTATTGTTTATGGGTGTTTATATATTGTCAGCACTGTGAATTTAGAATTTAAACTTCAATTTCTGTAGAGGCGAGTTAATTTTTTCCATTTCTTGTTTGATGTCTATTTGAGTTGTATTTCGGGTTCGGGTTCTTGAATGAGAATCATGGTTTGATTCGGTCGAGCTTGTTGGCCTTGCTGCAGGTTATTTACAAATTACAATAGTTGGGGATGAGCTAAGCTTGACTTATGATGTATCATTTAAGTTGAGCCTCTTCGGCCGGCTGAAAGCTCGTTGGTTTGTCATATCTCTGATGTTCAACCCTGCCAAGAGCTTCACCACCGGGCTTGCAAAATGGGTGGCTTTCATGGCCTGGCTTGCAAAAGTAACCCCAAAACAGATGAAATTTTCTCTTGGCTGGCCCAAAAGCTCATGTGGCCAGCAAAATGGGGCTGTTTTCACGCCAAAGCCCTGGGCATGTAAACCATGTACGACAAGAAATCCCTAAATTTCCCCTAGCAAACGGCTTTATGGAGGTGAAATTTTTTCCAGAACTACGGTACTACTGAATCGGTCATATCAATGTACACACACCAGTATATATCAACGTACACACACATCGGAAAATGTCGATGTACTGTACACACATGAACAGACGAAACGACAACAGAAGCTGCACTTCCTATGCACCTGTCGATATTAATTGTTATCTTTTGAGTATTTTTGAGCACTCCTCCACCAGCCACATTAAGTTACATGTCTGTTAGAGGACCCCATGAAATTGAGAAGTTTTAACTAAAAAATACAATCCTGGACTGGGGGTGCCAGACCTTCTAACTCTTGTTGCACAACTTGCAGGTTTGTTACCAGCTTCAGCATAACTCAAGTTTTCTTTCTTCAAAGTACTGGACTCTTTATATGTTGTGGAAAGTTTTTCTAAAATCAATCACCTGCTTCTGCAGGCCACCTTTGGCACCCCTTGGTACCTCAAATTAGTGTGGAATTAGGTTGACCGTGTTTATCTTTTCAGACAAGTAGAAAAGATGGCAATATTGCAGAATCCTGTACAGTGAATGCATCAGGTTGGTACTCTTCGCTACAATTCTCTTCACTGTACAGATATTAGCACTCAAAGCAGAGTTTGACATGGTCTTAGCTTGCATCGAGAAATATTCACCACCAGCACTAAGTTACTAAAAATCAGACGAACTTGGAGAGAACAGAGATAAAAAAATTTTGATGGTTCAATACAAATTACAGCTAGAACTAATGCATTTTCATCTTGGTGGTAGCCCGACAGACTCACTTCTGTACCATTTTGGCCAAAGCTTCAGTCCCACACCCCTGTCCCTACTCCCTAGCTACTTCACATGGGCTGTGGCGCTCCTACGCAGTAGGAAACAGACAGTCCTGTGCCTACGTTGTCCTTAAAACAACAGTATTCTTCACGTGGGGCGGCCAGCCGGCCGTAACTACTGGTACCATTATTGCCACTCGTCCTGACCACAGCTAGCCCACCATCGTGCCAGGCTCCCGGTTGACCTTCCTCTGGCGACGCCCATCGTCTCCCCAAAACCCCAACCTCTCCAACTTTTCTAGTCTTTCCCCACTGCGCGCATCTGTTTGTTGGCAGTTCTCGAGCTACTGCTTGTCCGAAGTGATGTCCTATGAGCTTCTGCACACAGGGAGAAGAAGATGAGTTACTGCTCTCATACATGTGACGTTGTTGCCTGTGGAGTACTTCTCTGCTATGTCATGTCGTCGCTGGAGAGTGTCTTACAAGCGAGAGAGACGACTCCAGGTGCTGTTGAATCCTCACGGCAGTAAGGTTTGCACACTTCAACTGCGTTCAAGTGTTGAAGTGTGTGTCTCAGCGTGGTTCCCTGCATTAGTCTGCTTCAGATTTGGTGGGGTTTTGGTAGAACTGGAACAAGCATTTCAGCAAGACTTAGGGTGTCGTTTTGGGATACCGTGTGAGTGAATTTTGCATCTTGGAGGTGCTGTTATAGGTGTTCTTAGGCTCATGTGTTTGGCGCTTGTGTTGCAAGTAGGTTTACTAGCCAACAACAAATTTTGCTTGTAGTTGTACTGCAGCTCCGGGGGCAATACTTGAGTTGCACTTCATTACCCTTGTGTCGTTGTTCTATAGAAGCTTGTCAATAGAGGATTGGTGCTTTTTTATGGGTGAATTTGCTGAATTTAGTATGTCCTGACATTGAGTCCCACGGTATGCAGTGATCACTTGCCAATTGATGGAACAATTTAAAAGTTAATGAATTACAAGGAAGGAGCTACTTGCCAAGTGATCTTTGACATGGCTTGAGATTGAAAGTCTTATTACTTTCAAGGTAAGATATGTTGTAAATAGCTCTATGTCAAGCATTGCATATTTTATTTTTTCAAATATATGGCATTGGATATCATTGAGTGCATGTTTTTGAGATTAGGGATAGTGAGTGGTGTACATGGTGGATAGCATAGAATGATACAACCAATTGCAACATTTATCTAATTGTTCTACTTGAAAATTTCTTTGATGTTCATGTAGATTGATGTTAGTTACCAATAAGTTTTGAATCCCATCGTTAGAGTATCTACTTATTGCCTTTGGAGAGTCATTAGTTTTCACTATGATTTGAAGAAACTAGAAAGTCTTATGATTTTACTTCGTATCTTTTTTTGTAGTGTCACTTTTTGGTGCATATATTCCAATGACCTCCCCTCCATTAGTAGTGGTCCAATGGTAGTCATCACCTTGTAAGATGATTTGAAATAGTATACACTAGGTGTAGGGATAGACTTGAACTCTTCCAAAGGTACCACCTTTTATCATGCCATTGCCTTGAAATATATAATTTTCTTTTTCAAATGCTTATGCATGTTGAATCACAAGTTGTTACAATT
This sequence comes from Straminergon stramineum, assembly GCA_963920665.1. Classification (NCBI taxonomy): domain Eukaryota; kingdom Viridiplantae; phylum Streptophyta; class Bryopsida; order Hypnales; family Calliergonaceae; genus Straminergon; species Straminergon stramineum. The sequence goes on along the minus strand of OY987264.1, from coordinate 35,234,143 downwards.
AGAGTTGGATGATAGTCCAATATAATAATTAGCCCTAGGTTCTATGTGTAAAACTTTGTGTTCACATTGAATTAATTGATTGACCCAATGCATTGAATGTAGCTATGGCTCCTTTAGAATAGCAATTGGTACATGTGTGTTCATCCAACCTTTCTTTCTTTCTTTCTTCTTAAGATTCATTATTCAAGTTTCTATATGAGAGATGGGCTTGATAATTGTTTCTAGTATATCAACATACTACATAATATATGTGGTAAGGTTAGAATTATTGAACTTAAACTTGACTTAGTAGACAATCATACATAACAATTGTCTTTTTTGAGGTTTCACAATTTAGAGTTAAGTTTCCATTGTCCACATATTTTATCAAGCATCTGGGCATGGTTCTATAACTCATTTGATATAATCAGGTTGTAATAAATTGTTTCTTTTATGTAGTAGCTACTAAACAACCTCTCATGGAATTTAGATAGTCATATTGATACTCATTATTTAGCTCATAAATTAATGATATCACATATCATTAGTGGGGCTCAGTGCAACTACCCAAATGGGAGTTTTAATTAACCTCCTACACTATCATTTACAATAGGGCATGGGATATGAAACTATTGGAATTTGCCTTAATAACTAATTGTTTTTGGAGGCTCTAGGCTCCAAATGCGTTGGGATGTGTGTAATGAACTTGGCTTTCCACATCTTACAGTTCATTTGATGACATGATGCTTGAACCAAATTACTTGGATAGTATACAACTTTTGAGTTGATTGAGATACTAACTTAAGATACTCTAGGTTCCTCACTGTAAAGCTGAATGCTTAGTAGTATCACCAATTTGTCTGGTTAATGCTTGGTGTTGGTAGAATTCTCTTTCTCAGCTATGGATTGAACTTGTGAACTTTGGTTATTGAGTGCACATTCTCATCTATTCTTGGGATTTTTTGCTGAGGATTGAGTGTTTTTCAAAGATGGCCTTTGTACAATCTACTACTTCTAACAATCAAGTGGTGTCTTTGCTTATAATTCTTACTAGCAAAAACCTGTTGCAGTATAACATTGAACTTCAAAGAATATGAACTTGATTGCTAGTCAAAGTCTTACACATCCGGATGAAAAAACATTTAGAATGATAGGATGAAATAATCAGGATGAAAACGTGACCAAATTTGTGACAATGGGTCATGACAAATTGCGTGACAGTCTGTACTTAATATAATACATGATATTTGGACTTTACAAGGTTGTTTCATTTTTTAAATTTGTGCTATGTGAAATTGATAACAAGAGATTAAGGGCTATAAACACACCTAATGCACCTCACTAATATGACATTTGTTTGTTTTTGTTATTGGGATGGGCACAAGTGAGGCCCTTATCCTCATGGAACGACTTAGAACATGCAATCAAGGATTTTTCTTCCTACTACACTATTAGTCCTACTTAGAAAAGAAGTGTGTAGAATGGTGATTATGTTGATGATTATGATTTTATTTTGCAAAAAAAATTTGATGCTTCTTTTGTGAGTTACATCATATTACCATGATTGAGCCTTGATAAATAGTATCTCAGAATATAAGTGTAGTGGTATGTACATATTCTTAATACATATACTTAAACAAAAGTTATGCTACACTATTTCCTTGTTGTTATTTTAAACTTTGTACTGCATGGTATCTTACATTGTATGAGCTTCTTAAAAGCTATTGTCATACGGAAGTTGATACATGTTAGACAAGCCTCTATGGATAAAAAAACATGCTTGAGAAATTAGGATGCATACATTTAGAAAGGATCAGATCAATACTTTTGACAAAATAAGAGATGTTCCAAAATAGGTTTTTTTTCTTTTAGTTACTAAATGATTTTATTTGTAACTTGGGTTTGAATTTAAGCATGTGTTCATGGCTTGAGGTATATTGTTGTGCAATTATTGTAATGGAAGGTGAATGGAAGTCACATTGAACCCACTTTTATTTTTGTTCATGGAACTTGTCAAAGTAGTTATTATATTTTGAAATTGGATTGACAAGTTTTCAAATTCCTACTTTGCATTGTTTGTTGGTCCATAGAAGAATCCAATATGTAGTTTTGTTTTAGAATCTCTCACCTTTTTAAATTCGGTAGTGATTTAGGTTTGACTTTCCAATTGGAAGAATTTACCTTCAAGCATTAATGGTCATCATGTTCACTTTGTGCATTAGAACGTCATTGCAAATGCAACCAAGGAAATTGACTCATGAACTTCTTGAGCTTCATTCATATGTTTTAGAAACTCTCATCCTGACATACAAGATGTGAGTCATTTGTCATTTGGGGATCAAAAAATCTTAACATTTAGTTAAGGGGAAATAACACTACCACTTGATTCTTAAAGTTATAATGCCTTCCTAAATTGGTAGTAATTTTATCCCCTATTTCTTTGTAAGTTTAGGTTTTCGTTTGAAACATCAATAGATTAGCCTTTAACAAAGGAAATCAAGATGAATTCTTATGATGTGATGTTATCATCAACGTAAGTTATAGTTATAATCTAGATAGTTACAATGTGTGTATATTTCAATTTTTGAAAGGTGGAATTTGAAAGTTTGCAAGTGGAATGGTCTTTAGACAAAATATATGCCAATGAAACAATGTTGATGATATTTAGTGTAAATTTATTTGAAGGTGAAAATGAGATGTTAATGGATTTGAGTTGTAAATTTCTTTGTTGCCTTAGAGTTTAATAAGAATTTTAGAAGTTTGCTTTTGGATCAAGGGCATCAAACATTTCCAATGCCATGAAGAAGTCTTATTTCTTTGTCATAGTTAGAAAGCAATTCACATGGTCCATTGGTGTAGAGTTTAAAATTTCTTTCATCTTCTAGTAGAAATTTTTAGAGCAAATTTCCAAATTGTGTTGTAGTATATATGATAGAGGGTACATGAATTGAAGTATACAACGATGGCAAAAGTGTATCTTTGTGTTTGATTTGGATCTAATGAACCATGGTGCTTCCAATTTGATTCATTTGAATGCCTCCAACTTCTTTTAGTAGTGACAAAATTGACATGTATTTGAATTGCGTAGTGTTGTATTTGAGCATCATAACATTTATATGATGAAATGAAATTTGAATAGAAGATCATTGTCAAATCATCAATCCACTTGTGTATCTCACACACAATTGTAGCACACAACTTGAATTCCAAGAGACAATACAATGCCTTGTTTGTGGTTCTTTTCAATTCTTTTAAAGGGTATTGTGCTTCATGAAATTGTTCTTGCAATATTTACAATTGAAAATTCTAAGATTATAGCATGTGCCTTGAAAAAGTGAATAAGATTGTGGTATCTTTTAACTTTTTGTTTATTGTATGGTATGAGGTTTTATAGAAATTGCTTGTTTGATTTGATGTGGCTCTCTATATAAGATATTTTTTAATATATTATTTATTTGACATCCTTGTAGGACCTTGTTGTTTTCTTGGATTTGAATGTTTTCTGATGACTTTCATTGGATTTTGTTTGCAGTTGTTGTAGAATTTTGATATATCACTGCTCATTTCATTGAGATGGCACGCTTTTTGATGTGGATGACTTGGTTCTTCACAATGGCAATCTTTTGGAAATACATGGATACTGCATGGTTTACTCGGTGAGCATATATATTATTTATTAAGTGTTGGAGATTGGAAATTACATGTTAGATTGAGTATGTCTCAAACAACAAAATTCTTTTCCTATTTGATTAATTTTAAGTTGTAAATCCAATTTTGTTTTAAGCATTTATGTATATGATCAAACTAAAAAAACATGTATGCTAATTTCAATAGGTAGGCAACTCTATTAATAATGTTCAAAGAAGTTTCATTTGTAGAACACACTTGATTATATTTTCAATATCATAAGATAACTGCTCTTGTAAATTTGAGCAAGATATCTCATTGACAATATGTATTAAATTTTTTGCAGGAAAGGCAAGGATTTCTTACAAGTGCAAAGTGAGCATTGTAAGAGACTATGTAATGATATACGAAGACTTGAAGAATGTTTGAAGGACATGGAAGCGTGTGCAAAGAGAAAAGTCTTGAATAAAAATCAATGCATCCATCTTTTTGCCAAGCTCATACTAGCCATGAAGGAGATCAACAAAATGTTGTCAAGTGCTAGTGAGGATCTCAAGTTCCAATCTATTTTTGAAGAGTTGTGTTATCTTCAAAAGAAAATAGAGATTTTGGGAAAAAATTGCATTCAACAAGATCAATGGTGTCATGTAGCTATATTTCAACTCCAAAACAAAGAAACTTTTCGTGAATTGCTTTTAGACTTGAAATGTTGTTATGATACAGCACGTGAAGTGTATTTATTCCACCATCCCAACCAATCAAACAATATCTTATCTATTCAATTTGATGCGGCTACCTCTCAACAAGTCCTTAAAGATCGACAACTATTGAAGAGGAAGCTTGAACTTGTACCTGAAGGAAAAGTATTAGAGGATTTTGAAATAGCACAACATCTATTGTTGAGGCTTAGAAATTTGGATCGAGTTGATGGTGGAGACTTGGATGCATTGGAGGTACTAAATGATTTCAAGGCACCAAAATTCATCAAAAAAATAGGTGAAGGAGTGTACACATCAAATTGGTTAGGCCTTGAATGTGCCACTAAAAAAGTGGAAGGGGAACGAGAATTTCTCATCAATTCTCAGAAAGAGCTTGGTATCTTGGCAGGTTTGAGCCATCCAAATCTTGTCCAATTTGTTGGTTGTGGAACTAACAAAAATCTTGATGAGATTGTTGAGGAAGATGAAATGGTTGAGATGTATTTGGTGATGGAACTCATGGAATCAAGCTTGTCTACCATGTTGAAGAAAGTAAAGAGACCTTTACCCTATTATGTTGCAATTGACATCATGCATCAAATTGCCAAGGGTGTATATTATCTTCATGACATGCAAGTTGCTCATCTTGACTTGAAACCTGATAATGTGTTGGTAAGTTCAATAGCTATGGAGGACTTGGATCCTTGTTGCATATTCAAGTTGACGGATTATGGAATTTCACAATTAGAGGTTTGCAACAATCCAAAGAATCCAGAGCCATCAAAGTATACAATTGGAACATGAGGATATATGTCCCCTGAAATGATCGAGGGAAGTGAAACTCCATTGTATCCTTTCCAAGCTGATGTGTGGTCATTTGCCATGGTATGCTCAGAGATTCTATCTGGAAAGGTTCCATACTTTGGTTTGAAACCAAAAGATTTTTATAAGAAAATTTCAAGTAAAGATGGCATGGGCATTAAAGGCTCACGACCAAACCTACCTAACAATTGCAAAGAACTCACCAACTTAATCCAAGAATGTTGGTCTCAAGACCCTCTTCAACGGCCAACATTTTCCAATATATGTAGAAGGTTGGCAAATTTAAAGAAGTCTTTTTTGAAGGGAACCTATTCATGCAAGATGGTTCCACAATTTGATTCATTGTACACCTTAAGAGCTTCCAAGTCCATCATGGATCATCTGCCTAAGGTATGAAATTAATGAAGTACAAATCTCATTTAGTGTTGTTTGCTTTCTATAATTCTCTTTCGCTCTTGACATTCATGGTTTCAAGAATAGTGTCTAATTTTTCAATGATCACGATTAAGTAAAAATGACTTTTGTCTTTGTATAGGTGGATGAACCAAGTGCACCTCCAAAAGAAGTTTTGGTTGATTTTAATCATCAACTATCCAAAGCCAAAGGACTTTTGAAAATGAATTATATAGGCATTGTCGGCATGGGTGGAATTGGCAAGACTACACTAGCAAAAGCAATATTTGATGATGCGGTAGTGAAATCTTCATACCATGCATCATGTTTTGTTGTACAATCTAGAAACTATCCAAGTTCATATGAGATATTATGCAAGATATTACCAAAACTTGGGAAAGATCAAAAGCCTAAGAATTTTGAAGTTGCCCAAAAGATGATGCAAGAACTCTTGGTTGAAAAGAAGGTTCTTTTAATACTAGATGATATCAAGGATAAAGCTCAAGTGCTTGATATAGTACCTCCGGATATGATCGAAGCTAGTGTAGGCTCTACAATAATTCTCACAACACGCAAATGGAGTACAATGGAATCATTTGTAAGCATTGAGGGAAGGTTGGACGTTGAGTTGTTGGATGAAAAGGCAGCTACAATGCTTTTCACCACTCACCTTTCTTGGGGGGTATCTTCTCTAACACCAGACTTTGAAGACTTACGCAAGCATGTTGTGATAGCTTGCAATGGCTTGCCTTTGAGCTTGAAAGTAATGGGTGCATTTCTCCGTGGTAAAAAGAGGTTGCGAAGTTGGGAACGAGCATTACAAAGGATGGCAAGAGGAAGGAGTTTGGATGATGATGAAGAAATTTGGAACACTTTGAAAATAAGCTATGATGGATTGAATGATGGTGTTGAAAAGAGGATGTTTTTGGATGTGGCTTGTTTCTTTTGTAGAGATGTATATCCATGTGGCATATCAAGAGACACCATCTTGTCCATGTGGTCCAAAGATGGCATGCTTCCAATGGAAGAATTGGAAAAATTAATTGACATGTCATTATTGAAGGTAAATGCAAATGGTGATATTTTAGAAATGCATGACCAACTACGTGACATGGGACGAATGATTGCCGAAGATACAAGAGTTTGGAAAGCATCCATGATACCCGAAAGTGGATTTACAAGCAAGGTAATATCTCAATTGTACATTTGGGCAAGATTGATGTATTTTTTCTATATACTTTGGAGTAGACTTAGTGAACCTTGAAACCCTTATTATTTCAAGAAGCATGAGTTTTGAGGTATAATTGAAAAAACAATTATCATTTGAATTCACTATATGAATATGTAATACGTTCTAATATTACTTTTTCTTTAATGTAGGATATTCATGTCCTCGAAGGCATTTCTTTGCAAGAGACTATGAACCATAATTCTCCTTTGGTTAAAGAAGACCAAAAACTTGATTTTCAAAAAGTTCGTGTATTGATTTTGGTAAGCTCTTTGGCCTCTCAACAAGCACATGTTGACAACTTCAATTTTCTACTACAAATGGCTTTGCGATGTTCTAAATTGGAGGCTATTATAATAGGAAACTCTCAGGATTGGAATCGATTGCCACATGCACTTCCATCCAATAATTCAATTACTCTACAACAGAAGATATCGAATCTTTGTTACATGTGTCCCACACTAAAGATTCTTGATTTAATAGGGTTTAGATTCCTTGACCAATTACCACACCAGTATGCATCAAGAAATACCCTCATGAGACTAAATCTTAGTTTTTGCTCCAATTTGACAACTTTGCCAAAGGAAGTGGGGAACTTATCTTCCTTGACCACTCTAAACTTGAGCAGGTGTTCGAGCTTGGTGGCCTTGCCAAAGGAAGTGGGGAACTTGTCTTCCTTGACCACTCTAAACTTGAGCAGGTGTTTTAGCTTGGTGGCCTTGCCAAAGGAAGTGGGGAACTTGTCTTCCTTGACCACTCTAAACTTGAGTAGGTGTTTTAGCTTGGTGGCCTTGCCAAAGGAAGTGGGGAACTTGTCTTCCTTGACCACTCTAAATTTAAGTGGGTGTTCGAGCTTGGTGGCCTTGCCAAAGGAAGTGGAGAACTTGTCTGCCTTGACCACTCTAAATTTACGTGAGTGTTCGAGCTTGGTGACCTTGCCAAAAGAAGTAGGGAGCTTGTCTTCCTTGACCACTCTAAACTTGAGCTGGTATTCGAGCTTGGTAACCTCGCCAGAGGAAGTGGGGGACTTGTCTTCCTTGACCACTCTAAATTTACGTGAGTGTTCGAGCTTGGTGACCTTGCCAAAAGAAGTGGGGAACTCGTCTTCCTTGACCACTCTAAACTTGAGTTGGTGTTCGAGCATGGCGGCCTTGGTAAAGAAAGTGGGGAACTTGGCAAAGGAAGTGGGGAACTTGTCTTCCTTGACCACTCTAGACTTGTATGGATGTTCACAGTTGGTGGCCTTGCCAAAGGAAGTAGGGAACTTGTCTTCCTTGACCACTCTAATTCTGGGTGGATGCTCAAGCTTGGAGGCCTTGCCAAAGGAAGTGGGGAACTTGTCTTCCTTGACCACTCTAAACTTGAGTAGGTGTTTTAGCTTGGTGGCCTTGCCAAAGGAAGTGGGGAACTTGTCTTCCTTGACCACTCTAAATTTAAGTGGGTGTTCGAGCTTGGTGGCCTTGCCAAAGGAAGTGGAGAACTTGTCTTCCTTGACCACTCTAAATTTACGTGAGTGTTCGAGCTTGGTGACCTTGCCAAAAGAAGTGGGGAACTCGTCTTCCTTGACCACTCTAAACTTGAGTTGGTGTTCGAGCATGGCGGCCTTGGTAAAGAAAGTGGGGAACTTGGCAAAGGAAGTGGGGAACTTGTCTTCCTTGACCACTCTAGACTTGTATGGATGTTCACAGTTGGTGGCCTTGCCTGAGGAAGTAGGGAACTTGTCTTCCTTGACCACTCTAGACTTGTATAGGTGTTCACAGTTGGTGGCCTTGCCTAAGGAAGTGGGGAACTTGTCTTCCTTGACCACTCTAAACATGAGATGGTGTTCGAGCTTAGTGGCCTTGCCAATGGAAGTGGGGAACTTGTCTTCCTTCACCACTCTAAATTTATTTGAGTGTTCGAGCTTGGTGGCCTTGCCAAAGGAAGTAGGGAACTTGTCTTCCTTGACCACTCTAGACTTATATAGGTGTTTGAGCTTGGCGGCCTTGCCAAAGGAAGTGGGGAACTTGTCTTCCTTGACCACTCTAGACTTGTATGGTTGTTCGAGCTTGGTGGCCTTGCCAAAAGAAGTGGGGAACTTGTCTTCCTTGACCACTCTAAATTTACGTGGATGTTCCAGCTTGTTAGCCTTGCCAAAGGAAGTTGGGAACTTGTCTTCCCTAACCACTCTAGACTTGTATGGGTGTTCGAGCTTGGTGGCCTTGCCAAAAGAAGTGGGGAACTTGTCTTCCTTGACCACTCTAAATTTACGTGGATGTTCCAGCTTGTTAGCCTTGCCAAAGGAAGTTGGGAACTTGTCTTCCCTAACCACTCTAGACTTGTATGGGTGTTTGAGCTTGGTGGCCTTGCCAAAGGAAGTGGGGAACTTGTCTTCCTTGACCACTCTAAACTTGTATGGGTGTTCGAGCTTGGCGGCTTTGCCAAAGGAAGTGGGGACCTTGTCTTCCTTGACCACTCTAAATTTGGAAAGTTGTTCAAGCTTGGTGGCCTTGCCAAAGGAAGTGGGGAACTTGTCTTCCTTGACCACTGTAAATTTACATGGATGTTCGAGCTTGTTAGCCTTGCCAAAGGAAGTTGGGAACTTGTCTTCCCTGACCACTCTAGACTTGTATGGGTGTTCGAGCTTGGTGGCCTTGCCAAAGGAAGTGGAGAACTTGTCTTCCTTGACCACTCTAAACTTATATGGATGTTCGAGCTTGGTGTCCTTGCCCAAGGAAGTGAAGAACTTGTCTTCCTTGAGAACTCTAAGTTTGTATGGGTGTTCGAGCTTGGTGGCCTTGCCAAAGGAAGTGGGGAACTTATCTTCCTTGAAAACTCTAAACTTGATTGGGTGTTCGAGCTTGGCAGCCTTGCCAGAGGAAGTAGAAAACTTGTCTTCCTTGCCACTCTAAATTTGGTTGAGTAATCGAGCTTGGTGGCCTTGCTAAAGAAAGTGGAGAACCTGTCTTCCTTGACCACTCTAGACTTGTATAGGTGTTCGAGCTTGGTGGCCTTGCCAAAAGAAGTCGGGAACTTGTCTTCCTTGACCACTCTAGATTTGCGTGGGTGTTTATGCTTGGTGTCTTTGCCAAAAGAAGTGAAGAACTTGTCTTCCTTGACCACTCCAATTTTTGGTGCATGTTTGAGCTTGCTGGCCTTGCCAAAGGAAGTAGGGAACTTGTCTTCCTTGACCACTTTAGATTTGATATAGAGTTCCAGCTTGGCAGCCTTGCCAAAGGAAGTGGGGAACTTGTCTTCCTTGACCACTCTAAATTCGGTTGGGTGTTCGAGCTTGGTGACCTTGCCAAAGGAAGTAGGGAACCTGTCTTCGTTGACCACTCTCGATTTGAATGAGTGTTCAAGTTTGGTGGCCTTGCCAAAGGAAGTGGGGAACTTGTCTTCCTTGACCACTCTAAACTTGTATGGGTGTTCAAGCTTGGTGACCTTGCCAGACGAAGTGGGAAACTTGTCTTCCTTGCCACTCTAAATTTGGTTGAGTAATCGAGCTTGGTGTCCTTGCCAAAGGAAGTGGGGAACTTGTCTTCCTTGACCACTCTAGACTTGTATGGGTGTTCAAGCTTGGTGGCCTTGCCAAAAAAAGTGGGGAACTTGTCTTTCTTGACCACTCTAAATTTACGTGGCTGTTTGAGTTTGGCAGCCTTGCTAGAGGAAGTGGGAAACTTGTCTTCCTTGCCACTCTAAATTTGGTTGAGTAATCGAGCCTGGTGGCCTTGCCAAAGGAAGTGGAGAACTTGTCTTCTTTGACTACTCTAGTCTTCTATGGGTGTTCAAGCTTGGCGGCCTTGCAAGACGAAGTGGGAAACTTGTCTTCCTTGACCACTCTAAATTCGGTTGGGTGTTCAAGCGTAGTAGCCTTGCCAAAGGAATTGGGGAACTTGTCTTTCTTGACCACTCTAAACTTGTATGGGTGTTCGAGCTTGGTGGCCTTGCCAAAAGAAGTGGGGAACTTGTCTTTCTTGACCACTATAAATTTACGTGGGTATTCTAGCTTGGCGGCCTTGCCAGATGAAGTGGGAAACTTGTCTTCCTTGCCACTCTAAATTTGGGTGGGTGTTTGAACTTGGTGGCCTTGCCAAAGGAAGTGGGGAACTTGTCTTCCTTTACCACTCTAAACTTGTATGGGTGTTCGAGCTTGGTGGCCTTGCCAAAGGAAGTGGGGAACTTGTCTTCCTTGATCTTTCTAATTTTGGGCGGGTGTTTGAGCTTGGCGGCCTTGCCAAAGGAAGTAGGGAACTTGTCTTCCTTGATCTTTCTAATTTTGGGCGGGTGTTTGAGCTTGGCGGCCTTGCCAAAGGAAGTGGGGAACTTGTCTTCCTTGACCACTCTAAATTCGGTTGGGTGTTCGAGCTTGGTGACCTTGCCAAAGGAAGTAGGGAACCTGTCTTCGTTGACCACTCTCAATTTGAATGAGTGTTCAAGTTTGGTGGCCTTGCCAAAGGAAGTGGGGAACTTGTCTTCTTTGACCACTCTAAATTTACATGGGTGTTCGAGCTTGGGGGCCTTGCCAAAGGAAGTGGGGAACTTGTCTTCTTTGACCACTCTAGACTTGTATGAGTGTTCGAGCTTTGTCGCCTTGCCAAACAAAGTACGGAACTTGTCTACCTTGACCACTCTAGACTTAAGTTGCTGTTCGAGCTTGGCGGCCTTGTCAAAGGAAGTAGGGAACTTGTCTTCCTTGACCACTCTAAATTTGGGTGGGTATTCGAGCTTGGCAGCCTTGCCAAAAGAATTGGGGAACTTGTCATTCTTGACTACTCTAAATTTACGTGGGTGTTCGAGCTTGGCAGCCTTGCCACAGGAAGTGGAGAACTTGTCTGCCTTGACCACTCTAAATTTACGTGGGTGTTCGAGCCTGGCAGCCTTGCCACAGGAAGTGGAGAACTTGTCTACCTTGACTATTCTAGATTTGAGTGGGTGTTCAAGCTTGTTGGCCTTGCCAAAGGAAGTTGGGTACTTGTCTTCCTTGACCACTTTAAATTTGCGTCAATATTCAAGCTTGGTGGCCTTGCTAGCGAAAGTAGGAAACTTGTCTTTTTTGTCGATTTTGGAATTGAGTAATTTTTCAAGCTAGTTGGGCTTGCTAAAGGAAATCAAGAACTTGTCTTCTTTAACCACTTTAGATTTGAAATGGTATTCAAGCTTGGTAGCCTTGCCGAAAGAAGTGAGGAACTTGTCTTCCTTGACCTCTCTAGATTTGAATAATTGCTCAAGTTTGGTAACCTTGCCAAAGGAAATGGGGAACTTATCTTGTTTAACCACTCTAGATTTAAGTAGGAGCTCAAGCTTGGTGTCCTTGCCAAAGGAAGTGGGGAACTTTTCTTCTTTGATGACTTTAGATTTGAGATAGTCTTCAAGCTTGGAGGCCTTGCTTGAAGGACTAGAAAATTTGTATTTGTGAATTCTCTTTTTTAAGGTTTAAGTATCCATGAAGTGTGAGTAGTAAGGAATTGATGATTTTGTGAACCCTGATTTTGATTGTAGTACCTATTCTTTTGAATTGCAATGAATCTGAAGGCTCATTTAGGAGTTTTGGATCCTTGAGGGGGGTAGTGAGCGATTGGAGTAGAAATATACGTGCGAAAAAATGATAGGGTGTTTTAAAAACATGGGGGCAAAAAATTATAAATGGATTTAGAGTAATATAGGGTATCAAAAATGGCATTGTAGTAGTTTCCAAAATACCCCCCTCCATATTATTTTTTTTGGCAAAAAGTCTGAAAATGCTACCTTGTGAGTGGCATATTGGTTAGGATAAAAGAATAGAAATTTTTATTACTATATCCATAGTATACTACTATACAAAATATTATTCAGTAGTTAATTTACCACTTTTTAGGCTAGGATACCTCTAGTGGCTTTCACTACTCTTACACTAGTTCTTATACCACATAATTTTTTGGCTTAAAGTACTCTTACAGCACATACCTTACTAGTTTTACCATTGGTTTTTATTGCACTGGGAATTGGTGGAAATGGTGGCCATTGATGGCTTATTCCAATGATTTGGCAATCTGGTTTGAATACTCTAGAATTTAGAGTAAACCAAGTTCAAGGTGTGAAGGTTTGAGTTGCAAGGAGATCAATTTATCTACGACACATGAAGATTGTTTCTTCTACTTGAGAGAAACAGAATACGCACACAATGCATCTCAAATTCACACATTTGCATTGTCATTCCCTAATCCAAGCTTCATAGTCAAAATTGACTTCACCATGTGCTCCTACCGGTGTTGACTCCCTGGAAAGAATGCGGTGTCAAGCAAATTGCACTCTATCACAACCCTCGTTACATATTGGTATGGATGTGCACTTCTAATTTAGGATTTACTATGTTGTATTGATCTTCTAGAGTGCGCTTGCAACTATGGTGAAACCTTCTATTTTGAAGTAATTAATCTAGCATTTGACAATAATTTTGATCCATTCTCAAGCTTAGGATTTAGGGTATCAATCTTTGAAATTGAAGCACAATGTTGTTAGTTTGCATAAACAACCGGTCTCCTAATTGCACCCTTGAACAAGGGCACTTGGTAAATGTAAGAAGTTTGTTTCAGGGTTATTTTGTCTAGTCTACGGTCTACTATTAAAGGAATTAGGCTACCTTTCTTATGCGATTTCTTGTGCATCTCTGTTTTAAGGTGTAACAAAAGATTCTATGTGTTGAGGGTAGGGTTTTTGGTATAGAAGATGGTGCTCAATTTCAAGATTAGGTTGTGCTTGGTGGAAGATGATGTCACTCGGCCAGAGCTACTAAGTCCCCTTTTTTGCCAAACGGGTGACACTTATGCTAATTTGTGAACACGCTTAGAGAACGGAGGATGCCTGGAGTGACCCTTCCTTTTCTAAGACTTCCAAGATGAATGTCGAATCCTCAAGAGGTTTGAGGTCATGAATCCTATGACAGACTGTGTCTATGTTATTCCTACATTGGAGGACAATAATAGACTTCAGAAGTGGTGTCGTCTCTAAAAGACAACCGAAGCAGGGAGTAGCGACTTTGCAGCAGAGCCCCAAGTAGAAATAAGGATTGCTGAAGTTGTCCAACCCTATGTCACAAACGGTTGATGTAGCTAAGATGATGTTAAAAGGGTCCCAAGGTATCCCTTCCTGTTGTGGTTGATTACAAGATGTGGGTGCTAGATGAGACAAATTTACCAAGGAAGTTGCACCCTAGAGATTCTTTAGATTTGGGTGTTAGATTGCAAATTTGCCATGCCGTCTCAAGTGGTTCAATATCGCATCAAAAGAACCCTAAACCCTAGTCTATGATTTCCCTTGCGCCTATTTGTTATGGATCATGATGGTTTTGTTTAGCAGTCCTCCACACTCACTTGGAGATGTCCTGGAGTATTGTTTGGGTTTGTCTAAGCTCATTGTGTGTTCATTTCTTTCTTAGACATTTCCATTGATACAAGTGTGTATGTTTGTTGCAATGTACGTCTAGAACTAAAGGGGATTTTAAATCACAGTTACAATAGTGCATATTGGAGTTTAGGTTTACAACCTTAGTTTTGTTCATGTCTCCATGATATGCACATTTTGTTTCACTCATTGTGTTTGTGAACACAATGAGAACATTCTATTTCATACTACTATGACTGAGCACAAATATTTTGTACATTGTGTTTCGTAATATGATTGATTTTATACTAAAGGTTTGTATCATTTTTACATGATGTATGCAAATTGCTTTTTGATATCAAATTCACTTTAACCTACATTGTTTGATTTCATGTATGTGTTCACAATTTGATGAGGGACAAAATTGTAGTAGAATTTTTTTTAATCTAAATTACCATATCATTTATTCATATCAATTTGGAATTATTATGTAATGCAAGTCCCTTTTCTATTAACCCAAACTAGAAAATTATATAATGATAGCATGTAAGAAAAAAGCAATACCCACCTATAAAATAGTGGTTGTTTGCACCTATATCCTTATTTTTTTAACACACTGACCCCCCCGAGTTTGGATCTTAATTTCATATTGAAACTTGGCATATCTATTGCTATGTGGTCAAATTTAGACAACCTCATTTTTATTTTATTTTTTTGTACTATGTATGTATGAAAATATTTGTTTTCATTTTTAAGGATGGTATTTCTTTATATTCTAATACCAAAAAAATGAAATCTTTGGGGGAGATTTAGAAAAGATAATAAATTTTGAATGGTTGAATTAGAAATAATTCATATCCAATACTAATTAGTTTATCCTTTATTGACCTAAGGACTCTTGAGCATATTGATTGGTTGTTAGACTATTTAGTATCTCAAAATTACTTGCAAGGATCAAATACCAAAAGATTTCTAGATGAATGGCATTTAGATTTATGAATTCAAACAAATGAACGTGTGTTGATGATGTTCAATTTGATGCATATATGTAGTGTGCCAATAAAAAGCATAGTTGAAATCATTATAAGATTTCTAATTCTTGATCCAGATTGATTATTTGGTAGCAATCATTTTCGTATTGAAGAATTATGTCACTTTAAAGTGTACAATGATAGGTCTTTGTTATCAATATCATCTCAAGTTTGGTATAAATTCTCATGTTCTTGTGTAAGAAGGAATGCATAGGTTAGTAGTTAGTGATTTCCATCCCAAACAAGAATCCCTGGACTCACATCCCTACAAAAATCTATGAATTTTTGTCCTCTCAAACATTATTTTCCAACACAAAAAAGGCTATTTGGAATCTTAGATGAGAATTTCATGAAGTATGCATTTTGAACAATCCAATGAAGGAAAAGATGCTACTTTTCAAGCATGGATTGTCGAGTGCAAATATAGAGCTTGGAAAATAGAGGTTGCAAGTAAAAAATTCTTAAACAAAATTTTAATGTCAAGAAACATTGCAAAGTAATAGTGAATAGGGGCTTCCATGATTGAAATTTTTTTGGAAATAATCACAAACTTGTGACCATGGATGAGCATTTACTTTTATTTGTGGTGCAAGATCTTTTTAGTATTTTCAACTACAAATTTGGATCACTATAGTGCAGTGACTGCAACAAATGAATTAGTAGAACTTTGATATATATATATATATATATATATCAAATCATCGAAATAAATATCCCACATCCAAAGCAATGATGCTAGAATATAGGTGGGGAGCAATGAGTGATGAGCGTTTAGACTTGAGTGCTCATTATGACTACTTTACTAAAAATAGACATATTGTAGTCATAATTAGTAATGTCACACTCAAAATTGTAATGCCAAATTTATTCATATGTAAATTACAAAAAATAGAATTTTAAAAAAGTCGATTTAGGATGAAACAAAAGGCTTTAATTAAGGGAGTTAGTTTAGCATTCAAGTATTGCAAGTAGTGCCAATAATGATGGCTTAGTTTCTCCTTCAACAAGAAATTTTCTACCAAACATGATGAGTTAAAAAATTTCATCCATTCATCATCAATTTGGAGAAGGCCTTATTTTGCACCAAGACAAGAGAACTAGACCCTCTAAAAGTCCATCTAGGAGCTCCAAATAAATACCTTGTCATTTCCAATACTTGTCGAATACTCCATACTAAGTGTTAGATCCAATGTGGCACTTCACGTGTCAAATGGGGAAAAACCTAGACAATAGAGGATCCAACATCAAAATTTAGGGGAGCTGGGGATACTAGAAGTCTAAAGGTCATACCAACAAGTTCTAGTATTTTAATTCCAATACTTCTTTGGTATTTACCATAGTTTATTTTTTGAAGTTCCCCTCATAATACTTGTCTTTATTATTCTTCCATTGTTAGTACTATCTTGCACTATTTAGGCTTAGATGGATAAAACCTGAGGCAAAATATGGGGGAAATATTACAAATAGTCAACACATAGGACATGTAGAATATGGAGGGAACACTAAAATTGACACATTGTTGCAACTCTCACTCTGAAGCATGTTTGCCCCACTTTGGTGAATAAGAAGCACAATTGATGAAGTTGGTGATCAAGTTTCACTGCTATCATTGTGTTATCATAGAGTGCTCTTGTGCACATCTTGATATCAATTGGATGGTATCTCACTTCACACTAAGACTTAACATAAGTCATGATTAATAAATTTTGAGGTGAATTCCCAAGTGAGGTTGCTTAGGCCTAGTAGAAAGTTGGATACCATTGAAGGACAATTAGTGCTAGTGAAGTAGTACTACCACCAAGTGCTTAGACATCAATGGAAGTTTCGCCACATTTCATCAATTCAGATATCCAATGTCTTGTGGAAGTTAACACGAGATAAATCAATGTCCATTTTAGCACAGATTTAGCATAGTTTTAGCAAGCACTAAGGTTGGTTAGGACATCTTAATTCAGACATTTTTTAGCATAGTTCTGTTGATAATGCCACGTAGGATGAAGGTCCTCATGAATTTTCTACATCAACAAAAATCAATTGCCATGTCATCAAAAAATTATTAATTATATTATCATTATCAATAATAAAAAGTGTATTATTCTTACTTGGATATCCACCACATAGGCAAACTCTGCCACGTCATTAAATGCAACACATGGCAAGAACTGCCACTTTGGCAAATTAATGAATATAATTCAACTAATTGAGGTTTCCAAAGTAAATCATGCATTTTGAAGTTTAGGATAGAAAATTCCGAATTATATTCAAAGTTTGTGAACATACATTCACAAACGGGCTTTGAAAGCCACTTACTCAAATGTTGAGGGGAAGGCGAAGCCAAAGGATTTATAGAATTGGGGTGGTAGGAGGTAAAGACAACCCATATGGGTTATGTAAGTTAGGATAAGTAGGAGCTCAACCATTGATAGTTAAGTCACAAGTAGGAATTGTGGGTATAGTAAATTTTTAGACCTCAATTAGGCATAGTAGATTAATTTTTTTCAAAAACATTTGTACTAGTAAAAGTTGACAAATCAAGTTAAGTTTCATCTCCAATAATCCATTTGAGATTTCAAGACTACAATTAAAAGTTATGGACAAATTTCAAAGAGGGATTGGAAGGGACATTTTCTTTGACAATTTCAAACATTCTATTTGAAATTTGTCTATAACTTTTGATTGTAGTCTTGAAATCTCAAACGGATTTTTGGAGATGAAACTTAATTGGATTTTTCCACTTTTATGAGTTCAAATATTTTTGAAAAAAGTTAATTTACTATGCCTAATTGAGGTCTTCAATTTTACTTTAACCACAATTCCTACTTATAACTTAACTATGAGCTTTTGAGCTCCTACTTATCCTAACTTACATAACCTATATGGGTTGTCTTACCTCCTACCACCCCAATTCTATAATCTAGGTCTTAGCTTTTCTTCCTTTAGAACATTGAAGTAAGAAGCATTCAAAGCGCAATTGCTACCTAGCGTTTTGATACTTCGAATATAATATTGGAATACTTGAATAATTTACTTTGGAAACCTTAGTTAGATGAATTTAATTCATTAATTTGCCGACATGGCAATCCTAGCTACGTGGTAGATCTAATGACGTGGCATACTTGTTTGTGAGGCAATTTTGCCTATGTGGCAATAAACTTGGTGGATTTTTGAGTAATAATTTTTTTTTAGTAATAGTAATAATAATAGTAATAATAATAATAATAATAATAATAATTTTTAATGATGTGGTAGTTGATCTTGGGCTTATGTATCAAACATTTCACAAATGATGTTCACATTCATGCAATCTATGTTGAATTTCAAAACGAGTCATGCAAAATTGCCATTTTCACAACACAGATAGTTACTATTAACACAAATCAACATAAATTGTGTTGATTTGGGCCCCACTTTCTGGTAGTGTAAATAATTAGAGTCCTATGCAATGGGAACTCCATGACTAAAGTTTGAACCTAACATTGCAGGTGCTTAGCATGTGCAATTTTAGAAGATCTTAATCCTTAGTAACACTAGAAGGATCATTGCAAGAAACACTAATCCTATTCTCCATCACAATTGGAATGACATTGTTCTTTTCTACTATAACTTTTGAATCCCAAGTCCTAAGAATATGAAATAAATAATAGACTATCTTACTCAATGATTCTCACATCTCTTATTTTTTTTACCGAAAATAAAATTTTGAAAAATTATAATTGAATATTCATAATTTGTCACAATTTGAGGTTTACAGATTTTCACTACCTTTGATTTACCAAAATTGAATGATCTAGAGTTGAGATTCGGGTAGTCTATTTCCACACTAGGTAGGCATATGCCTAACAAGGGGAATCTAAAAATATATAATTTAATATCCTCCAAGTCCATGCAAATAGGGCTCTTTCAAAGGACCACTTTTGAACATTGAAGATGATTTCAATTTCCTATTTTTGGTGAAATTCAATTAGTGGCAAGTCCTCACATATGGCCAGTTTTTAGAATTTTATTTTTCTTAATTTTTTATTTATTATTAGTTTATACCTCATTGTATGTATTTTTGTGACAATCTATCTTTTTTTCCACATAGAATTGTTTCAATCCTCACAAGTAGTCAATAGTACTTGCAACAATACTTTTAGTCATTCATTTTTCGGATCAACAACTAAGATTTTTCCACTACCTAGTAATCGTAGACTTACTTTGGGGCTAAAATCTAGATTTTGCCAAAATGCTTTAGAAAATGGGGGAAGTTTCTTGCAATGACCTAAAAGTCAACTACTTTAGAGGTACTTTTCGATGAGCTTGAAGAGGTTAGTGTCATTAAAGGGTTTGGCACACATAAGATAAGTGGCATCATGGTACGATAAATTGGTCCATATACTAGTTGAGAGTATCTTGGCCAACTCACTATCTCTTGTAATTACAGGAAAAAGAGAGAACTAGTTCTCCTCTCCCCTCAAGGAAGAATCAGGGTCGTCGATCGAGGGATGAAGGCACTGCCCCTGCCGTTGATTCCAGTTTTGGAAGGGGAAATAAATTATAGGATTTCAAGATTTTTGACTGGCCCCGCTCTTGCCATTCCCACCTACCCCCCCTTTTTTTCTTGTTTGTTGATTTAAAATAAAAAATAAATTGAACCCCCCTTAATGTTGTTGATTTAATACAAAATATATATTGAATATTGAATACATATTGTATACATACAATCTATTTTGTATTGTATACATACTAATTACAAAATATTGAATACATACTAATTACATACTGAATATATAATGTATACTATACACATATTAATTACTGAATATTGAATACATATTGAATAAGTTGATATAATCCATATCGTTTGCCAAATAAATTGCTCATCAAAAATACAAGTATGTATGGAAGTGGATATTAAAAAAACATTTGGTAAGTGGGGAACTAAAATAAAAAAATCAATCCCATTGTCTTTTGCATGGATACCTATCCCTCACTATCCACTCAAAAGACAGGACTATATTGGAATATCTTTGTAATTATTTTGAAGTCACCATCATTGTTCATGAGTCTTTTAGTCCATATTCAAAGCTCTCTACTACTATTTTGAGCATTTGTTTTGGTCTCTTAGTCACTATTGTGCACTATTCTATCTATTATTTGGAGATATTTCAACTACTTCAGATACTAATAGCTCAACCTCTATTTTGGTGCATTGATCATTTTTTTGGAGTCTCAACCATTGTTCTAGATTTTCTTGGTTACTATTGGAGGTCTCAGCATTCTAAAAAAAATTAAGTACAAAGAATTGCAATGGAAATCGGCTAAAGTTCTTTTCACCATTGTCTTGTTCAAGCTTGAAATAACCACAATCAAAATTTTTATGTTTTTCAATTTCATTTTAAAGAATTTTGAAGTATATAATATATCAATTTTAAGGTATTTTCAAGACCTTTCCAACAATATATTAAATGCTCTAGGATTCTTCAAAATGCAATTTGAAAATGAAAATAAATTGATTGCATGTGTTATGGGCAAATACCACTAGTAGAAAACAACGTTGGTTTCAACAAAATCCAATTGACGTAAAATTCAGTATTTCGCCAAAAAACTAAATTTTGCATCAACTAAATCTTTTGAAACCAACGTTGTTTTCTACTAGTGTATAGAACAATGGTCGGAAGAATTGCAATTGATTTTCACAATGGGTTTTGTTTAACCAACTTTTCTTATTGTGCAATCATTTATGTAGAGACTCTTATCCACATCAATCTTCATATGAAAAAAGACCACCCTAGATCAATCAAGTCTAGTAGTGGTAGACACTTCAAACTTTCCTTGGGAGAACAATCTCACCATTGGGATTATTGTGTTTCAATTCCAACGTAGCTCTATTAATGATTTAGTTTTTCCTTCTATCTCATAACTACTTCTACTTAACAATTTTTTAAAGAATGAAATCAATTCTTTTTTGGAAGAATTTATTTTCCTAAACTTTCAACTCAATTCTTCAACATTATAAATTTTTAATTCAATATTGGTAGTACAAAAAATTTAAGCTAGGAAGATTCAAAGTCTTAAAATCTAGTCATTTAAGGTGCACAAACAATAATTTTTTCACTTCAAATGCAAATATCTTGCCATCCACATGGTTAACCTTTAAGGAGATTACTCCTTGTAATTTAAGGTAGAAACTTGAGTTAAGAGGGTATTTGATGTGGGGCTATTTACCTTCATTATTACATATAAGATGATTGTAATTTTACATAAAAAAAACTACTAGGGTGTATTTCCAATACCTTTTCTTTTTTAAATTCCTTCATTTATTTTTGTAAGTGGGGCTATCTTACCAAAAAAATTTCAATGTCTAAACTTTTCTTGTCTCCGCCCTTCTTTACAAATTTTCCCTTCCCTCTACAACATGCATGTATAGGTATACACCATGAAACCAACAACAATCAATTCAATTCAAGTGTCATTGACCAAGTGACAGTTTTTAATAACAAATTTACCAATGAACACTTCAAAATCCAAATTGAAAATATGTTGTGAACATCCCATTCAATATGAGTGTGCTTCACATATGGCTTCAAAGATTGAAGTTAAATGGATTATAAACTCTATCCTCGTATAGTACAATCTTCAAGTCATTGAATGATTTGAATCCACCAAGGTAAACCTTCCTATCTCATGGAGGTTACTATTGATTTTCAAAAAACTATGTGAATTAAAAGATAGGGTCTAATTAATTCAAAAGGGAGAAATTTTATATAATATGTAGGGTTACTATAGGGTCCATGGAATGCTACATACTCTAATATATGTAAAAACATCATACATTAGGAATTTTTATTTATAAACTAGAACTAACAGATAGGAACATCTAAAATATTCATAGTATGGTGAATACAGAAGAAGACAAATAATTTTATGTGGATGATAAAACAAACATAGTCCACAAAATGGATGATGAAGGGTAGATGATTGAAATTGTGCCGTGGTACTAGTAGAGTATATATCAAAAAAATAAGTGTAAATATGTAAGACATTGATTAGAATGGTAAAAAATTGCACATTGCATGAAATTGCACAAATAGGGAGGTTTGCTTTAGTGGGTTCAACAATTTGAAAACTATACAACACAAGGATAGATTGTGGAGTCTATTTCACTTCAAACTTTGAAGCCATAACTGTTAAACACAATGATATTGAATGAAATGTTCACTTGATAGTTTCAGTAAGGAATTTGAAGTCTTCAATGGTTAAATTACTTGTTGTAAATACCCAAAGGCTGGAGGGTCTTTCGAGAGAAAAAAAGTCCATAACTACCAATTTTTGAAACATTGTCCAAAATCAAAAATGAAAACTCTTTTTTTTGCATTCTTATCATAAAAAGTGTATTAAAAGAATATGGAAATAAATTGAAAATCTTCTAGTCCCATTTGACCACATGGATTGAAAGATTATAGCATTTAAAGTGAGGAAAAAAACTTTTTTTTATTCTGCAGAACAAGGTTAGCAAACTTCAAGCCTTCATGACGTAAAATTTTTTGGTCAACACAAAAATGACAATTCTAACCATTTGTAAGTATATGATGTTAAATTCACTCCTTGAAATTTTCAGAAGCAAATATGGAGTCTAGCTTACTCTAAATCAATGTGCAATGCAAAGAGATTAAGTGCATTGGCAATACACTAGTCTGAATTTGGGGATGATTTCTTGTGCAATGAGGAAATTTTTCAATTGAAACCTAAATGGTGAAAGTTAGAGACAAAAGTTTGGAATATGTGGGAAAAATTTCAAGAACTTTGACATCACAAATTGCAAGACTATAGGGCATAAAGTTGAAAGCAAATGTTTTTTCTTCAAGCCACCCCAACATTGCTAATAAAGTTTGACTCCTTTTTAGAATGTGATTTCAAAACAAAAAAAATTTGACAATTGTATGCCAAATTCTATTAGTTACAAACATGCCAAATTTCAAAAGTTGATGAGCCTTTTTTGCAAAAGATGCCCAAAAGATGTCCAAATTGCTCAAGTTGACAAAATAGTTCAAGGCAACATTACATTTGATTTGGGCATCCAATCGGAGAAAAAAATATATTCCCACTAAGGGGATACATGTTCACACATTGCCTCAAAATTTTGTGAACATCCAACCAAAATTGACTTCATAGGAACCTACTCTAATTTTCAATTGTCTATTCAACAAATTGTTGGCCCTTAGAAGTTAAAAGCTTCCACTCGGTCAATGGCACTTGAATTGAATTGATTGTCATTGATTTCATGGTGTATAGCCTACATAGGTATGTAGAAGAGGGAAGGGAAAATATGTAAAGAAGGGTGGAGGTAGGAAAAAATTGGACACTTAAGTTTTATATGTAAAATAGCCTCACTTAAAAAAATGCATGAATGAATTTACAAAAATCATAGGGTATTGGAAATATACTCCTAGTAGTTTTTTTATGTAAAAATACAATTATCTTAAATACAATAATTAAGGTGAATAGCCCAACATCAAATGCCCTTATAATTTAGGTGTATACTGTAAATTACAAGGAGTGGTCTCCATGAGCTCCATATTCATGCAATGTGACAATTTTTACCATTTGTGGTCATTTTCTTACATTAATATTTAATTTTTTGTATATATACAATATAAGAACCGTGGCACAATTTTAGTTAACCACTCTTCATTGTAGATTTTCTTAATTGTGTCTATTTTATCATCCACATGAAATTATTTGTCTTTATCTATACTCATGATACTAGGCAAAATTTGCATAGCCTTTGTCTATTAAGGCTTAATTATTAATAAAAATCCCTACTATATGACCTTTTTATGTAGCCTAATTTATACATATTAGAGTACGTGGATTTTCATGGACCCTATAGTAGCCCTACATATTATATTAAAATTTATACCTTTGGAATTAATTGGATTCTATCTTTTAACTCATGTAGTTTTTTAAAAACTCAAGAGTAATCTCCCTAGGGGGATGACTCCGAAAGTCCCAAGGCGTTTTTTGCCATCAAAATCAACCCCAAAATGCCCTTTGCTTGGTATTTACCAAAAAGACTTAGTAGACTACTTTTATAAGAATCTAACTATAGGATCTTGTAGTAGACATATATGAGAGAATGCTGTAAAAAATTCATGAAGTTTGACCATATGGATTGAAAGAGAATTTCATTCAAAGTCAAAGTTTCTTTTTTAGACCTCACCTAAGAATATCAATTAACTATGACTACCATTTAAAAAAAATTCAAAATGGACTTTGAGGTTCTAATTTTTCACTTTGTAAATCTTGTTAGGCATATGTACACCAATTTCTATACCAATCTAAGACATAAAACGTATCCAAAAAGTTCATGTAATCACACATTATTGCAAGCTTTGACATTACAATGCTTTTTATGTGAATCAAATTTGCCTCAATATACTTTCAAAAGACAAGAATTCCAACAATAGATTACAAGGTGTACTTGCAATTGAGAGGTAGGAAATATTAAAGAAAAAAAAGCTAAATTTCTAGTTTTATGGTGTTTTGATGTCCCATGATATGTAATCCCAAGACAACACTTGAAGAAAAGGCAACATTTTGAAGAAAGGGCCCCTCACAAGTATTGTACAGATTTGGTACAATATGTAATTGAATTAGGCATGGCAACATTCACCAATTATTTAATTCATTGCTTATTTTTTATTAAATATTTCGGGAAACTAAGGGCCTATTTACACCCAAAAACTTTCGGTTGTTGGAGTCCAAAAAAATGGAGTGTTGATTGGAACTTTGGGTTGGTACCATAGCTATCTTCCATTCAAAACACTCCATTTCTTTAGGCTCCAATCCAAAGTTTTTGGGTGTAAACATGCCATGAAGTATTCCTATGCCTATTTTTTTTTTTCAAATTTGGATATTGTTAGTACTTGTGGTGCAAGTGGAGGGATCTTTAGTTTTTGATTTGCATGTTGTGTCAACCAACCATTAGATAGGATTAAAATTGAATAATTACATTGTATTTTGAAAAAATAGAATAATCTTTGAATATGAATTTTGTGGGGTAGAAAGTTACTCTTCAACAACAATCAATAACAAGGTTTTTTTAATACAAAAAATTAGGAACTCATTACGTTAATCTTAGAAGGACCCAACCTTGTCACCAAGGTAGTCAATAGAAAATTATCAATTTGCTAATTAAATAGGTGCAATGTCCATGTCTAAAATTTACTCAAAAAATATTCATCTAACATTTTTAGTCCTTGCAACATTTTAGGGGTGAAAGATTAAATTACAACTACTACTTCCTAGTGAAAGATAGGGAAGGGAAGGATAACAAACCCCAAACCAAATTTATCAACATGGATTTTTGGTGAAAGTAGGAATAGCCAATAGTTGGTGCTTTGTTAGCAAATACTTGCCAAAACCTTAGATGATTTAGATATTGTCTACTTGCAAGCTAAAATAATACCAGAGAATCATTGGATGAAATAAACAAAAACATCTCTAAGAAAAAAAGTTTGTCAATTTTTGAACAAAGTTAACTAACATCACATAAGATTATGCATGAATATACAAAAGCAATGGATGGATGTTCAGAAATGAATGCTAGTTTCATCTACCTACATTCAAAGATGCATGGCACACTACTACTAATTTTTTTTTAAATCACTGAGTGGTTGTTTCCATGTGAAATGATGCCCAAGGAAATTCAAGGCAAGCCCAATTTTGCTAGACATTCCAATCTTTCCCCACCTTTTTAATGAGTT
The DNA here is from genome assembly GCA_963920665.1 of Straminergon stramineum. Taxonomy (NCBI): domain Eukaryota; kingdom Viridiplantae; phylum Streptophyta; class Bryopsida; order Hypnales; family Calliergonaceae; genus Straminergon; species Straminergon stramineum. The sequence goes on along the minus strand of OY987264.1, from coordinate 35,208,276 downwards.
TTAGAACTAAAACACTAGAGCAAACCAAAATCACTTGATGGTAGACTTTGGGAGCTATAAAGAACCAGAAAATACAAACTTTCATCTAGGATTTTGTTTTCATTTGTAAATGCTATTTAATTTCTATATTATTGGATATAGTTTAATTTATATTAGTTATGTTTCATTTCACACAAGGTTTTGTTTAAAAAATAAGACATATTATATCATTTAGCTTTTGTATATTGTTTCAATAATTTCTTTTTCTAATGATAACATTAATATATACTATGGACTTTTTGTTCTTGAAACATGATTTTGAAATTCTTAATGATATTTTTGACTTTTGAGCATTTGCAAGCTAATAAAATTGAACTTCCCAAGATTGTTTCTATTTGATTGAAAACTAGAAAAATATTCTTGAAAATAAATATTTTATTCTAGTTGAAGGTCTATAACTACATGTCTAAATATTGAATGATACAAAAATCACTATAATGTTCCAGAATGTAATATATATGTGATTAAAAGAATCATGATTTTCTTCACTTTTTCTCCAAAAATTAATAATAATTTCAATCTTCATAAAGAAATTCTAAATTTTTTATATCTCAAATAAAGTAGCAAAAGAAAATTAGTCATAAAATTATATATATAACAACACAATGAAACATGATAGATAAAGGATTTTCAAATTTGACGACATCGTCAAAGACATTTAAATACAAAACTAACCTTGTAATATCATAAGTATGGTATTTGTTGGATTTAAGTACTTTCTATTTAAATTCATTTTTTGTTTTATCTTTCATGAAGATCCAACAAAGTATATCAACTCTTTTGGCCAAAAATTAAACAATCTTCATTGAAATCAATTGTTTTTAGGATAGAACTACTCTTGGGGGTTCAAAGACTTATATACCCTAAGGATCCTTCCTTGAATATACAACATTGTTTTCTAATGAAGCATGTATCCTTTTTGCATCCTTGAAAAATAGCCCCCTATAGTGCACCCAAATATCTATTACTGCTATAAGTATTGATCCCTAAATGTCTAGAGTCATCTCGAGAATTCACAATTTGAGAAAAATCATTATATAGTGCAATTTGGAAGCATATTTTAGAACTTATATACAAATAAAAGTTATAGATTTTGAATTGTAGATCCCATTTGTATAGTTAGATTCACCAATGCTATCACCAATATTTTTTTTATAACTTTTGAAAGGGAAATTTCAAAATTCCTTCTAAATTAAATTACAAGCAAAATACTATTATTTTTTGAATAAAATTTGATGTAATGGATTTGAAATGAGGCTTTCTTGACATGTTGATTTTTAGAAATATTTGTGCTCTTAAAATCTATGATTTCATTTTTGCAAATTTAGTTTTGAACTAGAGTCAATGTAATTTTGGCTCGGTCAACTACTTGACATAATTGCACATTTTTAATTCTAAAAAAATATATACTCTAATAACACCAAATCACTAGTAGAAAACTATGTTGCAATGAATAAAATCCAGGTGACATTTTTGTTCACCGCAACATAGTTTTCTTCTAGTGATTCCAACCTTTAGTAGGACAACAACTTGATAATGTATTTTCACAAATTAGAATAACTTTCATCCAAGTAGTAAGGAAGATGAAAATTGAGTTTCAATATGTTCACTGTCTAGAATATGGACTTTGGAGCACTTAGAGGTTAAAATTGCATGTGTTAAAAAAATTGTGCTCCCCCCAAACTCTAAGAAATATAATAATATGATGTCGCATTATAAAACATATATGAACATGTCAAATTGGAATATTTTTTTTATAGAGTCTCAAGAAGTAGAAGAAGTGATGCTTTCTTAAAGCTCTATTTTTTCACCTTTGTTAGACAACTATGTAATCCTAGTTTTTTTATTTTTATATATAAAGATAATTTGAAACTTTTAATCATGTGTTTGAACTTTGAAGTTTTTGAAATGAAAGGCAAAGCTTATTTTGTCTTTCTTTTGGATTTTAAAAGATTTAGACTCAATGTAGTGATATGGATAGAGTTATGGGGAGAATAGAGGTAGCTAGTGGTAAAAATGTGGTCCATGTGGCCCATGTGGCCTTTTAGTGATTGGCATCCACTTGTTTAGGTGGAGGGTATGGAGGATGAGGTGGAAGATAAGGTAAGGACCTTTCTTCTTCCTCTTCATGTTAGTTTGGGAGAGAATTGTGAGTTTGGAGGGACATAGTGTGTTGTGTTTTTTGAATTTTGTAATGAAATTTAGAGAGTGTGTTTTTCTTTTCCTTGTCATTCCAAAAATCTATCACTAATTTCATTTGGAGTTTTTATGAGAAAGTTATGCATGATGGAGTGTATAAAGGTTAATTGTCTTGGAGTTTGAAGGCAAAATTTTGAAGGCTCATATTTTTTTGGTGAGAACATATTTCTTTTTAAGATTTCGTATGAGCATGTGTTGAATTTTTAGCTTTCTAAAGAGTCATTATTTTCTTGGTTTGGAATTAAGATGCAAAAGTTATGGGCTAGAAATTAAGGTAGTGAAGAATTGCCTATAAATTGAAGAAAGAAAATTTTGACCGGCTATAAAAGTCTAAGAATATTATATTTTGAGTTTAAATTTTGAGGGTTTGTAGATAATTGCATTATCTTTTTAAAAAGTCTTTACACTCTCTAATTGAAGTTAGGGAGTTAAAGTTATGAACTTGGAGGTAGAATAGTAAGGAGTTGCCTTTGATTTGGAGAGAAAAACTTTGAATGACTATAGAAGGCATAGAGTATGATATTTTTACTTGAAATTTGGAGGAATTATAGATTTTTGTATTCACTTTTTGAAAAGCTATTACAATCTTCATTTGGAGTTTTAGAGCAAACTTAACACTCAACCAAGTATTGGACACTTCTTTTAAGGACTTTGGAGGTTCATACTCAACTTCTACTACCCCCATTCAACTTTTTGGTGTTTCATTTGACTTATAAATACTATATAAGCTTTATACTAATATGAGGATGACTTTAGGTATTTTATGGGTCTATTTCTCACTTAAACCCTAAAGGACCGAGGCACATTTTAGGTAGAAATTGTGAAAAACTTCCACTCTTTAGGGTAGTGAGAAAAAAATGAAAAAAAAAGTTTTTTTCCAAAATTCAACCATACATATTTGTACTAGACTACTAAGTATGGGAATGTGTGGAAAAAATTTCAAAAACTTTAAACATATGGATTGAAAGATTATAATGTTTGAAGTTAGGAGAATTTTTTTTTCAACCTTGTCCAACAGGGCCAACAGCCTTTAACTCCTTCGAAAGTGAGATTTTTACACTACACATGGATATTTTTTTTGACATTTGGATCTTGTATCATGTAAGTTACATATCTACCAAATTTCAAAAGTAGAAGAGGTGTTTTGCACATGTTGCCCAAAGTTGCGTGAAAAGTTTAGGGCAACATAACTTTTGATCCAAGCACCTGATCGGAAAAAAATTACATTCCCACTTAGGGGGTATATGTTCACACCTTTTATCAAAATTTGAAGAACATCCGTTAGAAAATGGCTTCATATACACCTACCGGAGATTAGCTGCATACATTCAACGGTCATTTGGGCCTTTAGGGATTAATTATGGGATCCTTCATATCTTGGGCCAATTTTAGTTGCAGCTAGAAAACTAGCATTTTCCCAAGCCAATTCTTCTCTACCAAACAATGAATTAATTTTCAACTATCAAGAGAATTTATAAAAATTGTGCTCCTCTCTTCAATGAATTCACCTCAATATGTATTAATTTGATGAAAGTGAGGCTATAAAAATTTATAACTTGGATGAAATTGAATTATATCCATTATGTAACATAGAAATCATGTTGGAGTTGGCATTAATAGTACTATATATAGCTCATAGTATCTTCACAAATCATCCATTCTACATGATGCAAACAATATTGGCCATAAATTCCATCAACGTCTTTGGGATTTAAACTTTATGTTTCCTTGCATCAATCTCTCTATATTAGTTTTAGTGTTGTGCCATTTGAGAATTTAACAATGTTATAATGTTGTGACAAATCTGTACTTTGATGACTTAAAGAGGCTAGAAGTTTAGATCTACAATGGGGAAGGGCTTTGAATTTTCTTTAGAGTAGAAGAAATAGTTCCTTCAATATCATTAGAGGTGTGTACAAGAATCTCATCAAACTATTTTAAATTTGTTCTTCCATTACACTTCAATGTATGATGACATTCATATTTTATGTATTTTCATCTTTTATTTTTATAAGTGTTATTGTTGTTAATTCCAAAGTCACATAAGTGTTGTTCATGTAAGAGTTACAAATTGTCTATACTATCCCCCATAAGTGTTACAAGTGTCCTTGCTCCCAAATGTTAATAAATATTGAAGGTGGACTATACCTTATTCAAAAAATTTTAAATGACTCCTCCACCAATGTCAATCTTTAAATGAACTGATAAGTTCCTTCTACACTGAATAGGGATATTAAGGGGACCCATACTAATTAATCGAGATTCCACATTGCATAAATACCTACCTACCTTTATTGTACATTAGTAGTTAATGAAGTGTCTAGGGGATGTACACCATGTTTCAAACACATACAATTTTCTACAATCACTCCCCTAATTTTTTGGTTCCTTCAAAACCTCTATTTAGTGTAGATATCTAACAATGCATAATATCTTCCTAGCATGGCATACTACGGGATGATCAATTTGCTTTATGAAGATGTTTTTCCAAGATAATTTTTCATCCATCCAAAAGTATATTGATTGAATCTTAAAAAACACATTCTCTATATTTCCAATCTGATGAAATGCAGATAAATAAGATATTTTTGCAAAAATTTATAAACCAAAATATGCAAAAATTCAAAAAATAGTGGGGCTTCAAATAGTTGTTATATTGCTGTGTGAACACAGTGACCGTTCTACGTGGAATTGTCATTGTCTACCTCTGTCGTCCATGCGGTGCTCCATTTGGCACGCAGTGCTTCCAAACCCCAAGAATTTTGTTTCCAGCATTCTCCAATTGCAAAGACTTATTAACCCATAAACGCCGATGCGGACGATTTTCGTCCGATGAGGAACAAGAAGTTAATCTGTGGGATGCAGGAATGCATTTTTTCATCCGGTTTTTTTTTAACACAATCGTGGAGATGTGCTGCATCATGGAGGGCCAAAAATTGTGTAATTTGGATACATTCTTATTTTTAAGGAGCATGGAAATTGAGAACAAAGCACGGAAATACCCGTGCACGGTGTTAGGTCATAGGCTGCCCTCCCACAATTTTCATGAGGGCAACGAGAGTTCCCCTTTCTTTGGTACTGTTCATGAACGTGTTTCTCTCCCACGGTCAGTGCACTATGAACAGTGCTCAGCCCGCCTCTTCCCCGCGGGGACCAGTCCGTCGTTTAGGGGTTAAGCTTACTGCAGAATCGTTGTGGAGAATTCCTAAGACACGTACATTTTTCTAATTCTTCACGATGAGCATTCTACCGGACGAACTCTGGACAAAGATTTTAGGGCCGGGAGTCGAGAACCAGGTACTGGATTATCGAGACCTGTGCTCTTTAGCTTTCGTGAGTCGTCGCATTAGGCGGATTTCTTCTTCGGAGAGCATTTGGCGAACTTTGTGGGAGCGCGACCAAGTAGAGCTCCTTGGGGGCCTTGTTTTGGGGTCAGGGAAAGACGGCGAGATCAAGAGTTTTAGGGATTTCTACAGAGTAAGGTGGATTTCGCTCCTCTGGTGCTTTGATGTTAGAATACTTTTTGGTCACATTCGCACTGTTGGATGATGACATGTCTTTGTTAGGTTTTCTCTCTGTGCATGTGCTGCGTTTTTTAATTTCCGTTTGTGACGGGAAAACGGAATATTCATATTCGCTGGCTCCTAGTTCATGAACAGTTTGGACGTTTTTACACCGTTTTCAATCTTTGAACGTGAAATTTCAGCTTAAGAACAGAGTCTGTAAGGAATATGTCTTGATTAGGTTTTTTCCGTAGTCTTCTTCTTTTGGATGTACACGTAGGTCACTGGAATTCTGAGTATTCTCGTTCTCCTGTTCCTAACTCAGTATCAATTTGAACAGTATGTGACTTCTTTCAATCTTTGTATTTGGAACTTACAGCTTAGGAACGGAGTATTTGTAAAGAGAATCGGATAAAATGCAGTGGTAGGTATTCGAAATCTCAACTGAATTTTCTTAGAACGAGAATATTTCGTTTTGTAGTGACATAGATGTTCACAAGAATTCTGCGCAAAATGAGGCTAGAGAGGAAATATTTCACACGGTTTTGTTAATGACGAACGCATTTTTCAGGTTAGGCCCGTGGAATTAGCACTTCCATGATATCCAGAAGTGTATGAGATGAATGAAGGTTTGGGATCTGACGAAATTCTAATGAAGATTCAAATTTGTCGGCATTGTGGTAAAATGTTCATGTCAATCCACGTTGTTTTGAATGTTTGGGAGCAATTCAAAGTTCAAAATCCAGACATTTTTGCATTACAGTGAACTTGCGCCACTTATAACTTCTTCATACGTGGTCTGTTTTCAATCATTTTTGTTGAAAAAGTTTTACATTCTAGTCTAATTTGTGGTTAAAATTTCATATCAATTTAAGAGGTAATGAATGATTGAGAAGCATTTTAGTAGAGGGAGGTTCAGCCATAGATGTGATTTTTTGCTACTTTTTTCACTGTTTTTTGACATTTCAAAACAATTTTGTAGACACAATGAGTCAATTGAATGATATTTTTTTTCATCAAAGTATTTTTCTTTTGGTTTTGAATCACTTTGTAATTCAAAGTTTTTTCATTTGAGTAGGTTTAGAAATCGAATTTCACCTCCAAATGTGTTAAAAAAAAAATTCAGTATCTTTTTTCAGCACTAAATCATTATAATCATACAATCTATATGATCAAATGACCCCAAATTTGTTTCACACCATCTACAACATGCACACTACAAGATGGTATGGTTGAGATTTTCATACTTCACTGAAATTTAAACTTAGACTTATAGCACTTAAAAAGCAAGTATGCTTTTACACATGTTTGGACTTCAGGCGATGAGGGGTTAAGAGACTTGGACACTGTCGGCGCTGTGGCATTCTCTCCGGTATTCCAGCACCCCCTGCCTTATTAAAGTCAAGATTACTCTCCAGGGATGAAGATATGGACACTGAAAACGAGTGTCAAGGAAAGTCAGTCTTTGAAGTTTCTAATCTATACTATCAAATTCTGCTACACTTGTAGTGGCAGATCGATATCGTCACATTTCAACCTCTTCAACAGGTATTGAACCAAAATATATATTGCAGGTTTTGGTATTGAAACTGTAGGTGGTAGCTTTCGAATGCAAGTTGTGGTCGGGATGCTTGAGAAATTGTAGTTGAGTTGACAATTTCAGTATTCTGAATCTCAATTATCAAGCTTCGCATGAGCGTGGGATTCAACCACTTAGTAGCCAGGTTGCTTTCGCACTGTGAAAGTCGTGTATGCTCTCTCGGCTGGGAGGAAGACATCAGTCCACACTGCCTAACGTAACCCACCCAGCGACCTCGTTGAAATTGGGCTCCATGTCTGCTGACCCACTTCGGTTCGAACCATGTGTGGCCCGGAATATTTTCTACACTGAACAGGGGTATTGAGGGGACCCATACTAATTAATCGACATTCCACACTAAAGAAATATCTACCTTTATTGTACATCAGTAGTTATTGGAGTGTCCGGGTGATGTACATCATGTTTCAAACATCTACAGTTTTCTAGAATCAATCCCTTTAATTTTTTGGTCCCCTTAATACCCCTATTCAGTGTAGAAAGAAATCTGGTCACAAACATCCTTTTGCTCAAAAATTTTGTGACGAGATTCAGAAATATTAGTGTTCATATTAGAGTTAATTGTAAAGTCATGTTAAAAACTTTGCTCAAAATTTAATCTAGAAAGCAATGCAAGCCTCTTTCAATACTTCTTTAGAGAGCATTTGAATTCTATTCTAATTTAAATTTCATTGAAATGACAACAAGGCATGACCTACTCTTATTATTATTATTTGGAATGGCAAGAAGGCATGTGGCATGCACTCTAATCATGTGGAGTTGGCTTTTTTCTCTATTGAGGTTTAGCCCCCACCTTTGCAAAAAGAGGCAATTGAAAGCAAATTTATAGCACTTGAGGTCTTCATTTGTGTTTGATCCCTTTTTTTGCAAAGGTGAAACCAAAACCTCCATTTAGGAAGAAGGTAACTCTATGTGAATAGATTACAAGCAACATGCTTTGTTGTTAGTTCTAAAAACTTTTAAGTAGTGAAAGAAAATAGTTTGTGTAGGATTATAATAGTTTGTTTTGCTATGTTTGGGTTTGCTTATAATTACTCTTTGCTGCTATTGGGCATGAATTCAAGTTAGTATTATACCATGGAAAAAAATTAGAAAAGTAAAAAAGCATTGCAATTCCAAAGCAAGGTTACAATGTTTACAGAAATGGAGTTTGTTTTCTGATACTTGGGATTAAAATTTTGACAACAAAGCACTATGTGAATTTGGATGCCTTCTATCTCCCTAAAAACTCTCAAAACCTTCATTTAGATTTTTGATAATGGAAATGAAATTTGAGAATTAGGTCATAATGCCCCCACAATAAATGAATAGAAAGAATATTCAAATAGATAACAAACTCTTAATTTTTAACAATTGGAGATCTACAAACAACCATCATAATAACAATGCATAACTTGTTCTTGTGCTCCCTCCATGAAAAAGTATCACCCTTTTGTAATAATTAGGGAAGGGTTTTGTTATAGAATAGTTTCAAAAGACATGATAGGCCATGCAACCCTTTGTTAAAACATCATTTATTATAATTTTGTTTCACTTTGTGAATCCTCTTTTCAAGGATGCGAAGGGGTTGCCACTACACTAGTAAACAATGTAGTGCTAAGGTAGGTAAACCCCAAATCACACCTTGCCTAAAACTACCATCATCACTTTGTGTATATCTCCAAAATCAATATGTACCTACATTGAAGAAATGATTTTAGAACATGTACCAAAAAAACTTGGATCCTTTATAACTTTTGCATATAGTATTTCAATGTCATATTCTTTGGTGGATTGGAACCATTAGAGGAGAATTGGGGTCCAAAGATGCCCAATTGGGAATTGGCTAATATTGGAAAAGATCTTTCAAAAATTAGGAAATAATGCCAATAGTAGCAAATCATTGGAAAACAATTAAGAATGATGGTATCATTTGCTTGTCTCCCTAAGGACTTATAAAATAATCATTGCTGCCAATAGTTGTTGTGCACAGTAAGACTTATCACATGTCAACAGTCATCTCGGTAGCCAAAATATGTTTGTCAATTTGACATCCTCGTTGCTTGAAGTACTAGGTACCAACATGGACCTTGTTTTGTTCATGACAAGGATACACGCTCGTTGTCACATAGGCTAGGCACGTGTGCCTTGTTGCCAACTTCGACTGTACCATCAACATCCCATTGAGTCCCAAGCTTGATGGAAACATGTGACTATGACCATATAAGTCGACCTAATTCCTTTTCTACAAACCAAACAATTCTTTTCCAAGCCAAAAGTACCAGGCAGCATTTGCACTAAATTCCATAAACTAGTCCTGGGATCACTGTCATTGATTGTTCATGAAAGACATCCCATCTAACTTACACTGCATAACAATGTAATGTGCCAATGTTGTGAATATGTGCCATTAAAAATGAAATTGACATTACAACTGCTGAAACAGCGTCAGGAATTTGAACATGAGTTCATTGTAGAGATGCACCTTCAACTCTTTCTAATGATCTGCTAACTTACCTTGATTTATTGTCATATCCAGACTCATTCTCTCTCTAGAGGTAACTTAACTACACTGAATAGGGGTATTAAGGGGACCAAAAAATTAAAGGGACTGATTCTAGAAAATTTTAGATGTTTGAAACATAATGTACATGACCCGGACACTCCAATAACTATTGATGTACAATTAAGGTAGATATTTCTTTAGTGTGGAATGTCGATTAATTAGTATAAGTCCCCTTAATACCCCTATTCAGTGTAATTTTCATTTTGCCTTGTAAAAGTCATTGATTGTAAATACCAGACAATCAGTGTCTCAATTCCAAAGCTCACACAAATAAGGTACATGCACCCATAGTCATGACTATCCACAAAAGTGACACCTACAATTGCACCAAAAAGAGACACAAAAATATAGATATAGTAAAACCGCCCATTACCAGCCACTTAAGCATTATATGCATAATCTGGAGTAGTAGAAGGCATTATTAAATTTTTGCTGTGTAGAGAGATAGAAATGATGGGCATTGCCAAATTTTCATAATTTTTTTCCTTAAATTCAAATTGTTATGAATTTTAGAAGCCTAAAGTTGGCCTGCTCCCATCCCCAATATATATATTCTTCCATCACTGCTCAACTAAAGACTAATTTGGCTCTAAAAACGAAGCACATGTGTCATGATAGAGATGCCTTGACGATGGTTGGAAACCAAAAAACTAATGGTTAGATATCTGTCATCTCTCTGTTGAATTCCTATTACCTATTTATTGACCATGGGTCTTGGCTGGTCATGGGAGGTTCTACCATACTTATCAAATCAAAACATGAAACATCAATGAGAGTCTGGTGTTTGATTTTTGGTCCAACTAGAGACAAAGGCTTTCAAAATTCAGAACTTCGTCACATGGTGTTCAAGTAATGCATGCTGAAATGCATTCAAATCTTCTTTCACTTGCCAAAAAATTCAATAAACACAACTTATATTTTATAGTAGTAAATATGCTCAGTTTCTATAAGTGACAATTACAGGTGCAGTTACCTTGTTGGGAGAATGTTGGATGGTAGTGATAGTCAAACCTAGGTAAGGATGATCTTATCGAATTTTTGTTTATAATTTTGTTAATTGTATACTCACATCAATTAGTTAATTTTTTAAGCACCCTCATTCAGTTGGCTTGGACTGTGGCACTCAGATGTGAGTACTTACTTACAGACAGATCATGCTACTGTAATGCTTCTGCATGTGCAAGTAAGTTAGCCAGCATTTGATCTACTAAAGCTTGCCTGCAGATACTTTTCTTTTTCAAATGATCATAAAATACAGAAACAATTTACAAAAATTCTTAGTCACGTTCATCCATCTGTGACTGCACCTTCTTAATGTCCAGAAAAATATCTCAACTCTCTCAGCTGAAATGTGGACCTTGCAATTACAGACAGCTTCCTCACACAACAACAGAACCCAGCCCAGAGGACTTATAACATTCGGACTGCAGGTGAAAGTGCAGAATGTGACATCATTCCCAAGCAGTGCAGCACATGCACTCCTCCCGGAGTGTGTGTCTTCTTTCATGAGCACATCTATTGTGGAACAGGAGACAGGCAGCATGTGATTGCCATTCACACTAGGCACGGCCACTAGTAAGAGCCCTTCAACCTGCAACACGGGCCCTCAGAAAGGACACAACATGAATGAAACACAAGTAACAATAACTTATCATACAAACAATAGCTAGCAGAAACTATAGCTGTACAAGGCAGGCTGATTTATAAAATCAGCTAGGGACCAATCCTTCATAAACTATCATAATATTGCAAGGAAAGACCATAAAAGCATACAATTGCAATAAACATAGAGCACAATTTTTAACTGATATCGCATGCTATCAATGTGCATTGATTCTAGAAAACAAAACCGCAATCTACAAATTAACTTCACAACTCAAAGATGCAACTTCTAAGTGTTCATTTTAATATTGTGTGTAGACACCTTTTGCTTTGTAAACATCAACAACTCTTTGAGGTATAGAACATATCAACTTCCTAATAATATCAACCTCAATACTACACAAATTTTCTTGTATCTTTTCTTATAAATCACTTTTGCTAGTCAATTTCCTCTTAGACCTTTTCTTGTGGCCATCTACTTCATTTCAAAGGTGTACTAAAAGATTGTGGTTAGGTGATTGCAATAGGTGCCAAATAACTTGAAATTTTTGTGTAAGCAACCAATCTAAAATGTAATGAGCAGTGCACTTGGGGTCATTGTCATGTTGGGAAATGATGTTTCCTTCTTCTAAACCTTGCATATGTATAGTATCTATAAGTTTTGTCACCAAAACGTCTCAATACACATGTCCATCCAACTTCCCTTCAATCAAATGATGTTTGTCAACTCCTTCCCAACTCATACAACCCCAAACTATTATGCTTCATCCCTATGCTTAACTAAAACATTGCATATGTTGGTCTAAGAGATTCTCTCCATTCTTTCTTCAACAATATTACCACCCATTTGAGCAAATAAGGTTAAATTTTGACTCATCAAAGAAAATGGCAAAATTCCAATCTACCTTAATTATATTGTTGCACTTTTTTGCCCATTTAAAATGATGCATTTGATACTTCTTTGTCAAAAGTGGTTTTTTGGTATTAACACATGCTTGTAGCCTTTGCCTTTGAAGGCTCCTTCTAACATTGTCATCACTCAACTACATGCCCTCAAATTATAATCCTCTCCCTATTGATGCATATGTACTAGTACGTCAATCATTTAACCACCTTACGATTTCATGGATGTCACTTTCATCAAGAATTTTAGGTCTATGAGGTGAAGTTCTATCTTTTAGATTCCCTCTCTCACCAAACATTTGCACTATGCCACTAGAAGTGCTTTAGGGAATGCCCAAAACTACTGAAAAATTTGTCAAACAAGTTACTACACTTGTGTGTCTCAAGAACTACCCTTTACTGATTTTCAGATCTCTTAGAAGCCATATATAGCAAATCACTTAATACAGCCTCTCTAAAACTTTGAAATTTTTGTAGCACAAAAAATCTTCAAAAAAACACTTGCATTGAAAATATTATAGTGTACACAACTTTTGTGCATATTTTGTTGTATACAACACTTTTAGCATTAGATGGGATTCAACTACTGTGGAAGCCCGTTTCAGGCTAGTTCCCTTGGTTGGTTTCAAGCTAGGATTGGCCAAAATTTAAAACTATTAATTTAATTTTTTAATTTAATTTAAAATTAATTAATTTTAAAAAAAAAGATTAAAACTTGTAGGAACTCATGGGCTTCCTTAGTAGCTCATTCTCTTCTAATAACGTTTCAATCTATAGCACCAATAGGTGACTAATTTTGAAGCATTTTCATTGATTGCATGCAATGTGTTAATATTACTAAATTTGGTCTAAAAAAATATTCAATGATAATTACATTGTTTGATCACCATCTCAACAATTTCAAAACTTAATCACTTGTCAAATTCACTCACTCACAATACTTCTCTTAAATATTGTAATATTGTAGTAATTTTTGTTCAACCAATATATTTACAACCTCAAAATGGTATAGTCTTTGTAATGCCAACACGTAGTTCCATTTGTAGTGATACAAAATCAAAGCAATTCTATGGTCTTCACTTTCATCCTCTTGTGCCCATATAGCCTCATTTGACGAATTTGGAACAAGGTAAATGTTCTAATTCTTGGTGTTACTCAAGCGGTGCACTCTATAGGGATTTTGTGCACCACATGCGGTGATGGGGTAATTTTTAGGGGGCTATTTCCTTCCAAGGGAGAAATAAAAGGATCCCTATAATTATTTAATTTTCTAAAATGGCCTATATTATGGCACTCTATCAACACTTATAATGCCCATGTCAATGCAATTTTTTGTAGGCTATATTCTTTATAAGCAAAAAAAAGTGAATTACAAAGCAAGGTGAAAACAAAAGTGTTAGAAAATAAAAGTACAAACAAATCATGTATGGAATTCAATTCATTTTCGTGCATCTCATAAGGTGTATTTTTTAACAATGTGTGATTATGACACAGAGTCACAGTTTGCTTTCTTCAATGTACCAATAATGTACATTTATGTGACCACTGTTATTCAACTTCAAATATTAGTAAGTAATTCCCCGATGGTCCAAAAAAATATGAACCAATAAGTCATGGTGATTCCTGCACAATTCGGACATTACATGCATTACAGTAAGTTAGTCAGTCAGTGACCCAATTGAATTGCTTATTACAGAATCATAAAAAATAGTCCACAAATGCTCTAATTCAAGGTACGCTGACAAGTATGTGACAAAAGCTAGGGATGTAAATATAACTGAATGGTGCAACTTAACCCCTAAACGCCCCAGGGGACCAAAAGTGTCCTCACATAGTTTCAAGTCCAATTCAAAGTATTGTAACTTTTGCATCCAATGTCCAAATTCAATAAAACTTGTTGGAAAATTTGCGCTCTTTTTTTTTTTTTGTGATAAAACTTTCAGATCAATGCAAGATGAAATGATTTTTTGGAAGCCAATCAAAGTTCATAGGTTCTATATGAGTTCACCAAATTGCATTTGATGGCTGCAACTTCGAGGGCTTGTATCTCCTTCATCTAATGTTTGTTTTCAATAAAAAAAATTGTTGGTTTTTGTTCCCCTTGAGGTCTAGTTGTTGTAGTAGAATTTTCATGTCAATCCAAGATGTTTTGAATGTTTAGGAGCAATTCGAAGTTCAAAATCCCAACATTTTTAGATTACAGTGAGCTTTGGTAGCTTGTTTCTTCTTCATACACTCTCTGTTCCCAATAATTTTTTGGGAGAAAGTTGCACATACTAGTCTAGTTTGTGTGTCTAAAATTTCATTTCAATCCAAGAAGTGATGAAGAACTAAGAAGCATTTTAGTAGAAGGAGGTTTAGGTTTTGATGTGATTTTTGCAACTTTTCTTGCTATTTTTTGACATTTCAAAGCCATTTTGCAGACACAATGAGTCAATTGAATGATATTTTTTTCACCAACATCTTTGTACAATGGTTTTAAATAACTTTATAGTTTAAAGTTTTTTCATTTGAGTAGGTTTAGAAATCGAATTTCACCTCCAAATGTGTTACTAGGAAAATTTCAGCATCCTTTTTCAACACTAAAACATTATAATCTTGCAATCTACATAGTCAAATGACTCCAAATTTGATTCATGTCATCTATAACATGTACACTACAAGATTGTACAGTTGAGATTTCTATATCTAAGTGACATTTTGATCTATAACACTTCAAAAGCAATGATGTCTTTAGACCCCCCAAAACCTTGGGCTTTTAGGGGTTAAACAAAATGTCACAAGTTAGAATTCTAGAGTACGTTATCTCACTTTTCTCTGCCATACATGTGTCAACCCAAGAATGGCACGGACCTCGAAGAAGCATCTCTCTAAGATTCATGAGGTATAGGAGAACCACCCATTACCAGCTACTTAACCCTTGAACACCAAGCTAGTGATTGTGGAAATCAAGCATTTTAGAACCGTGTGACATCATCTAGTTTAGAAAAATAAAAAGTAATCATTGGGAGTCAAACTATTGTTTGAAGATCTTCTCTTTTCACCCCTTATTCAGAGGATGAATAGTTGCACTTTTGTCCTATATAGGAGAATTCCTTGTCATTCATCAGACGAAAAACGTTTGCCTCGAGGTGTAGGGGTTAAGCATTTTGTGCATGATTTGGTGTAGTAGAAGGCATTGTTTATTTTTTGCCCTATAGAAAGATAGAAATGATGAGCATTGCCAAATTTTCATAATTTTTTTCCTTTAATTCAAATTGTTTTATATTTTAGATGTCAAAAGTTGGCATGCACCCATCCCCAACACATAGAGTCATCCATAATAGTTCATCCAAAGACTAATTTGGCTCTCCATACGAAGCACATGTGTCACAAATAGTGATGGCTAGAAGATGGTGAAAAATCAAGAAACTATTGATTACTTATCAATCATCTTTTTGTTGAATTTCCCATTACCTATGTATTGACCATGGGGCCTGGCTGGTCATGGGTGGTTCTATCGTAATAGTACCTATTATAGACTTAGTAACCCTCCTTCTTTCCTAGAGTGTTGTGTGGGGGACACATGTTTCGTATTTGCAAGCATTTCATCAATAACCTGCAAAACCATTCATATGAATGAATGTCAGGTACCGCAGAGAAAAATGCAATGGCCCCTAGTCCCCTACAATGTTAAAATGAAGTTCTAATCCCCCGACCTCTAGTACTACAATCTAACAACTGTGACAGGCGAGGAATTATATATTAATTGCAAACTATTCAACAAGCACTGAAATTCTGTGTCATTTGTTTCTAAAAAAGAAAAAAAAACTATTCAAGAAGAAGATAAGGTAGGAGGCTCAAACTCCGATTGGGCATTAAAAGCGATTATGACTCAAAGGTACATTTTGCTTTTTGCAATGTACCAGCTCTGCACATTTCAGGTGGTGGTCGCTTTTGATGACCACAAAAGACCCCTTTTTTTCAACTTCAGAAATTTATAACTTATTCCACAAAGCTCCAAAGAATATGGAACGACTTGGGTTA
The DNA here is from genome assembly GCA_963920665.1 of Straminergon stramineum. NCBI lineage: Eukaryota > Viridiplantae > Streptophyta > Bryopsida > Hypnales > Calliergonaceae > Straminergon > Straminergon stramineum. Next base: position 35,191,862 of record OY987264.1, on the reverse strand, counting down.
GATACCAATTTCACTTGTCTTTCTGGTAAAATTTACTGAAAATTGTTTTAAGGAGGTTAACTTCCCCCCAAAGGCAATCAGCCCTTATATGCACGGTTTATGAGCCTCCTACCTTATATTCATGAAATATAGTATCCCAAGCTAGCTATTCATAGAAAGCAAACTGATTGGAGATTTGGAGAGCGTAGTGGAGTGAAATTAGGCCTGGCTCGCTGCATGATCCTTCATACCATCAATCCAGCTGTTAAGTTAGTATAGGCGGAGGTCCTTAAATGGAGCGGGCATTTTGAAGCAACCAAGGAGTGGCCCATATACAGAGCATGTGATTGTTGAAATGGACATCATTTTTTGAGGTAGGAAAATGTGACTGCAAGTGCATGATTTTAGGAGAGGGAGCAATGCTTTTGGACTATTATTATGTGTGATTCACTAATCATGAATGCATCATTTAATTGTGAACACATAATTCAAGATGACAATAAGAAAGAAATGATAAATATAAATTTCAAGGTACAAATTTCACTTGCTCGATTGAAGACACTCTATTCCCACATTATGGAGCTTTCTTGAATATAGTGAGGACCCACTTCATCTATTTCTGGACCAATCTGCTCTTTTCAAAAGCACATGCTAATTCATTACTGCTGAAGTCTATGACCATCAATGGTGACCAATAGACTCTTTGCTTTGGAAAATTGTATCTAATTCATTCTAAATCAGAAAATTACAATTTAAATTGCAGTTTGTTTCTTTTCCATTTCTCTGTCTACCAAAAAAATTTGGAAATCATTAGCCAGCCAGTTTCTTCCACACATCTGTTTTTCTCCTTAGATATGCCATTCTTGAGTCTTCTACCTTAGCTGACTTACATTAGCCATTGAACTACTCCTTCTATCTGTACAAAATAAAATATGCTGCAACCAGCAAACAAGAGGTCTCAAAATCAGAGAGGACATCTAGATCTACAATTCTCTATTAAAATATCCAAAACCATCAGAGAATCAATTCCAGAGTGCAAATAGATGCCTCTAAATTATTGTCCTCCTGGGAAGAAGCTATTACTTGGGGCAGGTAGGGATTCTCTTCAGTCTTTTTTTGTTTTTTTTAACATTCTCTTCAGTCTTCATTGTCAAAGGCTTTGAGCATGATCCACTTCTCGATAAGTTACTCCCTTCTTTCAAGTCTGTTCACCTGCATCACCAATCCTGACATTGAACTCTGAAAAAAAAACACAAGCTTTCAGTGCAGATGCTAGATGAGCATCTCAAGATTGCAATAACTTATAAAGAGATTATTTGATGTGAACAAGAAATAAGGTTAGTTGCCCTCTGATTCTGTAACTTGGTATGTATTAATGAGTGTAGGCAATTAGAGCTAAATTAGGGGTGCAAAATTATGAATGCACCATTTTTTTATTTTTCATTTTGAAACCCGGAGTTTATTCCAAGAGTGAACCCAGAACAAACGGCGGAAAGCCAAGGGCAGAGACCCCTGAGGAGACAACAAGAACAACATCACAAAAAAATAGAAGCTTAACTTACACAAAGAAACCACATGTAGGTTTCTTCAGGTTCCAAGTCATGGCCGAATGCACCATTTTCTCAGCAGGATCAATTGACATGGCAAGGCTTACAAAGTCCCTGACTCCCTGTCCAAAAATGGCATGCAGGCTGCAGGCCAATGTTGACTTGTTGGCTCTCATGCAATCATACAAATGCAGAGCCTTCACTGCACATGCAACAGGAAAATTCTCAGTCAAAAATGTTGGAGTAGGTGTAAACACATCATGGACATTTATTTCACAAGAATCTTTTTCTTTTGACACAAATGAAACGGAATTTCATTGCAAAAATAAAAGTACAAACCAGCCAGCCGCAAGTGGCCTGACAAAGACCCATGAGCAGCGGACGCAAGGAGAGCAAGCATGCCAAGATTTCACAAGAAAATTACAAAAAAGCTGTTGAGATGGCACAAGCAAAGAAATTGATTAAACCCTAAGCACCCAAAGCAAAACGGCCAAAATTGGGGTGCACAAGACTTGCTTCCACTCGAACGGACCCTACAAGTGAATGCTGTTGATGTAGCAAAACTGTCCATTGAAATTGAGAGACAGAGCTGGTCTACAACAACCCTGAACTACCCTGGGTTATGGCCAGGTGAGGAACTTCTGTGGAACCCACGAGGTTCTTGGTTCAACTCCCCATGCTGACATTGCTCACATGAGGGCTCCCCATGCCATGAGAGCTTTGTTCACATGGGGAGGGGGGTTGTTCTTACACTTGTTCCTGACAAGGATTGGTCCATGGTTTTCCATGGCAATGTCAAGTCAGTCCTTGCTACAGTCCTTGAAGGCTGTATGTTTCAAAAAACAAAATTCAGAGACAACTTAGGGACCAAAGTTCAGGGAAAGTTTGAATTCGTTTCACTGTATGGATTTCAAAATTATAACAATCAAACTTGCATTGACATTCAAAAGTTGGACCAAATTGTGGGTAGTTGAACAATTCAAGCATGTCCCGAAAAGAGACCCAGTCGACATGGGCCCTGAAATTTTGGCAGATGCCAGGTTGAGTCATCCTCTGACACCCCACGAATTTTCTAAATTTTTTGAAATTCAAAAGATAGTGCAATGGAAGCGGAGGACACTACATCTTGTAAACAAAATGGGCCTTGCAAGGGCAGATTTTATTATGGGAAAAAATGCAGGAATTTTTTATTTTTTGCACAATTTTTTTTCCAAATTCTAAATTCATATTTTCAATCAAAGACCCCAAATTAGCTAGGAGAGGTCTAGAACATACCCTAGACATGGCTCAAAATAGGGGGCAATTTTTACTTCTACCCTTAGATAAAACACAAAATGCCCTTGAGGGGCTCACTTCGTTTGCAGGATTTAGCATCCTGCAATGGAAGCATGAATGCTCACTGCCCATGCCGAAGGACAAGGGGTTCACCGAGAGCAGTGTACAACGCCACTGATACGTTGGTACAGTGGGGCGGTACACTTACCCTGAGAAGTGTCAAGTCAGGCCTCCCGCGCCAAAAAGGATAACCATTTGGGTAAGCTGAATGACCCCCCCTATACATAGCCACGCCTTTGTAGATAGACCATGCAAATTGTAGACACAAGATTTGAAGGGACTTGACAGGAAGATGGAAGAATTTAATTATAAGAATTTGTCACCATGTGCGATCTCATTCGGCAATCTAATTAAAAGTCAAGTCCAATTCCAATTGATGGATTTAGGGTATTGTATGTGAGCCCGGAAACACTAAAATGTGATCTCCCAATTGAACAGAAAGTATTGAAAATTCTAGACATGTTGTCACATTTGACTCCATTGATGGTTGGGATTTGACTAATATAATAGCACCCATGCCCCGACCCACCAAGCTCCTTATTCCTACATTGATTCTACTACGCCAAAACCGAAAAAAACCAAACAGTACGGTCATAGAAAGAGCCATCACACACAAAACTCAAACATGATTCTAGTAAAATGAGAGGAAACAAGAGATTCATGCATTGGCCAGACCCCAAATCGTTGGAGAATAGATACCACTAGTGATCCGACACATAAGTCATCACCTGACCAAGAGATAATTGTGCCAAACATTGGGACCGACCCTTGTGAGCCCTCAAGTTGGCACTTGGAACTCAAGGTTTTCTTTTTTTTGGTTTTGTTAGTAGTTTAGCATAATTATATGCAAGAATACATAAAAAGAGTGTTTGAGTGGTATTTGGTAGAAGTCCTTACCAATACAGTGAGGGATCATCCTAGAAGTGTAGAGTATATAAAATACTCAAATTTCATACTTCTAATGCCTAGTTGAGAATTTGAGAATTTGATTAAGTATTTCGGAGAGAATTAAAGGTTTGAGTGTTAGTCAATCCTAGTAGTTGTCCATGTTAAACTAGGTCTTACAATTGCATGTGACAAGCTGACTAAGTCCATTTTAGATCTAGAGAGTCTAGTATAGGTCACCATCCAATTCGTAAAGAATTTAGATTGGTAAGTTCTTATTTGCAGATAACTTATAGAAGAATTATCCAATCTGCAAATAAACTAATGGGAGAGCGACCGGAGTATGAAGAAAGGTGCTTTTACTCTAAAAGCACGCCAGGAGCCAACATTGGAGCCAGTTGTTCCAAGATTTCCCGATACAAGAATAATTTCCCCGTCGGGTGGAAATTAAAAGGGAATTGCTAATTTCAGCTTCCCTATGAATAGTGCAAAGTGAAATGTAATGTTGCACTTTGGTTTTGGGAGTTTTTTAGAAGCTACCCAAAAAGTTTCGGAATTTTCCGAAACATTTACAATGATTCCATGGGAAGTCAACTACCTTTGAACATGGTCGTACATTCTTAGGATTTACCCATGTTGCGGTAAAATCCCACTAAAAATTAGGATAGTGTGTTTTGTGTTAATAAAGCGTTCCACAAAGTTTGAAGACATTCTAACATTCCTAGGTACCAGAATCGGCAACGACATTGGACTTTTGAGGAATTTACGACTTTATGGTGGGTTGACTGGCGTACCGCGAGATTGCGGTGTCCAAATGACGTGAATGAGGGGTCTTTTCTTACTCCCACGAACCTTCTAAGTAATCCTAGCTAGATAGTTTCCTCAAAAAAAACAAATTCCAAAAGTTAGAGTTTTCACCTTTCTTTGGAGTTACCGTAAGTCGATTTTACACTTACGAAGGGATGGGAAGAAGGGGGGTAGGGGGTTCCCAAGGCTAATTTAGGTCTTCTAAACACAATGTCACAATTGTTTTTGAATTTGGAATTGTTCCCTAAAAGATAGGAGGGGTCCAACAATAGGTTTGATTTTTTTAAAGTAATTAGTGGTAATTCAAAGTTAATTTCGCAAATATCTTTTGGAAAATTAAAGATTGGATTTGGGTAAGACCTCTTTTCTTGTGTAACAATCCATCTTTTGTTTAAAAAAAGACAATTTAGAAATACTTTGGGTTAATTAGCAAAATATCTAGGTTAATTAGGGTTATTTTCAAAATATCTTTGGGAAAAGATTTTGGATTTGATTTAGCCAAGATTTATTAGCTAAATGGAGAGGGTTCTAGAGAATTCTTCCATTAAACAAAGATTATTTTAGAAGTACGTTAGGGTAGTTTAGGAAATATCTCGAGATCAAAAGTAAATGTTTTTCCACCAACAACTTACCGGAGAGGGCCTGGGACAAGTATAAAAGGCCCTTCCCTCGAGGTTGTCGGTACCCTCATTCTTATATCTAACCTTTGCTTTTGTGCTACCGGCGTGGTCAGAGCATTGATTCAGGTCGAGATTCGACCTGATTTTCATTCTAATTCTTGATTTGCACACTTTGAAGGACGAGAGGGTCCTTTCAAAGTGGTTTCTATTTGATTTCTTGAAGTTCTCGAGGCTAAGCCTCCATTTTCTTTGATTTGTGAGAGTTTTGGAAGGGATAGACCTCCAAACTCTAATTTCGTTTAAGATTGCTTGAATATTAACAAATTGTGCTCATTACAATAGAATTTGGTGTTAATAGACTTAAGGCAACGAAGTTTGACTTTGACAAAAGTTTATTAAACTAACCTTCGCTCAAAATTCGTTGTATAACGGAGATTGGGACTTTAATTGCTAAAGTTTGGTTTAAACGCTGTCATGCATACCTCCTTTAGTGATTAAACTTGGATACTTTGAAATTTTGAGGAATTAATCTTTAATGTTTGGTTAAACACTGTCATGTGTACCTCCTTTAAAGATTAAAACTTTCGAAATACTATAATTTGACTATCAATACCGTATATGCCTAGGGTCACCCTTGCACGGCGAAGCTTTGATTTTGAGATATTTAAAATTGACATTTTAAGTAGTCCCAAGTGCTAGAAAATTTCCTTAATTGCATGCTGAAATAATGCTCTGTAGGTGTAGTAATTAGGAACCTTTGATTTAGGGAGGAAATTAGAGAAAAGTAGTCAATAGTTCTTATTTCAAAACTTAGATTAGTCTACCTTTAGTTAGAGACATTTTAAAATTATCCTGAGAAATGATTTAAATTAGTTTAGAATACTCAGTTGCTTAGTTAAGATTATTCCCCTAAAAATCCCAACAAATTAGTTAGTTAGTGACCGTCTACTTAGAAGTTTTTCTCAAAACCCCAAAACTGATTAGTTAGTTAGGAAGTTAATTAGATTAGTCAAAAACCCCACTAATTCATTAGATTAGTGAAAATTAGCATAGTTATGAACCAGTAATTAAAGTGAATTATCATAGTCAAGGACCTAACTGGTTACGCAGTTCAAATTAGTTCACAACCCAACCAGCCGGCCTCGAGCAGTAGAGCCAGTACCAACAGGACGGAAACCAGTACCAACATGACGAGGAACCAACGAACGGAGACGAGCGGGAGCCAAACGGACAGAACCGGCAAGGCGCCAGCCAACTACGCCCTACCACGTGGCGGAGTCACGGCGATTGTGCTAGAAAGCTGCGCCAGGGACTAAGCCAAGGAAGCTGAGCTAGGGAAGCTGAAGCCAAGGAGCTCAAACCAGGAGTTGAAACCAGAGAAGCTGATCTAGGGAGCTGAAGACTAAAGGTAAGAGTTCAAATCCCAAATTGCAGTGCACCAATTTGGTGTAATTTGAAGTTTCAAAAATCTCACAAGTTCTTAAACTAAAGCAGTCATTAATACTTCCACAAATAAGTTCGGAAGTCCACTTGAATTTGCTTTAAATTCCATCCATTCCAAAACCACAACAAGCTTGCAAAACAAAGATCAATGAATTGACATAACCAAGAGGAGAGAAGTAGTAAGGGAAGTAAGGAGTAGGAGAAAGACGGAGAAAAGGAATCTAGATAATTAATGAGGTAAGAATCTCTTGAATTTTATTTTATTCTCATTACTATTCATTAAGTTGTTGGTTAGTCATTAATTAGGATTCTCTAGGGATTAGAAGGCTAGGTTTTGGTTAGGATTTGTTTTATTAGGCTTAATAAGACAAATAGATAAAGACAAAATGCCAACTAATATCTTTTGGATGATTAGGAAATTACAAGACAATTAGGATTTATTAGATTGGATTTGATTTAGTGGATTTAAAAGGTTTTGAGGTATTAAAATAATTTCTAATTATTTTAAAATACAATCAAAATTAATTAAATCCCATAACCATTAGTAGGAAAAGAAAAATTGAAATTGAAGTACAACATTGAATGAGAACTAATTTCAAATTGCGCAATGAATTAGCAAAATGGAGGAAGGAGCGGGTTATTACGAAACCATTCATCTTGTGATCCTCGAGGACGGTACGATTGATCACTTCATGGGAAAGGTACGTTAAAATTCTTTATATTTCATTTTTTTTAATTTCAATTTGATTAAAATTTCACTTGATAGAATAAACCATTGAAAACTTTAGGAAAATTAGAAAAGAAAATTAACATTTAAAAATTAAAAATTACAATTGTTCGTTTAGACTAAGAAGTAATTAATGAATGAAATTTAACTCGTTAGGCTTTTAAAACAAATTTCATTCATTAATAATTTTTTAAGAATTTAGTTTTTTAGTGTCTTACCTTGTTGGGAAGGTAATTTCTGAATTTTCATAAAACCCTAAAAATCCATAATTTTAGAATAGGAAGTTTGATTTAAATTACAATAGAAGATAATTAAAAAGAATTTCTAAGGAGTCTTTAAGGAATCAAATTAGGGAATCTTTTAAAGATTCTAGAACCTATTTTCATTTAAAAAATATTTTGATTTTAAGTGAGAAAAGTTTGGATGAAGTTTGATCTTAATTTGGATGAAGTTCTTTAATTAGTGGTCAAATTAGGTTTAGCCTTAGGATTAGGTAACTAACATAATTAAAACCCTCAACCCTAAAATCTAGATTTATTTCGATCAGTTTTATTATTTTTAATTCATGGATGAAGGTTGTGATGTAGTTTAGGGATCAATATTTCATCCATTCATTTATTTTACTAGGGAAGTCAGAATTTAACTTGCTTTATCATTCTAGAAAGGGCAAATTACATTCTACAAGTTAGGTTAGATTAATTTTAGTTTGAATTTATCTTTTAGGTATTTGATTTAGTTTAGGAATACATGATTTAAGTTCAATTTGGATATTTAAAAACCAAGTGTCTATTGCTTGGAAGGTGCGAATTGAACTTAGATTAGAAACACCCTAAGGAAATTGATTTAATATGCCATTAGAACCCGTGTGCATGTTTTAACTCGAAGGGTGGAGTTTAAAACACTCACAACCCTACATCAATAAAAACACAAAACTATCACATTCCAAGATACCAAAAGGTTTGATGATAAAAAAAAAGAATGAAGCAGAGGACCAAGTGAGATACTTCATGTAAGCAACCTGATTGTCTAATTACACACCGAATATAACTACCGTCTACGGGCTGTAGAAACTGACTATTGCACTCTTGTAGCTAATGGTAGCCAAAGCACATCTTCCAGCCTGTAACAAGAAGCACTCACCCTACTCAAACCACTTCATCCCCTCAAAGATAAAAAAAAAGATAAAAAACGAAAAGACTCACCCTTGGACACAATCAACAAAAGCCACGCTTCAAAATGGAATATGACTAATCAAAAATTGCATGAACCCACATGCCGGACTTAGTTACTCACCCTCTACCCGATTTTCTTGAATTTTCCCCGTTGCTTGATGGCTTGTCACAACCCAATCCGCCAACATTGCTTGAATTTCCCTGATTTCTTTTGGAGTCGCTCTACACTCAATCAATTGTAGCTTTGTGGGTGGGGTTCCCTGATTTGCTCCAAGTACTCTAGTCATTTCTCTGAGGTCTTGATCCTTATTTGAAAGTCCTGCTTCTTCAAACGATGAGCTTCAAGCACTCCTGACGATGATGTCGCTGGAGGTACACCGAGATCAAGTGAGATGGTGGGGTAGCAATTCTCACTCAAGCAATAACTAGAATAAGACCTCACCACTCAATGCATTCTAGCCCACCCTCTCAAATCGGAGTGCATTTTGTTGTTGCCTCTCTCTCAAGCATGACTACCTTGTATGAAAATTAGAAATCACACACGGCAAAGATAGAATTCCACTCATGCCCCAAACCTCCAAATTGCCCTTGCACATACAACACAGCTCACCAGATCTACTTGGCAAAAGAACAAAGAGTGAGGAGGAGTCCACCTTGAACTTTGGCGCCAACTGTAGCAACAGTATGCCACCGCCTATGGCCAGTGGCCCCAGTCACCATGAATGTGCTTAAATGCCTCGAACGCCAGTTTTTCACAGTCTGATCGGTGCTCGTTGGGTACTTTGCACTCCCCCACCTCTTTCCCATTCAATGCTCATGAGTGCCCACCATTATAACCAACTAGTTAGTACTATTTCTAACCCTATATGATCCCATCTGTCGCTAGGGGACCATTTTTTAAAATTCTAAGCGCCTAGATTTGGGGCGCTTAGGAGTTAAAAATATAGACCTTCCTACAAGTCTCCTTATGAAGCTCTTCTTTGTTGTGAGCTTTGTGGAAATGAAGATAACCTCCAAATATCTCATATGAGCCCTCACAAGAAAGAACCATCTTTACACCAAGAGCTTTGATTTTTGCAAGGCATTAGGAAGTGAACATGCATGCTCGCTCTGATTGTAGTCACATCGTCAGTTTCAACATGATATATTACATTAAAAATAACATCCAGACCCTTTTGAACAATTGAAGAATTATATCAACAACCTTCATGTAACAAGATAATTTACTTTGTAGCAAAACTAAATATTCAAGCATGCAGCTAGTCTCTTGACAAACAGTTAAAAGATCTAGACAAAACAAGAGATCCAACACACGTTCAAGAGACATAACTACGCTTAATGACAACATATCTCAAACTCATGTTCACTCCCTCCTTGGGTTTAGACTCTTTGCTGTTAGTTTATTTGCTACTATGGTAGAACCACCCATTACCAGCCAAGCCCCATGGACAATATAAGGTAAACTTGCCTATGACAGGCAGAATGAGTGGTTTGTATTGTTGCCATTAGCAAAATGGTTCAGATTTTTTTCCATACATAGACATATGTGAGAATTGAAGGAAACAATTGAAATTTTATTTTTTGGACAAAGTAAGAATTTTTTATGAATTTTTGAAGTGTACAACCCAATTGGCCCAACATAGTTTGTAGACTACCTCAAATCAACAAAAAAGGTTTTCATAATGGTCATCTTACCACCTAAAGCAATCACAACATTTCCTAACATGGCCATGACATGAAGGAATAAAAAAATAACTTTTTATGACCAATTTACACTTGAATGGTGTAAGTGCTGTATGACAGTCACCAATAACTCCATGACCATCTCCCAAGATAAGATATGGCCACAAATCAGCCTAATGTAGTCCTAATCTTATTTATCAAAAAAAATCTGCCATGGGTTGATGTAAAACTATAATGGGTGGTTTTCTAGATGGTTGCATTAGGCAATTTGCCTATCATGGGTTGATTTACCTAATAGGTAATGGGAAATTCAACAAAGAGATGACCAATAAGTAACCATTAGTTTTTTGGTTTCCCATCATCTTGTAGACATCATTGTTATGACACATGTGCTTCTTTTTGAGAGCCAAATTAGTCTTTAGATGAGTAGTGATGAAAGAATCTATGTATTGGGGATGGAAGTAGGCCAACTTTTGGCTTCTAAAATTCATAACAATTTGAATTTAAGGAAATAAATTATGAAAATTTGACAACGACCATCATTTCTATTTCTCTATACGTCAAAAATTTAACAATGCCTTCTACTACTCCATATCATGCACAAAATACTTAAGTGTTTGGTAATGGGTGGTTCTACTATACCATTTTTTCTCATCTTGAGTTGTCTCACTACGTATCCTGGACAATATAGTAGATCCGCCCATTATTAGCCACTTAAGCATTTTGTGCATGATATGGAATAGTAGAAGGCATTGTTAAATTTTTGACGTATAGAGAAATAGAAATGATGGTTGTTGTCAAATTTTCATAATTTATTTCCTTAAATTCAAATTGTTATGAATTTTAGAAGCCAAAAGTTGGCCTACTTCCATCCCCAATACATAGATTCTTTCATCACTACTCATCCAAAGACTAATTTGGCTCTCAAAAAGAAGCACATGTGTCATAACAATGATGTCTACAAGATGATGGGAAACCAAAAAACTAATGGTTACTTATTGGTCATCTCTTTGTTGAATTTCCCATTACCTATGTATTGACCATGGGGCTTGGCTGGTCATGGGAGGTTCTACCATATTTTAAATTTAGTAGTTGCCAGTATGAGTTGACTGGAGCCCACCACTTATAGCTCCGTAATTTCTCTCAAGCACTACTTTAGTGCCAAGCACATTGAGTTGAAACTCACACTACCAAAAATGTTTTTCCATATTCCAAACTCTAGTGTGACAGGGGGTTGTTGTATCTAGACTTATGAACTTTTTTTTCATGCATAATCAAGTATCCTAGTACCAGGGCATTTTTTTTTCATTTTTTATGAAATAGTGCCAAAGTGGCGATAAAAATTGTTTTAGTAATGCTCCAAATTTCAACATTCATCCACATATTAAATCGAAAGTATCACATTAGTACATGAAAATGGAAAGGGGGCTTGGAGTGCGCGATTAAAATAAAACGGAAATGCTTGTGCATGTTGAGAGCATGAGCTGAAGACAATTTTCATTGAACTTCAACAATGATGTAAATTTGTTGACCCCAATCGAACTATTGCAGTACATCAACACAATGCTACTGTTTCAGATGACACTGCTGAATCAGGGTAGCGTGCACACACAACTGGACTACCAAGCTCTGAGTATGATTGCTAAACCCTAAATGTCACTTCTGTTGGAAGAATGACATTTGAAAATGGAATACTCATTTCATCAGACTCTGTCTCACTTCTTGTTCACAAAAAACAAAGAATATGAAAGCTTAAGTGAAACACATAGTGTGCAGTTGCTTGCAAAATCTCCTGGATTCATGAAGTGAACCACTTGTACATGTTGTGTGCAACTCCACGTTTTGTTAGGCACCGCAGGACTCTTTCGTCAATAGGTACACTTTAAAAAATTGAAGAACACTCACCAGATGTGGACAACATGATCATAGCAAGCATCTCTAGGAACAGCATCTACTGCATGGCTGGGTCAGCCTGCCAAGCATGCAAGCTTCAGAACCTGTCGTCGTTCATTGACTACATTACCTTCGTACAACCATTGTTTCCAAATTCCAAATGCGAATGTACCTTTAGCATTATAAAATCAATCTGTAGATTACTCCTACAGTATTCTTTCCCTCACATGGGGTGTTACAGCAGCTCCCAAAGCATAAGCTGTAAATAACTATGGTACTACTGAATCAAAGTGAAGATAGGTTGGTGATACCACCTCCCCTTTTTTTCCACAATATCTCTATATTTTGATTTGTTACTATTTGAAATATGACTCAATGTATTGAGATGATGTATCTGCTTTATGAAAATAATCTCTTGCCAGTCTAAACAGGGCAGGGCAATGTGAGTTTAGCTACTTGATAAGTGCAAAGCATAACATCACTATTGAATCAGATCCCCCATTTTTGGTTACTGTTGACTTGCAAAACAAGAGATGGACAAAGTCTTTAGCCATGAAATGCTCACTGATGAACAATATTTGTGTCATACTTCAGTCTCATCGTGAATTGTTTAGAAAGTGCTGGTACTGGGGGATTGTGTAACTGTCTTCTCTCTCTCTCTTCTATGAGAAGTTGAGACTAAACAAATCATTTTCACAAAATCATGCAAAGCTGAAAAGCATCATCAATGGATCATTTTCATGACCCTTATATTTATTTATATAAATAATTTTATGAACATATGGATATAGACATATGTATATCACTCACAGGTTCCACCTCAGATTGGCAAAAGTATCCACATTCAAAAGAGCAATGACTCAATTGTTGTCACGATGGATAAGTAGCAAATTACTCCAGGCAAGCTAAATACAGTTGATGTGTGAACAAAGATATTCCTAAGCAAGTTTCATCACCATGTGATGGCAATATCTGCACAGCAAGTATGTAGAACCACCTGTTACAAGACACTTAAGCATTCTGTGCATGATCTGGACTAAGGTAAAGCAGCCCATTATGGACCAAATGGGGGTTTGCCCTCTTGTCATTTCTGAAATTTTCTACTTTTTTTTCCACAGAAAGTCAAGTGATAGAAATGGCGAGAGCAATTGAAACTATATTTTTTCAATAAAATGTGAATTTGTTATGAATTTTTGAAGTGTTCAGCCCCATCACAACCCAAAAGAGTCTCTAGATTACCCTAAAACCAACAAAAACTGATCTATAATACTCATCTTCAATTACTCACCTATTGCGGTCACAATATTTTCTAACACAGAAGACCTGAAAAAGGCACTTCCTGCAATGAACTAACACTAAAAAACTGAAAGTTCCTATTGCGGTCACTTTTTACTCCATTCTAGTTAGCTAAGACATTGAATGTGGTGCAAATCTCAACAAGTAAAAGAAAATTGTAATAGGGTCATTCTTAGGAGTCCACAATGGGTAAAAGGTCTATAATGGGTTGTTTTACATTAGTGTAAGCAATGCAAATTTTCTGCCATGTAGAACAATAGAAATCATGAGTGTTGGCAAATTTTCAGAATTTTTTCCTTGAAATTTAAATTGTTATGAATTTTAGAAGCCAAAAGTTGGCCTGTGCCCATCTCCAATACATACATTCTTCCATTAGTGTTCATCTAAAGACTAATTTGGCTCTCGAAACAAAACACATATGTCATAACAATGATGGCTAGAAGATGGTTGAAAACCAAGAAACTAATGATTGGATATCTGTCATCTTTCTATGGAATTTCCCATTAAATTTTCCATTACCTATATATTGTCCATGAGGCCTTGCTCATAATGGGTGGTCCTACCATATGCACCTCTTCTTATATGTGAATGTCATGTAAATGGATATGAAATGGATAGCACATGTTGACTATATAGAATACCCATGTACGGGATCCACATTGGTCAAAAATTGGTGTATAATAAGAACTAGCCACAATTAACACTCGGCTTTTTGTACCATGCAAACAAATTGGCAGTCTTTGGCTTGCCTTCATTTCCTATTGACGCCCTTGCAAGTAAGGTAAACTAGCCCATGATAGGCAAACTACCTAATGAAGTCATCTAGAAAACCATCCATTAGAGTCTTACACCAACCCATAGTAGATTTTTTCTCATAAATGAAATTAGGACTTCATTAGGCTAATTTGTGGCCATAATCTTGTCTTGAGAGATGGTCATGGAATTATTAGTGACTGCCATAGGGCACTTACACCATTCAAGTGTAAATTGGTCATAAAAATTTATTTTTTTATTCCTTCATGTCATGGCCATGTTAGGAAATGTTGTGACTGCTTTAGGTGGTAAGATGACCATTATGGAAATCCTTTTTGTTGATTTGAGGTAGTCTACAGACTCTATTGGGCCAATTGGGCTGTACACTTCAAAAATTCATAAAAAATTCTTACTTTGTTGAAAAAATAAATTTTCAATTGTTTTCTTCAATTCTCACATATGTCTATCTATGGAAAAAAATCTGAATCATTTTGCTAATGGCAACAGTTCAGACCACTCATTCTGCTTGTCATAGGCAGGTTTACCTTAGTGGCAAATTCTTACTACGTATAAGGTAAACCTGCCTATGACAAGCAAACCATCCATAACATGCACATAGGAAATGACCCATTAGAGTCTTACGGCCGCTTTACACTTAGAGGCTAGGCCAATTTCATGTATTAGAGGCCAAGAATCTTCACTTGGATAAAAGGCTGAAATTAGCCCCAACCCCTTTATACCTAGAGGCTGGGCCAATTTGGTGGAATGAAGTATTTTTTTAAAAAAGACATGATCTAACATGGCCCGAGCTTGTTGAATTGGGTGCACCAAAAATGGGAGGCCAATTCTTGGTCAAGGGGCCAATATCAGATTTCAATTAAATTTATTTTCTTATAAAATATTATTTTTTTCAACGAATCTAATTCATTGGATTTTGTGCAATTGGCATGTAAGGTAGGAGGTCCATAAAGCGCCTATCTAAGAGCTGAAACTGAATTTTGGGGAGGTGAACCTTCTTGAAATATTTTTCAGTAAATTTTTCTTGACAGACAAGAAGAATTGACATCTAACCCAAGTCGTTTCATATTTTTTGGAGTTTTGTAGAATTAGTTATGAATTTTTGAAGTCAAAATGGCTAGGGCTCTGAAACCGCCCACCTCCTCAAATGCACACTATTGGTGCATCCATGTAAAGATGAAAAAATCCCATGTACAAATAGTGTACATTTGAGGAGGTGGGCGGTTTTAGAACTTGTGCGGATTTTGAGCCTCCTACCTTAGGTTGAAAGTGGCCCTGAAATTTCAGCCTCTCTCTCCCTTTTTCCTAAGTTTTTTTGAATCAACCTGGCTTCTTGGCCCCAAGGCCTTTACATATGGGAGAATTGGCCCCCATTAGTAATTATTACTTGGGGACGGCCTCTAGCCCAAAAGGGGCTGAAATTTTGTGCAATCGGCCTCAAGGAGAATTGGCCTGGCCTCTAGGTGTAAAGTGGCCCTTCCATCAACTTATGACAGACTTTCTTTAAAAAATAAGATTAGGACTACATTAGGTTGGTTAGTGACCAAAATCAATGGCTTGGGTGATGGTGATGGAGTTATTAGTGCATGTTTTAGGAACTTTTAGCTTATTAGTGAAAATTCATCAAAGCAAGTGATTTTTTTAATTCTATATGTTCTAGCCATGTTAGGAAAAATTGTACCCATGTTAGGAAATGTTTTGACTGCTTCAGGTGGTAGGATGGCCATCATGCATACACTTTTTGCTGGTTTTGGGATAGTCTACAAACTCTCTGGGGCAAATTAGTAATCACATTTCAAAAATTCATAAGAAATTCATACTTTGTCAGAAAATTAAATTTTCAATTGCTCTCTTCTTTTTTCATAGTTGTCTTTGTTTGGAAAAATCTGAGTTGTTTTGCTAATTGTAATAGGGGAAAACACTCATTCTGCCTATCATAGGCAAGTTTACCTTAGTGTGATTAGCCTTGCTTCACTTGCGACTTTGCTTCACTTGTGATTTTGTTGCACTTGTCACAGTACGTCAATGCTACCATGGATACCAAAATGACCAGTGGGTTCTGGATTTTTTTTATTTGTATTTGAGATGTGGAGGTGTTGTCTATGTAAAGTATCGTTTTGGTTGTAATTCTTTCTGCTAAACAAATGACACTCGCAATTGTGATTTTTTATATAAGCTAAAATCTTCGCTTTGGATAACAACATGAAGACATGCTTAAGACACTTGTTGTTCGTCTATGACACACTAAGGTTTGTTAGGGTTGGCATGGGCACAAGTGAGATATGACTTCCTCACTTCCTCAAATTGGAGCATAGCTCTACAATCATGGCAATTGATTTTCATTCTTTTTGTTCCAACATGCTATACTCACTATTTTGTGAAGGTTACAATACAATATTAGGTGTCAAGAATGGTTGCTGAGGGTTTTTTAAAAACTTGTGTTGAGTTCAAAACATGATATATATGTTGAATGGCTTCCTCTTGCAGTTTCATTGTCATTGTGTAATTACACTCTCTGTTATAGCATTTGGCATTTTTGTATTTCATTCGTGGAGCCTGGAGCTTAATCATGCATTATAGTCTGAACAAGGGTGAATAGCATTTGAATACTGTTCCACCTTCTCTGCCACATTATGAACTGTTGAGATGCAGAAATATCTGGGTTTGATGTCTTTCTACTTAAGTCACAAAATAATGTCCAGAATCTATCTTGTATGCGCATTTAAGTAGCTTGAGGATTAATTTGCCAGAAAATGCCCGAATAAGGGGTATTAAGACTGAAATGACTGTCTATATCTCTCTCTCTAAATTATAAGTAGGAAGTGTCACGGTGCTTCATTTGGTAGAGAATGCACTGCTCAATTGAAAGACAGTCCAAATTGACTATATCAACTAATAAATGTCAATTGGGACATGTCAACTTGAACAATATTTGGCCATTTAGACATTGTTTTCTATTAATGATGTTATGAAAGCTAATTGTCAGGCAAAACTGATTCCATTGAGAATATTCTTGAAAGGAAGCCAAGAATCATACCAAGGACATCTTTGAGGACCATATTCCAGGATTACAGCCCCCTCCATCCATATGCACAATTCATATGAGCAACATCAGTATCAATCAGAGGAGTTTGTTTTTTTTTGTTTTTTTTTTGGGGGGGGGGCACATAACTTAGCTTTGCTCCTCCTAATCCAGGCACTTGTGAACATTCATTGGCACAATATCCATATATATATATATATATCAGAATTGGTAACATGCATCATAACATTCCGGAGTAAGTTGGCAAGGTTATGTTAATGTATTGGATCAGTTCATCTCTTTCATCTTACAACATCTCCAAAATGAATTATGTAGGCTACCTAGGTGGATCAGAAGAAACACTTTTAAGACCAAACTTTGTTCCTTCGTAACTTTTGCATACAAAATCTAAATGTTGGTTAGTAAACTTGTTATTTAAAATTGCCACTTGGTCAATGGCACTTAAATTGTTGTTGGTTTTACGATGTATACCCTATACAAGTATGTAGAAGAGAAAATTTGTGAAGAAGGATAGAGGTGGAAAAATATTTGACAATTAAAGTTTATACATAAGACAGCCCCACTTTAAAAACCGTATGATTGAATTTACAACAAAACACAAGAGTTTGGAAATATGCCCTTTATAACTTTTCTATAAAAATATGATCATCTTAAATACAATAATTAAAATAAATAGACCCATATCAAATACCCTCTTAATTCAAATGTATATCTTAAATTACAAGGAGTAATTTCCCCAAACTTTAGATAGATACTCAACCAATGCTTTAAAGGTGTCACCTACAATACCATTATAGATAGACGCTAACACAACTGAAGGTTTAATTTTCATGGCTTGTCAATAACATACACTTCTCATTGAAGTCCTTGGTCATGAAAATTTCCATCCATCACTAATTGGGACATGCTAAATAGTAGTGATGCAAGAAGATAAATTTAAAAATCTGCCCCCTATTTGTGGTTAATTAATTTTGTATTTCTCTACCTTCCCAAGCTAATTCAGGGTCCAAATATATGTTCAAATTTGCAAAATTTTAATGACTTGATTGTTTAAACACAAAGTTCCTTCATATAACCAAAAGGTGAAAATTTTGAGCTAGCCCAAAAGAGTTCATCAAAAAGTGGAAGCAACTACACAAGAGTGTTGCTAAATCCATTGCATTATGGTAGAACCACCCATTACCAGCGAGAAACCATGGTCAATACATAGGTAATGGAAAATTCAATAGAGAGATGACTAACAGGTAACCATTAAGTTTTCGGTTTCCCACCATCTTGTAGCCATCACTACAATGACACATCTACTTTGTTTTGAGAGCCCAATTAGTCTTTAAATGAACAGTGATGGAAGAACCTATATATTGGGGATGGGAGCAGGCCAACTTTTGGCTTCTAAAATTCATAACAATTTTAATTTAAGGAAAAAAATTACGAAACTTTGGCAATGTCCATGATTTCTATTTGGCCACAAGGTTGTAAATTAAAATTGCCTTCTACAGCTCCAGAGCATGCACAGATTCCTTAAGTGGTTGGTCATGGGCGGTTCTACTATAGGTGCATGTGGAAAAGAGGCAAAAAATGAAACACAGATAAGGTAGAGCTTTATGTGCACGTATAGGATCCATCAGCATGCATGAGAGATTGATTTATTTATTTTTCAAATGTGTCTATGCATTTGATACAGTGAGGAAGATAATTAGAGACAATAAGCTGATTGTGAGTGTGGATGTGCACATGATCAAAGTTGACATTGTTTCAACAGGATTGTGCAAAACCATTTTCTAACATAATTTGCAGTGTGTTACTTACCACAGAATACTAATTTTTTAGCTGCTGGGATATGAGCACACTGCTCTCCAGACAACTTAACCCCTCTATGCCCAAGGCCTTTTTTGAACTTCTTGGAATTTGCTCTAAATTGAAGAAATAGTCTACATTTTAACAAGTTTTATAAAAAAAAAATTGAATTGTAACCATATATATGCAAACTAGACATGTTGGAGATCATGTGGGAAAAGAAAATACAATGATATCACTTATGGGATGAAAAATTATAATGTTTGATCATGAGGGTGTTAAAATTATGAAAGTGGTTTGAAGTCTTTCAAATTTCAATGCTCTTTTCACATGTTAAATCTAAGAAATTGGTCACCAAAAAAATATGAGGTCAATGGACCAAACATGCATAATCCCAATCAAATTTACAGCTTTTCAAATCTATTATACAATTTTTTTCAATTAATTCCTAATGTGATTTTTTCTCCAAGATCTAGTGTAGTTGAGGCTCATTTCCAAGAGCTCTCAAAACTAGAAAAATCAAGATTTGAAATGGACACCCTTGCACAAAATCTTGAATAGAAAATCATAATCATTCATTTTCAAATTTGGATTTTTGATGCTAAAACTAAACTTCATAAAGAAAATTTCAAAAATAGAAGCTTCTAGAAATATTAAATTGGTTACATTTTATTTAACTTTAAAGTATTGTCGAAACTAGAATTTGGTGCCTTGGGCATTTAGGGGTTAAAGTGAGTAACTTACTTCGGAATTGGAGCCCCTTGAGTAACACTAAAATTTCTATACATTTAGATTCAATGGTGTAATTATATCCATCTATAAATAAAAGGTTATTTTGGTTTAATTATGACTACATACTGATGTTGTACTCTGACTATTTAACCCCTAAAGGATTAGCCTTGTGCTTTTGGGCAATATAACTTTTGTGGGTAGGTACATGTAAGCAGAGATTTAACTTATTTAGACTAAAATTCTTTTTACAAGGTGTGGATGAGGAATCTCTTCCAAGACTGCTAAATTTCATTTTGTTTGAGTATACAAGTGAAAAGTTGTGATGCAAAATGTTGTTTGTTTCTCAACTGAGGGAACTTAGGCAAATCAGAAAAATTCACTTTTTTCAGAAATAAAAATTTGAAATTGGTTTTCTAGATTTACAAATACAGGGAAAGCTTTGAATCATTCCATTTTGATCAATGAGATGAAAGTTATGAGGGTTTTTAGTTTGTGGGCAGTTATGGAATCTCTCCTCTAAAATAAACTTTGAAGTCCTTTATTTAACTCAATTTTCAATATTTTTTGAAAAAAATAAAATCATAGGATGTAGATTGATTATTACAACATTACAACCATTGGGATTGACATTTTTCAATTCCATAATTAAATTCTTCACAATTTAGTATTTGAATCATTTTGTACTTCTTTCTACGTACTACTTTTTCCTATATGTTGTACAATTCCAAATGATCTAAACAATTTCAAGCATGTAGCCAACTTGCTATGAAGAAGGAATCCAAAGAAGCACCACCATTTTGAACATTTTTTCATACAAAAGTGAACTTGTGAAGTGCAACTGCCTAATTTTTCGTAGGGCCCCACAAAAAGATTTATGTCACTTCAAATGCTAATATCTTGCAATCCACATGGATGCTCTCCCCTACCCAAAGTACCCACCCTTCTCTCTACTAAGTTAAAAAATGAAATTGTTGACATCCCTAGCCCCCCCATCTGTTACATCAGATTGACTGCCCTCATCTGCAAATTGAAATTCCCACCCTCCATCTGAATCCTCACAGCAAAGCCTCCACCAGTAGTGCATAAATGCCTTTGAAGACCTCTCAAAAATCAAATGTTTATTTTTTGGTTTAAAATTAAAAGCTTCCAAAATAGCTAACCAACTATATTGCCCATACAAATTTATAAAACAGTCAAAGGAATTTAAGTGCCCACACACAAATGAATTGAAATTTTGGATCAACTATAATTATATGGTTGCTCAAGTAGTTAGAGGTTAATAGCTCTAATAAAAATGGAATTGAAACACATTAGTCTCAAAAGTAGAATTGTTTTAAAAAGAAAACTAATTGTCTAGAACTTAATTTCTTTGAAAACTTGTAAAATTGAGCTCAAAAATGGATCCCATACATTATTTTTTTCAAGAATTTGCAAAGTTTTCTTAGAAATCAAGATGCTCCACAACTTTCACATCACTTCTCCAAATGGAATGAATCAAATCTTTCTACATAAAGAAAATATAATCTATTAAAATGAGTTAAAAAATGAAACCTATAAAATAATTTTTGAAGAAGATGCTTAGATTGATATAAAAGCAAGAGTCTCCATATCTTTCTTATCACTAGTCCAAATAGAGTAAATCAAATCTTTTCATGTAGAAAAAAATATGATTTGTTAAAAATAAAATTTCAAAACTTTATTTAGAATTTTCATGATTTTTTGGGTGATGCCTATTGACCTCCATTTTTAGCTTAGTATAGCATAGATTTTGCTCTTAGGCACCAATTGAAATAAAAGTTATATTCTCCAAAAGCTAATGTATTTTTCAATCTTTAGTAAAAGTTTCTAAAAATCATGCCAAAAATTGAGATTATAAGAACTTACTTAAACCTTGTGATGTCCCCCCAAAGGAACTCATTGTCATGTAGGGGTTAACAAAGTCTCACAGATGAAGTTTTTATCTAGATTGGGCATATAATATACTATTGGCAAACACTCAATGTACTATCTATCATATGAAGTATGCAATGTCACAACTCTTGTTACAAAATCTCGTCACATTTTCATCCTAGAGAAATACCATCCAATTATTTCATCCAATGTTCATGATAGAAACCTAGAATGCAACGAGTGAGCGTTCTTTCTTGATGTGAGTGTGATGATTCATTGCAATTTGAATTGCTAATATATTATAAGCCCAATGTGGAGCTATACCACAATTTTCCAATATCAATGATGGTGACCTTCAAACTTGTCAAAGTCCATTGCCAAGTTTGACCACATCCTCATTCCAAAGAAATTCTTAAAAATAGGATCTTCTTCCTAAAACCATGACGGCTATATTCATCAATTTTTCTTCAATCATCACCTATGTGTGAAATATAGGAAAATGCATTGCCTTTTAGTGTGCATTGACAACATGGAAGTGTGGTCCAAGAGGTAGTACTACTTTACTAGCGCTAATTGCCCTTCAATGGTATCCAACTTTCTATTACGCCTAAGCAACCTCACTTGGAATTCACCTCAGAATTTATTAATCATGACTTATATTAAGTCTTAGTGTGAAGTGAGATACCATCCAATTGATATCAAGATGTGCACAAGAGCACTCTATGATAACACAATGATAGTAGTGAAACTTAATCACCAACTTCATTAATTGTGCCTCTTATTCACCAAAGTAGGGCAAATGTGCTTTAGAGTGAGAGTTGCGACAATGTGTCAACTGAAGTGTTCCCTCTATATTCCACATGTCCTATGTGTTGACTATTTGTAATATTTCCCCCATATTTTGCCTTAGGTTTTATCCATCTAAGCCTCAATAGTGCAAGATAGTACTAACAATGGAAGAATAATAAAGACAAGCATTATGAGGGGAACTTCAAAAAATAAACTATGGTTAATACCAAAGAAGTATTGGAATTAAAATACTAGAAGTTGTTGGTATCACCTTTAGACTTCTAGTATCCCCAGCTCCCCTAAATTTTGATGTTGGATCCTCTATGGTCTAGGTTTTTCCCCATTTGGCACATGAAGTGCCACATTGGATCTAACACTTAGTATGGAGTATTTGACAAGTATTGGAATTGATAAGGTATATATTTGGAGCTCCTAGATGGACTTTTAGAGGGTCTAGTTCTCTTGTCTTGGTGCAAAATAAGGCCTACTCCAAATTGATGATGAATGGATGAAATTTTTTCACTCATCATGTCTATGGTAGTAAATTTCTTGTTGAAGGAGAAACTAAGCCATCATTATTGGCACTACTTGCAATACTTGAATGCTAAACGAACTCCTTTAATTAAAGCCTTTTGTTTCATCCTAAATCGACTTTTTAAAAATTCTATTTTTTGTAATTTACATATGAATAAATTTGGCATTACAATTTTGAGTGTGACATTACTAATTATGACTACAATATGTCTATTTTTAGTAAAGTAGTCATAATGAGCACTCAAATCTAAACGCTCATCACTCATTGCTCCCCACCTATATTCTAGCATCATTGCTTTGGATGTGGGATATTTATTTTGATGATTTGACAAATATATATATCTCAAATTTCTACTAATTCATTTGTTGTAGTCATAGCACTATAGTAATCCAAATTTGTAGATGAAAATACTAAAAAGATCTTGCACCACAAATGAAAGTAAATGCTCATCCATGGTCACAAGTTTGTGATTATTTCCAAAAAAATTCAATCATGGAAGCCCCTATTCACTATTACTTTGCAATGTTTCTTGACATGAAAATTTTGTTTAAGAATTTTTTACTTGCAACCTCTATTTTCCAAGCTCTATATTTGCACTCGACAATCCATGCTTGAAAAGTAGCATCTTTTCCTTCATTGGATTGTTCAAAATGCATACTTCATGAAATTCTCATCTAAGATTCCAAATAGCCTTTTTTGTGTTGGTAAATAATGTTTGAGAGGACAAAAATTCATAGATTTTTGTAGGGATGTGAGTCCATGGATTCTTGTTTGGGATGGAAATCACTAACTACTAACCTATGCATTCCTTCTTACACAAGAACATGAGAATTTACACCAAACTCAAGATGATATTGATAACAAAGACCTATCATTGTACACTTTAAAGTGACATAATTCTTCAATACTAAAATGATTGCTACCAAATAATCAATTTGGATCAAGAATTAGAAATCTTATAATGATTTCAACTATGCTTTTTATTGGCACACCACATATGTGCATCAAATTGAACATCACCAGCACACGTTCCTTTGTTTGAATTCATAAATCTAAATGCCATTTATCTAGAAATCTTTTGGTATTTGATCCTTGCAAGTAATTTTGAGACACTAAATAGTCTAACAACCAATCAATGTGCTCAAGAGTCCTTAGGTCAATAAAGGATAAACTAATTAGTATTGGATATGAATTATTTCTAATTCAACCATTCAAAATTTATTATCTTTTCTAAATCTCCCCCAAAGATTTCATTTTTTTGGTATTAGAATATAAAGAAATACCATCTTTAAAAATGAAAACAAATATTTTCATACATACATAGTACAAAAAAATAAAATAAAAATGAGGTTGTCTAAATTTGACCACATAGTAATAGATATGCCAAGTTTAAATTATGAAATTAAGATCCAAACTCGGGGGGGTCAGTGTGTTAAAAAAATAAGGATATAGGTGAAAACAACCACTATTTTATAGGTGGGTATTGCTTTTTTCTCACATGCTATCATTATGTAATTTTCTAGTTTGGGTTAATAGAAAAGGGGCTTGCATTACTTAATAATTCCAAATTGATATGAATAAATGATATGGTAATTTAGATTAAAAAAAAATTCTACTACAATTTTGTCCCTCATCAAATTGTGAACACATACATGAAATCAAACAATGTAGGTTAAAGTGAATTGATCTCAAAAAACAATTTGTATAGATCATGTAAAAATGATATAAACCTTTAGTATGAAATCACTCATATTACGAAACACAATGTACAAAATATTTGTGCACAGCCATAGTAGTATGAAATAGAATGTTCTCATTGTGTTCACAAACACAATGAGTGAAACAAAATGTGCATATCATGGAGACATGAACAAAACTAAGGTTGTAAACCTAAACTCCAATATGCACTATTGTAACTGTGATTCAAAATCCCCTTCAGTTCTAGACGTACATTGCAACAAACATACACACTTGTATCAATGGAAATGTCTAAGAAAGAAATGAACACACAATGAGCTTAGACAAACCCAAACAATACTCCAGGACATCTCCAAGTGAGTGTGGAGGACTGCTAAACAAAACAAATAGGCACAAGGGAAATCATAGACTAGGGTTTAGGGTTCTTTTGATGCGATGTTGAACCACTTGAGACAACATGGCAAATTTGCAATCTAAGACCCAAATCTAAAGAATCTCCAGGATACAACCTCTTTGGTAAATTTGTCTCATCTAGCACCCACATTTTGTAATCAACCACAACAGGAAGGGATACCTTGGGACCCTTTTAACATCATCTTAGCTACATCAACCGTCTATGATACAGGGTTGGACAACTTCAACAATCCTAATTTCTACTTGAGGCTCTGCTGAAAAGTCGTTGCTCCCTGCTTTGGTTGTCTTTTAGAGATGACACCACTTCTGAAGTCCACTGTTGTCTTCCAATGTAGGAATAACATAGACATAGTCTGTCATAGGATTCATGACCTCAAACCTCTTGAGGATTCGACATTCATCTTGGAAGTCTTAGAAAAGGAAGGGTCATTCTAGGCATCCTCCGTTCGCTAAGTGTGTTCACAAATTAGCATAAGTGTCGCCCGTTTGGCAAAAAAGGGGACTCAGTAGCTCTAGTCAAGTGACATCATCTTCCACCAAGTACAACCTAATCTTGAAATTGAGCACCATCTTCTACACCAAAAACCCTACCCTCAACACATAGAATCTTTCATTACACCTTAAAATAGAGGTGCACAAGAAATCGCATAAGAAAGGTAGCCTAATTCCTTTAATAGTAAATCGTAGACTAGACAAAATAACCCTAAAATAAACTTCTTGCATTTACCAGGTGCCCTTGTTCAAGGATGCAATTGGGAAATAGGTTGTTCATGCAAACTAACAACACTGTGCTTCAATTTCAAAGATTGATACCCTAAACCCTAAGCTTGAGAATGGATCAAAATTATTGTCAAATGCTAGATTATTTACCTCAAAATAGAAGGTTTCACCATAGTTGCAGGCGCACTCTAGAAGACTGATACAACACAGTAAATCCTAAATCAAAAACGCACATCCATACCAATATGTAACGAGGGTTGTGATAGGGTGCAATTTGCTTGTCACGGCATTCTTCACGGGCATTCAACATTGGTAGGAGCACATAGTGAAGTTAGTTTTGACTATGAAGCTTGGATTAGGGAATGACAATGCAAATGTGTGAATTTGAGATGTGTTGCATGCGTAATCTATTTCTCTCAAGCAGAAGAAAAAATCTTGGTGTGTCGTAGACAAATTGATCTCCTTGCAACTCAAACCTTAACACCTTGAACTTGATTTACCCTAAATTCTAGAAAATTCAAACCAAATTGCCAAATCATTGGAAGAAGTCATTGATGGCCACTGTTCCCACCAATTCCCAGTGCAATAAAAACCAATGGTAAAACTAGTAAGGTATGTGTTGTAAGAGTACTTTAAGCCAAAAAATTACGTGCTGTAAGAACCAGTGTAAGAGTAGTGAAAGCCACTAGAGGTATCCTAGCCTAAAAAGTGGTAAATGAACTACTGAATAATATTTTGTATAGTAGAATACTATGGACATAGTAATAAAAATTTCTATTCTTTTATCCTAACCAATATGCCACTCACAAGGTAGCATTTTCAGACTTTTCGCCAAAAAAAATAATATTGAGGGGGGTATTTTGGAGACTACTGCAATGCCATTTTTGATACCCTATATTACTCTAAATCCATTTATAATTTTTTGCCCCCATGTTTTTAAAATACCCTATCATTTGTTCGCATGTATATTTCTACTCCAACCGCTCACTACCCCCCTCAAGGATCCAAAACTCCTAAATGAGCCTTCAAATTCATTGCAATTCAAAAGAATAGGTACTACAATCAAAATCAAGGTTCACAAAATCATCAATTCCTTACTACTCACACTTCATGGATACTTCAACCTTAAAAAAGAGAATTCACACATACAAATTTTCTAGTCCTTCAAGCAAGGCATCCAAGCTTGAAGACTATCTCAAATCTAAAGTCATCAAAGAAAACAAGTTCCCCACTTCCTTTGGCAAGGCCACCAAGCTTGAACACCCATTCAATCTAGAGTGCTCAAAGAAGAAAAGTTCCCCACTTCCTTTGGCAAAGCCACCAAGCTTGAACACTATTTCAAATCTCGAGTGGTAAAAAAAAAAAGTTCCCCATTTCCTTTGGCAAGGCCACCAAGCTTGAGCACCTACTCAAATCTAGAGTGGTCAAACAAGATAAGTTCCTCATTTCCTTCAGCAAGGCCACCAAACTTGAGCAATTATTTAAGTCTAGAGAGGTCAAGGAAGACAAGTTCCCCACTTCCTTTGGCAAGGCTACCAAGCTTGAATACCATTTCAAATCTAAATTGATTAAAGAAGACAAGCTCTCAACTTCCTTTAGCAAACCCAACCAACTTGAACAATAACTCAACTCCAAAGTTGTCAAGGAAAACAAGTTCCCTATTTCCTTTGGCAAGGCCAACAAGCTTGAACACCCACTCAAATCTAGAATAGTCAAGGAAGACAAGTTCCTCACTTCCTTTGGCAAGGACACTAAGCTTGAATTCCATTTCATGTCTAGAGTGGTCAAGGAAGACATCTTCCCCACTTCCTTTAGCAAGGCCACTGAGCTTGAACAACTATTCAAATCTAAAATACACAAAGAAGACAAGTTCTTCATTTCCTTTGGCCATACCACCAAACATGAGCAGCTACTCAAATCTAGAGTGGTCAATGAAAACAAGTTCCCCACTTCCTTTGGCAAGGTCACCAAGCTTGAACAATTATTCAAATCTAGAGTGGTCAAAGAAGACAAGTTTTTCACTTCCTCTGGCAAAGACACCAAGCTTGACCACCATTTCAAATCTAAAGTAGTTAAAGAAGACAAGTTCCCGACTTCCTTTAGCAAGCCCAACCAGCTTGAACAATTACTCAACTCCAGAGTCGTCAAGGAAGACAAGTTTCCTATTTCCTTTGGCAAAGACACCAAACTTGAACACTATATCAAATCTAAAGAGGTCAAGGAAGATAAATTCCCCAATTCCATTGGCAAGGCTACCAAGCTCGAACACACACCCAAATTTAGAGTGGTCAAGGAAGACAAGTTCTCCACTTCTTTTGGCAAGGACACCAAGCCTGAACACCCACCCAAATCTAGAGTAGTCAAGGAAGACAAGTTCCCCACTTCTTTTGGCAAGGACACCAAGCCTGAACACCCACCCAAATCTAGAGTAGTCAAGGAAGACAAGTTCCCCACTTCCTTTGGCAAGGACACCAATCCTGAACAAAATCCCAACTCTAGAATGGTCAAGGAAGACAAGTTCCCCACTTCCTTTGGCAAGGCCAACAAGCTCCAACACCCATATAAATTTAGAGTGGTCAAGGAAGACAAGTTCCCCACTTCCTTTGGCAAGGCCTCTAAGCTCCAACACCCATGTAAATTTAAGGTGGTCAAGGAAGACAAGTTCCCCACTTCCTTTGGCAAGGCCACCAAGCTCGAACACCCACCCAAATTTAGAGTGGTCAAAGAAGACAAGTTCTCCACTTCCTTTGGCAAGGACACCAAGCTTGAACACCTATACAAATCTAGAGTAGTCAAGGAAGACAAGTTCCCCACTTCCTTTGGCAAGGCCACCAAGCTTGAACACCATTTCAAGTCTAGAGTGGTCAAAGAAGACAAGTTCCCCACTTGCTTTGGCAAGGACACCAAGCTTGAACACTCATTCAAATTTAGAGTGGTCGAGGAAGACAACTTCCCCACTTGCTTTGGCAAGGCCGCCAAGCTAGAACACCCACGTAAATTTAGAGTGGTCAAGGAAGACAAGTTCCCCACTTCTTTTGGTAAGGCCTCTAAGCTCCAACACCCATATAAATTTAGAGTGGTCAAGGAAGACAAGTTCCCCACTTCCTTTGGCAAGGACACCAAGCTTGAACACCCACACAAATCTAGAGTGGTCAAGGAAGACAAGTTCCCCACTTCCTTTGGCAAGGCCACCAAGCTTGAACACCATTTCAAGTCTAGAGTGGTCAAAGAAGACAAGTTCCCCACTTGCTTTGGCAAGGACACCAAGCTTGAACACTCATTCAAATTTAGAGTGGTCAAGGAAGACAACTTCCCCACTTGCTTTGGCAAGGCCGCCAAGCTAGAACACCCACGTAAATTTAGAGTGGTCAAGGAAGACAAGTTCCCCACTTCTTTTGGTAAGGCCTCTAAGCTCCAACACCCATATAAATTTAGAGTGGTCAAGGAAGACAAGTTCCCCACTTCCTTTGGCAAGGACACCAAGCTTGAACACCCACACAAATCTAGAGTGGTCAAGGAAGACAAGTTTCCCACTTGCTTTGGCAAGGCCGCCAAGCTAGAACACCCACGTAAATTTAGAGTGGTCAAGGAAGACAAGTTCCCCACTTCTTTTGGTAAGGCCGCCAAGCTAGAACACCCACGTAAATTTAGAGTGGTCAAGGAAGACAAGTTCCCCACTTCCTTAGGCAAAGTTGTCAAATTGGAACAAAAACTAAGATTTAGTCTCAAGAGGGTATTGCTTGATGCAAATTGGTTTGGTAATTGGTCAAGGAATCCAAAACCTATTAAATCAAGAATCTTTAGTGATGAACAGGTGTGACATAGATCCCATATCTTTTGTTGTAGAGTAATTGATGTATGGGATTGAAGTGCTTTTAGCTGTCTAAACCAATTCTCAGAGTTTCCTATTATAAGAGCCTCCAATTTAGAACATTGTAAAGCAATTTGTAGAAGTAAACTGAAGTTGTCAACATGCGCTTTTTGAGAGGTCAAAGCGCTTACCAAAATCAATACACGAAGTTTTTCAAAATCAAGTTCTTGGTCCTCCTTAACCAAAGGGAAATGATGGTTCATAGTCTCTTGTAAAGAAATGCCTTCGAGGACGTGAACATCCTACATTAAAAAAAAGTAATATTAGAACGTATTACATCTTCATATTGTGAATTCAAATGATCATTTTTTTCTCAACTATATCTCAAAACTCATAATTCTTTAAATATTAAGGGTTTGAATGTTCACTAACTCTACTCCAAAGTATATAGAAAAAACACATCATTCTTGCCCAAATGTACAATTGAAATATTACCTTGCTTGTAAATCCACTTTCTGGTATCATGGATGCTTTCCAAACTCTTGTATCTTTGGCAATCATTCGTCCCATGTCACGTAGTTGATCATGCATTTCTAAAATGTCATTTTCATTCACCTTCAATAATGACATGTCAATCAATTTTTCCAATTCCTCCACTGGAAGCAAGCCATCTTTGGACCACATAGACAAGATGGTCTCTTTTGAAATGCCAGATGGATATACATCTCTACAAAAGAAACAAGCCACGTCCAAAAACATCCTCTTTTCAATACCATCGTTCAATCCTTCATAGCTTATTTTCAAAGTGTTCCAAATTTTTTCATCATCATCCAAACTCCTTCCTCTTGCCATCCTTTGTAATGCTCGTTCCCAACTTCGCAACCTCTCTTTACCACGAAGAAATGCACCCATCACTTTTAAGCTCAAAGGCAAGCCATTGCAAGCTTTCACAACATGCTTGCATAAGTCTTCAAAGTCTGGTGATAGAGAAGATACACCCCAACAAAGGTGAGTGGTGAAAAGTTTTGTAGCTTCCTTTTCATCCAACAACTGAACATCCAACCTTCCCTCAATGCTTACAAATGATTCCATTGTACTCCATTTGCGTGTCGTGAGAATTATTGTAGAGCCTACACTAGCTTCAATCATATCTAGAGGTACTATATCATGCACTTGAGCTTTATCCTTGACATCATCTAGTATTAAAAGAACCTTCTTTCCAACCAAGAGTTCTTTCATCATCTCTTGTGCATCTCCCAAATCCTTGGGATTTTCCTTTTTTCCAAGTTTTGGTAATATCTCACATAGTATCTCATATGAACTTGGATAGTTTTTGGATTGTACAACAAAACATGATGCATGGTATAAAGATTTCACTGTTGCATCATCAAATATTGCCTTTGCTAGTGTAGTCTTGCCAATTCCACCCATGCCGACAATGCCTATATAATTCAGTTTCAAAAGTCCTTTGGCTTTGGATAGTTGATGATTAAAATCAACCACAACTTCTTCTGGAGGTGCACTTGGTTCATCCACCTATACAAAGACAAGAATCATTTTTACTTAATCGTGTTCATTGAAAAATTAGATACTATTCTTGAAACCATGAATGTCAAGAGCGAAAGAGAATTATAGAAAGCAAACAACACTAAATGAGATTTGTACTTCATTAATTTCATACCTTTGGTAGATGATCCATGATGGACTTGGAAGCTCTTAAGGAGTACAATGAATCAAATTGTGGAACCATCTTGCATGAATAGGTTCCCTTCAAAAAAGACTTCTTTAAATTTGCCAACCTTCTACATATATTGGAAAATGTCGGCCGTTGAAGAGGGTCTTGAGACCAACATTCTTGGATTAAGTTGGTGAGTTCTTTGCAATTGTTGGGTAGGTTTGGTCGTGAGCCTTTAATGCCCATGCCATCTTTACTTGATATTTTCTTATAAAAATCTTTTGGTTTCAAACCAAAGTATGGAACCTTTCCTGATAGAATCTCTGAGCATACCATGGCAAATGACCACACATCAGCTTGGAAAGGATACAATGGAATTTTACTTTCCTTGATCATTTCAGGGGACATATATCCTTGTGTCCCAATTGTATACTTTGTTGGCTCCAGATTCTTTGGATTGCTGCACACCTCCAATTGTGAAATTCCATAATCTGTCAACTTGAATATGCAACAAGGATCTAAGTCCTCCATAGCTATTGAACTTACCAATACATTATCAGGTTTCAAGTCAAGATGAGCAACTTGCATGTCATGAAGATAATACACACCCTTGGCAATTTGATGCATGATGTCAATTGCAACATAATAGGGTAAAGGTCTCTTTACTTTCTTCAACATGGTAGACAAGCTTGATTCCATGAGTTCCATCACCAAATACATCTCGATTTTTTCATCTTCTTCAACAATCTCATCAAGATTTTTGTTAGTTCCACAACCAACAAATTGGACAAGATTTGGATGGCTCAAACCTGCCAAGATACCAAGCTCTTTCCGAGACTTGATGAGAAATTCTCGTTCCCCTTCCACGTTTTTAGTGGCACACTCAAGGCCTAACCAATTTGATGTGTACACTCCTTCACCTATTTTTTTGTTGAATTTTGGTGCCTTGAAATCATTTAGTACCTCCAATGCATCCAAGTCTCCACCATCAACTCGATCCAAATTTCTAAACCTCAACAATAGATGTTGTGCTATTTCAAAATCCACTAACACTTTTCCTTGAGGTACAAGTTCAAGCTTCTTCTTCAATAGTTGTTGATCTTTGAAGACTTGTTGAGAGGTAGCCGCATCAAATTGAATAGATAAGATATTGTTTGATTGATTGGGATGGTGGAATAAATACATGGCACGTGTTGTATCATAACAACACTTCAAGTCTAAAAGCAATTCACGAAAAGTTTCTTTGTTTTGGAGTTGAAATATAGCCAGATGACACCATTGATCTTGTTGAATGCAATTTTTTCCCAAAATCTCTATTTTCTTTTGAAGATAACACAACTCTTCAAAAATAGATTGGAACTTGAGATCCTTGGTAGCACTTGACAACATTTTGTTGATCTCCTTCATGGCTAGTATGAGCTTGGCAAAAAGATGGATGCATTGATTTTTATTCAAGACTTTGTTCTCATCAAATTTTTTTATGACTTGCAAACATTCTTCAAGTCTTCGTATATCATTGCATAGTCTCGTACAATGCTCACTTTGCACTTGTAAGAAATCCTTGCCTTTCCTACAAAAAATTTAATACATATTGTCAATGAGATATCTTGCTCAAATTTATAAGAGCAGTTATCCTATGATATTGAAAATATAATCAAGTGTGTTCTACAAATGAAACTTCTTTGAACATTATTAATAGAGTTGCCTACCTATTGAAATTAGCATACATGTTTTTTTAGTTTATCATATACATAAATGCTTAAAACAAAATTGGATTTACAACTTAAAATTAATCAAATAGGAAAAGAATTTTGTTGTTTGAGACATACTCAATCAAACATGTAATTTCCAATCTCCAACACTTAATAAATAATATATATGCTCACCGAATAAACCATGCAGTATCCATGTATTTCCAAAAGATGGCCATTGTGAAGAACCAAGTCATCCACATCAAAAAGCGTGCCATCTCAATGAAATGAGTAGTGATATATCAAAATTCTACAACAACTGCAAACAAAATCCAAAGAAAGTCATCAAAAAACATTCAAATTCATGAAAACAACAAGGTCCTACAAGGATGTCAAATAAATAATATATTAAAAAATATCTTATATAGAGAGCCACACCAAATCAAACAAGCAATTTCTATAAAACCTCATACCATACAATAAACAAAAAGTTAAAAGATACTACAATCTTATTCATTTTTTCAAGGCACATGCCATAATCTTAGAATTTTCAATTGTAAATATTGCAAGAACAATTT
Organism: Straminergon stramineum; assembly: GCA_963920665.1. NCBI lineage: Eukaryota > Viridiplantae > Streptophyta > Bryopsida > Hypnales > Calliergonaceae > Straminergon > Straminergon stramineum. The sequence goes on along the minus strand of OY987264.1, from coordinate 35,158,331 downwards.
CATGAAGCACAATACCCTTTAAAAGAATTGGAAAGAACCACAAACAAGACATTGTATTGTCTCTTGGAATTCAAGTTGTGTGCTACAATTGTGTGTGAGATACACAAGTGGATTGATGATTTGACAATGATCTTCTATTCAAATTTAATTTCACCATATAAATGTTATGATGCTCAAATACAACACTATGCAATTCAAATACATGTCAATTTTGCCATTACTAAAAGAAGTTGGAGGCATTCAAATGAATCAAATTGGAAGCACCATGGTTCATTAGATCCAAATCAAAGACAAAGATACACTTTTGCCATCATTGTATACTTCAATTCATGTACCCTCTATCATATATACTACAAACACAATTTGGAAATTTGCTCTAAAAATTTCTACTAGAAGATGAATGAAATTTTAAACTCTACACCAATGGACCATGTGAATTGCTTTCTAACTATGACAAAGAAATAAGACTTCTTCATGGAATTGGAAATGTTTGATGCCCTTGATTCAAAAGCAAACTTCTAAAATTCTTATTAAACTCTAACACAACAAAGAAATTTACAACTCAAATCCATTAACATCTCATTTTCACCTTCAAATAAATTTACACTAAATATCATCAACATTGTTGCATTGGCATATATTTTGTCTAAAGACCATTCCACTTGCAAACTTTCAATTCCACCTTTCAAAAATTGAAATATACACACATTGTAACTATCTAGATTATAACCATAACTTGCGTTGATGATAACATCACATCATAAGAATTCATCTTGATTTCCTTTGTTAAAGGGCTAATCTATTGATGTTTGAAACCAAAACCAAAACTTACAAAGAAATGGGGGATAAAATTACTACCAATTTAGGAAGGCATTATAACTTTAACAATCAAGTGGTAGTGTTATTTCCCCTTAACTAAATGTTAAGATTTTTTGATCCCCAAATGACAAATGACTCACATCTTGTATATCAGAATGAGAGTTTCTAAAACATAAGAATGAAGCTCAAGAAGTTCACGAGTCAATTTCCTTGGTTGCATTTGCAATGACATTCTAATGCACAAAGTGAACATGATGACCATTAATGCTTGAAGGTAAATTCTTCCAATTGAAAAGTCAAACCTAAATCACTACCGAATTTAAGAAGGTGAGGGATCCTAAAACAAAACTACATATTGGATTCTTCTATAGACCAACAAACAATGCAAAGTAGGAATTTGAAAACTTGTCAATCCAACTTCAAAATATCATAACTACTTTAACAAGTTCCATGAACAAAAATAAAAGTGGGTTCAATGTGACTTCCATTCACCTTCCATTACAATAATTGCACAACAATATACCTCAAGCCATGAACACATGCTTAAATTCAAACCCAAGTTACAAATAAAATCATTTAGTAACTTAAAGAAAAAAACTATTTTAGAACATTTCTTATTTTGTCAAGAGCATTGATCTGATCCTTTCTAAATGTATGCATCCTAATTTCTCAAGCGTGTTTTCTTATCCACAGAGGCCTATCTAACATGTATCAACTTGTGTATGACAACAGCTTTTAAGAAGCTCATACAATGTAAGATACCATGCAATACAAAGTTTAAAATAACAAGGAAATAGTGTAGTATAAATTTTGTTTAAGAATATGTACATACCACTACACTTATATTTTGAGATACTACTTATCAAGGCTCAATCATGGTAATATGATGTAACTCACATAGGAAGCATTGAATTTTTTTTGCAAAATAAAATTATAATCAACATAATCACCATTCTACACACTTCTTTTCTAAGTAGGACTAATAGTGTAGTAGGAAGAAAAATCCTTGATTGCATGTTCTAAGTTGTTCCATGAAGATAAGGGCCTCACTTGTGCCCATCCCAATAACAAAAACAAACAAATGTAATATTAGTGAGGTGCATCAGGTGTGTTTATAGCCCTTAATCTCTTGTTATCAATTTCACATAGCACAACTTAAAAAAATGAAACAACCTTGTAAAGTCCAAATATCATCTATTATATTAAGTACAGACTGTCATGCAATTTGTCACCACCCATTGTCACAAATTTAGTCACATTTTCATCCTAATTATTTCATCCTATCATTTTGAATGTTTTTTCATCCGGATATGTAAGACTTTGACTAGCAATCAAGTTCATATTCTCTAAAGTTCAATGTTATACTGCAACAGGATTTTGCTAGTAAGAATTATAAACAAAGACACCACCTGACTGTTAGAAGTAGTAGATAGTACAAAGGCCATCTTTGGAAAAACACTCAATCCTCAGCAAAAAATCCCAAGAATAGATGAGAATGTACACTCAATAACCAGAATTCACAAGTTCAATCCATAGCTGAGAAAGAGAATTCTACCAGCACCAAGCATTAACTAGACAAATTGGTGACACTACTAAGCATCCAACTTTACAATGACTAACCAAGAGTATCTTAAGTTAGTATCTCAATCAACTCAAAAGTTGTATGCTATCCGAGTAATTTGGTTCAAGCATCATGTCATCAAATGAACTGTAAGATGTGGAAAGCAAGGTTCATTACGCACATCCCAACGCATTTGGAGCCTAGAGCCTCCAAAAACAATTAGTTATTAAGGCAAATTCCAATAGTTTCATATCCCATGCCCTATTGTAAATGATACTATAGGAGGTTAATTAAAACTCCCATTTGGGTAGTTGCACTGAGCCCCACCAATGATATGTGTTGTCATTAATTTATGAGCTAAATAATGAGTATTAATATGACTGTCTAAATTCCATGAGAGGTTGTTTAGTACCTACTACATCAAAAGAAACAGTTTATTACCACCTAATTATATTAAATGAGTTAGAGAACCATGCCCAAATGCTTGATTAAATCTATGGATAATGGAAACTTAACTCTAAGTTGTGAAAGCTTAGAAAACACAACAATTATGTATGATTGTCTACTAAGTTAGGTTTGAGTTCAATAATTCTAAATTTACCACATATATTATGTGGTATGTTGATATGCTAGAAACAAATATCAAGCCCAACTCTCATATAGAAACTTGAATAATGAATCTTGAGAAGAAAGAAAGAAAGGTTGGATGAACACACATGTACCAATTGCTATTCTAAAGGAGCTATAGCTACATTTGATGCATTGTGTCAATTAATTAATTCAACGTGAACACAAAGTTTCACTCATAGAAACTAGGGCTAATTATTATATTGGACTATCATCCAACTCTAATTGTAACAACTTGTGATTCAACATGCATAAGTATTTGAAAAAGAAAATTATATATTTCAAGGCAATGGCAAGATAAAAGGTGGTACCTTTGGAAGAGTTCAAGTCTATCCCTCCACCTAGTATATACTATTTCAAATCGTCTTACAAGGTGATGACTATCATTGGACCACTACTATTGGGTTTTTTTTCATTGAAATATATACAAAAAAAGTAACACTACAAAAAAATATTGGAAACAAAATCATAGGACTTAGTAATTTCTTCAAATCATAGTGAAAACTAATGACTCTCCAAAGGCAATAAGTGCATTAGATGGGATTCAGCTGCCCTGGAGGACCGTTTCAGGCCAGTTCCCAAGGCTGGGAACCAGCCAGGGCTGGCCAGAATTTTAAATTAAAATTTTTTTTTTAAAAAAAATTTTAAAATTTTAAAATTAATTAATTAAAAAAATATTTAAAATTTAATTTATTATTATTATCTGACGTGGTTGTCGCCTGACCACGTCAGCGAGCTGCTGTGGCCGAGTTCCCACAGTCTTAGAACTTGTGGGAACTCGCGGTCTTCTGCAGGAGCTCATTCTCATCTAATGGGATACTCTAACGATGGGATTCAAAACTTATTGGTAACTAACATCAATTTATATGAACATCAAAGAAATTTTCAAGTAGAACAATTACATAAATGTTGCAATTGGTTGTATCATTCTATACTATCTACCATGTACACCACTCAGTATCCCTAATCTCAAAAACATGCACTCAATGATATCCAATGCCATATATTTTTTTAAATGAAATATGCGATGCTTGACATAGAGCTATTTACAACATATCTTACCTTGAAAGTAATAAGACTTTCAATCTCAAGCCATGTCAAAAATCACTTGGCAAGTAGCTCCTTCGTTGTAATTCATTAACTTTTAAATTGTTCCACCAATTGGTAAGTGATCACTGCATACCATGGGACTCAATGTCAGGACATACTAAATTCAGCAAATTCACCCATAAAAGAAAACCAATCCTCTATTGACAAACTTCTATAGAACAACGACACAAAAGGTAATGAAGTGCAACTCAAGTATTGCCCCCGGAGCTGCAGTACAACTACAAGCAGAATTTGTTGTTGGCTAGTAAACCTACTTGCAACACAAGCGCCAAACACACAAGCCTAAGAACACCTATAACAGCACCTCCAAGATGCAAAATTCACTCACATGGTATTCCAAAACGACACCCTAAGTCTTGCTGAAATGCTTGTTCCAGTTCTACCAAAACCCCACCAAATCTGAAGCAGACTAATGCAGGGAACCACACTAAGACACACTTCAACACTTGAACGCAGTTGAAGTGTGCAAACCTTACTGCCGTGAAGATCCAAGAGCACCTGGGGTCGTCTCTCTCGCTTGTAAGACACTCTCCAGCGACGACATGACATAGCAGAGAAGTACTCCACAGGCAACAACAACGTCACATGTATGAGAGCAGTAACTCATCTTCTTCTCCCTGTGTGCAGAAGCTCATGGGACATCACTTCGGACAAGCAGTAGCTCGAGAACTGCCAACAAACAGATGCGCGCAGTGGGGAAAGACTAGAAAAGTTGGAGAGGTTGGGGTTTCGGGGAGACGATGGGCGTCGCCAGAGGAAGGCCAACCGGGAGCCTGGCACGATGGTGGGCTAGCTGTGGTCAGGACGAGTGGCAATAATGGTACCAGTAGTTGCGGCCGGCTGGCCGCCCCACGTGAAGAATACTGTTGTTTTAAGGACAACGTAGGCACAGGACTGTCTGTTTCCTACTGCGTAGGAGCGCCACAGCCCAAGTGAAGTAGCTCGGGTGTAGGGACAGGGGTGTGGGACTGAAGCTTTGGCCAAAATGGTACAGAAGTGAGTCTGTCGGGCCACCACCAAGATGAGAATGCATTAGTTCTAGCTGTAATTTGTACTGAACCATCAAAATTTTTTTATCTCTGTTCTCTCCAAGTTCGTCTGATTTTTAGTAACTTAGTGCTGGTGGTGAATATTTCTCGATGCAAGCTAAGACCATGTCAAACTCTGCTTTGAGTGCTAATATCTGTACAGCGAAGAGAATTGTAGTGAAGAGTACCAACCTCATGCATTCACTGTACAGGATTCTGCAATATTGCCATCTTTTCTACTTGTATGAAAAGATAAACACGGTCAACCTAATTCCACACTAATTTGAGGTACCAAGGGGTGCCAAAGGTGGCCTGCAGAAGCAGGTAATTGATTTTAGGAAAAACTTTCCACAACTTATAAAGAGTCCAGTACTTTGAAGAAAGAAAACTTGACTTGTGCTGAAGCTGGTAACAAACCTGCAAATTGTGCAACAATAATTAGGTCTGACACCCCCAGTCCAGGATTGTATTTTTTAGTTAAAACTTCTCAATTTCATGGGGTCCTCTAACAGACATGTAACTTAATGTGGCTGGTGGAGGAGTGCTCAAAAATACTCAAAAGATAACAATTACTATCGACAGGTGCATAGGAAGTGCAGCTTCAGTTGTCGTTTCATCTGTTCATGTGTGTACAGTACATCGATATCATGCGATGTGCGTGTACGTTGATATTTGCTGGTGTGTCTACATCAATTCAGTAGTTACCGTAGTTCTAGAAAGAATTTCACCTCAGTAATGCCGATTGTTGGGGGAAATTGAGGGATTTCTTGTCATACACAATTTGAAAGCCAGGAGCTTTGGCTTGAAAACAGCCCCATTTGGCAGGCCACATGAGCTTTTGGGCCGGCAAAGAGAAAATTTCATCTGTTTTGGAGTTACTTTTGCAAGCCAGGCCACGAAAGCCACCCATTTTGCAAGCCCGGTGGTGAAGCTCTTGGCAGGGTTGAACATCACAGATATGACAAACCAACCAGCTTTCAGCCGGCCAAAGAGGCTCAACTCAAATGATACATCATAAGTCAAGCCTAGCACATCCCTAACTATTGTAAATAACCTGCAACAAGGCTGATAAGCTCCACCCAATCAAACCATGATTCACATTCAAGAACCCAAAACAGAACTAGACAACAAATAGAAATACGACTCACATAGACAACAAACAACAAATGGAAAAAATCATCTCGCCTCTGCAAAAATTGAAGTTGAAATTCTAAATCCACGGTGATGACAATATATAAACACCCATAAACAATAGATGGGGAATTTACTTAAAATGGCACCATTCCACAACTTTGGCACTTCAACGGTTTAGACTGCACGGTCTGAAATGTATACTTGTCCTAGATGCCACTTTTACGGTTTAGCCCAGGTGGTGTGATAATGGCGTATGGAATAGCAGCATTTTAACAAAATCCCTTGTATATATTTTCCATACGACAAGTCGACAAGTCGACAAATTTGGAAGCCCATGGTGCACTAATAATCTCAACCAACTAAGTCAATGGTGCTGACGCATGCAAGGGATGACGATGAGTTGATGCCTCTTCCAACAGAGGAATTTCAATGTTATGTGTTATCTTTGATTATTTCTACACCAGGTGGGGTCAATGCTCTTACTAGTGTGCTCCTCTGGGAAACAACCAAGGAAATTGTCAAAGATCTTTTCAGAATCATGACCAAAGACATACAGCATGAAAAGCGATTAGCCATTTGATTAAACCAACAAACCTCGTGATTCCCAGATGAATTTTCTTCTCTCTTCTCTCTTCTCTAATCAAAGGCCAAGTCTAAGTAATGGTTCAAACATGCAGAAAGTTAGTGAGGCCCAATGAAATCAAGAAGTTGATCAAATCAACGGTACCATGCTGGCAGGGGCCTAACAGTCCAAAGAATGAATTTCTTATGTCTATTGTAAGGTAACCACGCTCTAAGATGGCACAAATAAGCAATCCAACATTATTAAGCAATGTTCCCATTATTATATTGGAAAGCTTTTTGTGGGGTCTTGTAGGTAGTGAAAACAAGATTGTAGATTCTCTTAGAATGTATTTTCTAAACACCATAAGAATAAACTACGAATTTTCAAAGTGCTGAAAATAGGTGTACCTAGAAATGTTCATTGCTTCTCATGAACAATGGGAGTACATTTTAGGCAAGAATCTCTAGTGTGCAATTTTAGGAAGCATGCAATTTTAGGTGTAGTTACCTTAGTAGAATTGGAACATGTAGATACAGGAATAGCGGCATTCTAGGATCATTGATGAGGGTTATTGAAAAAATAAATGAGTATTATTATACATAGGATTGTGCTGAAGGAAAATTGGAACAGACCTACGAAAATTATACGTTTCTAACTTACTTAGGGTAAAGTCGCTTTGCAAGTGGCCACTTACTGGTCCTGTTCTCCGACTAATCAGAAATGTAAGATCGAACAACAGGATCCCATTGCCTGACGAGATTAACAGCACTTTGTCAGAGAACTCTTCATGCCAAAAAAATACTCATTGGCAAATTTCAGCTTGAAACGTTGGAATTTCCTGGCAGAGAAGTATGATTGTTCTGCTTTTTTAGAAGCTTTATAGTTTGCTTTTTCATTTGATTGATTGATTGCCTGGTCAATCAATTGTACTCTCAAATTGGCTTTGTTGTGCTCTTTGCAACACTCCTCTAAGATACTTACAGCATGAAAATGAATGTTCACAAGTGCCTGGATTATGAGGAGCAAAGCTAAGTTATGTGCCCCCACCCCAAACACCCTTCTTCTGATTGATACGGATGTTGCTTGTATGAATTGTGAAGACAGAGGGGGCTATACATCCTTGAAGACATATGACCCTTGGTATGATCCTTGGCTTCCTTTCAAGAATATTCTCAATGGAATCAGTTTTGCCTAACATTTAACTTTCATGACATCACTAGTAGAAAACAATGTCCAAATGGACAAATATTGTTCAAATTGACATGTCTCAATTGAAATTGTTTTGTTGTTGTAGTCAATTTGGACGTGTTGACTTGGACTTTCTATCAACTCATCAGTGCATTCTCTATCAAATGAAGCACCATGACACTTCCTACTTATAATATATGAAATACTAAGATATATATAAGATGCTAAGATACTTCCTTGACAAAGTATTGCTCCTACTTGGTTCAATTGTCACTCATATTTAACAATGCATTCATGCTTACAATTTGCACTCAATCTTCATTTTGTTGTATCTTTGATATTTGAGAGTGGGCGAATGGACATTTTGGTTGATTCCAAGGTGTCAGAGGGCCTCTCTAAAGAATGTTTGAAGAGTGTGTAACTCTTAACCTTTAAAATTCTAGATCTATACCTATGATCACGAGCAATGTGTGTAGGTTAAAAGTAGAGTTGTATCAACAATTATAGATCTAATGATATAAATACCATATCTTTTACAAGTTTCTTGCTAACTACATGAAGGAAAGTGCGGTGGTGATAAACAACAAAAACTCCGTAGGCGCTTCTACAAAATTAGCCTTGAATCTTCCTTTAAACACCAATTCATTAGATTTAGTTCAAAAACTAATACCTAAGCACACAAAGTCTTCTCCCAAATTGACAATTTGAGAAAAATCATCATAAAGTACTATGTGGAAGAATATTTGGTAGCAAGTTGTTGTCCTATCTAATGGTTGGATCTAATGCAATGAGAAGAAACATCAGTTTCAATCTGTTTGTCATCCAGAAATCAAACGTCGAAGCACTAAGGAGTTAAAATACCTCCACAATTCACCAAGGTTCAAAATAGAAGATACCTCCGGGGGGTTCTAATGTTTCAAAAGAATGGCCATTTGCATATATATGATTCTTACATTAGACAACACTTTTGGAATGCCACACACCTAATGCCTCCAAAAAAATTTGTTGTCATCTCATTGAGGATTTTATTTGAGCAATTTTTCTATCGAAGTAATCTTTGAAAGAAGTTTGGTGTTGTACTCCTCAAGTTTAAATACATCTTCAAGAACTCATATACTTAAGGTGATGATTTTAGGAAATACTTCTACCACAGAGATCTTTTGCACACACCTTTATTAACATATCCAAGAACCTCAGATTGATTAATTTAATTTGTCTCGAAAGTAGCCTAAAGGATCATGTGAAATCTTCACAAACATGACATATCTTGGGGAACTAAGGTGACTACACCTAAAATCACACACATAAGCAATTCACTATGGTTCCTATTATTGTATTGATTTTTTTGTGGGGCCTTGTTGGTAGTCAAAGGGAATTCTAGATTCTCTTTGAATGCATTTTTTGGACATTGTATGAATATTCTATACATTCTCGAAGTGTTGAAAATAGGTGTTTCTAAGATCAATAGTAGATTCTCATGAATAGTGGGAGTATATTTTAAGCAAGAATCTAGAGTGGTTGATCTTAGAAAGTAGTCAAAATTGGGAGTAGTTACCTTAATGCATGTAGAAACAATGGGTTAGACTTAGACAAATCACATCTCATTGATCAAATCTTAAACTTATATGAAATCCTTAGAATGAAGCAATGTTGCTCTCAAACGGAACTTCAAGGAAGGTACTTAACCCCCAAAGTTCCTTGACTATGTTATCACCAAAAAACCCTCAAAAATTGCCCTTTCTTATACAAGTACCAAGTTTTTGAAAAATATCGTTTTTGGACACATGTAACCTTATGATCTTGTAGTACACTAGATTGAAAAGATGTGGGAAAAAATTCAGAAAATTCCATCGTGTAGATTGCAAGATATTAGCATTTGAAGTGACAAAAATCCTTTGGGGGGGGCCTCGTGAAGAAACGGGCAGCTGTACTTCACAAGGTCACATTTGTATGAAAAAATGTCCAAAATGGTGGTGCTTCTTTAGATTCATTCTTCAATTCAAGTTGGCTACATGCTTAAAAATTTTCAAATCATTTGGGATTTTGCAACGCATAGGAAAAAAATAGTAAGTAGAAAGAAGTAGAGAATTATTTAAAATACTAAATTGTTAACAATTTATTAGTGGAATTGAAAAATCCCAATCCCAATGATTGTAATGTTGTAATAAAAAATCTTCATCTAGTTTTTTTATTTTTTTCAAAAAATATTGAAAATTTAGTTTAATAAAGGACTTCAAAGTTTATTTTAGAGTAGAGAATCCATACTTGCCTGCAAACTAAAAACCCTCATAATTTTTGACTCATTGATCAAAATGGAATGATTCCAAGTTTTTCATGTATATATAAGTCTAGAAAACCAATTTCAAATTTTTATTTTTGAATAAAATGATTTTTTTAGATCTACCCAGATTGCCCGAGTTGAGAAACAAACTACATATTAGGCCATAACTTTTGACTCATATTTCCAAATGCCCTAAAATTTCGTGCACATGAAAGATATTCCTTGTCCACACAGGGTTGCTAGCATGCAAGCTTGGAGCGGCGAGCTTGTGAGCCTGTGAGCGTAGGAGCGGGAATTTTTTTCTAGAAAATAATTGGAAGGGACCTATGACCGTGGATGTTGAAAACCCTATATTTCTCCAGAAGAAGGGGTCATTTTTATGAAATATAACATACTTTTAACTTTCAGTTCATTTTTTAAAGAAACAACTATATTTAGTCCAATATGGTCCAATCCTGAAAATGATAAATGTGAAGTAAAATAACAAACATGCAAGATATAGCCATAAAACACACAAATCCAATCATAATAGAAATCAACACATAAGAGCATGACTCATGAGATATGTCAATCTCGTGAGTCTAGGTCTCTGCAGACTCAATCGCATAATCAGAAGTCTTGGATGAGTTTGAAGACTCTGTACCCTCAGACACAGACCCATCTATAAATTGCAAGACATTCAAAGCGTAAGTGTCTTTACGGCGTTTTGGTTTAGAGCAACCAAAATCCGCGAAGGCCTTAGCCATTTGTTGAGCATAAACTGGAAGGTCGAAAGGCTTCTCCGGACTGATGAGAACACTTTGATTCTTCAACTTTGCACTTGTTGACATCAATCCTCAATGACTGCAACCCAATATGATTCCATGTAAGAGTGTGACAATTTGAAAATCACCATATAAAGACAAAATTTAAAAAGTGCCAACTTACTTACTAAATTTTCCCTTCTGAGTGAATTTTCGAGGTATGACGAGCATATCATCTGGATCTTGTGAAACCAAAGCAATTGTCTGTGGTTGTGTCGCCACCACAGCTGGAGTGGACTTCTTCATCGGGGTGAGGATGGCGTCGAAAATGTCCTTGTTCTCCTCCAAAGCCACATTGTGGCGGCCTGTTCCATGGCAAGCGGTAATCGATGCACCTGAAAGCAAGAGAAAAAAATTATTATTTCAACGACTTCCACCATAAGTAACGGTTTGGAATACAACAAACGGAAGTTCAACCCTAACCTGTGGATGCACTACAATCCAACACAAAATCGCCTTCAACGCTCGTAGCTTCCAATAGGATTTGGAAGAATCGTGGGTCTTTCTCGCGAGCACCCCGCCATGGCTTTCCACCATTCATTGCCATGTCATCTGGATGGGTGTAGTTCATCAACATGTCGTCTCATACAATGTCTACACCAGCTTTCTTCATCGTTGGTGTACGTCTGAATGAGAAATTGGACTCGCCTTTTGCGCCTAAGTCCTTCACTACAAGGGTGATTCCAAATTTCTGCATCTGCAATCATCCCAAAGAGGTATATAATCATGAGGAATGCAAGGAACATAATGCACTATGAAGTGGTTGTGAATGCTACAAAGGTTCAATGGAATTTACCGTTTTGGAATTGTCTATAGCCGAGGTCAAGTGCATTCGGTTCATGCCCATCCACTCCTTTTTCTTGACCATCTGATACGCCTCACACAATCCAGTGATGTCAGACTTTGCTTTGGCACTCCACGAGTGAAACACTATGATGCATCCATGGTCCTGTAGGTGCTTCAAGGTGAAATTGAATGCAGATTGGAGGGCCTCATCTTCCAAATCTTCGTTCCATTCTGGCACCTCTCGTGGCGGAGAAGATAGCCCCGGCACTGGCATGTTTTTCGGGCAGTCAAAAAACACGACATCCACCCCCGGCCTAGCGTTTGGCACACCATAGAACATGCGAGGCTTTCCCCCTGACAATTGCCATTATAAAGAAGGTCAAGAAACGAATGATGAGCATATCCTATATTCACGATAATTCAAACATGGAAAAGCACTTTTAATTTCAACTCTAAGAACATTACCTTCTTGAGAAAGGCCAAGACTTCTTTGAAGCATGTCGGATTCTTGGACTCCATGTCGTCCACAAGGTCTTTGATGGAGATGTTGAGGATTAAATCCTCAGACTTGGTTACATCATCTTTACTAAGAACTATAGCCTGAGTGACATGAGTAATGACGTCTTGTGTGAGCTGCGATAGAGTGGCCTTCCTCTTGATTCCGCTCTGAGATTTGGCTTGCATCTCAGAGCCTTGATCCACCGTGGAAGATGCTGGATTTTGGTTGTCCACTTCGACCTTCTTCTTGCCTTTGGCCTTGGCCTTCTCTTCCTTCTCCTTTTCCTTTTCCTTCTCTTTCTCTGCCAACTTGGCCAGTCGCTCCGCTTCCCTCTTTTCCTTGGCGGTGAGAAGAACTTGGACCCGCACCTCCTTCTTTTTGTCATTTGCGTCCCTCTTCGCAATGGCCTTCCTCCTCTGCCTGTTTGTCATGCCTGAGAACTCGTCCACGTCCAAATCGATGGCACCTTTGCCATCCAAAGATGCTTGAAGCTCCACCTCGGACGGATGAGTGAATGCCAGTGCACAGTCCAAATACCACGCTCCTCCACTCAAATGAGCCGTGGTGAATGTTCTCATCTGGCTCGGCGTGAACATGTAGTCGGTGGAGCTTCGGTCGAGCCATGTGGACAAGAACGGAGGTAGTTCCTTCCGTTCGATTGCACCCTTTGCCTCTAGCTCGTACTTGAAGTATCTATAGCGCAAGAACTTACGATCAGTAAGTTGAAGTGGACAAATGCAGATGCAATCCCAAGAGTGGGAGCACTTTATCATCCACCGTAATGTAAACCAAAGATCCTTCAACTACGCAAATAATCAAAACATTTGAAAACCTTGGAAGAGAACCAATACGACCACAATATTTGCATGGAGCCATCTTTTATAGTATTGGAAGACATGTAATGTCCTTAAATTGTAACGAACTACAATCATACCTGAAAAGAACCCTTCTAACTGTCAAGTTAGACCCCTCGTGATTCATGAAGGAGTCCCCTTTCTTGAAGTAATTTGCCCCTTTGAAGTATGGTCCAAAACCTTGGTCCCAAATCTTCCTCCTCCATCCCTCCACGTACTCCTGTAAGGTCTCAGGTTGCTGCGAGACATTCATGTCTATTTTGATGTTGTCCTGTTTGACCACCCCCTCAAAGTACTCCAGTGCTGCATCTTCGATCTGGACAAATCATTTAGTGTAACTAACATAGTATAAATGAAGGAGATGAAAGAGTCATAATCAATTGCAATTACAGGTATTGGACAATAAATATCATTCCATGGAATTCACTAACTTTAGATACAAGTGTACTTACCCCCGCATACCAAACACACTTGTTTAAGAAAGGTCCGAGGTGTGTTTCAGAGACAGGCTTGGGAGGGAACTTCCTCGCTTCTCGAGATGGAAGTGAGGAGTTCCACCATTTCAGGAATTTCACCTTGTGGTCGGCCGTGGTGTTGCAAGTGGCTATCATTTGCAATTTCTCCAAGGTCATTTCTAGCACTTCATTGGAGCTCCAATGCCTCTCCACCTGCGCCAACAAAAAGTAATGTTCTCTTATGTTTAAACTCTAGTCCCAACTCCAAGAGAAAACAAATCGTGACATAATTTTCCAAATTTGTGTACTCACCTCTTGAAGAAATCCAGTCCCATAAGCAAGATTGGCCACTATCAACAACTTTATCATCTTGACATAGAGCTTCACGTTTTTGTCCTTCGCCCCTACCCTCATGGCATGTGCGGCTCCTTCCACAGACTTCTCATCAATTGGTGTGGTCTCGTGGTATCTTCTAAGGGCTGCATCTGCTGCCAAAGCAATTTCATGCTGCCAAAATCCAAATACTTTTGAAATACTGAATCAAAAAAGTAATTCCATAACTTAGGGGACTACAAAAAAGAAGTGGAATAGTTTCCTAATTCCAATCTCACCCTGAAGACGAATGAGGTGAACACCTCTGCTGGCATGGAGTACCAAGTCTTCCTTTGTGGTTGGGAGACACATCTCTTCCTCTCTAATGGTCGCAACATTTCATTGAACCTCTCCATTGGGAGAAGGCCGTACTTTTGAACCCGATACAGGGTGTGTACCAAATTAGTCTTCATATGTGAATCCTCTGTCGACCTGCATGATTTTGAATGGACCATGCATTCAGAATTCCATCAAAAAATGACACGACAATACGCCCCTCCCACAACATTCATTTCAAAATCCAAATGTGAAGCATGTACTCACTTGTTGATGTTGTGCATAACCTACATGACAAGCTCTATCTTCCCTTTCATGTCCAATAGTATGCAGTCCACTACATAATGCCAATCAGGGTTCGTGGAATACATCCTTGAGATGACGTTCATCCAAGCCAGGTGTCGATGGTTTCCATCACAAACGAAGAACTTCATGTTCTTGAGAAACTTCAATGCTAGCTCGGAATCCACATACTCCTCAAAGGTGTCGTTCTTTTGCTTCCAGATAGGATCCCAGTCGTCCATCTCTTGCGTTGTGAACACCGCACTCTCGCCGGCCTCATTTGTAGTGGATACGTAGAAGACGGCTACCCCATCCCGGTAGCCACAAGCAAATTCCCGCTCTAGCAGCTGTATGTCACACGAGAGCGTGGGACGTACCATTGGCATAGCGACAAGCCTGCAAAGGGGTATTGAAAGTCGAAAGGTTTTCTCTGGCTTCATTCTCAGAGCATTGATAGTTGAAACTGAGTCTACCTTTTGCAGCCGGCGTAGGTCATCTTCTAACAACTCTTTCTCGTCCTCATCAACCACGTCCTCCTCCATGAATTGTCCTTCTTCCTCCATGTTGATTTCAGGTTGCACGGTGTCATCAGTCCCTGGAGTTTCTATTATTGTGTCCTCCTGTGTTTGATTGATAGGTGACACATCCATCTGCAAAGCCAATTCAAGAAGAGAAGGAAGAACATTTAAATGGGAGAATGAAAAGAAGAACACAAATTCTATGTGAAAACCAACAAAATTTCACTTTACTCAAACCAAAGGTCAAACAACACTTATAATGGAAGATATGAAACATGTTCATTACCAAAAACATGTTGTAGCCTCCACATTAGATAGAGAATGTATCTAAATACAAAAAAATGAGGTACACTCAATCATGAATGATCTCCACATCACTCTCTGAGTCAGAGTTGAGAAGAATGATCACTTCACCAAACCAATCCACACTATCACTACCATCACACTAACAAAAGTCCTCAAACTCTAGACTGACAATCGAAAGGGAAATTTGTTGTTCCGAACTATACTCGGTCTCTGAGCTCTCAGAAGAAAACTCAAGCCTTTTTCGTTTATGAGTGTAGCCTGCAATGAGGTGGCCTGGCCAATTGGTGTTCCGGCTAAGCTTTGAGAGCACTAAGGTGTCAGAAGTTGGGTTGGCGGACTCCTTTTTACCCTCACGTCTTACTAGGTCTTCGTCTTCCTCTTCTTCGTCTTGCGAGTCGCTTGACACCTCCTCCTCCTCGTCTATGGAAGTCTTTGGTTTCGAGGGACCACAAACCTCTTGGGCTTGTTCTGGTGCAATTGGATCATTGGATGATGGAGTGATGCTTAGGGGCTTACTTCCTTCCACCTACTCAACAACCCACAAGAAATCAATATAACAACTACTGAAGTAGGATAAAAAATAATTAAATAACCACAATACAATATGAAAAAATATACAAGATCACCAAAATTACCAACTAGACAACTTATAACATTCTCCACGGACACATAAACTACTAATCAACACAACCAATATTGAGCATCCAACAACAAATGCCCTTCAATCATGTCACGGCCGTCACGAGGAGGATGCGATGTGCCTGATGGACCCACGCGTCCCCAAATGCGCGTCTCCACGACTTGCTAGTGAAGTGCAAGACAAGACAGGTCCATTCCCTACGTCGCACAGGTGGTGGTCGTGGCGAACAGGCCCCACTGTGGAAGACAAATATTGAAAAGTCCACGCCCATCGGGGCAACCCTATCTCCTAGGCAGCAAGCGCAATCCTGCCACAGGCGTCACGAGGACTCGCGCTGCGCCCCATTCACCCGGGAGCGATGCACAAATACTCGTCACTTTCCTGTGTGGGGTTCCATTTTGGAGAGTACCTCGGTCAGCCTTCAAAAGCCTCGTGAGGTCTGACTGATGACTGGGGCGAAGCTTGAGGTACCCCTCAAAACGGGACTCCCACCGCCCGACCCCACGTCTTGTGAGTGAAGTGTAGGACAGGACAAGTCCATTTCCACGTCGCGCAGCTAGTGGTCATGGCGAACAGGCCCCATTGTGGAAGACAAATATTGAGAAGTCCACGCCCATCGGGGCAACCCCTGTCTCCCAAGGAGCACGAGCTAGTGCCACGGGCGTCACAAGGACTCGCATCACGCCCCATTCACCCGGGAGCGATGCACAAATACTCGGGAGCAATGCACAAATATTGGTCACTTCCTCTATATGGTCCCATTTTGGGGAGTATCTCGGTCAGCCTTCAAAAGCCTCGTCGGATCCGACTGATGACTAGGGCGAAGCTTGAGGTACTCCTCAAAACGGGACTCCCACTGCGCGACCCCATGTCCTGTGAATGAAGTGTAGGACAGGACAGGTCCATTCCCTACGTCGCGCAGCTGGTGGTCTTGGCAAACGGGCCCCACTATGAAAGACAAATATTGAGAAGTCCACGTCCATCGGGGCAGCCATGTCTCCCAAGGAGCACGAGCTGGTGCCACAGGCGTCACGAGGACTCGCGCCATGCCCCACTCACCCGAGAGTGATGCACAAATACTCGGGAGTGATGCACAAATATTGGTCACTTCCTGTGTATGGTCCCATTTTGGGGAGTACCTCGGTCAACCTTCAAAAGCCTCGTCGGATCCAACTAATGACTGGGGCGAAGCTTGAGGTACCCCTCGAAACGGGACTCCCACCGCGTGACCCCACGTCTTGTGAGTGAAGTGTAGGACAGGACAGGTCCATTCCCACGTCGCGTAGCTGGTGGTCGTGGCGAACAAGCCCCACTGTGGAAGACAAATATTGAGAAGTCCACGCCCATCGGGGCAGCCATGTCTCCCAGGCAGCAAGCGCAACCCTACCACAAGCGTCACGAGGACTCGCGCCGTGCCCCATTCACCCGGGAGCGATGCACAAATACTTGTCACTTCTTGTGTGGGGTTGGAGTATGAAAGTGATTGAGGTTGATGTGAATTACCTCTTGGACGCGTTTCCTTTGCGGTGTCCGTGTTGGATTCTTTTCTTGAGATTCTTCCTCTCCGTCACGAGCTTGACTGCGTGTCCTCCGCATCTTGCCGGCTTGCTCCTCGCACTGGACAATTGACATTAGTTTGGGTATCAAGTGCATGAGAAATGTGTGAATTCAAGAGCAAGTTCACCAAGGACAGCTTGTGACAAGCGGAAGGAGACTTCATCGCAATCTGGATTCCGATGCGGGGGCTCGGCGCTTCCTAGCCAGCTCGCCGAGGGATCAGGCTGACCAAGAGTATTGTCCCCCAAAGGCGGCTGAAGATTGGGTCGGCGAGGTTACAGGGAAGACTGAAATAGTATGGTTTCGACTTTCCGCATGTTGCTGATCAGTTCGGTGCCGGCGTGGATGGTCCCCGCGTTGGTCCCCATTCCAAAGGCCTGACCCAATTTTTCGTATTCTCAACATGTGATCAAATTCCAAAATTTTTTATTCATACTTTCAATTAGATGACCAAATTTAGCTTGGTGAGGAAGAGAAGATAAACTAACAAAGCACTGAAAAGGGGGCTTGAAGTTTACATGCACTCCTGGACAGACATGTGGAGGACGAGCGAGATGGTCAATCCTTCCCGGACATCTCGGAAGTACCAAAGATCCGAAAATTCTCCGAAGAATCGCCGGCCTTGCGTTCACTTATTCTACCGTACTATTTCTACGACATAGCTATCCAGAAGCTCACATGAATGAATCAGTATTTTAAAGCTCTTGACGATGGAATTCAAACTACGAGAGTCCTGGAAATGCTCAAATGAAGGGAGACCGTTTCAGCAACCCCAAAAATGCTTAAATCCTTACGAAGTGAATATGCAAAGGATACCTAAACCCTCAAAAATTGTTGGACGTGACTCAATCTAACAAACTGGGACTAATTGGATGGCTATTCACTCCTCCTAAATACCAAGGTTCCGAGTTTAAGGGTGAAAAAGTTTGATTTGTGCATCCTATCTACTCAATAGAAAAGAATAATGTACTCTAGTTTCTAGGAGACATTGAAGAAACTTTGAAATGAAGTAATGAATGGGAAAAGATTCCTACATAAAAAATATGAATGATGGATGCTTACATTGTCAACAATTGTGAGGTTGTCAGCAACTTGATTTTGTGTGCTCCTTGGACCACGTGACACCTGTCGTGCTATTGCCATGTTGTGCGCTCCAACGTCCTCCTCCACAACGCCACTGACTTCTCCAAAGCTCAATATTCTGCGAAGATCATCTGGTGTTGAGTGGCTTGTCTTCGACAATACTTTCTTGGCACGAGTCATCCTTGCCCTTCTAAGTGTTTTGGAAGACGAAAAAAATAAGGAACTATGCTTCGTCTTCTTTTTTGTATGTGCTACTACGATAAGTGAGGTGCTACTGTCATCTAGGTGCATGAGGGGATGCAAGATCACATGGAACAGATGAATCTCTTCTACAAATGCGAAACTACCAAAACACACTAGAATGGCTACAAGATGCTAAATTGTCCATTACTTATATGTTGGACAACAACTATAGAACTGCAAGTGAAAACGGCCTACTAAAAAATTAAAATGATAGACGCATACTTTGAATTTCAAAACATCGTCCCTTGCCGCCTTATTTAATGTGTCGTCCGAACGGATTGGATACCATTCAGGGCATTCATAGCCTCTTCGTGTGAGTGGGTTGTTGGGAGTCGCCAATTCTACATTCTCACATGCTTTAGAGCATTTATGACAGACGGCTACTTCGAAATTGGAAACCATGCCATTTGGAATTACCATGAAGGCGCCGTCCCTATTTTGAATGAACGCATGCTAAATCCAATTTCTTGATGACGTTGTGTTCATCAATTGAGCCTCCAAACAAATGAGGAATGCATCATTACTCCCCAAACCGCACATTCCTTCCAAACTAATCCTATTGAAATCCCGTCAACAATGGCGCATACATGCCATTATTGAAATTCTAGAAGTACGCAATGGAAGAGGCCGTACATGGGGGTGCATACACTGTTATTCTAAATGAGAGTCCATCCTGAACATCACATTTATATTTTGCCATCACCCTCCCTCATAGCTCGACACTAAACTAGAGATTATAAAACAATATCTTCCAAGTTCATTTCTTGGCAACCCCACCACTTGGACCATTTCCATTCAATCCCTACATCCACTGAGCCCATTGTATTCTCATGGCTTGCATACGAGTAGACGGTCATGAGGTTCCCCTAGTGTTTCCTATAGACAGCGGAGGATGTGCTAGGGTCACGAGTCACTTGCTACACGTTCGTTTCAAGTTTGTAGAGTCTTCCATCTATGTCGAAGAAGAGAAGAAGTCGGAATTAGGTGAGTTGCAGGAATCTGTCCCTGTAGTAAAACTCTTGGAAGAAGAAGGGCATTGTTGGTACCTCTCTTCTGGAAACTATAGGGCTTACGCATTTCCTCTATCTATACTCGCTGCGTCTACGGAGATTCTTAGCCGCCAATCTGATGCATCGACAATAGATATGCCATATGTCACACATACCATTTCACCTAGTTCTCCTTGAGAAGCTAGGACGGTTATGCCCCAATCTACAATCCTTCATACAGTGAAAGTAGAGAAACTAGATCCTATCATAGAAGTGTCGTCTGAATCGGAAGGAGAGTCTCCGGATTTAATGCTCCGCCACCAACCACGCTCTGTCGTAATTCCATGGGAAGGACCAACTCATGTCAACTCAGTCTCTAGTACCCCGTCCAATACTCTAACGCAGTCATTGCTCTCACGTCCTCATTTGCACCCAAGTCCACTTGAGGGAGTGAGCATCATGGATAGCTTGAGGAGACTTGCCACCATGCATCGCTCGCGGAATGAATTGTCTACAACTGATCTAAATGCCGTCAAGCATCATCGCGTGGAGTTCTTGCCTCCAACTTTTAATGGCGATGTCATCTTCGAGTTGCCTCCATGTTTCTCCTCTTCATCTTCCTCGGTGGCCAAGAACTTAGAAGGGATGGACAAGCGGTACGACGGACACCCGTGGTGCAAGTTGGTGACAACAAACATCAACAACTCTAACAATCTCAAATTTCGTAAGTCCTACTGTGCTAGGCATCTGTCTTGTCAAAATCCTAAGTGTGATTATTTGAAGAGGGCTGCGAAAGGGAACAAAACAGAGTGGAGTGGTTATACAATCTTCCCATTTGCTATAGGGGCCAATCCGCCCAAAGATTCTACTCTAGTCTACAAGGTGTGCAAAATGGCCCCTGCATGCTTGAAAACATGCAATGCTAGGATATACTACTCCTATAGTGATAATCCGAAAATGAGTAGGGCTGCAATTCACTTCGGAGATCATGCTCACCCTGTTGCGAAAGGCATGTACAAAGATTCCACAGAGAAAATATGTGGACTCATTACAGAGCAAGTGGCCAAAACACCAATGGCCACAAATTCCGCAATCGCGCTATCTGCTAGCAAAGATTTCCTTACCAATTATCTATTTCACAAAGGAGAGGGAGAAAAGGAAATGTTGAAGGGGGAGGAACTAGAGGAGGTCATGGACCGATTCCAATATTTGAGTAGTCCAAATATTAAGAATCTTATCTCTTCATTTCGCTCTAACAACCGAGGAGGTGTCATCAACAACATCATGACTATGAAGAAAGAATCAAAGTTTGAATTCGTCCATAACAGCGTATTTCTGGGACAAGGCAAAGAGAAGGTGTACATTTTCAAAATGCTCACTGAAGGACCCGGAAGTGGTGTGGATCTAGTGAGGCGAATGCAACCGGGAGGTGATCTTCAAAATGCGTGGATGATGTTTGACCACGTCAAATGCGTGAAGGAGTGGACCACGATGGCTTGCCACGTGTATGATCCTCAATACAAAAAGGTGATGACCATTTCAACCTGTGATATGCAATCTGAAGATACTGAGATCCAAGTGAAATTTTGGAGGTGCTTGAATGATGTCATGTCAAAAAATGGTGTTCACCATCCAAACTTCAAGGGATTCATGGCAGACAGTGCAATGGCTAATTGGAATGCGGTTCGCATCGTCTACGGTAGTGGTTCTACCGAGGAGAAAATGGAGAACCGTGAAAGGACTTGTTTGTTGCATTGGACTACTTCACTTTAGAAGCACACACAGAAACACATAAAGGAAGCATTCCAACAACAACACAATACATTGTGCAAGCAGTACAAAGATTCCAAAACTACGGAGGCAAAGACACGGTATCTAACGATTCGATCATGGTGGTTGTAATCTGGAGCTACCAATGAAGAATCACTTCATCACTTAGACCATTGGCTGGCATTCTGGCATTTTCGGTACCGTCAATGGGGAGGCTTCATGCAAATGGTAAGTATCTATTTGTATTTCATTTTACATAATGATTTTGTTGCACGTAAATTGTGTTCTATGATAGATTATATGTGTCATTATCGATAGAGGATTTGAGAAAGTCATCCACTTTTTTCAATTTCATAAAAATCTAAGGAACATGGAGTTGGGACCCTAAAATGGGAGTACCTCAACATTCAACCGGAACATCAGTCGGATCCGACTAATGTGTTCAAGGGGTGTACAAGTATCCCTTTTTGGAGTACCGTCCTCTAAACAGAGTGATTTTTTGGCCCCAACTCTAGGAAGTGATCATGTATTGTTGACAGTGAAGAATCCAATTCTTCAAGTGTTCATTTCTACTGTAGTAATGCATTCATTGTATAGTGGTGAAATGTCTTCGTATGTCCATCTTAAATAGATTACACCCTTAGTCAACAAAAAAGTTCAAGCATACTAAAAGACTTGAAATATGTCCTTAAAAGTAGTAATTGAAGTGTTGTTGTGGATGGATTTAAAGGATTTGAGCTTGGAGGAAATGGCAGACATGCCTTCGTGCAATCTATCAGAAATAGTTCACAACAAGTGGCTTCAAATGTCCGGTAATCGAGGAAACAATTTGTTTGATGCCACTTGTGATGACAGTATCCGAGCTTGGATGCAAATGACAAACTACCAGGCATACTTGAGAGGCCACACATCTGGGTCTGGTCCATCAAAGGGGGAGTTGAAGTTGAGAGCGGCAAGACGAAGTGGAGATCCCAAGAAGATGGCTAAGGCCTTAAACACTCTACTTGGAGCCGTCGGGATTGGAACTCGAGTACCACACCTAGAAGGAGAAGAAATTTTTGGAAGCACAAAGAGGAAGTTGGACGTACCTATTGGCGATGCTAGAGACTCACATCGACCAGATAAGGTTAATTTTTCTCAGCCTCGTGTTCGAACGAGATCCACCGCGGCTTCTACACAGGTTATGGAGGATTTTGAAAAACAACATGTGGTGAACCCTTCTCAACATGTCACTGTTGCATTTGAAAGCGATTGTGACACATCGAAATGGCACATAGCAAGAATCAACCACAAATCAAACGCAAAATGTCAAGCCCAACAACGTGGGTCCAACATCAAGTGCACCGCCAAAATTGCAAGGGCACGAAAGGGATCACCAGCTCCCACCTACCGTGGGAGGAAAGAAGATTACGGGAGTAAACGAGAGGTAGTGGCACACTTCTGGTTTTGCTGGGATGACATAGAAAGATGTGTGAAAGGTACAAAAAGAAAGTGGGTCATTGATTGGCCACAGGTACCGGAAGTTTGGCTAGTTCTAACTGGGACCAATCTCAATCGAGAGGAGACCTTGCTACTACAACATGCAGGCTTTCGTCTCCAAGAGCGTCCTATACTATCGCCACGTCGCTTGTTCAACATGTCCAAGATTTTTGAAAGCGTTCTATATGACAATAAGCCACCCACGAATGCGGATGCGTACCCAACGGTTAGGAACAATCGAACCATTCGGCGAATTGCAAATGCACCATCTACACAACAGTGAAACAAATGGGAAAGTGCTGGGAATGTTAAAGGACAAATCCTCGGAGTCACGTTACTTCCTTTTCCAAGCCTCGGTGCAATTGTGTCGTTGGAGACAGAGGTAGACCATAACAAAAATGTCTACCAAATTACAGTGGGTATGTTTTCCGTGTGCACATGCCCCGACTTTGTGAACATGGTTGTCTCAGCTATTGGAGGTCATCATCAATATGTGAATTGCAAGCACTTATACTACTTATACCGCTACTTTTGCAAGATGGACCTACATGATGACAAATTCATTCATGCACCAAGTTATAGCTTCAACGAGTTGAAGTTGCTTTTAGTTCGAGCAGGAATTATCACAGTTCCAGAGTAGGCTTGAACTCATTTATCGATGTACTTCACTTGGATTGTATTCATTCATATATATTATAATTGAAATGATTTGGAGTGTATGGAATTGAAAATTTGAATGCATTCACGAAATAGAACAGCATGTCTCCTTGGTCAATTATTTTGTAGTTAGTTCATATAAATGATTGAAATATAGCACTGTAATCCCTATTTTAGCAAGGCATATATGAATACATAATTGGCTCTTCCCCCTTTGCCCTAGTGTTTTCCCATGCCTTTAACTTCCTCATAGTCTTTTTAATTCCATTGTTTTTCCCTTCATTTCCGCTTTTCATTCCGGGTTTTTTTCATTATACATTCTTGTTGGTTTTCCTTTACTCCAAATTCTTCCTTCCACCATTATTTTCTTCTTTAACCCATTTTGTTCCCTTTCCCCAATTTTTTCCTTCTCCCATTTTGTTCCCTTTTCCCATTTTTTTTCTTCTCCCATTTTTTTCTCTTTCCCCATTTTTTTTCTTCTTTCATTTTTTCCTCTTTCCCCATTTTTTTCCTTCTCCCATTTCTTTCTCTTTCCCCATTTTTTCCCTTTCCTCATTTGTTTTTTCCCTTTCCCATTTTTTTGTCACCACCCATTTTATTTTTTTTTCCCATTTTTTTCCTTTCACCATCTTCTTTTTCTTCCACCAATTTTTGGGGACAATTATTACAATTTCTTTAGAGGATGTCAACATTTGGTAGTAAATTTCAATCATCACAAAAAAACAATTTCAAAATAGAAAATTATGTAAAAAAAATAATCTAAAGATTTTAGTGAAATGTCTACCACAAATCCATAGTGGCTTGTGGACGTCATCTCATCCAAACCTTTAGATTGTCTACTCATCCTACACATGTGCACATACACGATTGCTCATGGAAATCCCATTAGTTATGGAATATTCGGAACCCTAAATCCTATGTATTCAAATTAGGTAGACAAAAAAATGCAATTGAGTTGTGTCCAAATGACATCTACCTACAATACTCACACCGTCCAGCATATTTCCCATTGTAATCATTGAACCAAGTGGCGAAACTTTTCACCTAAGTTCCAAGGTCTTCTCTAATAGTAGTAAGCAACTTCAAAAGGATAAAAAATGACTCATTCCACAATCCACGGTTTTAGGGGACACGGTCATAGGTCATAATAATTACTATAAATAGGATGAAAAAAGGTGGAAAAAAAAATGGGTGGCAAAAAAACTAAAAAAAGAGGTTTTGTGGGCTCTATGCTCACAAACTCCACGCTCACAGCTCACAAGCTCACGGCTCTAAGCTCGCATGCTAGCATCGTTGCTTGTCCACACCTTCTATTAAAGTTTGGGCCAAAAACATAGAAATCTCTAGTCACACATACCTACCCCCAAAAGTTATGTTGCCCAAAAACACACCTTGGTCCTTTAGGGGTTAACCCTTAAAGGACATTGCAAGCCCTACATGCATTCTAAAAGTCATAACCTAAATTTTCATATCGTTTTTTATATAAATTTTTTTAAGCTTAACTAAAAAAATCCATCTCCAATACTATAATATTTATTTCATTTGAATTTTTTTCAAAATTTTCAAAATTTTCATTTTTGTGACACTTTGAAGATAGCATCTAGAAAGCTCAAAATATATCACTTTTGAACTTTTTCTATTGAATTTCTCTTGGCGTAAGTTTAAGGAATACATCAATTCCACCATTATATTTGTCACTATTATTTTCATTTTTCTTAAAAATCTCATACTATTTAAAGCATTTTTATAGTCACTATGATTTTTGCAAGAAATTTCTTTTAAAATCATATAAAATTCAATTTGATGTTTTTAATTATGAAAAAATGAGATTAAATTTTACACATCAATTACAACATGTGAAAAATATCATTTTTTTGAAATGTGCATTCTAATGTAGAAATATAATGAAATTTGATCTAATGAAATGTTATTGAAGTGATAAGATCTGACTATTAAAATTGAAGTGTGCAATGAAAGTTTTCCATTCCTCACTGGTGCTAGAATGGATTTTAGAAAACAATCCATCACCTTACAAAAATAAAGCAGTCCATTGCATGTGGTCAAAATTAGGAGCTTGGCCTCATGATGTTGCTACAATTTTTGAATTTTTTCCCTAGAGAAAGACAAGTGTGAAAATAGTGAGAGCATTTGAAATTGTATTTTTTTCACAAACAATGAATTTGCTATGAATTTTTGAAGTGT